>CM072513.1:30487445-30819945 GCA_036898135.1 Oncomelania hupensis
CGAATTTAATTATTCCGAAAGATAACAAAATTATTTCTAAAAGCAAATTGAAGCACAAAATTCAATATAGGAAGAAGCAACATTTTGTATTTAAAACTGGTGGTAAAAGTGTAAAGAGAGTTGTAAGAAGTTTAACTATGATAGAATTAATCCCAAGCCCCTAATAGAAAATAATATTTTGCTATAGCTGTATGCAGATTTAGAAAATATAGAAGGGGTGTCATTCTGGTATGTGTAGGGGAGAATATGAGAGAGAGGGGAGTTGGAGGGCGGTATAAGAAAGCTCTTTTTCAAGGTACCTCCTTTTTCACCCTTGGGATCACTCCGGGTGGGGGCAGTCAAACTGGTCTGTTCTACCGGCAATGGAGATATAGAATACTTAAGAATGAAACAGTCCCTTGTGAATGAAGCCCAATGAAGAATACCAATAATAATTAAATAAACAATAACTGACAATCAAGGAACAAATACAAAGAAAATTTTGTTTTTTACTTTTGTATATAATATATATTTATGAATATTTGGTGTGCCCCAGCATTTCCAGGTGCTTCACGACTTGAAGTACACTGTACCCAATGACTATCGTCATCAGCAACGAGTCCCCTGAAACAGCAATGATTTATATTCAAACTGTATTCAAAGAAGCGGTACAACAACGAATTTAAAGGACAACGCAATGTCAAGTTTAAGTTGGAATTTGCCAAGACGAACACGGTCAAAGGTCAGTTGTAACACTAATGTTCCCAAATCTTCGAGGTCTGAGACAAACACAACTGACAACTCTGAACTCATAATTTTGAGGAGCATATCATATCGTAAAGAGGGCTGTCCAATTCTAACACGTTGGCAAGCCATAACGTTTTTTAACCAGACATTCACACACATAGCCAAGAAATAAGCATAAATGGTTAATTTTGTGGATGGTAGTTGTGACGCGCGGCTTTATCCTACTGGCATAAGGTTTAAGAACTTACATTCAAAGAATATCCTAGTGACATAATAGTACGCCAAAGCGCTGCTGGCGAAGAGCATCTGACTGGACGCTGTACCAATAACAGCCAAGGGATAGGATAACAAGGTCCTGAGCCTTCTGTCCCAGGCTGGGGATAACTTCTTCATCTGCAACAGAGGTTAAACGTTCCACAACACACGCCTCACATGTAACACAAACTCTGACATGCGCAATGAATACACATTCATCACTCCAGCATGTGGTGTAAAAGCAATGAGGTCGCTCTTTGGCAAACGGAAAGACAGTCTTTAGTTTGATTTTTTAAAATGCCTATGATGACGTTTCAAGTGCCAAGAAGTCCTTCAGATGGGTAATCAGTGGCATATCAGCTTTCGCCTGTTGTCATTAGAATTATTATTATAGTGTTCTCCCTCCCTCAAAGACCAACCACTAAAATAGATAGCCTGTAGATTAGGCCCATTTGCGTTAGTTTAAAGACTAAAAGGATGTCGAGCTTTGCCGGTTGTGGTTAGGACCCAGAGGCCACTACGGTATTGGTCCTCCTGAAGGTTTGAAAATGTGGAAACGTAACTTTGGAACTTTGTCCTTTTATTAGCAAAACCACATATAATTCCTAGCATGGTTCATAGCCCGGGGAGGGGGGGGGGCATTATAGCCAAAAGTAAGGGGGGCGGGGGAAAGGGAAGGGGGGAATTACAGACATTAAAAAACAGTGATCGCAACAAAAAAGACTGCTCCATAGGCATCACAAGACAAAACTCTGAAATATCAAACACCCGTTTTAAGGTTTACATTGGTTCAATATGGAAAGAAACGTGTACAGCATCGCATGGTTCACAAAAGAAGACCTAAGGTAATGCACAATATATAAATAATGACATAACTCCAACAAAGCGGCTAAATTTAGCAATCTGCTCTTTGATTCGGTCTTCATCAGCTGGTTAAATTTAGAGACATTTGAATTAATCCATAACGGCGATAGAAGTACTGAAAGGTTGCTTTATTTATTTTTCTCCTATATTTCTTTTAGTTATTATCTCTATGTGATAAATCTTGGGCACCACCCACATTGTGGATATATTGCTCTGTGCAGGGATACCACATGATCATGAAGTACAAAGAGAAGAAAAGAAGATGAAAAAGAACTGCAGAATGTTTATTTCTTCTCATCAAAACCCTATTTTCGGACTGCAGGAAAAATTCCTAACTCATATTAAATGAAAGGAAGCTGCGGAAACTTTAAGAATGTCACAGGGCAGTCTGTGATAGAAATCGGGCAGTTTGTGGGGGAAGAGCAGAAGGGGTTGGGAGTTGTATTGCGTGTTGTGGTGTGCATGATTACTAGCAGAAGCGTGCGGAACGTGACATAGCAATACAGACTGGTTAGCTGGTTAGAGAAAATACTCACCTCGGGGCAGAACAGTTTTGAGAGGGCTATTGGAAGGACGTTTTTTGTCTTATGCTCTGGGTTCTGTGATGTGGGGTAGGGCGGTTATTGACGTACTATAATAACCTGTCCAGGAGAATACTAGTTGAAAAGGTTGCTGTTTTCTGTGGTGGTTATTACTCAGAGTGGAGAATAGCTATATAATAGCAAGGTAGTATTAGTGTGGTAGGTAGTGTGAGGGATTGTCCACTAAGGAAACTACGCACTACAGGATTACCCTACGTGGAGTATTCGTAGGAGTTCAGTGGAAAAGGGACTACGAGTGCGTTTACATTCGAACCGGTTGGGTTCGACATCGACTGATTGAGTCAACGTCCTTCGACGTTGTTACGACGTCAAGCGACGCCATCGACAGCATTGATCAGGTGGATCAACCAACATCATCGCCATCTGTGTGTCTGCGTTGTTATCACCTTGTCTTCACAACTTCACCATTGTTTACATCATCACCTTCCTTCAACCCCACCATTTCCGTTGGTGATTGGACCGTGGATAGTCGGAGTCTGGCCTTGACGTTGGGGCGAAGCTGTCTGAGGAGTTCAGCTGTGTGACGTCGACGGTGGCAGGACTGCCGTGACTGCTGTGTCACCATCATCATCATCAACACCGTCAGAGGCGAGTGGCGGCGGCGATGCCACCATGCATGATCATTAGCACGGGTGACAACTACAGCTACAAGCAGGGGAGGCTTATCGATACGGGACTTCGTAGGCCGTCACGCTACAAGGAGGGCGAGGACTTCATCCCTCCAGGTGGGCTCTTTTCATGTTGTCCTCCTCCTAAGCACTCGACCCCCCTCTTGTATTAGTACGTGCAACGGACATTTGCTGTGCACGATTTGATTCGTGGACTCGGTTGGCTAGCAACCCTCGATCACCCTGACGTGCCATTTCATTATTTCATTGAACCATTGATTGTTTCATCATCATTAGTTTCGTTTCACGTGTAAATGTTGTATGTGTATGAGTGTGTGGCTTGAATGAATAAATAGTTTGAAAGTTGTATATATATACTCGTTTTGTTATTCACCACTTCGCGTCTGCGGGAAATCGTCATCCTGTCTGGGCTGTTTGCGTGTGTAAGTTGTCTGTTTGTGGCGTCTGCTCGGGCGGGGTTGTGGCGGTGACATATGGTGGAGATGCAGGGTAGTATGTGTGTGCCCAGACGTGAAGTTGTCTTGTGATTGTCCTGTGGTGTCCGAGAGTGTGAGGCGTGACTCGGTGAGAGTGTGCACCCCAGCGGGTGGTTGGAGGGAGTTAGGTCGCTGTTTAGCGAAGGCTCACAGCCGGCCTACGTTCGACCACACGTGGAGGGAAGGGGCCACTGCACTCTCCAGCCAGTTCGCTACCTCGCGGGCCAGTTTCCACTGTTTGAGTGGGAGGAGGTGGGTGATAGGTAGGGAAATAGCTTAGTTAGGTAGATTAGTATCTTAGGCTAGGCTAGGTTAGGTAAGGATAGTTAGGGATTTTGACTTGTCGTTGTTGGTTGTTGTTGCTTTCCTTGTAAGCAGGATGGCATCGATCGAGGAGGCTGAGGGAGTGTCTCCGATCGCGGGTCGCACGCGTTCTCGCGTGGGTGTCACGATGGACGAGCGCGCGACGGCGGCAGCTGATACGGGAGTCACCGATTTACCTTCTGCGGTCGAGCAGCGGAGATCGCCAGTCAGGTTATCGCGTCGGGGGTCAGCGGACGACGAGTTGTCGACGTTTGAAACCAGAGACACAGTGAGTAACTCTTTTCCGACGGGATTTGGTGTGACTGGCGGGATGTCAACAGGCGCCGACTTCTACAGGGACCAAGATCGCCTGAGCGACGCAAAGAGGCCAAAGAGGTTAGAGATCAACCCCTACCGTTCGATCTACAAGGTCGAGGCGGCACCAACGCCGAGGACAGGACCGTTCGCGGACGAAACGCCGGTCGAGAGGATCTTGCGACTCGCCAAGCGCGAAGGATTGAGAGGACAGGCCGCGTTGGACTACGCGATGGACCAAGCGGAGAGGGAAAAAGACTCAGACCGGAGAGAGAGGGAGAGAGAGATAGCGCTGAGAGAGAGAGAGATGGAACACGAACTAGCGATGGCGCAGCTGACGTTGCAAAGCGCAGCCAACCGCTGGAGTCGTCAACCCGAGTTTGAGACGGTTAAGCTCAGGTTACCATCCTTCGAGACCTCGAGACTTACCTGTGACAGTTTGAGCGATTCGCCAAGGCACAAGAGTGGAACAAGGACACGTGGGCTATTCGCTTGGGGACCTTGTTGAAGGGGAAGGCGAGGGAAGTCTACGTCGGCCTGAACGAGGACGACTCTGCCGACTATGAGATACTAAAGGCAGCGTTGTTGGTACGTTTCAACCTGACGGCCGAGACGTATCGCAAGAAGTTTCGCCAGCTACGAAGGGAGCCACCGGAGACTTTCAAACAGTATCTGCGGAAGTCAGAGTTGTTCCTGGAGCGCTGGATGGGACTAGCAAACAAGAAGGCCACGTACGGGGACTTGCTGGACTTGGTGCTGATGGAGCAGCTGGTCAATGGTTTGACGCCAGAACTGGTCACGTTCGTGCGCGAACGCAACCCAGCAACGGTGGAGGAAGCCGCGACGTTGGCGCAGCAGTACGTCGACGCCAGGGCCGGAACAAACCTACGCTTTCCAAGTCGACAACCGTTTACACCCAGGGACAAGAACGAGGGTCGCAGGCCAGCGGGACCACGACCCAACTCGCCGGACAAGAGGGAATGCTACAGTTGCGGACAGAAAGGGCACCTGAAGCGGAATTGTCCGAAACGCAACGAGAGGGCTGGAGCAGCGTTGCGCGTCCTGGAAGAGGAGAAAGAAGCAGGCAAGAAGAGAGATTCCCGGTTCCAAAGCCAAGTGGTAGTGGAAGGAGTTCCGCTGACGGCCATGAGGGATACGGGAGCCGACCTGAAATGCCTGCGGGAAGGAGAGGTTGCCAACCTTGTCTACACGGGACGCACGCAGCGCGTCGGATTCGCCATTCGCCAGTTATCCAAGTCACTGCCGACGGCGTGGGTACAGCTGGAGTCACCGTTCTACACCGGGCGAGTGGAGGTAGTGGTGGTGCCAGACCTGACCTACCCAGTGGTGATCGGCAACTGGGCGAGGACGGAACGGCAACTCGACACAGCACTGCCGGTATTCGCCGAGGGAGCCGCAGAGTGTTGCGCAGTGCAGACTCGCGGACAAGCAGCCAAGGAGCGAGACGCTGCGAAACCATTGTCGGTCGGGCCAAGCAAGAACGTCGTCGCGACGCCGAAAGAGATTCGTCAACTGCAGTTGGGAGACAACGAGCTTGCGAGGGTGCGGCAGCTAGCAGACCGGAAGGCAGGAAAGGAGAAACGAGGCAAGGGGCAAGTGGCATTTGTCTGGAAGCGAGGCCTGTTGTACCGCGAGTACACAGGGCAAGACAGAGTGGATCACAGCCAGTTAGTGGTACCAACCAAGCTTCGGTCAGAAGTACTACGCATGGGACATGACACGCCTATGGCCTTTACATCTGGGGGCCAAGCGGACCCAAGATCGAGTGTGGGCCGAGTTCTACTGGCCGGGGATGTGCCGTGACGTCAGGAGGTACTGTGCGTCGTGCGACGCGTGCCAGCGGACAACGCCGAAGGGATGCGTCAGGAAAGTACCAGTTCAGAGAGTCGGCAGGAACAGGAAGCTGTACCACGCCAACCTTCTGAAACGCTACATGGAACGCGGAACGGAACCAGGAACGACGGTGGCAGTGGTGATTGACCAGGCCGAAACAGAGGGGACGTCAGACATCAGCTATCAGGGCACTGTACCACTGATACCGCTACGAGCGAGCGAGGGGCCAGGGGACGTCCAGATAGATTCGACACTGTCTGCACTACATCAGAGGCAACTGCGAGAAGTGTGTCAACAGTACGCCAGTCAGCTGACGGATCTACCCCAGCGCACCAACCTGGACGAGTGCGAGGTGGTGCTGACTGACGACAGCCCTGTTCGCATACGACAACATCCGCTACCATTCTCACAGATGGAAGTCATCAAGGGTGAAGTGGAATCGATGCTGGAGTTGGGGGTTATCGAACCCTGCACATCGCCGTACAGCGCACCGATCGTGCTGGTAAAGAAGAAGAGCGGAGAGGTACGATTCTGTATCGACTACCGGGGGTTGAACAAGGTCGTCAAGTTCGACGCAGAACCACTACCGGACATCGAATACTTGTTTGCCAAGCTAGGGAAGGCCAAGTACCTAAACAAGCTGGACCTGACAAAGGGATACTGGCAGATAGCAGGAAGACCGAGACAAGACGGCGTTTACAACGCCGCAGGGCCAATTCAGATGGACCACGATGCCGTTCGGTTTGAAGACTGCAGGGGCGACTTTCTCGCGCATGATGAGGAAACTGCTACGACCACTACACCGAGCTGACGTCGACAATTTTATGGACGACGTCATGATCGCAACGGAGACGTGGGAGCAGCATCTGCAAGCGCTGAGAGCTGTGTTTCAGAGGCTGCAGGAGGTACATCTCGCCGCCAGACCAAGCAAGTGTTTCCTAGGGTACAAAGAGCTGAGTTACCTAGGCCATCAAGTGGGGGATGGAGCGATGAAGCCGGAACGAGACAAGTTGGACAAGGTACGCCGAACGTGTCCGCCGACAACCAAGAAGCAAGTCCGAGCGTTCTTGGGGTTGTGTGGGTACTACAGAAGATTCGTGCCGCACTTCGCTGAGAGAGCACTGCCGCTGACCAACCTGACGAAAGGAGGGAAGAAGGGAGATGTCAACTGGACGGACGACTGTCAGAAAGCCTTCGGTGACTTGAAGAGAGCGCTGACAAGTGAGCCAGTGGTGAAGCTACCAGACCTGGACAAAGAGTTCATTCTGAGGACGGACGCATCTGATCAAGGGCTAGGAGCCGCGCTGATGCAAGAAACCGGTGAGGGTGTGCAACCAGTGGGGTTTGCCAGCAAGAAGCTACTGCCAGCAGAACGAAACTACTCCACCATCGAGAAGGAGTGTTTGGCAGTTGTGTGGGCAGTACAACGGTTCGAACCGTATCTGTTTGGACGACATTTCTGGCTGGAGACCGACCATCGACCGCTGCAGTACCTGCAGAGAACGCACCTCAACAGTGCCAGACTTACCCGATGGGCTATGCAACTACAGGCATACGTGTTCACCGTTCGACCGATCCCAGGAACAGACAACATAGAAGCGGATTTCCTCAGCAGATCTGACCCTGTGGAAGTTTAAGTTTGGAACTCTCCGTAGGTTCGTCTTGGGAGGGGGGTGTGTCACAGGGCAGTCTGTGGTAGAAATCGGGCAGTCTGTGGGGGAAGAGCAGAAGGGGTTGGGAGTTGTATTGCGTGTTGTGGTGTGCATGATTACTAGCGGAAGCGTGCGGAACGTGACATAGCAGTACAGACTGGTTAGCTGGTTAGAGAAAATACTCACCTCGGGGCAGAACAGTTTTGAGAGGGCTATTGGAAGGACGGTTTTTGTCTTATGCTCTGGGTTCTGTGATGTGGGGTAGGGGGGTTATTGACGTACTATAATAACCTGTCCAGGAGAATACTAGTTGAAAAGGTTGCTGTTTTCTGTGGTGGTTATTACTCAGAGTGGAGTATAGCTATAGAATAGCAAGGTTGTATTAGTGTGGTAGATAGTGTGAGGGATTGTCCACTAAGGAAACTACGCACTACAGGAATACCCTACGTGGAGTATTCGTAGGAGTTCAGTGGAAAAGGGACTACGAGTGCGTTTACATTCGAACCGGTTGGGTTCGACATCGACTGATTGAGTCGACGTCCTTCGACGTTGTTACGATGTCAAGCGACACCATCAACAGCATTGATCAGGTGGATCAACCAACATCATCGCCATCTGTGTGTCTGCGTTGTTATCACCTTGTCTTCACAACCCCACCATTGTTTACATCATCACCTTCCTTCAACCCCACCATTTCCGTTGGTGATTGGACGCGTGGATAGTCGGAGTCTGGCCTCGACGTCGGGGCGAAGCTGTCTGAGAAGTTCAGCTGTGTGACGTCGACGGTGGCAGGACTGCCGTGACTGCTGTGTCACCATCATCATCATCATCACCGTCAGAGGCGAGTGGCGGCGGCGACGCCACCACGCATGATCATCAGCACGGGCGACAACTACGGCTACAAGCAGGGGAGGCTTATCGATACGGGACTTCGTAGGCCGTCACGCTACAAGGAGGACGAGGACTTCATCCCTCCAGGTGGGCTCTTTTCATGCTGTACTCCTCCTAACAGTGTGGAGAACAACTGAATCAAGAAATCTCTGAAATCCGGCCGGGGCCCAGGGGCCAAGCCCCGGTATTCGCCCCCTGGAAGAAAATGAATTTATGCTATTTTGAAAGTAATTCAGGGCCTCTCCTGAAAGCAAAAAGCACAAAGTAAACATGAATAGAAACAACAACAACAACAAAAAATGTTTTATGCACATGTCTTTCAAAAAAGTTAAGAATCTTGATTTGTATGCCTAACAAAGTTTGAGGTCCACCACTGTTACACACAAACTCCACATTTCAAATTTTACTGGGCACACGTTTGTCTATTTTTTAAGCTGTAAACAGGCAAGAATTTTTATAATTTTAGAGATATTTAGGGGTAGGTTAGTAAAAACACTACATCTTAGGTATTAGTGACTAGTGTATAGATTTAAATGAAATAAAATGCAAAATGAACAGAAATAAATATCTTTTGATTATCTACCTTTTTATACTTCTCTTGTCATGTCTTGTTTTTTATTACTCCATGTGTATACAAAAAAAAAAGTTTTAAAAAGTCCCAACAAGCCCCCTCCTCTTCTTCACTTTCATGCCAGTCTGAAAGATCGTATGCATGCACACTACTGACACTAATTGTCTAATGTCAGTACCGATCTCTTCCTCCGACTCCAAGTCCATTTCTCTCACATTAATGTCTGATAAATGGAAGCCTGTACACTCCCTTTCATCAGTCGAAGAATCCAAACCATCCATTTTAGACACACACACAAGAAAATTTCAAAAAACAAATCGAAAAAACGAACGCATTACAGAGAAAACTTGTGGAAATGCAGTCGAATGTTTTCACAACAGAATAAACCGGAAGTCAATTGCCGGAAGTCTCGCAATCTTTCAAACAACGCAAGAATATAACCACATGGTTTATACGGACGCTTTTGGACGTTTTGCCTGTTTAGACTTTTGGGCGCTATGCCCAGTAAAGGGTAGCCCTCAGCTTCTCACACTCGGAACTCAATATATTTTTCTCGGAAATGCAAATGCCTTCTGCGGAAATCCGCGGATTCGCGGAAAATTCTCCACCCTGTCCTAAGCACTCGACCCCCCTCTTGTATTAGTATGTGCAACGGACATTTGCTGTGCACGATTCGATTCGTGGACTCGGTTGGCTAGCAACCCTCGATCACCCTGACGTGCCATTTCATTATTTCATTGAACCATTGATTGTTTCATCATCATTAGTTTCGTTTCACGTGTAAATGTTGTATGTGTATGAGTGTGTGGCTTGAATGAATAAATAGTTTGAAAGTTGTATATATACTCGTTGTGTTATTCACCACTTCGCGTCTGCGGGAAATCGTCATCCTGTCTGGGCTGTCTGCGTGTGTAAGTTGTCTGTTTGTGGCGTCTGCTCGGGCGGGGTTGTGGCGGTGACAAAGAATATATATTAATAGTATCCCTATTTATTACTATTGACTTACATTTGTTTTGATCGGTTCTGTCCTTTCCAGGTATGTCCCCATAGTCTCCAAGCTGACTTCCACGAAGTTTATGAGACTCCATAGGATAGAAATCCGGCTTCCATGGAAAAAGCCGATTAGTATGAAACAACCCAAAACAGCCGCCTGCGTGCGCCAGAATCCAGCTTTTCTACCGCCAATTGGAATGAACATGTACCTGAATCACATCCAGGATCGAAGAAATGGATTCTAGGTTAACACAGTAGATAAAATATTAGAAAAGTCGTAAAAGGGAACACTACGATTTTAAGGTTGCATTTCATTCACTGTAATCAATCAGCTAATCCACTGTAATCAATCAGTTAATTCACTGTAATCAATTAACCCATTGATGTGAACACATAAACGCATAACGATTTACAGTAATGGTTTTGATGGATCTGGAAAAACAATACTAAGGTTTTAAGAAAACAGTTTGAAGCATAAACACAGCGACAGCCCGTGTATAGGCTCTATTCAAAGGGATGTGTTTAGACTATGTTTCTTTACACAAGATTGATTATTTCATGTAACAAATTTAATGCAATAAGTAGTGTATGACAGTGAAAGTGGGAATGGACAGGGGCGGATCAGTTAAGTTTTTTTTGGGGGGGTTTCCAAAATTCTATTAAAGGGACTTACTCGGTAAATGTTAATGATGGTCAAGAAACGCCTCAGATCAAGCAGGACACGCACTTTTCCAGGAGCAGACATCGGAAGTGACCACAATCTTGTGATGATGTCTTTCCGGCTTCACTTGAAGAGAGTAAACACAGCAAAGTGCACTAGACTGAAGTTCGACCTGGACAAACTGCAAGACCCGGAGGTGACAGAAATATTGCAGGCCAAAATTGGAGGGCAATTTGCACCACTGCTCATTTTGGGAACTGGTGAAGTAGATGTCAACACCATGACCACTACCTTCAATTTAGCTGTGACAGATGCCGCCATGGAGATCCTTGGAAAGCACCGGTCAAAGAGGATGCTGTGGACCACACCTGAACTTTGGGACCTGTGTGATAAACGAAGAGAGATGAAAAAGAAAAGGAACACCTGACAGGGAGCTGATGCCTACCGAAAAGTCAACAATGACATCCGAAAAGGCATGCACACAGCAAAGGAGAACTGGATAGAAGCTCAATGCCAGGAAATAGAGAACAGTCTGAACAAGAACAACAGCAAGAAGGCCTACCAGACTGTGAAGCCGCTGACAAGTGTTAAACAGCCCAAGGTCTCCACGATCCAAAGCAAGTGGCTTATGTCTTACAGAAGAACAAGAAGTTTTGGACAGATGGACAGAGTACTGCTCTGACCTTTACAACCACAAACCAAACGGAGACCCATCAGTTCTAGTATGTCCAGAGAACAGAGAAGAAGAAGAAATTCTCCGAGAAGAAGTTGAGGCAGCAGTGCAATCGCTGAAGAAGGGGAAGTCAGCGGGAGTTAACAACATACCCACGGAACTGCTTCAAGCAGGAGGAGAGGCGATGATCGACGCACTCACCATTATGTGTAAAAAGATGTGGCAGAGTGGGGGGGTGGCCTATACCATGGAACCAGTCGCTTGTCATCACTCTTCCCAAAAAAAGGTAACCTTCAGGAACCTGAAAATAATACTCAACAGGTTGAAACCCCAAGCTGAACAAATCATAGCCGAAGAGCAAGCAGGATTTAGGGCAGGGCGAAGTACCACTGAACAGACTTTCAACCTCAGAATAATCTGTGAGAGATACCTACAGCACCAACAACATCTATATCATGTGTTCGTAGACATCAAAAAGGCGTTTGACCGAGTCTGGCATGCAGCTCTGTGGGCAACCATGAGAGTGTACAACATCAGCCCTAAAATGTGTTGAAGTCATCAAAAGCCTGTATGACAAGGCTACAGTGCAGTCCTCCACAACAGCGCCATCGAAAACTGGTTCAGAACAACAATCTGTGTGCGTCAGGGATGCCTACTCTCTCCAACACTCTTCAACATCTTCCTAGAGCGCATCATGTCAGATGCCCTTGCAGACCACGAAGGTACAGGCAGCATAGGGGGAAGAGCAATCTCCAACCTTCGTTTTGCGGATGACTTTGATGGATTGGCTGGAGAGGAACAAGAACTTGAACGGCTAATACAGAGGCTTGACACCACCTCCAGAGCCTATTGAATGGAAATAAGTGCAGAGAATACCAAAATGATGACCAACAACACCCATGGCATCAACACGGACATCAAAGTCCAAGGCCAATCCCTCAACACAGTGCATAGCTTCAAATATGTAGGAGCCATTGTATCAGACAATGGGTCCCGACAGAAAGTCCTCTCCAGGATCGCACAAACAACTGCTGCCCTGGCGAGGTTGAAGCCAATTTGGAAAGACAGGACCATCAGTCTACATTCTAAGGTAAGGTTGCTGCGCTCCCTTGTCATCTCCATCTTCCTATATGCTTGCGAAACATGGACCCTCACAGCAGATCTCCAACGAAGAATACAAAGCATGGAGATGAGGTGCTACAGAAGACTTCTGTGCATTTCCTATATACCCAGCACATCACCAACGACGAAGTCCGACAGACAATCACACAAGCCATTGGACAACACGATGACCTGCTCACAGTGGTGAAAAAAAAAACTCCCCCCTCCCCGCTATCCCCCCTTAAAAAATAAAAAAATAAATAAAAATAAAATAAATAAATAAATTAATTAATTAATATAATGTCGCCGAAGACGGGAAATATCAGCTTTGCTCTTTGTGGAGCACGAAAGACGGTGTTTGTCTGGATATTGCTTAGAATGATTGCAATGATTGGACTTTTTTAGGGAGAAGATTGCGAGGGCTTGCATATTGTGGGAGTGGTCAAATACTCGTATAAAAAAAATAATAATAAAATAAATAAATAAATAAATAAATATATATATATATATATATATATATATATATATATATATATATATATATATATATATATATATATATATATATATATATATATATATATATATAATATTATTTATTTATTTATTTTATGTTTATTTTTATTTATTTTTATTTTTATTTTTATAATTGTATTCTCTCTTTCTCTCTCTTTCTTTCCTTCTTCTTTTTCTTTCTTTTCCTTTTTTTTTTTTTGGGCTGGGGGGGGGGGGTGGGTTTCCGGAAACCCCGGAACCCCCCCCCCCCCCTCGTCCGCCCCTGATGGATGAGTTTTATTATGCGAGATCTTCTTCTTATTCTTCCTCTTAGTAGTATAGTAGTAATAGTAGTAGTAGTAGTAGTAGTAGTAGTAGTAGTAGTAGTAGTAGTAGTAGTAGTAGTAGTAGTAGTAGTAGTAGTAGTAGTTGTTGTTGTTGTTGTTGTTGTTGTTGTGTTTTTTAAAAAAAAGATTATTATGTATTTTTCAGCATTGTTAATCCATAACTTGTTTTTTTAAATGAAAGATTTGTGTTTAATTGCTGCCCTGACAAGGTTGAAGCCCAGTTAGAAAGACAGAACCATCAGTCTACATTCCAAGGCAAGACTGCTGCACTCCCTTGTCATCTCCATCTTCCTTTACGCTAGCAAACTATGGCCCTCACAGCAGATCTACAATGAAGAATACAAAGCATGGAGATGAGGTACTATAGACGACTTCTGGGGATTTCCTATATCCAGCACATCTCCAACGACGGGTTGCTGAGAACAGAGAAAGATGGAGTACACTGTTTAAACGATAATCTGTGGTGCCTCAACGACCTTTGAGTTACGGGATAGGATAGGATTGTGTTTAATATTGTGTTTACCTACCTTTTAGTTTTGTTTACAGGAAGATTACCAAATGAGTGTATGACATGGTAATCGAATGCATGTGAGGCTCTGCAAGTGAGGATGTAATTTATTGTCGCCTTGCCACATCAAACTCTTGGTAACGTTTTACTGGGTGAATAAACAGTCTTATATGTCTTGTAGTTAGTCTTTCTACTACTACTACTACTACTACTACTACTACTACTACTACTACTACTACTACTACTACTACTACTACTATGACCTAAAGCAATAATCTTGTATGTAATATAGATCTTGTTACGTTTGAGACGTGCACGATAGATCCGATCGTTTTGTTTTGCAAAGCATGCAATAACAGAGTGTTTTTACCTTTGATTTGATTTTGTGTTGTTATTAGAAGAATCTTTGTATAATGTTGATAATTTTCCTTGGTCGATATTATTGAAGATTTTTTAAAGAATTACTTGTTTACTATCAATCGAAGCATGTAGATAAATATAGTGGTAGCTAAGAGATTCTTCTAACCTAAATAAAGTTATATGACGTAAGACAGTGAATAGTTCCGGTGACGAATTTTACTCTGATTGGCTGTAATGGCGTCATGCTGGAATGTTCGAACATTCTCTCGATTATAGAGGGACTATATTAGCGGTGTACTGTGTCGTCTTGAGAGAGAAAAAGTGATTGAGCGATCTTGTATGCAGTTGTTGATGTATGCTGAATAAAGTTGGAAAACTTCATACGACGACTCCTGCCTTGTTGCTGAGTGAACAGGTTGCGTGGATAAACGAATCTGAGTTCCACTTATGAAGATTTAAACATCGGGGCTGAATCAACAATTGATAAAAACAACAACAGATCTATCTTCCTGTCCCTCTATTACTTTCGTGTCACCAGACTGACCTTTTTAAACAGGTATGCAGTCCACGATCGAATGACCTGTGCAATTAAACACACAATCCCGTTAGTAAATTCTTAATTTCCGTTCGTCAAATGAATGAAATATATAATCAAGACAACACGCAAACACACACACATTCACAAACACACGCACACACAAATCTCTCTCTCTCTCTCTCTCTCTCTCTCTCTTTCTCGATATATATATATGTGTTGCCGCATGACAAAACCCGGCTAAAGACGCCAGGATTGATTCGCTGCTACAGCCGTAAAACACTAAAAATAGGCTACCCCATCAATTTTAAGATTGTTGCCTCTTTGTCTTTATTTCAGGCTTTTCTTTAATATCCCAAACGGATTTTGTTCAAAAATTACTAAAACATTGTTTATTTTGTTGATTTTGATAAGGGTGTTGATCACACCTTGCTAAAACAATGGCACTAATTGACCTCCGATACCACAACTTTTCTTGTCTGACTATGAAGGTAAATCCCCAATGTGGATTGATATATGACGTCTGGGGAGTGAAAAGTCCCTATCGGTACTACCTTTTTGGTACATAAAAGTGTGTGGCGTATAAATTTTCCATGAAATCGTTAGTTCTGAAGCTTGCTTGTGTTCGAATGCGTCCCTAGCCGGGTCGTGAAAAACTGAAGTGTTTCCTATAAATTTTCGACGATTTTTAGTTCAAAGTGAATTTTTAAATGTAGATAAACTCATCATCATCTATTTCAAGTGTTTTCTTGCAATATTTATGTTGCATTTGTTAGAAACAATTTGTGACCAATTCTTTTTGGAAACCGGAAGTGATGGCTTCGTCTCCAGCGTCAGTAGATGTGTCGTCTGCTAGAGTAGCTAGGGCCTTGAATCGACCCGGTTTTGCTTCTGAAGAGCTCCAAGACCTGCTTTCAGACTATTTTTATGATGGTGCCGGTGGGAACTGTGATGAGGATTATGATTCTGACGAGCAGAAGCTTGATCCCGTTATTAAACGATACTGTTTGTTTTCATTCATTGATTCATGTATCGTAGGCCTCTTCGCTATTGGCGTGTCTTTAATAATCCGTCATTCTACTTGCATAGATTTAGGTAAAGGTTGAAAAGGCGATATCAGTGAAAGAATTCCAGTAGGAGTGTGGAAAATATTTCAGTAGTATATTTTGTTGGGGGTGGGGGGGGTGGTTGAAAAGGTAAGTAGTCTGGCCTGCATTCAATATTACTAGCATGACAAGTTGACTATGTTCTCAGTATTTATTATTGTTGGTTTGTCTGTTTTAGGAAATGAACATGAGGACTATTTACCAAATTACTAATAATTAGTATTTGCTTTGATATTTGTGTTTATTTAAACTTTATAGAGCAAAATGACATGTTATTTTGATTTACACCTGTGACGCGACAGATTTATTCGATGTGCGGAAGGGAGTGGAGAATCGGGGAATTATTAATGCTTGATTATTAGGACTGAAAACTACCTAATGAAACTTTTGTTTTAGGTTTGTAATCTTTGTTTGACTATTTGAACAGAGCTGATGTAGCTGCTTGCAATTAAACAAAAGATTACTTGACGGACGAGGGATTTAAGAGGGGGGGGGAGGGGGCATTATGAGAGGGTTTATTTTAGAAAAATGATTGAATCAGGCCATGTTCTTGATATATTATTAGGTGTTTGAGTTATTATAGACTTGCTAAACACTTGTTTTATTTCTAATATGTTTAAAAACACTATGCATTATGGATGGGTACAGAATAAAATTGTGCGTACTGTTTTAATTTGTTTATGTTCAGTATTGTGTGGATGGTGTATAATGTGAATTTTCTCATCTTATCTCAACTCACTGCCATATTGCTGCCATCTTCCTGATTGTTTTGATACCAAATACATGCATAGGAAAATTCTGGTTGTGAAGTAATGATCATTTTACAATTCAAAACTTTGAAGGCAATTTCTGGAAATTAGCCCCCGAGAAAATAAAATATAAAAAAAAATCATAAAACATCAACCAATAAAGATAAAACAATTCTGGTTTTTGCATTTTGAAGATTATTTTTAGTACTTTGTTAATAAATAAATAAGTAATTTTTCATATTTTGACACTTTAGCCTGGTTTTCTCATGCTGCAACACATATATATATATATATATATATATATATATATATATATATATAAATATATATATATATATATATATATATATATATATATATATATATATATATATATATATATATATATATATATATATATATATATATATATATATCCTATCCTGTCCCATAACCCGAAGGTCGTAGGGGCACCACAGATGATCGCTTAACCAGCATACTCCATCTTTCTCTGTCCTCAGCAGCCCTCATGGCTTCGCTCAGTGTCAAACCAGTCCATTCTCGAATGTTGTCCTCCCACCTCTTTTTCAATCTCCCCCTTCTTCTACCTCCTTGCACTGTGCCTTGCAGAATGTTCTTTGCAAGGCCTGATGATCTGGTGACGTGGCCATACCATCGGAGTTTCCGTTTCTTCACCACTGTGAGCAGGTCATCGTGTTGTCCAATGGCTTGTGTGATGGTCTGTCGGACTTCAATGTTGGTGATGTGTTGGGTATAGGAAATGCACAGAAGTCTTCTGTAGCACCTCATCTCCATGCTTTGTATTCTTCGTTGGAGATCTGCTGTGAGGGTCCATGCTTCGCAAGCATATAGGAAGATGGAGATGACCAGAGAGCGCAGCAGTCTTACTTTGGAATGTAGACTGATGGTTCTGTCTTTCCAAATGGGCTTCAACCTTGTCAGGGCAGCAGTTGTTTGTGCGATCCTGGAGAGGACTTGCTGTCGAGACCCATTGTCTGACACAATGGCTCCTAAATATTTGAAGCTGTGCACTGTGTTGAGGGATTGGCCTTGTACTTTGATGTCCGTGTTGATGCCATTGGTGTTGTTGGTCATCATTTTGGTCTTCTCTGCACTTATTTCCATTCCATAAGCTCTGGAGGTGGTGTCAAGCCTCTGTACAAGCTGTTCAAGTTCTTGTTCCTCTCCAGCCAATCCATCAATATCATCCGCAAAACGAAGATTGGAGATTGCTCTGCCCCCTATGCTGACTGTGCCTTCGTGATCTGCAAGAGCATCTGACATGATGCGCTCTAGGAAGATGTTGAAGAGTGTTGGAGAGAGTAGGCATCCTTGACGCACACCGATTGTTGTTCTGAACCAGTTCCCGATGACGCTGTTATATATACAGTGATCGTCCTAGGGATTTGCAAAACCGGTACGACGTCACAGTAAACAAACCCACTCGAACGCAAACCGGTAGGCCATTCACGGGAAACCGGTATGACCCATAGCAAAGCTTAATAATGCGTCACTATTTTATATAAGTAGATGGCGACTCTGTTAATGCACTTTCTGTTTCATTAGAAACATCTTCGTATTCACATAAACTTCTTTTATTCTTCTCTTCCTCCTAGCAAAAAATGAAAAAAAGAGATTTTTGCTTCTTTATTATTACTAGCCTATCTGTCACTGTCGCAATACATACTGACGAACACGAGGGAAGAAAAAATCGAAAAGTGCGCGAGTTTAATTTATCCGTATTCACGATAGCCTTGCGCCCGCCAATGTTATATCATTGTGTATTAATTACCTCAAAGAATATGGCAAGGCTACTGAACGCATTCGCAGGCCTCTCGTCTACACTCCCTAAACACATAATCAGCGTGGCTGGCTGGCTGGCTCTCTCTCTCTCTTTCTCTTCATTTCTCTTGCTTTTATTTCTCTTTTTCTTTATTTTTGAAACCAGTCAAACAAAATAAGAACCGGTAGGCTCTACCAGCTACTGATTTTTCAACCGGTATTTTTATTATCAAACCGGTAAAATACCGGTAATTTCCGGTTAAATCCATCCCTGTATATATATATATATATATATATATATATATATATATATATATATATATATATATATATATATATATATATATATGTATATATATATATATATATATATATATATATATATATATATATATATATATATATATATATATATATATATATATATATATATATATATATATATATATATATATATATATATATATATATATTCATACGCACAAAACCAAACAAGCAAGAACTCTAGATAGAATTCTTTTGGAAGGAAAACTACAGAAAACAAAACAAAATATTTATCATACACAAAGAAGCTCAAATTTATCCACGCAAGGTCAAAATATGCTCGGCGTACAGCACTATATTCCCATTTGCTGTGAGAAACTAATTTTATTTTGTATTTACCATAAACTACACCATCTAAAAACGAATTTTTACCAATGTCTAATGCAAACATCAATAAAGTATCCACCAAGGTGTTCGTGTTTTCGTACAAACTTAGCTTAATTCAAGACCAATATTAAACTGGAGAATTAGGCAGCATATTATGCTTTACATATCTTTTATTCAGCCCGACTGTCTCCCACCACTGAGCAAACTAAAACGTTAAGGTTTAAAAAAAACAACAACAACAACTTACTTCCACAAGTCTGAGTAGAGGTAAATAGTACTGATGCATACTGGGTGCTGGGGAAAGTCAAGGCCATCGAATTTGGCCACTTCCACTATGGAACCGTAGATGACGAAATATTTATTTGTTCTGAACTGACCAATCAGCCAGGCAGTACAGCAGAGGGTCCATTTGTCGACGGTTTCTAATAGCTCTTTCTGTCTGCCAATTGCCTATCAGAGTTATAATAATAATAATAATAATAATAATAATAATAATAATAATAATAATAATAATAATAATAATAATAATAACAGCAATAAAAGAGGAAACACTAAGAAAATGACAGTAGAGTACAAGTTAAAGGTTATGTTTAATTTTAAATAATTGTTTTAATAGCTGCATATATATTTTATTATATTTCATTGTATCTATCTATCTCTGTATCTATCTCTGTATCTCTGTATCTCTGTATCTCTGTATCTCTGTATCTCTGTATCTATCTATCTATCTATCTATCTATCTATCTATCTATCTATCTATCTATCTATCTATCTATCTATCTATCTATCTAACGTTTTTGTGTGCTACGTGTAGATATATATGTTTAGAAATTAATTTATTGCAATTACCAATTTTCTCATTTAGTTTAGTTCTAATTACCCCCTCATCCACCTCTTTGCCTTATCAAATGTTTGCGATTTCCACTCAGCTTTCATATTATTTTAACTCCCTACATTCCCATCTATCTTTCACTCCGTGAAGAAAGGCTTAAGGACCAAGAATGTCAGAGCATATTCTTTTACCAATGGTCCTCTTTTTGCAGGTCTTTACAACTGTTTACTTGCAAAAACAAAATCTCAACCGACGAGTGGAGGTCCTCCTATACTGAATGGAGGGAAGCAGTCCAAGAAAGACTTTTCACCTTAACTTCGAAATATAGTGTGGTAGTGCTAACTTTGACGTGAAATCTTCTTTGAGAATACTGAGTTGTTATTTCCTTTTCTACAAAATACTTTCACTGGTCATAAGAATATTACATCTTAATAAATCAACCAATAAATTCAAATTGAATAGATCGAAAATCAATCCGTTAATCCCTTTTAAGCCTGATACCTTGTCAGCAACTTTTCGATTTAGTGTCTTATTTCTTTTTTTTTTTTAAAGTGATTTTGATGATAGAACGTCTCTATCCATCTAGATAATGGTGCTTTCATTATAGCAAGCCTTTCGTTAGCTTACTAAAGCTGTTTGTAGTAGTAGCGCTAGTAGTAGTACTAGTAGTAGTAACAGTGGTCATCATCATCATCACCACCTTCATCATCATCATCATCATCATCATCATCATAGTTATCATAAATATAATTATACTGTGGAATAAAAAAAGGGCACTCACGGCAAAATAAAAGAAATGTTTCGTAATGTAGTTAAAGAACGACCAAAAACAGACTCTAAGCAACTTCCATAAAATACCCAACAGTCTCTCTGACGATAGTGGCACAGGATTTTCAAACTGAAAACAAAACGTGCAGTTTATTAACACGTGTTATAATAATAATAATAATAATAATAATAATAATAATAATAATAATAATAATAATAATAATAATAATAATAACAATAATAATTATTATTATTATTATTATTATTATTATTATTATTATTATTATTATAATTATAATGTATCAATATTTTTCTGATTATTTATGTTATACTTCACAATAAATATAAAGTTATTATACTAATTTTGATCACAGTTTTATTTGAACTGTAAAAAAAAGAATATTGACAATAACTAAACTCGAAGTTTTTGCTATATGTTTAAACACTTAATTGAGCGAACTAAATAACATCTAACACCACAAAACTAGGAACCCAGAAGGTAAGATTCTTTAACAGCATTCTAATACTAACATCAGACATTGTTTCTCCACTAACATTTTTTTCACTGGCACAGTTTACCACGAACTATAAAAACTGCACAGAATATTGATTGTTTTAACAATTAATTGGACGCAATGCCAAAATTCAGAGATTTCTTTCTATTGATTTGATGAGTAATACAAATAGGAAAATTGCATGAGTATACATGTAGATCCAAGCAAAGTGTAGATGAAATAGGACATTCATGAAGGCTTCACGGCCTGTTTCGTCCTCAAAATACTACTACTACAAGTACTACTAATAAAATACATTTACAGTTTTTCTATAAAATTTTATCTATAATAATAGCATCAAAGTAGTGTACCCGTATAATGTGTTAGCGACCACAGAGGAATGATGGATCAGTATTCATTTCAAGATTATATTGTATATGTCAGTATTACTACTTATTGAACGTTTAATATTATTCAGTCTTATACATTATACCAGCAACGTGCTCTTACCTGCTCTATGAACGTTTTAAAGGTCATTTGAGGACAGGAAACCAACCAAGGCGGGTACATTACGTACAAATAAAACTCAAGCAACCCAGGCACAGCGGGCAGCACAGGCCAGTCATACAAACATTTTCGTGTTTCAGAGGGTGCCGATGCTTCACTAATGACATCAAAACTGGTTTTTGCACTAGTAAAATGGGCCATTTCTGTCATGCCAGTTTTTCCCACATTTGATTCTTCTGCGGTCGTTCTTCGTCGTTCAGTTAATGTAGATTTTCCTGGTGGTATAGGCTGCTCTGCTATTTCTTCTATCCTTTGTACAGCTCGCCGCTTGAGGTTTGCGAATCGTTCTTGTTTGATTGCCCATATCCGTTCCAGTGCAAAGAAAAGACATCGCATCGGTACAAATTCTGTGATGCTCGCACTAATAAAATATTGTAGATAGTCCTCGAACTTTATAATCTTGTACTGTAACAAAAGGTATAAACTTATAGTAATTATACTTTGTTTACGCAAATAATGGAAGGCTTGAACATAATTATAAAAGTATCATATTATACCCTATTTCCTGTTTATGCCAGTTTCATTGAAATAACAAACCTATTTGAAATAAAAGGATTGAACCGCCTCAGTCATCAATGGCACCTATAACAACTTTTTATTATAACAGTTCAGCAAAGAACAGCTTCAGTTCAAAAGACATTTATTACCAGGATTTCACTGTTTAAGAAAATGCTTGTTTTAATTCTAGGATACTCAGAAACTGAATGTAGAATAAATAAATGAGTAAAGCTACTAAGTACTGTATATTTATTGCTACGCAATGACTTTGAAATTATCAGACGAAATTGAGACAAATCGCCTCAGGTCACACAGCAAGGACTCCCGATGCTGCGTACTAAAATATGAGATTATTTACCACAAGTCAAATTTCATAGTTACCATTTCCATCTGGAAGTACATCATTGGAAGAAAGACGATCCATACAGCAGGCACGCTCGTCAGGCTAGAGACAAAATAAAATGGTAAAGGGACCAGCAGCAGCAACAGCACGAGTTGCCAAGACAGCAAGTACAGGGCAAGCAAAACACCAAGCAGGATGTAGCCATATTTTCTCAGCTGAAAAACAACGTTTCACATAATGTGCATTAAAACACTACTTTTCAGGTGTCAGAATACATGTAGCGTTTTCACAAGGTTTGAGAAAATAACATTAGTTGGCTTTGCAAGTAAAAAAAAGATTGCACATTCGGAAAAAAGCACGCCGCTTGGCTCAATTACGTAAAACCATACGTAGAACACGATTCCGAGGGGAAGCAGCCCCTCTCTCTCATGAGATCCGAACCCTCAAAGTTGCGTGAAAACAGGTCATGACTTTCCGCACCCGCCATAGATAAAACAATAGAAATACTCTTCAGCTTTGAAGTCAAAACAATTGTTGCCCAGCTTGTTTTCATCACTTTCACTGGCAATGGATTCCGCACGAAAAACGGTAAGAACTCCTTTATAACTTTAGGCTGTATGTTTTAAAGATAGCATTGTTCTTTTATAACTTTGACGTGATTTTTTGGCAAGTAAATTTGCGTCACTTTCTAACAAATGCTTTGAAATTGAGGAACTGGTGCCCGCCGCACGAACGTCGTCTGCTAGTTGCCGTTTTACTATTACCGCAATTCGATTACTAAAAATATGTGAGATAAGAAATTTAATAAGTACAGATACAGAGCGTTACTAAATTTGAAAGAAATTGCACTGTAACAAATTATTTAGAACGTTGAATAAAACATATTAGATGGATAATATTACGGCATCTCGCTCGGTAAAAAAAAAACTATGACGGGCCAAAAGTGTCATAAGGTGTAAGGCATTCTTTTCACGATTGTGTTAATTTTGCGTGTTGATGCACTTTTTTTGCTCTAAGGCCGCAAAATACTTACACCAGTATAACACAAAACAGTACTTTTTGTCTTCCTTGGTGCACTAATTTACATTTAAAAGCAATAATGCATCTCCTGTGTCCTAAGATATATGTTGTTGCTCAATAATAATAATAATAATAATAATAATAATAATAATAATAATAATGATGATGATGATGATGATGATGATGATGATGATGATGATGATGATGATGATGATGATGATGATGATAAAAAAAAATAAAAACAGCTATAGGTTACTACAGAATATTACAAATTACATTTTGCAGGTAAATGACACCGAAACATCATCTCTTGAAACTGGTAAAAGAACACCAGAGACTTTTGGGCCCTCAACTTCAGAGCAGCCTATTGATTGGCAGTGCTGCTGTATTTGCCAGAAAACAACAAATGAGACAGTTATTTGCCCTGCTAATTCAAAATGTGGTGGTTCTGGCTATACTTATGTTGGTACAAATTTGATGCACTTCAAACAGCTGGGTATTGATGTCGTTCCATTTTCATGGTCACAGCTTGATGAAGGAGAAGGAATTGAAAACACTCTTGCCAAAAACAAAGCAGTCTGGCATAAGTCATGTCGAGATAAGATCAGCAACAGAAGCCTGGAGAGAACAAAAAGAAAGCTGCAAAGTTCTGATGAGCATGAAAGTCCTGTAAAAACGAGAAGTACTGTGAGATGCAGTTCAGAAAATGCATGCTTTTTGTGATGGTCCAGCTGGCAAGGAAGCTCTACACAAAGCATCAACTCTAGGTCTTGACTACAAAGTCAGACAGTGTGCAACCCTTCTGAATGACAAAAACATTCTGAAAAAACTTGCTGCTGGAGACACGATAGCCACAGATTCAGTGTATCACACCAACTGTCTCTCAAAGTTTTACAAACGAGCTGCAAAAGCAGAAGCCAGTGAAGAGAATGATAAAACAAATTACAAAGTAATTGAACTCGTTTCATACATAGAAAACCTTGAAATTAATGTTGAAAGAAGTATTTTTTTAATGTCTGATTTATGCAAGATGTACGAGTCACGAGTAGTAAGTGCTCGTGGGGCTGGGGTGTCATTTAAAACCCACAGTACTCGATTGCGGCAAAAGCTGTTAGCTGCTTGTCCAAATCTACACGAGTGTGAATCAGGGCGCGGAAAGGACATTAAATTAGTCTTTAAACATGACATCGAAAGAGTCATTAGGAAGGCTGTAGATTATGAGTCCGAAGCTTTGCAGCTGGCACAAGCTGCAAAGTTTGTGCGCAGGGAGATGTGTGCTATGCACGGGTCTCTGCAAGTGTGGAGGAGACTGCGAGTCTAGCTAAGTAGGCTACAAGGTATTTACATGTTTATTCTTACAGGACAAAGTATCTCTACATCGAATTGGATGTGTGTGGTCATATGGGCATAGCCGTTTCTGTAGAGGTTCGACCCCGGGCAAAGAACGTGCGCACATTCCTAAGCTACCTGACCTCCCCACCAAATTTGAAGCTTGTAGGTCAAACAGCTCGTTATCATAGAGAGCATGTGATCGTATTGGCATCGATGTTTCCGTAGAGTTTTAACCCTGGCTCAAAAACATGCCTACACTCCTAAGCTAACTGCCTGCCAAATTTGAAGCTCATACGTCAAACGGTTCGTGAGCCCTCTGAAAAAAAGAACTATGGAGAGCATGTGGTCGTATAGGCATCGTCGTTTTCTGTAGAGGTTAGAATCCGGGCAAAGAACATGCACACACTCCTAAGCTACTTGCCCAACAAATTTGAAGTTCGTATATCAAACTGTTTATGAGCCCTCTGGTGAAAAAAAAACACCATTGAGAGCATGTGGTCGTATGGGCATTGCCGATTGCGTTCGACCCCGGGCAGAAAACACGCCCACACTCCTAAGCTACCTGCGTACCAAATTTGAAGCTCGTACGTCTTACAGTTGATGAGCTATCACCAGCTGAAGAAGAAAAACAAAAAAAAACCATTGAAAGCATGTGGTCGTATGGGCATTGCTGTTTTTGTGGAGGTTCGACCCCGGGCAACGAACTTGCCCACTCTCATAAGCTACTTCCCCACCAAATTTAAAAGTCGTACGTTTCACGGTTCTCGCGTGATTGTGGGACATCAAAAACACACACACAGACAGAGTGTACTGTCTTATTGAAGAGATAGTTGACCCACTTTTGTTTCTTGACCTAGGTGAGTGTTTACCTATTTACGTGACCTAGTTAATTTTAGCGACCTTCATTTAATAAATTCTGCAGATAAGTTGACTTTTAACAGTTGTTTATAATAAAATTAATACATTTGTGAAGGATAGCTTGAGTCCTGGCCTGAATAACAATTAAACAGTCATTGACCTACATTTCAGACCATGCCACGCCCAACTAGTACAACTGAAGTGCTGCTTCCCCTCAGATTCATATTCCACATGGTCTTACGCATTATTTGAGCCATGGTGCATGCTTCTTTCTAAAAGTGCAATCTACTGGCATAATGCTGGCCTTAGCAAGCGTACTACATAACGTAATGCATGGCGAGGTGGCTCCATTCTACAATTTTACTATTACTACTACTACTACTACTACTACTACTACTACTACTACTACTACTACTACTACTGCTACTACAACAGGATGCTATCACGCGCTTTTCCTTCAATCGAACTCAAAGGGCGGCGATCTCAAGAGAGTCTACAGAAGGGGAAGAGAAATCAATTTTTATTTTTGCAAATTATATTGACTGCATCCAATACATTATTAAAGAAAGGGAGGAAATTGGAGCAACCGGAGAAAACCCTCGGTGTCATGAAGAGCCTCGTACCTAAGTCGCATCACGTCAGTTCGTCCCACGCGAGGTTTGAACCCGCGATCTTTGGCACAGGAAACTAGCACAATATCAACTGTGCTACCAAGCCACTCGATATTGAGTAAGCACTGCCGACAGTTAGTTAGTGATTGTATATAGGGCCCAGCTAACTGCAAACAGCCGAATCAGGAACATAAAATCAAGACCACAACTTGAAAGTAGACTCACACCTGATCCGCATAAAAGATCTGCCGAAACAATCCTAGTGGTAACAATAAAGGCATCCCACGCAGAAGACGCTGAGGCTATATTTTAATTTATCGAACCCCTGTTTATAAAAACAAAATAGTATATAAACAGCATTATAAAATATCAATACGCTAAATAATAATATCATAGGAAGCCCTAGTGACCATTTGGTAGAAAGCGTCCAAAATTCTCAAGCCAAAGGCGCTTGTATCTGGATACGCGAGCGCCTACCTGTGACGAGTTTCACTTTGGCTATATATGTGCTCGC
Source organism: Oncomelania hupensis (assembly GCA_036898135.1). Lineage (NCBI taxonomy): Eukaryota > Metazoa > Mollusca > Gastropoda > Littorinimorpha > Pomatiopsidae > Oncomelania > Oncomelania hupensis. Next base: position 30,514,382 of record CM072513.1, read on the forward strand.
GTGTCCAGATACAAGCGCCTGTGTCCCAAACTGACCCAACACACCCCATACACAAAGGAGGAGTTTTGGGAGATTGTTAGAACAGATTAGGAACGAGAAAGAACAAATGAGAACAACAGGAACTGGTAATTTAAAGCACTAAATTTTCACAAAGTGGGAATATTATTTATACACAAACCCCCGGTACCCTCACGGTGATACTGCCGACAAAACCTTAACTATATCTATCTATCTATCTATCTATCTATCTATCTATCTATCTATCTATCTATCTATCTATCTATCTATCTATCTATCTATCTATCTATCTATCTATCTATCTATCTATCTATCTATCTATCTATCTATCTATCTATCTATCTATCTATCTATCTATCTATCTATATATATATATATATATATATATATATATATATATATATATATATATATATATATATATATATATATATATATATATATATATATATAATTTATCTTAATGGTACCTTGTGGAGACATACCGCAGTTAGAAAGGGATATTCTGGAGACAAAAGGATTTGGGAGACGATTTTGTGTCTCCTTAAAGTTTAGCTGCAAATTTTACTGACTTCCACATTCACACAGGGGTTTATGTTCAGCCTTGACCTTAGCCAATAGACTCAGTAACACTGTGGATTGTTTCATTGTTGTATAGGGGGTTACGGGTTGTAACAAATTGAAAGGTCTTTGACAGGGTATATACTTGACACAGTTAGAAACGGTTATTAGGAAGAACCTTGGTTTTGTATCAAATACTCTGCCATGATGCGCTATATTTGCATCAAAGTAACACGAGTGTGTTAATTTAAAGAACTGGCATTAATTCACGTGATTTTAAATATTAATCGGTCGATTGTGTAAAATATACACCCCTATTTCCAATGAGACTGACCGAACCGGAACTGACTACTTGGAGAGAGAGAGCGCGTCACTGTGCACAACTTCACAAGGGTGTCTGAGCGGTAAGCAAGATTTATATATACTTTCATTTTTAATTCTATAGATTTTGTTTTTATGCGTTGGCGTTTGTGTCCATCCAAGTGTAATTTACTGGCTGCCAAATGGTAAGAGACATGTCTGAGCCCATGTTTTAATGCTTGTAGTTGTACTAATACGGTAATAGGTACTCCAAAGTCTTCATTGGATCTTGTCGGCTCGGCAGTTTCGACTTCACTTTCAACACTTATTATTTATGTAAAACTGCCTCAAAACGAACAGTGGCTGTATTTTTCTGTAAATTGAAAGCTTTATCTTTACATCTGTGTTGTTTTTGTTTTTAATGCATGTTTATGCGAAACAATTGTCAGCGCCGGCTATGCGAGGAGGCTCGTATCAAACTCTCAAAGTGCTTCAAGATATTTCATTGGATGGCCTAACAAAAAGAACCAATGAGAAGTTCGGATACTTAGCTTCATTATATCAAATATGGCAGGCAATACGTGAAAGAGTTTTAACGAGCCAAACAAAGTGGTTAAAGCTATTTTGATGTAAGTTTGATTTTAACTAGAATTTTAAAAATTAGCAAGATATAAAGAGCAGACATTCCTTTATAAAACTAGGGTATTTATAAATTTGTGCATTACTCTATCGCGGTGCGCTTTGCCTGTATAAAAGTGTACACAAACGATGGTCGGGTTATCTTCTTCTTCTTCTTCTTCCTGATAAGTAACCACAATCGTCGTGTCGATCACTATGTTACTATTAGGGGTCTGCGCAGATATGAATTTAGGCACTGCTGATGGGTATGTGGGGGGTAGTGATGGCTGCCTTGGCGAACTTGCCTATCCAGCGAAACGAGTGCTGAGCGTAGTAGTACACTAGTAGATAAGCTCTTTGCTAGTAGGCCTATAAATAGTATAATTTGCCGGCACGCACTGTGAATTTGATTTTCCAACTTTGAAGCACCAAAACAGCTGAACATTTCATGGGACAGGCCTGAATAAAATTGGGCTTGGAGTATAACATATGAAAGGGTTACCTGTCAAAAATTAGCATTCTGGTATCAACATTGGCTTCACTTTGAGACTCCAAAGTTGTCAATTTCTTCAATGCCAAAAAGTTGCGAAAGAACACACCAACATTCGCCATTTTCAAACTTTAATAACTTTTTACCTATTTGTCCTATGGGGAAAAAAATATACCACTGTGTTCAGAACAAAAAGATCTATGTAAACACTTTAGTGTCCAAACTGAGTTAAAGAAAATAAAATATCACTTTGGAGTACCTACTGAGAAATTTCGCGTGACGTCATCAAACGTGCGCTGAAGGTGGCAGACATTTAGTAGTACAGTAGTAGTAGTAGTAGGAGCTCCTCTGGATCTAAGCCTCATGGCTTATTTATAGTTCCTTCGGTATTGGTTTGGTTTTATATGCTGTATGGGTTTGATCAGCCAGTTCAAGACGTTCCTTTTCATAACCATATATTATCATATACCATCTCTTTAGTTTAAACCAAATTTGGTCATCAATGTATTTTTTTAATTTGTTAGGTTTTCATTCTCAGAGTGTGCTTCATTCTAAATCTAAGCCCAATTTCTTTTTTCTCCAAATGGTGGAGGCTGTGTTCAGAACAGAATTAGAAACAATAATACCCAATATTAATTATAATAATTTTAAAAAAATCAATCTAGCAAACTTGCACATCATGACCAAAGGTCGAAAGGAAGGAAAAAAGATGCTTACCACATAATAACTAGAGAATTAAAAGATGAGATCACTGATCAGAATCAGACACTACAAGTACAACAAAGTTTTAGAATGTACACACACACGTTGAAAAAGATTATGAAATTACATAAAAGTTACAGCCTCTAGGTAAACCTTTAGCCCAAACTTCTTAGTAAAAACCAAAGACTTGAAAGAGATACTAAAATACACATACAGCACATACAAATCTTCACTAATCAAAAACTAGTTATAGGATTATGTTCAATGATTAAAACATTAGTTCTGGGTTGTATGCAGCAAGCATTGAACAAACATGGAATTGCCATTGGTAAGTCTGCAAATCAAGTCAACACAGTGCATAGCTTCAAATATTTAGGAGCCATTGTATCAGACAGTGGGTCCTGACAGGAAGTCCTCTCCAGGATCGCACAAACAACTGCTGCCCTGACAAGGTTGAAGCCCATTTGGAAAGACAGGACCATCAGTCTACATTCCAAAGTAAGACTGCTGCGCTCCCTTGTCATCTCCATCTTCCTATATATGCTTGCGAAGCATTGGCCCTCACAGCAGATCTACAACGAAGAATACAAAACATGGAGGTGAGGTGCTACAGAAGACTTCTGGGCATTTCCTATACCCAACACATCACCAACGACGAAGTCCAACAGACCATCACACAAGCCATTGGACAACATGATGACCTGCTAACAGTGGTGAAGAAACGGAAACTCCGATGGTATGGCCACATCACCAGATCATCAGGCCTTGCAAAGACCATTCTGCAAGGCACAGTGCAAGGAGGTAGAAGAAGAGGCAGACCGAAAAAGAGGTGGGCTGACAACATCCGAGAATGGACTGGTTTGACACTGAGCGAAGCCATCAGGGCAGCTGAGAACAGAGAAAGATGGAGTATGCTGGTTAAACGATCTGTGGTGCCCGTACGACCTCAGGGTTACAGGATAGGATAGGATAGGAAGTCTGCAAAGCAATTATGTGCTGAGGCCGAATAGATAACGCATAAACATTATATGCAGGATGGCCGTATCACCACTGGTGGTACAGACTGTATCACCAGACTACAAACTAATAATAATCATACATGTATCATGCATTACTACCATTAGGGAGTTGAGAACTAACACAATTAATTAATCAAACAATCAGCTGAATGTAGCTTTTATTAATTTAAGTTTAAGACCGATGATTGAAACTAATAAGGACGCTTTGAAAAGTTTGTTTATGACCTCTGATTGTATAATTCAAAATATGGCTCACATGCTTGGCAGTGTAATTAAAGTGTTAACCTTTTCACTAACTTCATCAGTGTTACCTATCGTCTTTTTTATTTGTATTTTATGTATTTTATTTTGTATAAAAAAAGATCAGAGTTTGACTAAGCTAACTGTTATAACTGATAGTGATAAATTTGATTCAAGTGTAAAACAGTAATTAATAATAAAATTTATTCCAACACTCTACAGGAAATAGCACGGCATTTATGGCAAAGCTTTTGTTTCATTGCCATTGGCCGATATTCCGTTGACGTGATGGAACCCCATGATTTTTACATAACTAAGTTTGTTTTGCCTCTAACTTAGTAATAGTCTGGATTTTAAATTCGTTCATGCATGCCACCCAGCTCTCCGAGCTAAACACGCGTTCTAGCTGCTAATATGACCAAAACAGAACAGAGGTACACACATCTTAAGTAATATCTGCAACAAAGGTTAATTTCAGATGACAGATCAGCAAATGGTTGTTCTTTATATTGTAATATGTATTTTACTATTTATTTATTAATGCCTGAAAGTGGCAGCTTTAAAAAAAATGATTTTGTGAATTTCATTGGCCTTTTTTTTTCTTAATGGGTGTGAAGTGAGGCACTTTGTAAATTATTGTACTTTACTAAAAGTGCCCAAACTTATTTTGTTGTATATATATCTGAATTTGAGCCCTACCAAAGTTCTTATACATGTCATGTGTTGTGTTCTCACTGCCAGGTTACTCATTTATTTGTAAAGTAAGGCATCAGTTAAGTGTTGAGTAGATATTAATAATATTATGCTGTATTAGTCATGTTATTATTTTTAAATGTTAAGGACCTGATGCGAGTAAAATGGAAATTGCTGAAACTAGTGAAAGGGAAGCACATGCAGGTGCCGAACAGGAGATGCTGCTCATCGCAGTACGAGATAATTACCTAGATGTGAGTTATACTTGGATTTTTAACAAAATTTTGTTTTCCCATGTTTACTATTTATGTGAGCTCATGATAGTGATGCATGAATTTGCTAACTCAACTGCAATTGTCAGGTTGTTGAATAAATTAATATAACAGTCAAATATTTGCAGGCCTCCACATCTGCTTATTTTTAATCTGACCAAAATACCTTTCTGTAAAAATGACCCAAATCAACAAAAATCAGCATGGATGTGCTTTCACATTTTTTTTATTTAGTATGATGGTTAATAATAGATAAATGTTCATTTTCTTGTGTGTTACAGGCTGTTTTTATTTTTTAAATCAACAGTCCTTACCTTTGACCTACCTAGTTATGGAAAGCTTGTATCCACCCGAGATAGTTATGGGTGAATAAACAATCATTGTGATTGATGGTCAGGTTATTGTTATTTATTTTTATTTATTTTTTGACAGTGTACATTGTCCTTTATTTTAATCCAGAAAATTCTGGGCTGCATCCCCCAGGGAAGGCGTTGTCACATCTTGTAGCATGCCCAAACCCAAACTACCTGATATTACTTGGGTGGGTGGATAAACAATGCCATGTCCTGCCCTAGACCATGCAGCCACAATGTTCACAATTTACAGAAGAAGAAGAGATTACTCTTATATAGCGCACTTACAAGCTCAGAGAGCTTCTCAAAGCGCTGGCCACTACAATCCAGCAATCACAAAATAGTTTGCTTAAGTCAGGATTCGAACCCACGTCGCCCGAGACGCACGTACACAAGTCGTGCGCTCTGACGACTGAGCTATCCCTGCCGCACAATGAATGATTGGTGTACATATCCAGTACTGCAGTAGATAGTGATGAGTACACTGTATATGTTCTGATGTGGTTGTTATATTAAGGGATATATTTTTCAGGCTGTCATGGACAGTGAACTGGAGGAAGAAGATGCAACACTCTCATGTGCAATGTTTTCTGCTTTCAAAACTCCATCATCTGGAGACCAGGATGCTCATGTGCAAGAAGGTACAATGTATTTACAATGTTGTTGTTGTATCAAATTTTATTCATCAGACATAAGTTGTACTGATAAATGTACATTTTGCAAAAACCATAGACCATTTATATGCAAAAACGTACTATTCAACAAATACCTGAAACATCTTCATATTGACTCAAGAGCACTTTCCAGTGCAAGATAACTTTTGTTATGCACATATTAGGGGGCATTCCAGGTTAACTTCAAGTGTCTAATTAAGGATGCAAAACCGAAGTTTTTTGCTGAGTTAAAGCAATATAATAGTATGTGGATAGAGAAACACCGGCACACCATATCCCACCCACCCACTCCCCCGCCCTCTTTACTTAAAAGACATGTCTTTCATTGTAAATACAACATGTTTCAGGTATTTGTTGAATAGTACGTTTTTGCATATAAATGGTCTATGGTTTTTGCAAAATGTACATTTTTGCAGAATTTGGCACAATTAAAATTTGGAACAAAAAATCCCCCATACCTGCCTTCCACTAAAACAAAATAAAACAAAAAACCCAACATAAATTAAATTTAAAAAATCAACTGTATTTGGTAAGATTAGGGCTAATAAAGATTTGATCTTATTCTTAAGCTGATATTTTGCAGCGTATGGATTTAGGAATGGTGCTTCAGACCAGTTCATTCATATTAGTATCTCTTTAACATGTTTTTGTATTTGTCCAGAAAGAATAAAATACAGTTTTCTGGATACCTTTCAGAGATATGCCTCCATTACAGATTTATTAGCATTGCATCATATGCATAATAAATGACTACACCTGTATAAACAACTTTATTGTTAATTGCATACTATAGTATTAAACCAATGCTTTATTGGCCATATTGACTTTGCACTTTTTCCCCTTTCTTTTCTATCAAGTATCATACTTTTCAACGCAAGATGATAATATTAATTTGTGAGTAACGTCTTCCTTTATTAAGAAAGTTCTGTGAAATTTTTTGACTTGGTGACCTCCTATGTAACTGTTCAACTCTGTGTGTTCCAGCATTGCAGTTTCTCCCCTCAATCACACCGATCTCACGGAAGCAGCTAATGGTGTCCAGCCAGCTCAACTTCACTCTCACTCAAGTTAAGCCAGCAACAGAACAGCCAGCAGCAGCTAAGAAGTCAAGCCGACACAGCTTCTCAACAGCATGAGTCGGTTCAGCGTGCCAGTCAGTCTATTCACAAAGGGTTAAATGGCCACAACCAAAAGATGTTCACCTGTACAGAATCAACATATACTCATAACAGCATACAAATACCTGAACAAGCGTCTGATGCAGAGTCTGAGGAGTTTAATGATTTGAGAAGCAACCCAGCACTAAACGAAAGCAAGATTAAAAAATCCTCAAAGCCCTCACGAATGTGCCCATTCTGTTGCAAAAATTGTGGTGAGAAACTCTCAAGGCACCTAAACAATGCAGTAAACCCATTATATATATACAAAATGTGCTTTCCAAAGAACCCACTCAAGATATTTGAACCTTCAACCTCTGCATACATGTACCAGATGTGCACAAGAATTTCTAATCATGTAGGGAATTGTGCTTTATGCATGTTGGATATGTCAGTGAAAAAAATATGGACCAATAAACTAGTCTTGCAACTTCGGGATGATTAGTACATGTATTCTTACCTGTATCAATGTGATGGAGAACACTTCCGACATGAGTGATTTACTGGATCGCAAGAGGAGCTTGATAAATATTTTCGTTTATCTGTGCCGAGTGGCCCATATGCTTAAAGAACAGGGCCCTCTTAAAGGCTCTTTCCTTCAGGCAATTCAAGTGCAGCATACATGGTGCTAACTCTGTGTCGATTTTTAGTGGCATTGATTCGAGCTTTGTTTTGGATACCGGCTTCCTTGCATACAGTGTCCAGAGCCTGCCAACCCGAGACATGAGTTGATGAATTTTGTGTGCAGGCAAAAACATACAGGTAGTCCTTTGGTATGCCAGCCATTTCCCTTGCTTCATTGTCACATAGGCGATTCATTGTATCCACTGTGTCCTTGGGAAACAATATCGGGACAAGATGATTATTGCCTTTTCCAGTCTGGTAGGTGACTTTGTAATTATCCAACATTTCCCGGTGTAGTGGATCATCCACTGCATCAGCCTTTTGCTTGTCAATCCAAACATCTTCCTTTGCTTCCTGCCATTCCCTGATTTTCAGGCGGAAAGGCTCACCCCTCCCCCCCTCACCCCCACGCCTTGCATTGTATTTGTAGAGTATCAATTTTATGTTAAATAGTATGGATGTTTTTCTCACTAAATGGTGCCATTGGCTGGGAGCATAATCCCTATGATTCTGATGTTCTTAAAATTCTACAAAAAAGCCTTATTTTCCGATCTTCAAAAGCCCATAACTTTTTTATTTTCTGGCCGATTTTCAAAATTCAAACTGTTTTGTGACCGTGAAACTAATTAAAAAAAGCAAACCTGCTCCTCAAAATTTCAAACAAAAAAGCATGTGGACAAGCTACTTTGTGTTATAAAAAAGCTGAGAAAAGGCTGAAGGTGGCAGCCAAGTGGGAAGATGAAAAAGAAACAAATGTATTGTTGCAGATGGTCCATATTTATAAATGAATGGTTTAGTTATTGTTTTTAGATGGTTATTTCCCCTTTTTTATGCTAAAGTTTGAAGCCATTTCTTAGCCGTTTTATAAGCGTTTGCATTAATTGTTTATAGCTGCAAAGTTTTACTTTTAGTTTGCTTTATTTTAAAGCTTTGGGCTGGCGTTTTTTTTTCTCCATGTGAGACATCTATGCAATAACATTTCATCATCTATCCAATATTTCATTGCATGATGTTAGTTGACGAGAAAATAATGTCGATGTCCTTAGCATCAATAACAGAGTTTCATTATCATTAATTTTACTTAGTGCTGTATATTGTTGAAACCCTTTCAAATGTGGTTGCATCACATTTTCATTGCTGTTCATTTTTACATTGATTTATTTCAATAAATCATGTTATCCAGCATTGGTGTTAATTTTGACCTGGATAATGTCTGTACCAAAACAGTGAACGTTACATTTTTAATTTTATTATGTCATCCTCCTGTGGTGCTGAGTGAAAAGTAGTAAAATACACTGTTTAGGTCCACTTCAAGCTAACTTTGGATTTCCTTGTAGCCCAAATAATATACAGTGTAAGGCAGAATGTTCTGATGCATCAAAATACTGACTTTGATTTTGAAAAATCCAGCATGGTCTGCTAAATCATGAAGTGCATCGTCCAGCGTAAAGTGCTGCTGAAGGTAATTTTACACTCAAGACACCCCCACTGAGACTTGGGTTTGCAGCCTTACTGTACTTTGTTTTAAACTGCTTTGGTCTGATGGTTGTAGAAAGACAGAAGATGGATTGTACTGATAGAAAGACTGATGGTTTGTAGAAAGACAGAAAGACCTATGTTTAATGGTACTTTGTTTTGAACTGCTTTGGTCTGACGGTTTGTATAAAGATGAATTGTACTGATAGAAAGACTGATGTTTAATGGTACTTTGTGTTATAGAAAAGCTGAGAAAAGGCTGAAGGTGGCAGCCAAGTGGGAAGATGAAGAAGAAACAAATGTATTGTTGCAGATGGTCCATATATATAAATGAATGGTTTAGTTATTGTTTTTAGATGGTTATTTCCCCTTTTTCATGCTAAAGTTTGAAGCCATTTCTTAGGCGTTTTATAAGCGTTTACCCCTTGGGGTCATGAGCAATCTTGCCACTGTAGATTGTTCTAACCTATAAAGGGAAAAGGGAAAGCCCCAGTTGAAAACCTGTCTTGACTTTGTAGGCATGACCAATTCACTGCGGCAACAGTACCCCCGTTGGGATGCCGGGGGTTTCAGTATAAATAGTATCCCCACTTTCTGGAAATTTAGTGCTTTAAATTCCCACTGTCGCTGTCTTCCTCATTTACTCTTTCCCATTCCTGCTCTGTCCTATCACTCTGCTATACTATCTTCTTCTTCGCTAGATCAATGACCTACCCTTTTTCTTGAAAACTCTTCCTGGACAAGACTCCTTGTTTGTGTATGAGGTCTGTTGGATCAGCTTGGGAGTGTTGGACGCTTTCTGCCGGGTGGTCACTAGGGCTTCCTATGATGTTATTATTTAGCACTATAGGCATTTTATATATATGTTTTGTTGATAATTTATAATGATGTTTGTGTTCTATTTTGTTTTTGTAACCGGGGGTTCGAGTAGTTGGGGTAAAGCCTCAGCCGTCCCCTGCGTGGGATGTCTTTATTGTAAAGTGACTGGCCGGTGGAGGGCATTCAATTTTCCCACTAGGGTTGTTTCAGCAGATCTTTTATGCGGATCGGGGGTTGTCCGGTCCTGATTTGGCTCGGAAGAGTCCACTGGACCTAAAGCAACAATCAATCAATCAATCAATTATAAGCGTCATTGTCATTGTTTTAGATGGTTATTTCCCCTTTTTTATGCTAAAGTTTGAAGCCATTTCTTAGCCGCTTTATAAGCGTTTGCATTAACTGGCGTTTTTTTTCTCCATGTGAGACATCTATCCAATAACATTTCATCATCTATCCAATATTTCATTGCACGATGTTAGTTGACGAGAGGATAATGTCGATGTCCTTAGCATCAATAACAGTTTCATTATCATTAATTTTACTCAGTGCTGTATATTGTTGAAACCCTTTCAAATGTGGTTGCATCACATTTTCATTGCTGTTAATTTTTACATTGATTTATTTCAATAAATCATCATGTTATCCAGCATTGGTGTTAATTTTGAAAAGTTTAGGTGTGTGTTGTCACTTTTGAATAAAATGTTGGCTTTGCCATTCGTCCCGCTGATCATTGGAGGGGGAGAGAGAGAGAGAGAGAGAGAGAGAGAGAGAGAAAGAACAAAACAATAATTATTATTATTATAAAACACAAACATGTTTATCAAATAATGAATTTAATTTATATTGGCCCATATATAATGTCATGATTTTATTTTTAAACATTTTAAATTACCATTAGTTTTTACAGCTGATCATTTTCTACTGCAAATAGGTCTGCTTAAATAGTCCAAGCATTTTTTTTTAAGCATACGTTTGTTATGAAGAAAAAAAATAACTGCCATTAGTCCACCACAGAAAGATGACTGGATAATTATTCAAAGGATTCTGTATTGTCCTAACACAAGTATCTTGCAGTGCACATAAAATGGGGTGTAGATAAAACAAGAAGAAAATAATTCAGCATTTCCATAACCTGGTTATAGTTACAAATACAGCATACACTACAAGTACAATTCATACCACACGCTTACTCATGGATAGAGTTGTCACATTTCCACACACGCATTGTATTGTATACACAAGAACATTATTCACAGTGAGATAAACACACCCATACAATGATATTTATCACATATCACTCTCTGCGGTCCGAACCCTGCCACACTCAGAACCAAACTCATTTGTCCACACACTTAAAATATTATTACCTACATTCAGCCCACTGTTACCTCCACACTTGCTCTAACGAGGTATCTTCATAATAACAAGTAAAACTGGTATAAATGTTGACCTGGCGGAACTAGTGGCAATATGGTAATAACAGAACAAGCTATATGATGGCTGTGAAAAAAAATAACAGAACATCCAAATGCATGAACATAAGAAAATGATAAGGCTTGTATATATACAATACTAAATTATTCACACACACACCTACACAAAAAATATTTCACTTTACTGGTGTTCGAACAAAAACAATTTTGACAATTGCGTTCTGATTATCTGTCCTGTGATCTTCTCGGTGTACAATTTCCCTAAATGGTGCAGTCTTATCTTCAGATATGAATCAGCACAAGTTCTGACCAAGGTGAAAATGTGGTTGGTAGTGGGTGTAGTATCAAACATGTGACGGTGTAGGCATGAAAACAACTGCTTTTGGTTTGCATAAACCAGAACATCCTTGACAATAGAAGTCAAAAGAGTGTTAAATTTAGGAAGGCCATTTGCCATCATTTTTATTTCTCTTTGCACAAATTTCTCTGTTTGAGTGCAAAGGGACAGAACACTAGCTGAGGGGATAACTAAACCACCCCTGTTTTTGAAGCTAACAAATACCCCCTAAACTTCTTTCCATCCCATTCCACATGTTTCTTGATGGCCATTTCATCCATGACCAGGCCACAAACAAGCTCGTCTTTATTTCTTCTTGCAGACAATACTTTGGCCTTCAAAGCTACCATGACTTCTTTAGTAAAACCTGGCTCCCCCGAGATGGCTGAATACCACCGGCGAAGAACTGCAGGGTGGGGCAAATTCAAATCAAAAGTTTTTCTCACAAAGCGATATGCTTTTGCTGAATAAAAGCTCAGTGTCATGGCAAAGACTTTCAGTTCGTGGCTATAGTATATGTCTTTCCCTTTTCCAACATTTTCTTCAACAGATCTTTTGGTACCCCTGAAAAGGTTGAATCCACACAAAATGAAGACACAAAGTTTTTTTTTTTTTGTGTGTTTACTACACTTTTTTTTTTTTTTTTTTTTCATTTTTTCATTTTTTCTCTTTTTTGTTCTAGCAAATGTCTACCTTACTTTTCATTTTGCGTGGGCTTTCATGCATGAAGTAGCTGTGTGCAAATCACAGTTGTGGATTTTAATCCAATTACTGTAATTAAAGTCAACACCGCAGAAGAGCGTGGGGGATCTGCAGAAGAAGGATGTACAAGGCCAAGATTAAAAGTCAACACATAATAATAACAATACAAAATAGAAGGATAAGGAGAATGACAATATTTTTGTATACACTCCATCAAATATAATAAACAAAATATGTCACTTTACTGTATCTTTAGTAATATCTGTATATATAGTGGATCTCTATGATATGAATCATACACACAAAAAAGTGTGATCTGGTAGTGGGTATGGTGTCAAACACGTGACTGTGTAGGCATGACAACAGCTGATGGTTTTGGTTTGCATAGAACATGATAGAAGTCAAAAGGTGAGGTATGAAGGTGATTGGTATGTTAGATTTTTGATTTGCATTTCTTTTGCACAATGTTTGATTGCTGAGAACATTTTTTTTGAGTTTTTGTTTTTTGTTTTGTGTTTTATAGTTTTTGTTTTGATGTTTAAATTTGGGGAATGTACCTTCAAAGTGGCAAGTAGCAGTACCTTTTTCATGCAGCAAAAAGTCAGAAGGTCAGGTCGAAGTCTTGTTGTTTGACCGGTCCGATCAAACATCTTTTGTTCAAAGTGCTGGCTGCAAATCTTTGTGTGGGCCGTTGTTGTGAAGAAATCCCTTCGAAGGTTGTTGATCCATTTTTTCTTTTTCTCTTCATCTCTGGGAAAGCTGTAGTGATGAACAGAGGGGAAAATACTAAAATAATAGCGTACATGAACAAATATTTACTTTTTATGCCCTCTACTTCCTTAACTATTAATATTATTCTTCATTATTTTTTTTATTCATTATTATTATTATTATTATTATTATTATTATTATTATTATTATTATTATTTCTTTCTGTATTGATCAGGGGCGTGTCACACCCTCCAAAATGATGAAAAATAAATAAATTAATTAAATAAAATCACACCGAAAGAAAAGGTAGGATGTGACGCTCTTGTTTATTATTTTTTTTATTATTTTTTTGGGCATGCATGCATGCCTGAACTAGCATGCTTATGGAAAATTCATCTGGAAATGGTTGTGACTGTGTAAATGCAGAATTATGGCATACAATACATACTATAATATACAATGTATTTATGTATGTATGCACAAACTAATACCTACATCAGTACGTGTATACAATACCCACATGAAACATAGATCTATTTACACTACATCAATTGCTTACTTTTTTAGCATTGAAGTGTGACTTTTAATCTCAACAAAGGTCTGCAAATTCAACCCAAACTGAAAATGTGACACAGGCAGAGTTATCTGTAGGCCTATGGTTTTGTTTACAAAGTCTACAAGAAGTGATACAACTACCAGTTTCACTTTCAACAATCAAATATCACTTCTATTTTGCATGCGTGGTGGTTGCACATCTTGACCATGAATACAATGGAGAGGGGGAATGAAAGCAGAAAAAAAAAAGATTTGTCTCTTATCTTTTTGTGAGATGCATAGGCCTATCGCTTTTGTTGCAGCACTTTGAGCAATTCTAGTACACAGATCACCAAGTGCAAGTTACTGTCTCTGTTAAAAAATAAAATAAAATAAAATAAAATGTGCTTACCTGTAAAATGTGATCCCTTCAGCAATTGCTTTCTGCGACGAGAGTCGATTATTGCAATTAATTGCACAGCAGTAAACCATTTTAGCGTTTCGTCACTATGCTTCCATGCTTCCAGACAGCACGCTCAAGATGGCGGAAACTTCACTTCCAATTCTCCCGCAAGAGCCGTGGTGCGATAGGAGGCTGGCGCAGTCCAGTTCAGTTCAGTTCTGGAACGGCACCGCTGAAAACTCAGGCAGTCCAGTTAGTTATTCAGCTCAGTGTCTCTGACCAACATTGCGCATAATTAATAATTAATAATTTCATACTGGTGCAGTAATTTTGCATTTTTTATGCCTCAGAGGAATATGTGCTTATAAAGCTGTATAACGGAGACCTGTCTCTCAAAGGTACCTGTACAATATAGTGTCTTTTAAAGGTACCTCTTAGGGAAATGAAAACGTTAAGGAGACAAAAATTTGACCTAATTTTGGCTATATCTGAAAATACATTCCTAAATTCATTTGTTGCTATTTATATTAGCTGAAGAACTATTTAAAAGCATTTGTCAACATTGTAATAATAATTTCGATTTTTACTTTAGGATATATACACATTTATGTGAAATGTCTCTCAGATGTACCTATTATAATGGTGTCTCCGAAATGTACCATTAAGAGTTATATATATATATATATATATATATATATTATATATATATATATAGATATATATATATATATATATATATATATATATATATATATATATATATATATATATATATATATCCTTATAAACTATGGTTTCTGGGCACCTTAAAAGTCACCAACCGGTCATTTGGGTACCCGACTTTGGATCTGGGGACCCAGCTGGGTCCCCGGATCCAAGCCGGCTCCCAAAAAACGATCTTAGGGTAAGCGCAGTGCCTCGACGATTAGGGTAAGGCAGTGCCTCGACGATTAGGGTATATATATGTATATATAATATATATATATATATATATATATAATTATATATATATATATATATATAATATATATATAATATATATATATATATATACACGCATACACACACACACGCTCACACAATTATGCATCCATCGACGTCTGTGGTGTTGTCTAAAACTACATTATGAAGTCTTCGAAACTGAAGCTTTGCTACAAGTGTGGAAAGAGTTGATGTTTACTACCTTTACAGAAGGATTGAAGTACTGTAAGCCACGGGACAAAACGATGTAAACAAGCATCGGAGGATAAATTGCCCACATGTAATAATTCAGGTAGGTATACCATTCCCAGTCTGCAATATCCTGTAGAAATGAAGAATATCCAAATATTATTCACTTTCAACAGACTTCGGGACCATTTTTGACCCAAAACCGATTTTTAACCTACCAAAATAATAATAATAATAATAATAATAATAATAATAATAATAATAATAATAATAATAATAATAATAATAATAATAATAATGATAATAATAATAATAGCCCCCGTTTACAAAAACAAAATAGAATACAAACATCATTATAAATTATCAACAAAACACATACATATAAAATGCCTACATTGCTAAATAATAACATCATAGGAAGCCCTAGTGACCACCCGGCAGAAAGCGTCCAATATTCCCAAGCTGATCCAACAGACCTCATACACAAATAAGGAGTCTTGTCCCGGAAGAGTTTTCAAGAAAAAAGGTAGGAGACTGATCTAGCGAAGAAGACGATAGTATAGCAGATTGATAGAACAGCTAGAGCAAGACTGAGAAAGAGCAAATGAGAAAGACAGCGACAGTGGGAATTTAAAGCACTAAATTTCCAGAAAGTGGGGATACTATTTATACTGAAACCCCCGGCACCCCAACGGGGGTATACACAAACAAGGAGTCTTGTCCCGGAAGAGTTTTCAAGAAAAAAGGTAGGTGACTGGTCTAGCGAAGAAGAAGATAGTATAGCAGATTGGTAGAACAGAGCAGGACTGAGAAAGAACAAGTGAGAAAGACAGCGACAGTGAGAATTTAAAGCACTAAGTTTCCAGAAAGTGGGGATACTATTTATACTGAAACCCCCGGCACCCCAACGGGGGTGTTATTATTATAAATGAATAAATACATACATGAGAAGAAAAAAAAATATATGTGTAGTGCTGGTGTTGTAGTTGGAGCGAAGAAGGATAAAGTGATGGAGGCTAGGGTTGATGAAGAATTTTTACACATTCTCTCTCTCTCTCTCTCTCTCTCTCTCTCTCTCTCTCTCTCTCTCTCTCTCTCTCTCTCTCTCTCTCTCTCTCTCTCTCTCTCTCTCTCTCTCTCTCTCTCTCTCTCTCTCTCTCTCTCGGGGTCACGTGGTCGCCGTGATCTGGTATGGCGGAGTTTTGAAAACGGGAATGTAAACAGTGCGACTATTCTCAAATTGTGAAAGTTATGTGAAGTGACTTTAGCCAACGAAATGCCGAGCGACAGTGTACAGCATCGGCAAACAACTGGCCGGTTTTTGTGCAAGGTTGCGGACAATTTGAGACAGTTTTTGTGGAGTAAACTTGGTGAGCACTGTGCGCCATTCTGCTGTGCTTGTGACATTGTGCCATCTAGATGTTTCTATGGCGTAACCGTGTTTGTGGCGTGCTTGCTCTTGCTATGCGGCGATGTCGAATCTAACCCAGGACCCAACTCCCCTACAAAGGCGAGAAAAGAGAACGAGGAGAAGAAAGATGCTTCGTCAACCCCTGTGCCTGTTACCCCTCACCATGACAAAAGTACTGACCTGATAATGAAAGGCATCGACACTCTTAACAACAGGATGCAGTCATTCGAGAATAACCAAGTACAGCAGCTCGAGACCATGACGCAAAGTATGCAACAGTTAAGGGATACATTCACTGAAAGACTGGCCCAGATTGACTTAAATCAAGAGCATCTTCAAAGCAGAGTGGAAAGCATTGAATCTCGATGCAGTGACCTACAGAACGAAAACACAGACCTGCGTGCAGAAGTAGGGGCTCTACACAGCAAGCTAGACTCGTTGGAGAACCACAGCAGGAGAAACAATATCATCTTTCATGGAATTAGCAGAGAGCCTGGCAGTGAGAGTTGGGAGGAGTGCGAGAGGAAAGTGAGAGAGGTGATTGAGCAAGGTCTTGGCATCAAAGAGACTATTCACATTGAAAGGGCACATCGAATAGGCAAAGACAACATTATAGTGAAACTCCTTTCATACAAACACAAGATGCAGATTCTTTCTAAAGCCAGGCTACTCAAAGCGAACGAGCGATTCCTGAAGGTGTTTATTAATGAAGATTTCTCTATGGCACTACGAGACAAACGCAGAGTACTTCGAGAGAAAGCCAAAACACTACACGCTAACGGCGAAATGGCAAAACTCCGATTCGATAAACTGATTACCAGAGAAGGTGTGTTTGTATACAAGACGGTCACCAACGAGATAGTGAAGCTGCAGAGAAGGGAGTTTAGCAACAACAACGACGTGTACGAGAACACAGGCAGACTGAGACCACAAGATGACAGAAGTGAGAAACTTTCACACATACAGCAAGATACTGACGCTGACAAACGACGATTCGACCCGGAGGACTGGAACTTTGATTCATTTGTTAGGCACGACAGCGAGCTTCCGATCTTTCCGGCAGAAAATACGAATAGACGAGGCTGTGAAATTGGTGCCGACAACGAGTCAAACAGACTAGACACAGAGTCAGTGAGACTGCCAGTAGTGGAGAAGCGAAGGCCTACGAGCAGCGCATTGAATGACACTGATAGTGACACGCAGGCAGCACGATCTAATTTTAGACACGGAAACATAAACAATGATGTGCGACGTCACAGCAACCCTGCGTCAGCGGCACGTGACAATAGCAAAAGCTGTGATAGGCCCAGCCCGGTGCTTACCCGCACTATGACGCGTAACGCATCAGTTTCAGTCAGTAGGCCTGATCAGGACAGTAGTGTCAACAAAACAAAACAAACTGGTGCGGGCAGCATGCGTAATGGCAGAGACTCCTTAAACTCTTTTCAGCAGTGGGCCGTGACCAGTGGCAGGGCACAGCAACAGTTTGGGGACAGAGGTGTGGCGTGCGGGAGAGGAGGGGGAGCTGCTAGAGGGGGGAGGGATAAAGACAAAGGGGGAAAGGGGCGGGGTGATGGTAGTAGATAAGGGTGTGGCCGAGGCCCAAATGAAATTTCCATATGTACTTGGAATTGCGAAGGATGGTTAAATAAACAGCATTCCTTTGATGTAACTCAATCATTAAATTGTTTTGATATTTTTGCGTTGAATGAAACTTTTGTTTATAAAGATAATTTAACTTATGCCAACTTTTCAACGTACAATGTATTTTGTTCCAAAGCTGTGAAGCTGAGTGATGCAGGAAGGAGGTCAGGGGGAGTGCTGGTTTTTGTCCGTAAATCTATCTCCCAGTATGTTGAGGTTGTTGATATTAATTTGGATCATGTCATTGTTTTGAAAGTTAAGAGAGAATTACTTGGTGGAACAAAAGATGTAATGATGGTGTGTATGTATATTCATCCCCATGACAGTAAATATTGGCGTACAACTGAACAAGGTTATGGCATGGAGATTTTGGAATCGTGTATAATTGACTTGTATGAACGATTTGATAATTTTTCTTTGTTGATATGCGGTGACCTGAATGCCAGAACAGGTTCCTGCAATGCACCAATGCCTGACGTGGATGGACCATGGATGAATGATGACGAAAATGATTTATATGACAATGATGATGAGAAAGAATGGAGGAGAAAGTCTGATGATAAGGATATGAATGCTTTTGGTAGAGAATTGTTAGATTTATGCTCTATGTTCGATTGTGTGATTTTGAATGGTCTATGTAAGTTTGGGTGTGATGATGCCTTAACATATATTGGTGCAAATGGTACGAGCATGGTGGATTATTTTATCATGTCAAGAGAATTGTGTGTAAAAGAAATCGTATGTTCTTTACGTATTGAGCCTTTGATTGAATCGCCACATTCTCCTGTATCAATGAAATTGTTTTGTAAAGGCCTGCCTGCACATGATAAAGATAATGATCACAGCGCTAAATGGATAAATAAGATTATATGGGACAAGAGTAAAGAAGAAGAATTTCTTATAAGTTTTAATTCTGATTCCATCCAGTTGATGTGCGACAGAGCAACTGTGACGCTGGACCATAATGTTGACACAGCCGTAGAATTGTTTAGTAGCGCACTGCGCGACGCGAGTGAATGTATGAGGAAGAGAGTGAAGGTGGGCGGTGTGAAGAGAGAGCCGTTATGGTATGATGCAGACTGTGCTACAGCACGGCGATACACAAGACGCATGTTGACAGTTTTTAGACACACGAAACAGGCAACTGATAGGCAGGTGTATGTGACAGCGAGGAAACAATACAAAACTCTAATAGGTAAAAAGAAAACCGCCTTTGAACGGCAAAGCAGACCACTTAGCATCATTAGGGAAAAATGGGCAGTTGTTTTGGAAGGAAATTAGAAAGATAAATGGTAAAAAGAAGAGTGGAATTTGTAAAGATATAACAGACACAGCATGGTTTGAACACTTCCAAAAACTCTTCAACGATAACAAATCAATAGAAAAGGATGAGACATTTGCTAATCAGATTAAAGAAAACATTGACGAACATGATTTATGTTATGAGTTAAACAAAGCAATAACAGAGGTAGAAGTTGTAGAAGCTGTTAAAAGGCTGAAAACAGGCAAAGCCTGCGGAGTAGATGAAGTGTTAGCTGAGATGTTGAAAGTTTCAGGGGAGAGAACTGTGAAATTTCTAGTAAAGCTATTCAATACGCTGCTGGATTTCGGGACATACCCGCAAGAGTGGGCAAAAAGCGATAATCGTGCCGATTTTTAAGAAAGGAGATGCGAGGAACACAGATAATTATAGGGGCGTGTCCTTGCTGAGCCTTATGAGAGCAAGTGTTACACTTCAGTTTTAAACAGGAGACTTGTAAACTGGGTAGAGGAACAACATAAGATAACAGAAACACAGGCAGGTTTCAGAAAAGGTTATTCAACGGCAGACCATATATTTACCTTAAATGCAATTGTAGAAAAATGTTTTTCCAAAAGAGGGGGGAAATTATATGCCTGTTTCGTGGATCTAAAAAAAGCTTTTGACTCGGTGCAGCATCAACCTTTATTTGAAATACTTTTGCATAATAACAATATTGATGGAAATTTATTAAAGCCATTATGTCTATTTACAAAACTGTTCTGTCATGTGTGAGGATTGAAGACAGACTCACAGAATATTTTGAATGTCCAGTAGGTCTCAGACAAGGATGCATACTGAGTCCAGAAGTTTTTTCCTTGTTCATTAATGAAGTCGCAACAGCAGTAGATAATAGCGGCATGCATGGTGTACAGCTTTTACCTAATCTGATTGACTTGTTTTTGCTGCTATTTGCTGAATGACATTGTTCTCTTGTCCATCACTCCTCAAGGTTTACAAAATCAGATCAATATTTTGAATGATGCTTGTAAAAGATTGTTTTTAAATATTAACATTGAAAAGACTAAAGTTATTGTGTTTCGCAAGGGAGGTTATCTAGGAAAATATGAACAGTGGCATTTAAATGGGAACAAACTGGAAGTAGTCAACGAGTATAATTACTTGGGTTTTACGTTCACGACAAAGATGAGCATCAATAAGGGGGTAAACGCACTAGCGTTAAAGGGGAGAATAGCAGGCCTCGAATGTATGAAAACGATTTCAAAAATTAAAGACATTTCCAGAAGTTGTTACTTTAAAATGTTTGATACACAGGTTCAGCCAGTGCTGTTGTATGCTTCTGAATTATGGGGGCTGCAAAGACTAACTAACATTGAAAGAGTGCACACTCTTGTTTGTAAGAGATTTTTGAATGTGCCATTGGGAGTTCCAACCAAGTTTATTTATGGAGAAACAGGAAAGATACCCCTTGTATATTAATAGTACTGTAAGATGTATTCGTTACTGGCTGAAATTGCTTAAGTTAGACTACTCTAGGCTGCCCAGACAGGCTTACCAAATGTTGATGATCTTAAACGACAGTGGAAAGAAATGTTGGGTGACAAGGCTAGAAAACACTTTGAACACGTTAGGTTTTGGATATGTTTGGCTACAACAAGGTGTAGGTAATGAAAATGCCTTTATTTCTGTGCTTAAACAAAGAATGAAAGATATTTATATTCAAGAATGGGACAGTTCTGTCTTAGTAAAAGACAAATATCAAAGATACAGAATGTTCAAAAACGTGTTTGAGACGGAAGCGTATTTTGAGAGTATGCATGTAAAATGTTTTAGAGACTGTCTTACAAAGCTACGGCTTGGTGTTTTGCCGGTAAGAGCATCCCACTTTAGATTGATGTTGATGCCACTGGAGATATTTTGTGCAAATGTTGTAATGTACCAGAAGATGAGGACCATTTTAACTAAATGTACATTATACAATGAATTGAGAGTTAAATATATAACTTTTCCTTTTCAATCCTGTGTAAATTTGCTACAATATGGATCCCAATTTCACATATGGAGAATATGTTTGTTTACTTTTCACGCTTTAAAAATAAGAACAGAATATTATGAGCATGCTGCTTTTATGTAATCCCAGGAATAATTTTGCTGTTATCTGTAAATTGTCAGACTGTAATAAGTGAATCACGTGACCAACTATACCTATATCTATGGGCTGGTGGCCCGAAGATTGTGCTAATTTATTGTATGTTATGCTTTTGAGAATTAAACGGACGATGTCCAAATGTCAAAATGTCTCTCTCTCTCTCTCTCTCTCTCCCCAACGCCAGTTCGTTGATGACCGTTGAAAGTTTTATTCTCGAAATGCATCCTACAAAAGGCAATCCATAACAGCTACATTCTGCCCTCTCTGTGTGTCTGACTCGTTCTCTTGTTCTCTTTCTCGAGTGTGTGTCCGAGTCTGTGTGTCCGAGTCTGTGTCCGAGTGTGTGTGTCTCTTCCCCTTCCTTTATTAAATTTACGTTGTGTTTGTATGTAGATTATAGTCACACGACACTTTCGCATATAGGTGACTACTGGACCGATTTATACTGACACCAGCGGGCCAGTTGTTGGTAAAGGGGAAAATAATATGATCACACGTTGACCAATCCGGGATTCGAACCAGCGACCTTTCGGTTACTAGCAAGACGCTCTTACCAACTGAGCTACCCGGCCCCACACCCCTTGGGGTCATGAGCAATCTTGCCACTGTAGATTGTTCTAACATATAAAGGGAAAAGTGAAAGCCCCAGTTGAAAACCTGTCTTGCCTTTGTAGGCATGACTGACTCACTGCGGCAACAGCCCCCCCTCCCCCCCCCCCCCCCCCCCCCGTTGGAGTGCCGGGGGTTTCAGTATAAATAGTATCCCCACTTTCTGGAAATTTAGTGCTTTAAATTCCCACTGTCGCTGTCTTCCTCATTTGCTCTTTCCCATTCCTGATCTGTCCTATCACTCTGCTATACTATCTTCTTCTTCGCTAGATCAATGACCTACCTTTTTTTTTGAAAACTCTTCCTGGACAAGACTCCTTGTTTGTGTATGAGGTCTGTTGGATCAGCTTGGGAGTGTTGGACGCTTTCTGCCGGGTGGTCACTAGGGCTTCCTATGATTGTATTATTTAGGACTATAGGCATTTTATATGTATGTGTTTTGTTGATGATTTATAATGATGTTTGTATTCTATTTTGTTTTTGTAACCGGGGGTTCGAGTAGTTGGGGTAAAGCCTCAGCCGTCCCCTGCGTGGGATGTCTTTATTGAAAAGTGACTGGCCGGTGGAGGGCATTCAATTTTCCCACTAGGGTTGTTTCGGCAGATCTTTTATGCGGATTGGGGGTTGTCTGGTCCTGATTTGGCTCGGAAGAGTCCACTGGACCTAAAGCAACAATCAATCAATCAATCAACCCGGCCCCACTAAATTTACATCCCCGCACACCAAAGCGTATAGGGGACGAGTCTCTTCCCCGAGTGTGTGTCTCGCTTTTATTGGGTGGCGCCAGCCGTACCAACAGTGCTGCTTAGCCTACCGCGCGCGTCACGAAATGTTCGGCCCTCGCGGTAATTTGTGTTAGTTGTTAAACTTTATTTTACATATAAGGCTTGTAACGCTAACGAATACTATACAAATTATAAATGGACGGAAACGCGGAAATACGACCTTTCTACTGATATAAGAATCTCGGCCCTATCTGCTACGAAATAAAAATAATACGCAATTTAAGAGGGAGTTGGCTGCTGCTCTTAAGCATTTCACACCTCTAAACTCGTAACAACTCTTTAATTTAATACAATTATAAATAATAGTAATAATAACAAAGAAAGAACAACGTCTCCCCTATCCAACGATATATAATATGACATGGTTACAATTATGGGTTCCGACTATGACGGACTAAAATAGAAAACATCTAACACAACAACAATATTTACATCTAGCCCATCTTCTTACAACTTTTCATCTGTTTCTCTTCCGATGTATGTCCCTATAAAACTAATATTAAATTTAAGTATATACTATTAAAGAATGAACTAAGGCATCGGAAAATATCACACTTAAGGTGTTACAGTGGAAAATCTTTGCTATCACCATCATCGACAATTTTGTTCTTATGATGTGTTAATCTACTATTACACAAGGCGGGAATGCGTTAGACCGGCCAAACCAGTAATTCTGTGAGCTTGGTCTGCAACTGCGCGGTGTCTTTATCATCGCGCTATTCTAAACGTCACGCTTTTCTTTAAAATTCCTACATAAATCACAAATTACGTTTATATATTCTACTTGAGAATTTAATGCTGCGTCTAACGATTATCTGCTTTAAGGGATCTGAAAAGTATATATCAAATTATTGCATATAGCTAGTTTAAAATAACAGAGAACAGAGTGAAGCCTAAGTATCGAAATGGTCAGAAATTCTCGTAGCCGGCTAAGCCAGCCCGGCTGCATATGGACGGGCAACATACGGACCGCGGGCCGCACACCCGGCCCGCGACAAGATTTTGACTGGCCGCAGACTGTTTCTGGCCGCACATGGTAATGTGGCCCGCGTCCACATCCCGACACAATCTCAAGATTCAAGATTTAATCTCATTATTCGCCTCTTTTGGGGTGTGGCGGATACAAAAACATAAGCATAACAATCATAATGCGGTTGTTTAAAAAAAAAAACTGCCACATTACTAACATTCCAACTTTAACATTCACAACAATAACATGTTGCTAATATTGTTAATATTATTAGTTTACGCCCTTTCCCAATTTTATAAATTTTTCTAAATTTTAGTAACACATGTTACATGTTCCATCTCCCACTACTTTCTTACTGCGTCGCAGTAATAGTGACTGTGATGGTCAGTGTTACTATGGATGGTTCTTCATCTTTGACAAGAAAGAAAGTTGGTCTACTGAAGAGACTGGGTGACTGTGTTGCAGAGGTCGATTGCACCAGGGAATTGCATAATACACCAGGAAATGCTGTGTAAAAGTGTGCTTGACATGAAACATGTTGTGGATCCAGTTGTGAAAATTATTAATTTCATCAGGGTGAGAGGTCTAAATCACAGACAGTTTATCACACTTCTGTAAGATTGCGGCTTTGATCACAATGATGTTCTGTATCATACCGCTGTATGCTGGTTGAGTTTGGGGAAAGTTCTGAGACGTGTCTGGCACCTGAAAACCGAAATCTTACTGTTTTTGGAAATGAAAGGGAACGATACAGAATATCTCCACCTAAGAAAATCAGAATGACTGTCAAATCTGGCATTTGCAGTTGATCTCTTTGAACATATGAATGAATTGAACACCAGACTTCAAGGCAAGGGCACTTTTGCTCACGAAATGTACTCAACAGTGAAGGCATTCAAGGTGAAGCTAAAACTATTTTCTCGCCATCTCAGTCAGAATATCACAACACACTTTCCAACACTCGAAATTATGGCACCCCAAATGATGTCAACTGAGAAGTACACCAATATATCTGCACTAGAAAATGAATTTTGCTCGTCGTTTTGCAGACTTCCAGAAACTTGCTGCTGGGTTTGATATCTTGTCATCACCGCTTACAACTGACTTTGAAAAGGCGCCGGATGCTCTACAGCTGGAACTGATTGATCTGCAGTGTGACTCTACCCTGAAAGAGAAATTCCAATCTGAAAGCATTGACAAAGTTTATGCGTCACTGAATGAGTCCAAGTTTGCCAACCTGAGAAAGATGGTCATGAAACTACTTGTTCTGTTCGGGTCTACATATTTTTGCGAACAAACATTTTCGACCATGAACATTAACAAGACAAAGCTGCGTTCCAGTCTAACTGATGTTCACGTGCAGTCTTTACTGAGAATTTCTACGTCCGACATGAAGCCAGAGTTCAAACAACTTGTTGACAACTTTGATCGACCACAGATGTCTCATTGACTTCAGCAGCTATTGAAGTACATTACGTTAAATTCATTAAATACTGTTTTTGGTCTCTAAGTTTTAAAGTTTACAAGTTTAAAGTTTACATTAAATACGATTTATTCCTTGCATAGGATAAATACGCGATTAAGGTATTGATTTAGTAATCCGGCCCGCCAAGGACTTCATTTTCCCATATCGGGCCCTCCGACTGGAGAAGTTTCCCACCCCTGATTTAGAATAATAATAATTATAATAATAATTATATATATATATTATATATTCATGTTATATTGTTAAGTAAATATTTTATATGGCGGTTTTTTCCCATTTTGATCAAATTTTCATTTTAAAAGAGACAAATATTATTTTTACCTCAGAAGTCGACATAAGGCGATTGTTCAAATCATTCAATTCTGTCAGTGCTGAACAATGTACAACTATACACTGTAATTGTATCTTCATTGTTAACGTATATGACAATAATAGAATTAAAGATACAAGTAGCAATTTTCACTGTCTACACCTAGCAGTATGACTGCTCTGTTGGCCTAGTGTTGATTTATGTCCTTGTCCATTCTACCCCGAGATGGTTATCCCCGTCTGTCGAATCGCCAATGGTGGTGTGGAGGTTAAACTTCAATGCTCATTCATTCTGTTTATTTCTCGAGAGCTCTTAGACCATAACAACATCCGTTGGAAATAATAATCGTATACTGAAATAGTCACTAAGGAGTTTCTATAAAGCATCCAGCATATCATCACGGCTGCATGGAAAAATAACGGTATACAAATCACCAACCATCCAATCAACAAATAGGCAGCATCTCGTACGCGTTGAGTTTTTAGTGACAGATACAAATACAGCTGCAGAAGGACCCGTGTGTGCAGCACACATCACATTAACCTATGTTGACAAGACACCAACATACTCTAACACAAGGTAAACAGCAGTGGCTACTGAAAGGTCAACAAGTAGTAAAATAATGGCATACACTGATTACTTTTACAGAACAGGATGGAAATAGTGGATTACAAATATGGAGAGGATATGTATGCTGAAGCAGGAAAAGAAGACAGGATGTGTACGTTGAAGAAGAAGAAAAGCAAGAAGACGACGACAACGACGACGAAGATGATG
Organism: Oncomelania hupensis; assembly: GCA_036898135.1. Lineage (NCBI taxonomy): Eukaryota > Metazoa > Mollusca > Gastropoda > Littorinimorpha > Pomatiopsidae > Oncomelania > Oncomelania hupensis. The sequence goes on from CM072513.1 coordinate 30,541,090, forward strand.
ATGATGATGATGATGATGATGATGATGATGATGATGATGATGATGATGATGATGATGATGATTAGGATGGCATGTTCTGGGACAATTTGATGAAACATGATCCATCTTTCAGCACGGAAACTTGAACATCGTTTCGAATATATTTAATAAAGTATTAATTCAAAATTATGGCCTACAATATCAATACAGACACCAGAAGATACAGAATCACACTTAACATTATAGAAAGTAGTTTCACAAGAAAGTTTGTTTTTTTAACCCCCCAAAAGAACACCATACATTGGCAAGTTGTGTAAGTTAACTGAGATAACGGTTACACTCATAGCTATTAAATTGCATATTACACCATCATAATACTTACTTCTCCGCCTGAAAATTTGCTCAACCAGCTGCCTCTGTTCCTTACGAAGTTCAGCTCTTTGCGTAGATCTGGGGCGAAAAATGCATTTTTCTTAAGGTTAGAAAGACCTCATCAGACACCAAAAACGCAGACTTTGTTTATGTAAAAAAAAGATTGCATGTATTGTTTAATTTTGCATATGGCTACATTTGAACCAATAATAATAATAATAATAATAATAATAATAATAATAATAATAATAATAATAATAATAATAATGGCTGAATATAAGGAAACAAAAACATCGTTGAAAGTTTGATGACACTTTTTACAATCAAAATAAACTGAAATTGATTCTAAATTATTTGCTGACAGACTTCGAATTCCATATTTAAAACATGACAACTGTCTTTGTTCATCTAAAGATATATCATTATAGGAAGATGGATATGACAAGAGAGCGCAGCAGCCTTACTTTGGAGTGTAGACTGATGGTCTTGTCTTTCCAAATGGCATGGCAGCAGTTGTTTGTGCGATCCTGTAGAGGATTTCCTGTTGGGACCCATTGTTTGATACCATTGCTCCTAAAGGTTTGAGTCTAGGCACCGTTTTGAGGGATTGGCCTTGAACCTTGATGTCGGTGTTAATGCCATTGGTGTTGTTGGTCATCAATTTGGCCTTCTCTGCACTTATTTCCATTCCAAAGGCTTTGGAGGAAGGGTTAAGTTTCTGTATCAGCTCTTCAAGTTCTTGTTCCACTGCAGCCAATACATCAATGTCATCGGCAAAACGGATGGTGGAGATTGCTATACCCCCTATGGCTGAATGTGCCTTCGTGATCTGCAAGGGCATCTGACATGATGCGCTCCAGGAAGATATTGAAGTGTGTTGAAGAGAGTAGGCTTTTTTGACGCACGCCGATTGTTGTTCTAAACCAGTTCCCGATGGCGTTGTTGTAGAGGACTGCACTGTTATCCTTGTCATGTAGTCTTTTGACGAATTCAATAATGTTAGGGCTGATGTACACTTTCATGGCTGCCCATAGAGATGCACGCTAGACTCGATCTTGAAGTCTTGAAGTCACATCATATAGATGTTGTTGGAGCCTTAAGTATTTCTCGTCATTATTCTGAGGTTGAAAATCTGTTCAGTGGTACTTCGCCCTATCCTGAATCCTGCTTGTTCTTCAGCTATGATTTGTTCAGCTTGGGGTTTCAACCTGTTGAGTATTATTTTTAGTAGGACTTTGCTGGGATGGCCGATGAGGCTGATGGTGCGGTATTTTTACACTCCTGAAGGTTATACCTTTTAGGAAGAGTGAAGACAAGCGACTAAGTCCATGGTGGAGGCCACTCCCCACTCTGCCAGATCTTGTTACAGATAATGGTGAGGTCGTCAATCCTCGCTTTTTCTCATTCTTGAAGCAATTCTGCGGGTATGTTGTCCACTTCCGCTAACTTCCCCTTCTTCAGCGATAGCACTGCTGCCTCAACTTCTTCTCTCAACCTGTTGAGTATAATTTTCAGGATGACTTTTCTGGGATGAATGATCAGGCTGATTGTGCGGTAATTCTCCCACTCCCGAAGGTTACCCTGGTTCCATGGCGTATGCTACTCCCCACTCTGCCAATCTTGTTACTGATAATGGTGAGGGCCTCAATCATTGATTCTCCTCTTGCATGAAGCAATTCTACCACTCCCGCTGACTTCCCTTCTTCAGCGATTGCCTCAACTCCTGGGAGAATTGGCGGGATTTCTTCTTCTTCTCTGTTCTCGGGACATGCCAGAACTGATGAGTCACCGTTTGGTGTGTGGTTGTAAAGGTCAGAGCAGTACTCTGTCCATCTATCCAAGACTTCTTGTTCTTCTGTAAGGCATATGCCAGACTTGTGTGGATCGTGTTCTCGTTCAGTCTGTTCTCTATTTCTTATGATTGATCTTCTATCCAGTTCTCTTTTGCTGTGCGCATGCCTTTTCGGATGTCATTGTTGATTTTTCGGTCCAAAAGTTCAGTTGTGATCCACAGTTTCTTTGGGCGGTGCTTGCCAAGAATCTCAGTGGCGGCATCTGTCACAGCTGAGTTGAAGGTGGTGGTCATGGTGTTGACATCTACTTCGCCAGCTCCCAAAATGAGCAGTAGCATGGGTGGGAGCCAAAAATTTCTGCAGTACTGAAAAAAAAAAAGGCTGGCCCGGTCGGCTGCGCGCGGAATCGCAATGTAACACAAATAATAAATTGTATACAGGTTTACACACAAAACCCCATAAACATATATTATTTTGTAATTATTTCAAATAAAATTGTGTTTTATAAAAGATAAATCACCACACCTTTGCATGTGGTAACTGTAACTTTCTTTTTAAGGTGCACTATCCATCCTTGCTGACTTGAAGAACTGCCTGATGTATCCCATGCTACTTTTTCTCTTTGGTTGCTGTGTCTTTTTTGGAAGGCACACCACAAAGTGGTTGGGATGCCACAGGTTTTCTGGCAGGTCCTTGCCAAGAGCCCTAGACCACATGATGGTTTGGGGCCTGCTGTCACCAGCACATGAAGGAAGCCGAGGAGCAATGAGTCTCTGTAGGTAGTGGCGAACCTTGTGCCCACCATACTCAGGATAGAGTGTCTGGATGGTGGTGTGCAGAATGCTTGCTACAGCATGAAGATGCCAAGTACCCATGTAGGCACCAGACTCTGTACATTTCATCACTTCCTTTCTGAAGATATGCTTGATGCCCTCAGCATTGAGCTCTTCTTTCCCAAAGTAAAAGGAATGAGATGCATAAAGTTCTGACCACAGAGGTGAAATAGTGGTGCCAGTGTACTGTTTATTTAACTCAGCATCATCAAGGTAGAACTGTTCATGAGCTGCCAACTCCACAGCCATGCGCATCCTCATCTCTACATGTGCATTCTGAGCACCAGTAGCCAACACAGCAGCACATCTTGGAAGGCAGTTTCCATCACCTTCAATAGAAATAGGTACAAGGGCTGGTTCTTTTGTTTTCCGTAACCATAAACGAAAAGAACGGTCGAGTCGGTCTTTTTTATCTATAATCTAGCCACTCGTTTCTTCACTTATTTTTCGTGTTCACTCCGTCAATTTGCCGAGCCTTGACAGTGTCAGAAACGTCAAGCAGATCAATTTTGCGAGCAGCGAAGATTGCTAGCCTACTCGATTGAACGTTTTAAAGATCGCGGTGACTAGGTGACGGAACTGGAAACTGCCGGAAGTCGCGATGTCGTTAAAGTCGTTAAAGCCGTAAGCAGCTTTCGATATCAATGTCCGATAGATTAAGCGTGCTAAAAAAAAAAAAAATGGCGGTACGGAATTCCGTCCTAGTACGGAAGGTCTCCCACCCATGCAGTAGTGCAAATTTCCCTCCAGGTGTGGCTTGGAATATTTTTGCCATATCAGGCTCTTGCAGTTTGTCCAGGTCGAACTTCAGTCTAGTGCACATTGCTGTGTTTACTCTCTTCAAGTGGAGCCGGAAAGACATCAACGCGCGAGATCGTGGTCACTTCCAATGTCTGCTACTGGAAAAGTGCGTGTCCTGCCAATGTTGATGCTTGATCTGAAGTATAACTTGATCATGATGTAGTCAATTTGGGTATGATGCTCCCTGCTGGGACTGTGCCATGTCCATTGTCTGGATTTTTAGTGTGGTCCTAGCGTGTTTGCCAGTATCACATTGTTGTATCTAGCAAACTCCAGAGTTTCAGACCCCTTTCGTTTTTCTTTTTGTTACAGTGAGGTCCAGATGTGTCATTCCAGTTGTGGTGCGCATCTTGGCCAACCTTGGTATTCCAGTCGCCTTGCACTATAAGTATGTCCTTCTTCGGCACTTGGTCAAGTACATCTTGCAGATGTTCATAGAAATCCTCGGGCTCGCTGTCGTCATAGTCTGATGTTGATGCATAGGCCTGTATGATGGTGACGTTGGAAGGGGCTGCTCTCAGACGCATGGTAATGAGTGTACTGGAGCCTGGGCGGCAACCCATGACAGTTGCTAGAATGTCTTTGTGGACCAAGAATCCAACGGCGTGATCGTGCCTGTCATCTCTCCAGTTGAAATGAAGCTTATGGCCTTTGTTGGCGTTGTTTCACCTAGGCCTCTTCAGCGCAATTCGCTGATATCTAAAATGTTCCATCGATAGTGGTCCAGCTCGTGGGTTAGCTCTTCTAATTTCCCCCCGCAGTTAGGGTCCTAGCATTTTAGGCTCCTGTCACGTCACCCGAGTGGGTTCCGCGACGTCAGCTCAAATAGCGAGTGAAAGGGATAAAAACTCAAACAAAAAAAAACTAACACAAAATGCCAGATAGACAATCACACTTTTATTCAACAATCAACCACGCATACACAGGACAATGGGGTACTAAACCACCCTCCACCCCTATCAAGACCCCCAACCCAGTATTTACTAACAGTTACCTCCCTTGTTTAACTACCAGAACTATACATCAACAGATTTCCCACAACAATGTGCAGCAAATAACAATAAAAGATCAAATTCAAAATCAATACAATTCTGAACTGAATAACCAGAGCTGCAAATCGTAGAAATTCAAACGTATCACCAAAGCTAGCTTACAGTTCAGAAGCTCCGTTTAGAAACTGTCAGTTATTCAGAGCTCAGTAGGAGCTAAAGCAGTTATTCACATGACATGGTGAAATAATTTACATTAAATAAATGAAGTATGTTTTTAGGTGCGTGTCGTGCAAATCTGTGTGTGCGTGGGGTGGTGCGTGTAGTCCCTGTGCAATTGGAGACTCTAACGGCGGCGCCCACAGTCCCGAAGAAAGACGTGGCAGTGGAAGAGACCCGACAACGTCCACACTTCACGGCTGCAAAGGCAGAGGATCCAAAGCGGATGCACACACGGCACGGTGGTACGGCCACATCACGTAAAAGCGTAGAACTATACCAGAGGTAGAAGTAGAGGAAGAAGTGGAAGCAATGGCGGTGGAGAACTACCAGAACATGTTGATACAGTGACGGTGGTAGTCATACATACATGCATGCATCATCATCATCATCAGATCATCAAATCAGCCCAATCCTGTAGACAAATATAGAGTCTCAATAGTTCGTCTACAAAACTCAAATACTACATAACTGAATACGCCTTCCGCCATCTTGACCTGGTTATACATAATAATAATAATAATAATAATAATAATAATAATAATAATAATAATAATAATAATAATAATAATAATAATAATACAGGATGGTACACATACATCTCAATAATATAATGCCACTCTTGATACTAATAATCCATACCTCTTCCATAAGCACAGTCGTTTATATAAATATACATAATTGTTACGATTACACTTCAGTCACACAATCCCAATTCATTCCATCCTCATCCCCATCCTCATCGCCCCTCCCAACTGCTATAATACATTATGATTATCTCCCTTCATCCATATTATCTCTATCATACTATAAAATAAACAAGCTCCCCTCATATTCATCACCTTCTTCACCCCTCTCCAGCACAGTACAATTATCTCTCTTCCTTCACATACATCACCCCTCTCTCTCTCTCTCTCCCTAACATGCATCTTCATGGTCACTTTTGACCCACTTTAGCAACAACAGCAACGACATTCCCGTTTATGTAAATGACAAGAAAATCATATGAAAATCATACAAAATCACTAAATTACTATTTATCAAAATACATCCCTTTCCCCCTCATTCACCCTCATTCATTCACGTGCCACTGAAGAAATGAATTACAGGGTTTTGCTCACCTTTTAAGTTCTCGGCTTGTAATACACCACAACAAGGTACAAAATACAGTACAGTACGGCACACACACTGGTTAGTTGAGTGTCAATTCTATATCTGGCTAAGTGCTAGCTATGCATCAGGACATCTCAATTCTGACGAAGAAATTGAGCCTTGGCAGGTGCCCAATCGAGTACTACACAACCCTTAGGACAGAACCCTACATTTTATTTCCAATAAATGGCGATTACAATCCACCTACCACAGACTTTTAGACATTCTTACCCCGACGAGGGGAGTAAGACCTTGGGTGGTTCGAAACACAACGAACAATTTACCCTTACAGAAGAACCTAATTCTTGTCTGACACACAGTCACAAAGTTACTTCTGTCTAAAGACTGACCACTCGCAAAAAGCTCAACATTGACTCTGCCCTACCAAACACACATCAGGCCACAGGTAAACGGTCGAGTCGAGCTCAGTAACCCCCTTCCTAATTCAGCATATGCCCTTTTCCGCGTTATGCACGTGGATCCAGAGATACTTACATCTTTCATACCAATAAAGAAAACTGCCGATCTATCTATATACACTGCATAGTAAAAATGTGCAACTTTGCACGAAATATAGCTATCTCTAATATGTGCTGAAACTCGTGTCGTCACAGCTCCCATGACGATGTTGTCTCTCATGCGGATCTTGCTAAGTTGTCCATCAGTAACACACAATGTCATATCACCTTCGTCCTGGTGGCCAACGGAAGGCGCGGTCCTTGGTGACCCGGGCGACGACCGATCCGGTATGGAGTGAGTGGTTCTTTTTTATCATACGGTTTGTCTTGGGCAAGAAAGACCTGGCGGGGCCCAATCCTCTCCAGGTTGGCCACAGCCGAAATTCACGATTACAGTGTGGCTCGCCTTGGCCCCGAGCACGTTGTCGTTGAACCTGTGGCATGAGGTTACTCCGTCCTGGCCGGTGACTTCTGTGTCGTAAACGTTCGCCCAGTGATGCCGTGCTGACATTACCCGTGTTAGTGGCCTCTTACGACACGCCGGGAAAGTTTGGGTCTTTTTTAAATAGTGCCCGAACCCACCGGGCATAATAATGCTCAATACAGATTATCATGACCGGAAACGGTGCGTTCAACCATAGACGGTATTGTAATGTCCCATATGCGGCTAGATATTAGAGTTTCATTGTGCTTTTATGTCAGTAATCAATTTAATAGTTTAAATAAACGGAAATTGGAGGATCAGTTCGTTCACTGTTGGCAGCATGATGTGTTTACTAATAAGTTATGTGTAACAAATAAGATATTCAAACATGATTTTTGTTTTGAAAAATACCTTACATGTTTATCGAACAATATGCGGAGAAGCTTTATAAAATTCATATTAAATTGTAAGCATTTGCAAGTGCAGCAGCTGAGAATATGTTGAGATATAAGAAAGTGTCTGCAGGTTGTGTAACATGAAAGAAATTGACGATGGGTTCCATGATCATTTTTCTTATAATATTCCATTATTACACAAAACAAAATTTTGTTACCAAATTATTATAACCACCGCCCATATACATAAACGTAACGATCTTCAAAGAAGATGAAAAATGTGTGTCTAATTATTATCATTTTTTCACTGTTCAGATAGTATGATTAGATTAAATAAACTATTTTTGTATTTTAACTTTTTTCCCTCACTTTCATAATTATAAGGTGTGGGTTTTGTGCCTGTCAAAAGTATAGTATTCATATTGTGTACATATTGTATTCAATACATGGAATAATGTGATCATAGCTCTTTGATCTCCCTTTGTCTATGACGTTGTGTTTGTCCGACGTGGATAAAAGACCCCCCAGAGGCTTAGAGCCAGCTTGAAAATTTGAGTCCGTTTTCTTTTAGATACAGTTTAACAAAGCATCTGAACATGTTGATGAAATACACACCTCTAGATGATAGGTAGAAGTTGTAGATGCAATAGGCAGAAGAGCAGATGAAAATCACATAACAGGTCAGTTGCTCCCACTTGGGTAATGGGGCTGGTACCTTTCTTCCCATCGTTGTTGACACTGTACTGATTATTACAATATTTTATGATATTAAATGTCATAAGTATGTAGTATACAAGAAATCAGATAATATAATGTTCATGACAACGACGACGACGATGAGGATGATGAGGATGATGATGATGTCTATTGTTTCTGTCAATGTTACACAGCAGTACCTACCTATAATTCAGCTGGCGAATCCAACGGCAGCGAGTTCATAAATAAGATTTCAACGTGTACATGTAAGTATATAATCATCTTAAGACAACGATACTGATTGGCTGAATCAATTGGTTTAAAGTCAAGATGTCTTTAAACGTTAAGTAAGTAATAATAATAATGTTCGTCATTTGTAAGGCGCCTTAGCCTAAGGATCAAGGCGCTGGCCTATACAGGATCTAACTCAAACCGCCCGAGACGCCCAGTGATACCGTAATTACAAGATCTAAAATGAATGCAATCTTTATTGACACCTACTATAATGAGGTCAGTTAAGTGATACCAGCTGTTGCCCTGCTCGATTCTTAACAATATAGCATTTTGCCTGTTTGCTTTGAATGTCAAGACATAGAGTGATGTGTAAAACAGGTTAGGAATACGTCACAATTGAAGATTATGAAAGGGTTTCTCTCGCAAAATTGAGATCAAAGTTGTACAAACATTTTAAAATGTCTTTATCACGCTAAGAAATGACTAATTTGCTGAAATATTCATCATTTTTCGAGTGTAATATTTCCGAAAATGTAATCGAAATTTAGGGTCCGATCGAGCTAGGGTGTTGTATGCCATAGAAGTAATTATATTGCTTACTTCCTTGGTTTAAAGAAAGAACAGAAATTTATCTTTTATAGCGCATTTACAAGCTCAGAGGGCTACTCAAAGCGCTGGCCCATCCTATCCTATCCTATCCCATTACTCGGAGATCGTAGGGGCACCACAGAAGATCGTTTAACCAGCGTACTCCATCTTTCCCTGTCCTCAGCAACCTGATTGTTTCGCTCAATGTCAAACCAGTCCATTCTCGAATGTTGCCCTCCTACGTCTTTTTCGGTCTTCCTCTTCTTCTACCTCCTTGCACTGTGCCTTGCTGGATGGTCTTTGCAAGACCTGATGATCTGGTGACCTGGCCATACCATCGAAGTTTCCGTTTTTTTCACCACTGTGAGCAGGTCATCGTGTTGTCCAATGGCTTGTGTGATGGTCTGTCAGACTTCGTCGTTGGTGATGTGCTTTGTATAGGAAATGCCCAGAAGTCTTCTGTAGCACCTCATCTCCATGCTTTGTATTCTTTGTTGGAGATCTGTTGTGAGGGTCCATGTTTCGCAAGCATATAGGAAGATGGAGATGACAAGGGAGCGCAGCAGCCTTACTTTGGAATGTAGACTGATGGTCCTGTCTTTCTAAATTGGCTTCAACCTCGCCATGGCAGCAGTTGTTTGTGCGATCCTGGACAGGACTTCCTGTCGGGACCCATTGTCTGATAAAATGGCTCCTAAATATTTGAAGCTATGCACTGTGTTGAGGGATTGGCCTTGGACTTTGATGTCCGTGTTGATGCCATTGGTGTTGTTGGTCATCATTTTGGTCTTCTCTGCACTTATTTCCATTCCATAGGCACTGGAGGTGGTGTCAAGCCTCTGTACCAGCTGTTCAAGTTCTTGTTCCTCTCCAGCCAATCCATCAATGTCATCCGCAAAACGAAGATTAGAGATTGCTCTACCCCCTATGCTGACTGTGCCTTCATTATCTGCAAGGGCATCTGACATGATGCGCTCTAGGAAGATGTTGAGGAGTGTTGGAGAGAGTACGCATCCCTGACGCACACCGATTGTTATTTTGAACCAGTTTCCGATGGCGCTGTTATGGAGGACTGCCCTTGTAGCCTTGTCATACAGGCTTTTGATGACTTCAATAATTTTAGGGCTGTTGTTGTACACTCTTATATCATGATAACGTGAACGATCAGGTTCCATAATGAGACTGTTAATGCGTTTTGGAAGCAAACAGGAGTGAAATTTGGAAAGACTGACCGACCAACCGACCCACAACCGAACTGTAACTAAATGTACTTCAATTCCACAAATCAACAAAAACAAACAAAAGGATGAGTGGTGGTTATTGTATCTTATCTAGTGAAAATAATCAAAATCAGCCCAGTCATTCTTGGGATACTGCAAAAAAGGTGTTTGGAACAAACAAGTGAAATTCGAAGTGACGATTGTCCATCTGACCAGCTGACAGACAACAAGATTGTCACTGAATGATTGTCCATGAGATGAAGTACTGCACCTATTCTAAAATATCAACAACGCCGGTTCAGCCACTTTTGAGATATTGAGCAAAACGTGTTTAGCCATAATGTGACACCAGCGGAGCTCACATTTCGGTAGAAAAGAAATGTGAGCTAGGTTATGCTTCTATGAAGTATATTCAAAATCCGTTTAGGGGTTCTTGAGATATTGATGGCATTAAACGGAACGACCCGACCGATCGACATTTAGCTCGTCCTGAATCTGGACTAATTAAAGGTACTTCTGGAAATTCAAAAACAAAACAATTAGAGTGATGAGTTTAGTAAAAATAAAAATTATAAACCTGAGTAAAAGACAATAAATCTGAGTAGGATAAAAAATAAACCCAGTACAACATAGCACGCAATATTTTATAAATTACGTCCTACGCATTAAAACACGAACCCTTCGCAACATATGATCTGTATATGCAACTACGCAGAGAGCAAATACTGTGGAATCGCTAGTAATTCAGGTAATGTTCCTTTGAAGTTTGATCAAAATCTTTTCGATGGTTCTTAAAATAAGGGTTGCAACGGACCGACTAGCAGACACATGTCTGCCAGATAGACATACCGACACATGGACAAACCGACTGTATCAACATTTCCAAAGGATTGACAATAGTGCTAAAATCTATTACTTCTTAGCTTACAATGTGTGTGACAACAAAGTTCAAACTAATCGAGACAGCCAGCCAGTAGTATTATAATATCCCGTCTTTAAATAGCGACTACCCTTTACACCACTTGTGTGTTTGTTGTGTATTTGACCGTACATATCGACTACAGATCGTCCCTTATTATTATTATTATTATTATTATTATTATTATTATTATTATTATTATTATTATTATTATTATTATTAACACGTGACATGGTTTAGTTGTGCAGTGTCAAAGGAATAGGGTAAAATTACTTATTCATAATTCAGTAGTTATCTTTTCATAACGTTTTTTGTCTCAGTTGACTTTTCTGTTATGTTTAGCGTCTCTGAAGTTCAATTGTACTCATTGTAAAATCAAGATGTTTGTTGACTTGCCTGTTGTTTGCATTGCTTATTATGGAATTACCGTGGTGCAGTGTAAAAAGTATAAGTTGTAACTAAGCTAGTATAACATCAAAGATAGTATAACATCTCCTTAATAATAATTACTTGAAGGATGATCCAACTAACTGTTTTCATTAAATTGCCTTCATTGTCAACGGTACAGAGCCACTGATGACAAGTTTGGAAGTTCTTTTTCAGAAACGCATCAACCAGTGATCGTCCTAGGGATTTGCAAAACCGGTACGACGTCACAGTAAACAAACCCACGCAAACCGGTAGGCCAGTCACGGAAACCGGTTTGACCCATAGCAAAGCTTAATAATGCGTCACTATTTTTGCAACCGAAAATCTGCCGACGAATGCAGTGATTTATTTATTGCTCACCTTAAAGCCTACTAACTATAACTGAAACGATGTTTGCCAAAAATAAAAGTAAATAACAGGCCTTTCTTACCTATTTCCGTCGCGTTTTGCTTTTCTCGAACACCTCCCTCGCTCTGTCGACGTCGAAGTCTTCTAAAGACGTAGGCTATTACAAGTAGATGGCGACTCTGTTAATGCACTTTCTGTTTCATTAGAAACATCTTCGTCTTCACATAAACTTCTTTTATCGCCCCTCTCCCCCTTAGCAAAAAATGAAAAAAGAGATTTTTGCTTCTTCATTATTACTAGCCTATCTGCCACTGTCGCAATACATACTGACTTTCATCGGCATCTGGAAATGTTAGTTTTAAATTTTCGCCCCTGAATTTTCTTTCTCTAAATGTTTGTGGCCTGATAACTAGGCTGAAATTCCCCGAGTTTCAAGAGGCTGTGTCAAGAATGGATTTGATTTGTTTGTCCGAAACTAATCTAGATGACTTTGATTGTATTAATATAAACGGTTACGCATGTTTTATAAAAAAATAGAAAGTTGTGTAAGAGGAGGTCAGGCGGGGTCGCTTTACTGGTAAGGAATGAATTGTTAAGCAATATTACAATTATAGAACATCAACTCTTGTCGGGGAAGATTCAACCTGACCTTCTAAAGTACTACCGTTTTGTTCAGCACCCTGTTGCTGACGAAGGTATCTTCTTTGAACTCTCGTTACCCTTTGATAATACTTTCTGAACGGTATTATGTGTAGCAGTATATGTGCCGCCTGAGAACTCCGTATACGCTAATAGACTGGCTTTTCAAGTACTAGCGGATACTCTGATTAATTGGGATAATGATAGCGTGATCATGTTGGGTGATTTTAATGCTAGAACCGGGACAATACAAGATTTTGTCCATGATGAGCAGGATGTGGATGTGTTGATAAATAGTACGTCAGAGTTGATAAATAATTTTGGTATCCAGAAACATAGAGTATCATCAGATAGGCATGTAAATAATTTGGGTAACTCTCTACTAGATCTTTGCATCAGCCAGAATTTGTTCATCCTAAATGGTAGGACGGGCGAAGATTCCGATATAGGAAAGACTACTTGTAAGGGTGCAAGCGTTGTAGATTACATTGTTGCCTCCCCTGTTATTTTTCCACACGTAACGCAATTTTATATTGGTGAGTTCGATGAATGTTTGTCTGATGTCCATTGCCCTGCATTTATGGAACTGACTTTTAAGGATACTATAACATTTCCCGATAGAGAGTGTGCACCTTTTGGGAGTGAAACTTCCCTGCTAGATGGTCAGTCCCCTACTTTTAGACCTAAGTGGAAAAGAGAGAGCGCCGCTTCCTTCCTTGATAACATTGACAACGGACGGGTACTAGCAGTTTCACTAAAGCTAGCAAATTATCTTCAAAATGTACATGACACTAGACAAATAGACGTTAATAATGTTACATCAGAGATAGTTAATATAATGTTAACGGCGGCTAAGAACACAAACCTCCTGCGTACTACAAATATTGCTAACAAGACATGTAACTCCCATAGAAAGAAACACAATCTGCCTTGGTTCGATAGTGAATGTAGGAAAAAGCGAACAGCTTTACGTAATGCTAAACGCAGGCACACATTCATGCATAATGAGGCAAGCAAGAATGTAAGAAAACAGGCGCACAAAGAATACAAACATACAGTATGTATAAAATTTAGTCGCCATAGAAGGCTTATGCATACTACTCTGCGCAATTTGAAATCTAAAGACCCCAAAACATACTGGAATTTTTTCAAAGAGAACTCCCATGCAGACTCTTCGTCAAACACTAAAATGCCATCTCATGACATCTTCGTTGATCACTTTGAGGAATTGGGTAATATACCTGATGATGATATTATTTCCCCTCAAGACCCACCTGATCTTGATACTAATCTGCTTATCAACGAGATAACTTAAATGCAGAAATTAGCGTTGATGAGGTGAAGAGGTGTTTAAATAAATTAAGGAACAATAAAGCGTGCGGAAATGATGCGATCATTAATGAATTCCTAAAGGCTTCATCGCCAAAGTTACTTAATACTTTGACCATGCTGTTTAACCTTGTTCTGAACACGGGCAAAATACCCGATGATTGGTCATTTGGTGTAATATGTCCACTGTATAAAGGTAAAGGAGATCCCTTGAATGTAGACAATTATCGAGGGATTACTACTCTCAGCTGCTTGGGTAAATTATTTACTAGTATTATCAATGATAGAATTTATGTTTTCTTAGATGATAACGACTTGCTAGGTCATGAACAAGCAGGGTTTAGAAAAGCCAATTCAACATCTGATCATGTGTTTGCATTGCACTGTTTAATCGATATTTACCTACAACGTAGGAAAAAACTGTTTTGTACTTTTGTGGACTACAGGAAGGCCTTTGATAAAGTGCAGAGAAATTTGTTGTGGGAGAAGTTGATTAAGAATGGAATAAGTGGGAAAGTGCTAACAGTGATAAAGGATATGTATGAAAAAGCAAAATCATGTGTCAGGACGCAGAATGGTCATCTGTCTGCTTTTTTTGCTTGCAACGCCGGATAAAGGCAAGGAGAAAATTTATCACCAATTTTATTTTCTCTTTTTCTGAATGACTTAAAATGTTTTCTTGGACGTTATACTGATGGTATAAAGTTGCCGCACACGCTAGCAAATGATTTGGATTTTTCCGACGTTGAAAAATATGTTCACTTATTTCTGTTGTTGTATGCTGACGACACCGTAATCCTAGCTGAAACGGACACCGAAATGCAAAAAGCACTCGATGCATTAGAAATTTACTGTGTTAAATATGGTATGTACATCAATATAACAAAGACAAAGGTCATGATATTCTCCAGGGGGTAAAGTAAGAAAACTTCCTGTGTTTAAGCTCAACGGGGAAAATGTTATAATTGTTTGGGAGTATAAATATTTAGGAACTGTTTTTAATTACAATAATAAATTTCAAAAGGCTATTAAATCTCAGTGTGTGTCAGCTGACAGAGCTTTGTATGCGTTGCTAAGGAAGTGTAGAAAACTTGATGTACCGTTAGATCTACAGTTAGAATTGTTTGAAAGCTGTATCAAACCTATACTACTCTATGGCTGTGAAGTGTGGGCTTTTGAAAATATGGACATGTGTGAAATTTTTTGAAAATTATACTGAACGTGAAATCCACTACACCAACTTGCATGGTGCTAGGAGAAGTTGGAAACTTCCCTGTGTCCCTTCATGCTAAATGTAGACTGACTTGTTTTTGGTTGTGTGTCGATTGTTATAAAAATTATGCCAAAATATCGGTCCTTACGTTACGCCTATGTCATGCCTTGTATTGTAACTCCGAATATAAACTACCCTGGTTGAGCTATGTACATTCTTTACTTAATAACCTTGGGTTAACTTATATGTGGACCAATGGTTGTAGATATTCTCTTAGCCAATTCAAGATGATTGTAAAACAACGGGTAAGAGATCAATTTTTACAGTCATGGAAAAGCAATATGTATAACAGTAACGTTTGCATCACGTACCGAATTTTTAAAGAGAATTTTTCTTTTGAGGATTACTTAACCCGCTTATCTCCCTTGATGAGAAAGAATATATTGAAATTCAGACTTAGCAATCATAAGTTGCCAATCCAGTCACAAAGATATATTAATGTGCCAAGGGAAGAAAGGCCGTGCCCTTTTTGTGAACTGAATGAAATAGGTGACGAATTCCACTATCTGTGTCACTTGTTCAAATTCCTTACTGAAAGAAAATAGAATTTCTTATTTACCTCAATATTTTTGGCGTCACCCAAACGTCTTTAAATTACAACAGCTGATGAACTCTAAGTCAAAGAAAAGGTTACTGTATTTGAGCCGCTATATTAACATTGTCTTTTCATTAGTTAAATAATACATTCTTTTTTCTTGTTGTTGTTTGACTTATCAAGTGCATTTTTCAGCAGATCAGATTTTTCTTCCTGGTCTCGCCGTTCTTTTCTCGATTGTGTCATGCTCGCACTACTCATAAAAAGTTTTTGTTTTGTTTTGTTTTGTTTTGTTTTGTTGTTGTTTTTGTTTTTTTGTTTGTCTGTTGATAAATAATGTATTAAGAATGCTATAGTTTATTTTTGGGGTAAATGAAAAAGAATTGAGAAGGTGACTGTTTATTTAACAATGGGTATTACTGTACTTATTGGAGAAGCTAAGGGATTTTGGAATATTGAGTTACACACTGGAAGTGTAAATTTTGTAGACCTTTCTTTGTGTCCTCTTGTTGGTTGTTCTTTTTCATAACATGAAAGTTGTTTTATATTGCCATCCATGCTTGTTTCATGTATTTCCCCAATCCCCCCATTTTCCCCCATTTTTTGGCTAAAAAGTCCCCTTTAGATTGCTAAAATTATGTGTCTTGAATTAAAAAACTCTTGAAACTCTAAAGAGCGCGAGGAAAGAAAAAAAATCGAAAAGTGCGCGAGTTTAATTTATCCGTATTCACGATAGCCCTGCGCCCGCCAATGTTATATCATTCTGTATTAATTACCTCAAAGAATATGGCAAGGCTACTGAACGCAAGGCTACTAAAAGTGTACAACATCAGCCCTAAAATTATTGAAGTCATCAAAAGCCTGTATGAAAAGGCTACCAGTGCAGTCCTCCACAACAGCGCCATAGGGAACTGGTTCAGAACAACAATCGGTGTGCATCAAAAATGCCTACTCTCTCCAACACTCTTCAACATCTTCCTAGAGCGCATCATGTCAGATGCTCTTGCAGATCATGAAGGCACAGTCAGCATAGTACTAGGTGGCAGAGCAATCTCCAATCTTCGTTTTGCGGATGACATTTAAATTGATGGATTGGCTGGAGAGGAACAAGAACTTGAACAGCTGGTACAGAGGCTTGACACCACCTCCAGAGCTTATGGAATGGAAATAAGTGCAGAGAAGACCAAAATGATGACCAACAACACCAATGGCATCAACACGGACATCAAAGTCCAAGGCAAATCCCTCAACACAGTGCATAGCTTCAAATATTTAGGAGCCATTGTATCAGACAATGGGTCCTGACAGGAAGTCCTGTCCAGGATCGCACAAACAACTGCTGCCCCGACAAGGTTGAAGCCCATTTGGAAAGACAGGACCATCAGTCTACATTCCAAAGTAATACTGCTGCGCTCCCTTGTCATCTCCATCTTTCTATATGCTTGCGAAGCATGGACCCTCACAGCAGATCTCCAACGAAGAATACAAAGCATGGACATGAGGTGCTACAGAAGACTTCTGGGCATTTCCTATACCCAACACATCACCAACAACGAAGTCCGACAGACCATCACACAAGCCATTGGACAACACGATGACCTGCTCACAGTGGTGAAGAAACGGAAACTCCGATGGTATGGCCACGTCACCAGATCATCAGGCCTTGCAAAGACCATTCTGCAAGGCACAGTGCAAGGAGGTAGAAGAAGAGGGAGACCGAAAAAGAGGTGGGATGACAACATTCGAGAATGGACTGGTTTGACTCTGAGCGAAGCCATCAGGGCTGCTGAGGACAGAGAAAGATGGAGTATGCTGGTTAAACGATCATCTGTGGTGCCCCTACGACCTCCGGGTTACGGGACAGGATAGGATAGGATACGATTGAACGCATTCGCAGGCCTCTCGTCTACACTCCCTAAACACATAATCAGCGTGGCTCTCTCTCTCTCTCTCTCTCTCTCTCTCTCTCTCTCTCTCTTCATTTCTCTTTTTTTTTCTTTCTCTTTTCCTTTATTTTTAAACCAGTCAAACAAACTAAGAACCGGTAGGCTCTACCGGCTACTGATTTTTCAATCGGTATTTTTATTCTCAAACCTGTAAAATACCGGTAATTTCCGGTTAAATCCATCCCTGCGTCAACAATAATAATTATGAACACATGATTCATGATTATGATTGTTGCTGTTTTGCATTCACTGAAGATCAAAGAAACATTGCATCAAATAAACACTAAAAAAAAACTAACAGACACAAATAAACCGGAACAAGCTTTTCCCAAGTTGTTCATTTTTATTTAATTCTCCGGATCACCAAATATAAAAAAAACACCGTTACGAACATAGACACATAAAAAAAACTGTATTATTTTAAAGACTGGTTTAACAACGTCAAATTTCAAATCTTAAACAGTAAATAAAAACAAATATTAATCAATAGGGAATATGAAAGATGAATTCAAAATGTTATACAAACCACACCACGCCGAGAACTTGATCATCAATTAAAAAAAAAAAAAATGTAAAAATATCAATTTTCATGAAGTTGTAATGTAACCGCAAATCTCCATCAATAGACGACGAATTTAATTATTCCGAAAGATAACAAAATTATTTCTAAAAGCAAATTGAAGCACAAAATTCAATATATGATGAAGCAACATTTTGTATTTAAAACTGGTGGTAAAAGTGTAAAGAGAGTTGTAAGAAGTTTAACTATGATAGAATTAATCCCAAGCCCCTAATAGAAAATAATATTTTGCTATAGCTGTATGCAGATTTAGAAAATATAGAAGGGGTGTCATTCTGGTATGTGTAGGGGAGAATATGAGAGAGAGGGGAGTTGGAGGGCGGTATAAGAAAGCTCTTTTTTCAAAGTACCTCCTTTTTCACCCTTGGGATCACTCCGGGTGGGGGCAGTCAAATTGGTCTGTTCTACCGGCAATGGAGATATAGAATACTTAAGAATGAAACAGTCCCTTGTGAATGAAGCCCAATGAAGAATACCAATAATAATTAAATAAACAATAACTGACAATCAAGGAACAAATACAAAGAAAATTTTGTTTTTTACTTTTCTATATAATATATATTTATGAATATTTGGTGAGCCCCAGCATTTCCAGGTGCTTCACGACTTGAAGTACACTGTACCCAAAGACTATCGTCATCAGCAACGAGTCCCCTGAAACAGCAATGATTTATATTCAAACTGTATTCAAAAAAGCAGTACAACAACGAATTTAAAGGACAACGCAATGTCAAGTTTAAGTTGGAATTTGCCAAGACGAACACGGTCAAAGTCAGTTGTAACACTAATGTTCCCAAATCTTCGAGGTCTGAGACAAACACAACTGACAACTCTGAACTCATATTTTGAGGAGCATATCATATCGTAAAGAAGGCTGTCCAATTCTAACAAGTTGGCAAGCCATAACATTTTTTAACCAGACATTCACACACATAGCCAAGAAATAAGCATAAAGGGTTAATTTTGTGGATGGTAGTTGTGACCCGCGGCTTTATCCTACTGGCGTAAGGTTTAAGAACTTACATTCAAAGAATATCCTAGTGAGATAATAGTACGCCAAAGCGTTGCTGGCGAAGCGCATCTGACTGGACGCTGTACTAATAACAGCCAAGGGATAGGATAACAAGGCTGAGCCTTCTGTCCCAGGCTGGGGATAACTTCTTCATCTGCAACAGAGGTTAAACGTTACACAACATACGCCTCACATGTAACACAAAATCTGACATGCGCAATGAATACACATTCACACAGGCGGCGGAAGCTGCTCAGGATTGGTGGAGGGGGGGGGGGGGGGGGGGCACACACTATTCACTGACATCAGGGCCAGCTCTGGGAAAAGTCGAGGGTGGGGGTGGGGGTTACAGATTCAGCGAAGGCGCGAAGCGCCGAGCCTTCTAGGGGAGTCCGGGGGACATTTTTTTTTTTCAAGGATACAAAATGGTGCAATCTGGTGCAATCTGAACCTTGAAAAAGCCATCTGTGATGGTCTGGGACTTTGAGCTTTTTGAACAATTGAACTGACAAACTCTGGGGTACAAAAATTATCCTCTGCCCCTCCCTTAAGAAAAACACACACACATTTATTTATCAGCAGAGATGTTTTGTATACTATTATTATTCACTACCTTTTGTTGATCGTTAACGGTATAAAGCTTTACCTTGTAGTTTATGAACATCACCGCCCTGCTTTCACTTAATTCAGTCTTGCTGCACTAGGTTCCTCGGCATTAGTACCATTTGTGAATTGTATCTTCTGGCAAAACAGTTCACTGCCTCTTTGAAGTCAATATCAACATCCCTGTGCACTTTCAGTAAAGCAAGTCCATTTAGTCTCTGTTGCCCCATAGTAGAGCGCAGGTAGTTTTTCAGGTTGCGGAACTGACTGTTTGAACGCTCACACTCGGCAATAGTGACAGGTAGGGTGCAAAGGTTCTAAAGCATGATGAACAGGTTGGGATAAAAAAAAATCCCTGTCACAATGTTTCAGTGCTTCTGATGCCGTGAATGGGATGATAGCTGTCGCATTCTCAGCAGCACTTCGCCATTTGCAAACCCACCGTTGGTATTCTGCATCAAGGGTAGCGTTGTCTGGTAGGTCAGACTCCCACAACATTGCCAGCATCACCCCTTCTGGAACCTGCATAAAACCATCCTGGTTGTCTATTAAAGTGCTTGGCACCAGACATAGACCACCAACTGCTAGACCAGCATTTTTGAACCTCGAGTCCAATTCGGTTGACAGGTGTTCCAAGAAAGGAATGGCAATGCTTATCTTGAAGTATTCTTCTGGAGTGGCCGCAGGTTGGTTGTCACGGAGAGTCTGTCGGAATGCTTGACGAGGAACAATAACACCAGTTGTCAAAGCATTTGCCATTTTGCTGACTTCTTCACTTGTAGTCGAGAAAATTGCTGATATTGAAAACGGTAGACTGTAAAAACTGACAGCAAATTAAAGTTTTCAAAACGCGACTGTGACGTGCACGATGTCGAAAACTGTCGGTCACGTTGATCTACGCTAAGGCTAACGATTATAACGCGTCGACAGGAAATGATGACGAAGGGACGAACTTCTCTTACTGATCAGAGGGTGATGACGATTATGATGATAAACACTTGTATTGCTTGATTCCATTTAAAGAAAAAAAATCATTTAATGCCCTGGCAAAAAAAAACAACACACTACTCATTATTGGAGGGGGCAATATATAAGGATGCCCCCTCCAACATTTTTTCTAGGGGGGGGGGGGGGGGGCATGGCCCCCCTGCTTCCGCCGCCTGTGCATTCATCACTCCAGCATGTGGTGTAAAAGCAATGAGGTCGCTCTTTGGCAAACGGAAAGACAGTCTTTAGTTTGATTTTTTTTAAATGCCTATGATGACGTTTCAAGTGCCAAGAAGTCCTTCAGATGGGTAATCAGTGGCATATCAGCTTTCGCCTGTTGTCATTAGAATTATTATTATTATGTTCTCCCTCCCTCAAAGACCAACCACTAAAATAGATAGCCTGTAGATTAGGCCCATTTGCGTTAGTTTAAAGACTAATTAAAAGGAGGTCGAGCTTTGCCGGTCGTGGTTAAGACCCTACGGTATTGGTCCTCCTGAAGGTTTGAAAATGTGGAAACGTAACTTTGGAACTTTGTCCTTTTATTAGCAAAACCACATATAATTCCTAGCATGGTTCATAGCCCGGAAGGGGGGGTGGGGGGGGGGGGGCATTTTAGCCAAAAGTAAGGGGGGCGGGGGAAAGGGAAGGGGGGAATTACAGACATTAAAAAACAGTGATCGCAACAAAAAAGACTGCTCCATAGGCATCACAAGACAAAACTCTGAAATTAATGTCAAACACCCGTTTTAAGGTTTACATTGGTTCAATATGGAAAGAAACGTGTACAGCATCGCATGGTTCACAAAAGAAGACCAAAGGTAATGCACAATATATAAATAATGACATAACTCCAACAAAGAGGCTACATTTAGCAATCTGCTCTTTGATTCGGTTTTCATCAGCTGGTTAAATTTAGAGACATTTGAATGAATCCATAACGGCGATAGAAGTACTGAAATGTTGCTTTATTTATTTTTCTCCTATATTTCTTTTAGTTATTATCTCTATGTGATAAATCGTGGGCACCACCCACATTGTGGATATATTGCTATGTGCAGGGATACCACATGATCATGAAGTACAAAGAGAAGAAAAGAAGATGAAAAAGAACTGCAGAATCAGTGCTTCAGATTGTTGGAGCGCCCGTGCCATTGGCGCATATTTTATCAGAATGGCGCGTAACAGTCAACGTGAATGCGCCAGCCTGGCGCGTCATAAAAATCAAGAAGGACTAGGTGAACATACGATACGAATACCTTCGATTGTCAATGACCCATCTTTTTCAAAATTGACCCATCATTTTGCATGGCCATGGGTCATTGGGCCCATGATGTCTGAAAACAATCTGAAGTACTGCAGAATGTTTATTTCTTCTCATCAAAATCCTATTTTCGGACTGCTAGGACACTTTCCTAACTCATATTAAATGAAAGGAAGCTGCGGAAACTTTAAGAATATATATTAATAGTATCCCTATTTATTATTATTGACTCACATTTGTTTTGATCGGTTCTGTCCTTTCCAAGTATGTCCCCAATGTCTCCAAGCTGACTTCCACGAAGTTTATGAGACACCATAGGATAGAAATCCGGGTTCCATGGAAAAAGCCGATTAGTATGAAACAACCCAAAACAGCCGCCTGCGTGCGCCAGAATCCAGCTTTTCTACCGCCAATTGGAATGAACATGTACCTGAATCACACCCAGGATCGAAGAAATGGATTCTAGGTTAACACAGTAGATAAAATATTAAAAAAGTCGTAAAAGGGAACACTACGATTTTAAGGTTGCATTTCATTCACTGTAATCAATCAGCTAATTCACTGTAATCAATCAGTTAATTCACTGTAATCAATTAATCCATTGATGTGAACACATAAACGCATAACGATTTACTGTAATGGTTTTGATGGATCTGGAAAAACAATACTAAGGTTTTAAGAAAACAGTTTGAAGCATAAACACAGCGACAGTCCGTATAGGCTCTATTCAAAGGGATGTGTTTAGACTAAGTTTATTTACACAAGATTGATTATTTCATGTAACAAATTTAATGCAATAAGTAGTGTATGACAGTGAAAGTGGGAATGGATGAGTTTTATTATGCGAGATCTTCTTCTTATTCTTCCTCTTAGTAGTAGAGTAATAATAATAATAATAATAATAATAATAATAATAATAATAATAATAATAATAATAGTAGTAGTAGTAGTAGTAGTAGTAGTAGTAGTAGTAGTAGTAGTAGTAGTAGTAGTCAAGTCAAGTCAAGTCAAATAATTTTATTGCCAAGATAAATTCCAGGAATATGTCTCAGAATCGAGATAACACGCACGCACACACACAAACCTATACACACACTCACACACATGTAGCAAGCTAAGACAGGCAGTGGGCTACAGAATTACAGTTCTAGTAACTATGTTACTATACAACTTTTCTAAAAATTATACGAGCATATCCTTAAAATGCACATCTATAATAGGCCAGAACCCAAAAGCTTTCGCGCACATACGCACGCACACACACACACACAAAGATTATTATGTATTTTTCAGCATTGGTTGCAATGCTGTTAATCCATAACTTGTTTTTTAAATGAAAGATTTGTGTTTAATTGCTGCCCTGACAAGGTTGAAGCCCAGTTAGAAAGACAGAACCATCAGTCTACATTCCAAGGCAAGACTGCTGCACTCCCTTGTCATCTCCATCTTCCTTTACGCTAGCAAAATATGGCCCTCACAGCCGATCTACAATGAAGAATACAAAGCATGGAGATGAGGTACTATAGACGACTCCTGGGGATTTCCTATATACAGCACATCTCCAACGACGAAGTTCGACTGACCATTACAAAAGCCATTGGACAACACGATGACATGCTCACAGTGGTGAAGAAATGGAAACTCCGATGGTATTACCACGTCACCATATCATCAAGCCTTGCAAAGACCATGCTGCAAGGCACGGTGCAAGGAGGCAGAAGAAGAGGGAGACATAAAAATAGGTTGGAGAACAACATTCAAGAATGGACTGGCTTGACAATGAGCGAAGCCATGAGGGTTGCTGAGAACAGAGAAAGATGGAGTACACTGTTTAAACGATAATCTGTGGTGCCTCAACGACCTTTGAGTTACGGGATAGGATAGGATTGTGTTTAATATTGTGTTTACCTACCTTTTAGTTTTGTTTACAAGAAGATTACCAAATGAGTGTATGACATGGTAATCGAATGCATGTGATGCTCTGCAAGTGAGGATGTAATTTATTGTCGCCTTGCCACATCAAACTCTGGGTAACGTTTTACTGGGTGAATAAACAGTCTTGTATGTCTTGTAGTTAGTCTTTCTACTACTACTACTACTACTATTACTACTACTACTACTACTACTACTACTACTACTACTACTACTATGACCTAAAGCAATAATCTTGTATGTAATATAGATCTTGTTAAGTTTGAGACGCGCACGATAGAGCCGATCGTTTTGTTTTTCAAAGCATGCAATAACAGAGTGTTTTTACCTTTGATTTGATTTTGTGTTGTTATTAGAAGAATCTTTGTATAATGTTGATAATTTTCCTTGGTCGATATTATTGGAGATTTTTTTTTAGAATTACTTGTTTACTATCGATCGAAGCATGTAGATAAATATAGTGGTAGCTAAGATATTCTTCTAACCTAAATAACGTTATATGACGTAAGACAGAGAATAGTTCCGGTGACGAATTTTACTCTGATTGGCTGTAATGGCGTCATGCTGGAATGTTCGAACATTCTCTCGATTATAGAGGGACTATATTAGCGGTGTACTGTGTCGTCTTGAGAGAGAAAAAGTGATTGAGCGATCTTGTTTGCAGTTGTTGATGTATGCTGAATAAAGTTGGAAAACTTCATACGACGACTTCTGCCTTGTTGCTGAGTGAACAGGTTGCGTGGATAAACGAATCTGAGTTCCACTTATGAAGATTCCAACATCGGGGCTGAATCAACAATTGATGAAAACAACAACAGATCTATCTTCCTGTCTCTCTATTACTTTCGTGTCACCAGACTGACCTTTTTAAACAGGTATGCAGTCCACGATCGAATGACCTGTGCAATTAAACACACAATCCCGTTAGTAAATTCTTAATTTCCGTTCGTCAAATGAATGAAATATATAATCAAGACAACACGCAGACACACACACACATTCACAAACACACGCACACACAAATCTCTCTCTCTCTTTCTCTCTCTCGATACATATATATATATATATATATATATATATATATATATATATATATATATATATATATATATATATATATATATATATATATATATATATATATATATATATATATATATATATATATTCATACGCACAAAACCAAACAAGCAAGAACTCTAGATAGAATTCTTTTGGAAGGAAAACTACAGAAAACAAAACAAAATATTTATCATACACAAAGAAGCTCAAATTTATCCACGCAAGATCAAAATATGCTCGGCGTACAGCACTATATTTCCATTTGTTGTGAGAAACTAATTTTATTTTGTATTTAACATAAACTACACCAGCTAAAAACGAATTTTTACCAATTTCTAATGCAAACATCAATAAAGTATCCACCAAGGTGTTCGTGTTTTCGTACAAACTTAGCTTAATTCAAGACCAATATTAAACTGGAGAATTAGGCAGCATATGCTTTACATATCTTTTATTCAGCCCGACTCTCTCGCACCACTGAGCAAACTAAAACGTTAAGGTTTAAAAAAAAAAAAAAAAAAAAAAAAACCTTACTTCCACAAGTCTGAGTAGAGGTAAATAGTACTGATGCACACTGGGTGCTGGGGAAAGTCAAGGCCATCGAATTTGGCCACTTCCGCTATGGAACCGTAGATGACGAAATATTTATTTGTCATGAACTGACCAATCAGCCAGGCAGTACAGCAGAGGGTCCATTTGTCGACGGTTTCTAATAGCTCGTTCTGTCTGCCAATTGCCTATCAGAGTTATAATAATAATAATAATAATAATAATAATAATAATAATAATAATA
Organism: Oncomelania hupensis; assembly: GCA_036898135.1. Classification (NCBI taxonomy): domain Eukaryota; kingdom Metazoa; phylum Mollusca; class Gastropoda; order Littorinimorpha; family Pomatiopsidae; genus Oncomelania; species Oncomelania hupensis. Next base: position 30,566,894 of record CM072513.1, read on the forward strand.
ATAATAATAATAATAATAACAATAATAATAATAATAATGTAAGCTGAGGCTTACTGCTGATATAAATAATACAAAGGACAAAAAGCGTATCAGAGTCTCCTCTCTGAAAATCCTTATCGGGAAGAGAGGGGACTATAAACTGATTAAAAAAACAAACAAACAAAAAAAAAACGGAATGAAAGAATCATTTCATTGATAAGATAATAAGTGGTATTGCAGCATGAATTAATAATTTAATATGTGAAACTAAACGTTGCAGCATGATTGTTGATTGAATCTGTTTTGTAGCTATGTTCCAAGAAATTTTAAACTGTAGGATTTGAATGGAAATGACATGCGTTGCTGGATAGGCATAGATCTGAATGACTAGTAATTCGTAACGAAGTCAACTGGTCTATGACAATAATAATAATTAGATAAGCATGATTGTTAATTTAAATTGTTATTTTTTTACTTCTTTTTAACGAATTGTTACGAAATACCTGCTAGTAAGTTACTGCTATTGTAACCAGCCACCAATGGAACAGTAATTTAGATGTAAATGGCCGCCATGTGGCGAAGCACCTAGAATCAAACTAGAGAAGATTTGTGATGCAAGTTACAAATGACGTACACGAAATGAAATGACGTCAAGTATTCCTTGTCTACAAAAGTGTATGAATCTTCAACTTGAGAAATTGCATTGAATAGAAATTGCATATTGTTATCTAAACTACTGAGACTAATTAAACTGTATAATTCGAAGTACTTGATTTAATATATAACTGATTATAAATTGGCTTTTGCTTTCTCTAAAGACGAAATGAATAGAGAACTATATTTGTCGGAATTAGAAAGGATGATAAGGCTTTCTGTTTACAAATCACTAGGTTACAAATCAACTTGTGGATTCAGAACCTAGGTGAGTCTATTCAATCGCTTGGCGACTGTTGACTTTCGACAGGGTTTCTCAGGCAATGAATCAGAGGTTTCCTAGCAGAAATTGCTGTTTTCAAACAATTCCTAAATGATTGTAGCTGATTTGATGATTCCATGCAGGATCCTAGCGACAGGTGTAGTTCGGTGAGCAATCGTAGCCGTAACTATGGTCAAACTGTTCGATTGCTGGCTGGAAGAACTTATAAAAGAAGGGCTCAAAACTGTATTCTATATATATATGACACACAGACGATATATTGAATGATCGAAGAACGAAGCAGAATTTCTGCTGGTCAGTAACCTAGCTCATGTTAGGAGACACGCTGATAAATATGCGTTGTCCTGTCTATACCCGCTAGGGGTCTTGAAACAATCTGGATGCAAGGAATGGTTTCACCTTCTTGTATTCAGAATAGGGCTAGATGCGTATTGTATGGTTTCACCGCAATACGTTTAGGTTTGTAAGATTTGTTCAACAGCTTATATTGAATAAGTTGCTGTTCAGGTCTGACAGAGATAAGTCACAGCACGCGCAATAGGAACATGATCATAGAGATTTCTGTCTTTGTTGTAATTTTCTCTCTGTCTTCTGCATCGACCCTAAATTGTTCGCCGAAATTGCGAACGCCGATTTGGCATGATGATTTTGTATAAATTGTAAACCCATGTTGTAAAAAGAAAAAGAACTTGGTAATAATAATTTCTAAAGGAAAAAGGAAAAAACATAGTGGACGAATGATGGTGTTGCTAATATTCTCGTCTGATTTCTGAGTGTTTGTTCGTCAGTTTTCGTATTTTATATCTCTTTTCTCTTTTCAAACTTTGTAAGTTGTCTCTTAGCCGACTTAGATCGAGCGTGTTGACCGCCTTGGCCTAAGTCCTGACAAGTTTAACACCAGGTAAAGTTGACACGGCCGATCTAGACTTAAACACCTACTACTCGGCGCAGAGGGAGGCTTATAATAATAACAATAATAATAATAATAATAATAATAATAATAATAATAATAATAATAATAATAATAATAATAATAATAATAACAGCAATAAAAGAGGAAACACTAAGAAAATGACAGTAGAGTACAAGTTAAAGGTTATGTTTAATTTTAAATAATTTTTTTAATAGCTGCATATATATTTTATTATATTTTATTGTATCTATCTATCTCTGTATCTATCTATCTATCTCTGCATCTATCTATTTATCTAACGTGTTTGTGTGCTACGTGTAGATATATATGTTTAGAAATTAATTTATTGCAATTACCAATTTTCTCATTTAGTTTAGTTTTAATTACCCCCTCATCCACCTTTTTGCCTTATCAAATGTTTGCGATTTCCACTCAGCTTTCATATTATTTTAACTCCCTACATTTCCATCTATCTTTCACTCCGTGAAGAAAGGCTTAAGGACCAAGAATGTCAGAGCATATTCTTTTACCAATGGTCCTCTTTTTGCATGTCTTTACAACTGTTTACTTGCAAAATCAAAATCTCAACCGACGAGTGGGGGTCCTCCTATATTGAATGGAGGGAAGCAGTCCAAGAAAGACTTTTCACCTTAACTTCGAAATATAGTGTGGTAGTGCTAACTTTGACGTGAAATCTTCTTTGAGAATAATGAGTTGTTACTTCCATTTCTACAAAATACTTTTACTGGTCATAAGAATATTACATCTTAATAAATCAACCAATAAATTCAAATTGAATAGATCGAAAATCAATCCGTTAATCCCTTTTAAGCCTGATACCTTGTCAGCAACATTTCGATTTAGTGTCTCATTTCTTTTTCTTTCTTTTTTTTTATAGTGATTTTGATGATAGAACGTCTCTATCTATCTGGTGATGGTGATGATAATGGTGCTTTCATTATAGCAAGCTTTTCGTTAGCTTACTAAAGCTGTTTGTAGTAGTAGCGCTAGTAGTAGTACTAGTAGTAGTAACAGTGGTCATCATCATCATCACCACCTTCATCATCATCATCATCATCATAGTTATCATAAATATAATTATACTGTGGAATAAAAAAAAAAGGGCACTCACGGAAAAATAAAAGAAATGTGTTGTAATGTAGTTAAAGAACGACCAAAAACAAACTCTAAGCAACTTCCATAAAATACCCAACAGTCTCTCTGACGATATTGGCACAGGATTTTCAAACTGAAAACAAAACGTGCAGTTTATTAACACGTGTTATAATAATAATAATAATAATAATAATAATAATAATAATAATAATAATAATAATAATAATAATAATGTATCAATATTTTTCTGATTATTTATGTTATACTTCACAATAAATATAAAGTTATTATAATAATTTTGATCACAGTTTTATTTGAACTGTAAAAAAAGAATATTGACACTAACTAAACTCGAAGTTTTTGCTATGTGTTTCAACACTTAATTGATCGAACTAAATAACATCTAACACCACAAAACTAGGAACCCAGAAAGTAAGATTCTTTAACAGCATTCTAATACTAACATCAGAAATTGTTTCTCCACTAACAGTTTTTTCACTGGCACAGTTTACCACGAACTATAAAAACTGCATAGAATATTGATTGTTTTAACAATTAATTAGACGCAATGCCAAAATTCAGAGATTTATTCTATTGCCTTGCTTTGATGAGTAATACAAATAGGAAAATTGCATGCATATAGATCAAAGCAAAGTGTAGATGAGGTAGGACATTCATGAAGGCTTCACGGCCTGTTTCGTCCTCAAAATACAAAAGTACTACTAATAAAATACATTTACAGTTTTTCTATCAAATTTAATCTATAATAATAGCATCAAAGTAGAGTACCCGTATAATGTGTTAGCGACCACAGAGGAATGATGGATCAGTATTCATTTCAAGATTATATTGTATATGTCAGCATTACTACTTATTGAACGTTTAATATTATTCAGTCTTATACTATTACATTATACCAGCAACGTGCTCTTACCTGCTCTATGAACGTTTTAAAGGTCATTAGAGGACAGCAAACCAACCAAGGCGGGTACATTACATACAAATAAAACTCAAGCAACCCAGGCACTTCGGGCAGCACAGGCCAGTCATACAAACATTTTCGTGTTTCAGAGGGTGCCGATGCTCCACTAGTGACATCAAAACTGGTTTTTGCACTAGTAAAATGGTCCATTTCTGTCATGTCAGTTTTTTCCACATTTGATTCTTCTGCGGTCGTTCTTCGTCGTTCAGTTAATGTAGATTTTCCTGGTGGTATAGGCTGCTCTGCTATTTCTTCTATCCTTTGTACAGCTCGCCGCTTGAGGTTTGCGAATCGTTCTTGTCTGATTGCCCATATCCGTTCCAGTGCAAAGAAAAGACATCGCATCGGTACAAATTCTGTGATGCTCGCACTAATAAAATATTGTTGATCGTCCTCGAACTCTATAATCTCGTACTGTAACAAAAGGTATAAACTTATAGTAATTATACTTTGTTTACGCAAATAATGAAAGGCTTGAACATAATTATAAAAGTTTCGTATTGTACCCTATTACTTGTTTATGCCAGTTTCATTGAAATAACCAACCTATTTGAAATAAAAGGATTGAACCGCCTCAGTCATCAATGGCACTTATAACGACTTTTTATTAGAAAAGTTCAGCAAAGAACAGCTTCAGTTCAAAACACATTTATTACCAGGATTTCATTGTTTAAGAAAATGCTTGTTTTAATTCTAGGATACTCAGAAACTGAATGTAGAATAAATAAATGAGTAAAGCTACTAAGTACTGTATATTTATTGCTACGCAATGACTTTGAAATAATCAGACGAATTGAGACAAATCGCCTCAGGTCACACAGCAAGGACTCCCGATGCTGCGTACTTAAATATGAGATTATTTACCACAAGTCAAATTTCATAGTTACCATTTCAATCTGGAAGTACATCATTGGAAGAAAGACGACCCATACAGCAGGCACGCTTGTCAGGTTAGAGACAAAATAAAATGGTAAAGGGACCAGCAGCAGCAACAGCAGGTGTTGCCAAGATTGCAAGTACAGGGTAAGCAAAACACCAAGCAGGATGTAGCCATATTTTCTCAGCTGAAAAACAACGTTTCACATAATGTGCATTAAAAAACTACTTTTCAGGAGGTGTCAGAAAACATGTAGCGTTTTCACAAGGGTTGAGAAAATAACATAACGTAATGCATGGCGAGGTGGCTCCATTCTACTATACTACTACTACTACTACTACTACTACTACTACTGCTACTACAACAGGATGCTATCACGCGCTTTTTCTTCAATCGAACTCAAAGGGCGGCGATCTCAAGAGAGTCTACAAAAGGGGAAGAGAAATCAATTTTTATTTTTGCAAATTATATTGACTGCATCCAATACATTATTAAAGAAAGGGAGGAAATTGGAGCAACCGGAGAAAACACTCGGTCTCATGAAGAACCTCGTACCTAAGTCGCATCACGTCAGGTCTTCGCACGCGAGGTTTGAACCCGCGACCTTTAGCACAGGAAACTAGCACAATATCAACTGTGCTACCAAGCCACTCGATACTGAGTAAGCACTGCCGACAGTTAGTTAGCCATTGTTTATAGGGCCCAGCTAACTGCAAAGAGCCGAATCAGAAACATAAAATCAAGACCACAACTTGAAAGTAGACTCACACCTGATCCGCATAAAAGATCTGCCGAAACAATCCTAGCGGTAACAATAAAGGCATCCCACGCAGGAGACGCTGAGGCTATATTTTAATTTATCGAACCCCTGTTTATAAAAACAAAATAGAATATAACAGCATTATAACATATCAATGAAACACACACACACACACACACACACACACCTACCTACACACACACACACACACACACACACACATATATATATATATATAATGCTTATATCGCTAAATAATAATATCATAGGAAGCCCTAGTGACCATTTGGTAGAAAGCGTCCAAAATTCCCAAGCCACAGGCGCTTGTATCTGGATACGCGAGCGCCTATGCCTGTGACGCGTTTCCCTTTGGCTATAGGTGCTCGCGTGTCCAGATACAAGCGCCTGTGTCCCAAGCTGACCCAACAGACCCCATACACAAAGGAGGAGTTTTGGGAGATTGTTAGAACAGATTAGGAACGAGAAAGAACAAATGAGAACAACAGAAACTGGTAATTTAAAGCACTACATTTTCACAAAGTGGGAATATTATTTATACACAAACCCCCGGTACCCTCACGGTGATACTGCCGACAAAACCTTAACTATATATCTATCTATATCTATCTATATCTATCTATCTATCTATCTATCTATCTATCTATCTATCTATCTATCTATCTATCTATCTATATATATATAATGATTTTTACTACCTTTACAGAAGGATTGAAGTACTGTAAGCCACGGGACAAAACGATGTAAACAAGCATCGGAGGATAAATTGCCCACATGTAATAATTCAGGTAGGTATACCATTCCCAGTCTGCAATATCCTGTAGAAATGAAGAATATCCAAATATTATTCCCTTTCAACAGACTTCGGGACCATTTTTGACCCGAAGCCGATTTTTAACCTACCAAAACAATAGTAATAATAATAATAATAATAATAATAATAATAATAATAATAATAATAATAATAATAATAATAATAACCCCCGTTTACAAAAACAAAATAGAATACAAACATCATTATAAATTATCAACAAAACACATACATATAAAATGCCTACATTGCTAAATAATAACATCATAGGAAGCCCTAGTGACCACCCGGCAGAAAGCGTCCAATATTCCCAAGCTGATCCAACAGACCTCATACACAAATAAGGAGTCTTGTCCCGGAAGAGTTTTCAAGAAAAAAGGTAGGAGACTGATCTAGCGGAGAAGACGATAGTATAGCAGATTGATAGAACAGAGCAGGACTGAGAAAGAGCAAATGAGAAAGACATCGACAGTGGGAATTTAAAGCACTAAATTTCCAGAAAGTGGAGATACTATTTATACTGAAACCCCCGGCACCCAAACGGGGGTATACACAAACAAGGAGTCTTGTCCCGGAAGAGTTTTCAAGAAAAAAGGTAGGTGACTGGTCTAGCGAAGAAGAAGATAGTATAGCAGATTGATAGAACAGAGCAGGACTGAGAAAGAGCAAGTGAGAAAGACAGTGACAGTGGGAATTTAAAGCACTAAATTTCCAGAAAGTGGGGATACTATTTATACTGAAACCCCCGGCACCCCAACGGGGGTGTTATTATTATAAATGAATAAATACATACATGAAAAAATATATATATATATATATATGTGTGTGTGTGTGTGTGTGTGTGTGTGTGTGTGTAGTGCTGGTGTTGGTAGTTGGAGAGAAGATGATAAAGTGATGGAGGCTAGGGTGATGAAGAATTTTCACACATTCTCTCTCTCTCTCTCTCTCTCTCTCTCTCTCTCTCTCTCTCTCTCTCTCCAACGCCAGTTCGTTGATGACCGTTGAAAGTTTTATTCTCGAAATGCATCTACAAAAGGCAATCCATAACAGCTACATTCTGCCCTCTGTGTGTCTGACTCGTTCTCCCGTTCTCTTGTTCTCTTTCTCGAGTGTGTGTCCGAGTCTGTGTGTCCGAGTCTGTGTCCGAGTGTGTGTGTCTCTTCCCCGTATCGTCGTATCGTATCTAGATTAACGTCCCCGGACGCAAACTTGTTTTTTCCAACCTAGTTCCAGTCATTCGCCGAAAAAGGCAATTACCGAAGTAGAACGAAGCTCTCCGAGTCGAGCGAAGCTATCCGATGTTTTACGAACGAAGGCTGGCAGCACTACGTGAAACCACAGGTTGGTAAGTCTCGTCTTTCGTAGGCCTCAATTACATACTATACTACGGTACGTACGTATGTAGGAGGCCCACGAGTTTACAAAGACGAAAGAAAAGACTTCACAGCCTGTGGTGAAATATCCGTGCATAAAAATAGCCGCTGTTGCTTCTAGATCTAATTCTTTGTCGATCTGCACAGCTTCAAGCTGTAAGTCAAGTCGAGATTCGCATTTTGAAGCAGTTAGTATTATTATTATTTTATGATGATTAATATATTGACACAAATAGTAATAAAGAGTAAAAGTAATACATAACACATAATGCGCACATACAACGATTTCACATCTATATAAACAATAAAACCATGACAAAACTTCAAAGCGCTATGGATACGTTGATGTCCCTTCAGCCCAAGGCAAAGCAAGTTTATAATGGTCTAAAAAAACTGACATTTTTATTGTGCAAGCACCAAAGCAATTATTTATTTAACTAATACTATTCTTTTTAACTGATACAGTAAATGTGTTATAATTATGTATTTCAATGATATGTATTTTAATGAGAAACACATATTTTAAAAAATGTTGCGTGGCAGGCGGAAATTTCCATAAATCATCTAAAAACTTTGTTAAATCTATAAGAAAAAATAACCAGTAACACCATCTGAATATTTCGGGTTACACCCAACTTCAGCAAAAACAAACAAAACGTCACTGACCATATTCACACCATTGAGCACGCACAGCAGCACACTATTCTTTTTTTTTTAAAGTAGGAATAATAATAATAATAATAATAATAATAATAATAATAATAATAATAATAATAAACAAATAATAATAATAATAATAATAATAATAACGAAACAAATAAATAAATTAAAGATTTAACTAAATAACTATACTACTACTACTACTACTACTACTAGCGAAGTTGTGGTCTTGATTTTGTGGTCCTGATTCGGCTCTATGCAGTCCGCTGGACCCTGTAAGCAATGAATAACTAATTAGCTATTAATTTAACTCTGATCTCGAGTTGTCTTGATTTTGTGGTCCTGATTCGGCTCTTTGCAGTCCGCTGGACCCTGTAAGCAATGAATAACTAACTAACTATTAATTGAACTCTGATCTCGAGTTATAAAAAAAATTCGCTTAGCCTACTCGTCCTTCTCCGGAAATTTAAAGATTCAAATATTATAAAGTATAGGCCTAAATATTATTAATTAGAATAGATATACTGTAATTTATACATTTATTTACGTATAAAACAAACAATACAGGTCTAATAATTATATTCAGCTAGTGAGCTTCTTCGCTGCACGAAGACTGACTTCTAATATATAATGTTGATTTAGCCTATGATACTGTATAACAGTGTCTACTTGGTTCTAGGCAGGAAATGGGGAATGGTATTATTAGTCTACTGCTGAGAACTAACAAAATGCAAATCAAGGAACGCAACTATTAAATATGATCGATAATTAAAAAAAAAAGTATACCGCTGCGAAATGCTAATCTGTGTAAATCGAACAGAATTAGAAGCAACAGCGATCATTTTTAATGTCAACTAGTCGTCGTCATGCAGGCATCATCTCGTAACACATCGGAGAGCTTCGTTCGACTTCGGTGATTGCCTTTTTGGGCGAATGACTGGAACTAGGTTGGAAAAAACAAGTTTGCTCCCCGGACACATGAGCGTAAAGGGGACTGTATTAAGAAGTCAATGTGGCTGAAGGAAGTCAGATGAAGAGGTGCGCAGAACGCAGCTACGACATCCAGAAGAAGGTAATGTTGAATCATAGGAAGGCAGTGACAAGGGCAAGATGAAAAAAGGGTGCCAAACAGGATGCAGGGGTAGCCAAAGGACAAGAGGAGGGTCAGGATGGGCAGTATAAAGGGAGATATTTAGTAGTTATTCAAAGAGAAAAAGTGGGTTTTTATATGTGGACAGACCAGGTCTGTCAGGCTATGGAAAGGAAAACAGAACCGGGTCTACAAATATAAAAATATAAAAATAAAGTAAGCCAACAATGAGCAAAGCTAAATAACGCTAAAAACTGGTTATGAAAAAGTTTTTATTATTAAAACCTATGTACAGAATGACAATCAGGACCTCAACCGACAACGGGAGGAGAATTAAAATTATAAAAAATTTAAAAAGTATAAAATCGGGGCAACTAGGGCCTCCGAGAACCTTGCTTACCACCCTGAGGCTCGGCCGCAAGGGGTAGTAACTCACAAATGATGACCCCCATACTTCTAAGGGATTGTTCGTCAATCAAGTTGGGTAAGGTACAAACAACAGGCTGCAATTTAGCCCTAATGTCCTCAGCCAGGGCCGGGTCCCGAGCTCTAATATACTCATGCATGATTCTCTCCACCCGCTTGCAAAATTCCTGGGCGGAGACACAGGTGCGACGCGTCATTCCAGCCACCGCCACTTGCGTCGCTGGAAAGTCGGAACACGGAGGGGTTTGAGTCGCCCCATCACACCCCGGCTTCACCGGCGGAGCAACCAGCTCCGTCTCGGTCTGAATGCCGATCTCAGGAGAGCGAGGGCTCGGGGGTGACAGATTTCGCACGGTTAAGTTGCGAACAATATCTGCCAGCCCGGTCACTGTCTGTGCGAGGTCAGAGACCAGGGATTCTAACTTAGAGATGGCAACCCAGGGGTCATCGCGAGGAGTGACATGTTGGTCAGGCGCAGCTGCGGGCGCCAATATCCCACCGGCAAGGGTAGGAGCAGCGTATGAAGAGGAAATAGGGGGGGTCCCTAGCATGTCTAGGTGGAACAGCCACCGTAGGACCAGAGGCGGAAGAGGCAGTCAAAGAGACTCCCCAGACAGAGGTCAGTTCGGATCAGGTATCCGCGCAGGGTTCGCTGCAATCTGTGTACGTGCAAGGCCAAGGGCCTGAGCACGAGGCATGTAAGTAGTGGCCCTTAATTGGTTCGCATAAATGCGCTCCTTAAGGGCAGGACAGTTGTTGTTTGAAGCTGAGTGTTCGCCCTGGCAATTAGGGCAGGACTTCTTTTTTATTTTACACTGAGCACCCGAATGGCCGAGACGGCCGCAAGAGGAGCATACCGGTTTAGAGATACAAGTCTTCTTAACATGACCAAATTTGTGGCATTGATGGCAGCGAACCACCGCAGCGGTAAACGGGCGAACAGCAAACTCGCGTCGGTTTATCAAAAGTGTGGTGGGCAAGCTCTGCGCCTCGACCGAGACCCTGACCGAAGTAGAAACCCGTCCGTCACCAAAATATAGCCGTTTGACTCTCCTGATCACACAAGGCTGCAGGCTGCCATCAGCGGCAACTGCACCATGACACTTAGCCAGAATCTCCTCCTCTGAGACAGTGACCGGGATGTCTCTCACAACACCCTCCACGATCGGGCAGGGTACCGAACAGACCACCGCGATTTGTTCAATCACACTGCAATCAAGCAGTCGCTGCTGCTGAATGCTAGAAGTGCACCCGACTAGGTTACCCTCCCCGGATGGTCTAACACGGTCCAATGGGCCAAACGTGGCCTGCAGGATGTCGGCTATCTTCCAGCCGATCGATTTGAGGTGGATAATGCCTGTATCACCAGCAGCACGGAGAAACACGGGAAAACGACACAGGCCCTGATTCGGCAAGGGAAACACGGCAGTCGGCTCCCTAACTCTATTTTTCGCCTTCCGTTTAGCTGCAACTGCAGTCCACTCATTTGTATGTTCGTCCCCAGGACCGGCCGGGGAGGGTGCAGCGTTCTGCACCGATCTTTCGGTCTCAGGCAAGAGACTCGGTAAAACGGCAGGACCATCCACCAGGGCCAGGCCCCGTGGTGAGTCCGCGGAATTCATCGAAGTCTCGCTCGGTTCTACTGACGTAGAGGACTCGGACAAAGTTCTGACTCTCTTACCCGATGGGGTAACTAACTGCTCCCCGACAGGCGCGACCAGGTCGCTCACAGCGGTAGCCTTATGAATTTCATCGCGAGATTCATTAAGACATTCTATGTGGCTTTTAACCATGGGAGAGTTTTTACGCACAGGACGTTTTTTGCCCATTGTACAGGCTTACAAAAAAAAAGACCCGAACGATAAAAATCCAAATCAGGATCAATAAAAATATGAGATTCACACTAAAAACAGATATAAGCGATCAGGGGGAAATGGCACAGGGCCAGGGCCTATAAAAATACTCCGTCAAGGCTTAAAACGAAAAGAAATTTTACTAAAAAGCAGCACGTCCAGGACTTGCTGAAATATTTAAGAGTTACATAAAACCCACGAAGGAGACACGGTCACAGACTTAGCAAGAGAAAAAAATATAAATACCAAGCAATACGAGAGGATATGGTCAGGCCAGGGAAGTGGAACTGTAGCTGACTGAAGAAGGCTCCTCACATGCTACACGCAGTAACAGCAGGTTGGAAGCCCACAAGCGCAGAGCAATATGTAGAGGTTCCGCCGGTAAAGGTTCGGCCGTTGAACAGTCTGCAATGCGTAACTTGTTTTTCGTAGTAAGGATTCACAGGAGAAGTCCCGCAGACAAGAAGATTCACGAAGAAACGCACAGCTTCCCACATAGTAAGGCACCGAGAATCCAGTCCTCTCAGTCCACTCAGTCTGACAAACACGACCGTGCTCAAGGAACAAACTTCACCTTCTGATGTTACACGCAATGTGTGAAGTGTTGTGGCCTCTCTTCCTTGGCTTGGTTTAGATTAACGTCCCCGGACACAATAGCGTATAGGGGACTAGTGTTTAAGAAGTCCAGATGTAATAAGATGTCAGGTTTGGCTGTAGAAGTACAAATGAAGAGGAGCGCGGAGCGCAGCTACTACGTCCAGTAGATAAGTAAGTTGAGTCGTATGGGCGTAGATGGATTGGCTGGGAGGAGAAGGGTGCCAAGGGCTGGGGTGAATAGGCCAGGGAGGGAAGGGAAGCCATGCCATGGGAAACAGAAGGCCGAAAAACAAGAACTTTAAATTTTTATATGAAAACAGACCAGGTCTGTCAGGCAGCAAGTTAACGGAATCAGGTCTGTGACTATAAAAATAATAATGTACAGTTAAAAAAAGAATTTAAAAGCCGGCATAGTCGTGAGACTTTATTGTAAAAAGGTATATACATTATGTTACAGAAAAACAAAGAATTTATAAAATATAGAATTAGATTAAAAATTTATAAAAGGTCAGGAAACAATAGAACCGACGTACAAGAAGTAGGCAACTAGTGCCTTGGGTTTCCGGGCTTGCTACCCTTAGGTTCATTCACCGGAGGGATCCATTCGCAAACAAACACCCCCATATCTTTGAGGGAGCGGTCATTGATCAGCTCGCCCATGACTAAGATTCCTGGCCCCCACTTCTCTCTAACAGCCTCGGCCAACACGGGGTTCATACCTCGGGCGTAATTCTCCATATACTGTCTCACCCGCTTAACAAAATCCGGTGCAGGGAGACTGCAACGTCTGGTGAATCCCGCGACCGCCACCCGCTCAACCGGGGGGTCCACACTCGGAGGGGTCTGTGTCATCCCATCGCACACAGGGTTGACAGGCGGAGTGAGGTTCCCGATCTCTGTTTGAATGCCCACCTCAACTTCAGAAGAAGAGGGGCCCAAAGACGACGGGGTCCGCGTGGCCAGGTTGTGGACCAGGTCCACCAGCCCGGCAACTGTTTGAGCAAGGCTGGATACCAGCGACTCGAGCCGAAGAACCGCGACCCCTTAGTCACCGCGGGAGGAATCGGGCTGGGAAGACATCACCACGGGCCGTGTCCCAGCGACGACTGCCCGAGTGGCAGTGGTCGGCAAATCGGGAAACTCCCTACCAAGAGAGGGAGGGACAGCGGTCGTGTCGCCGAGGGCAGGAGGAACAGATGGCAAAGTTCCCCAAGCGGATCGAGTCGCACCCGACGGCCGCGCGGGGTCCGCCGCAATCTGTTGTCGTGCTAGGCCCAGGGCCTGAGCGCGAGGCATATAGGTAGCTGCCCTGAGACGGTTCGCATAAATGCGCTCCCTCAGGGCAGGACAATTGTTATTTGTAGCGGAATGGTTGCCCAGGCAATTAGGGCAAGACCTTTTTTTGGCTTTACACTGAGCCCCCGAGTGGCCAAAACAGCCACACGAGGGACAAGTTAGCTGAGATTTACAAAACTTTTTGATATGTCCGAATTTATGGCATTGATTGCAGCGGACCACCGCAGCAGCAAACGGGCGAACAGCGTACTCACGCTTATTTATCAGGAGAGTAGAGGGCAAAAGAGGCTCCTCAACCGAGACCTTGATCGAGGTGGAAGGTCTCCCGTCAGCGCGAGCCAGTCGCGTAACCTTTTTGACAGCACAAGGTTGCACGGTACCGTCGGTGGCAACCGACCCCTGACATCTGGACAATATATCGTCCTCAGAGACAGAAGTCGGAATGTCTCGCACGACACCTTCCACAAACGGAGTTGGCACCGAACATGCCACCGCGATCTGTTCAATAACGCGAGTCGCGAGCAGTTTTTGCTGCTGGGAGCGGGAAACGCACCCGACCAAAAAGCCCTCACCCAGAGGTCGGACCCTGTCCACCGGACCAAGCAGGGCCTGCAACGAGTCGACCATCTTCCACCCAGTAGCTTTTAAGTTAGCGAGGGCCACATCGCCAACCGCACGGATAATAACCGGAAACTGGCATAGACCCCGGTTCGGCAAGAGAGTGGAAGCTGCCGGCTCTCTAGCTCTGGGTTTAGCTCTACTTCGGGCCGTGACTGTGACCCAATCATGTGTATGATCATCCCCGGGACCAGTCGGGGAGGGTGGATAATTTTGCACCACGTGCTCAGTCTCCACTAGAGAGCCAGTCAAGGTGCCTGGATCAACAACCGAGGCCAAGCCCGGTGAAGAATCCGCATCATCGGCAATCCCATCGCTCATCTCACTAGAAGAGGATGAATCAGTAAGCGTCGCGAACGCTCTCTTCCGAGAAGGGGTAGCAGGCTGACCACCCGCAGGCGCGACCAGTGGCCGAGGTCTTGACGAATACGTAGCTGCGCAATGACTTACGAACGCGCAAAGCCTACGTATATCGTAGCTACGCCAATGCGTATCTTGGTGGTCATCACGCATGCTTTGTCGCTTGCGGAGTAACGTATTACGTTTGGCCTTACGTTGAGAGTAAAGTTGGAATGTTTTTGGCGCAAATTGGGGAAAACCCGGTAAAACACGGTATTCTCCTTCTCTCGTGACGTCACGAGAAAAATAGAAGACGACAAAGATGGAAGGAAAAACTGAAATATCCCAGCCAAGATCCGCCAATTTTACAGAAGGAGAAGTTCACTGCTTGCTTGATCTGATCAAGCAACACTCAGATGACTTCTTCAGCAAGCTCAGCAACAAAATTACGGCAAAAACAAAGCAAACCTTGTGGAATGAAATAACCATGCGTGTAAACGCATATGGGACAACACAGACAAAAACTCACCAAGTGAAAAAGAAATAGTCAGATTTGATGCAGACTGTGAAGCACCTTCAGAACAAAATAAAACACCCTCCGACAGGTGGAGGACCTCCTCCCGCGATACCATGGAGGCATGATTTTGTGTTGGATATTCTGGGACAAGAAATATGCCTTCTGGAAGGAATTACAGGCATGCTTCTCTCTCTCTCTCTCTCTCTCTCTCTCTCTCTCTCTCTCTCTCTCTCTCTCACTCTCTCACACACATGCGTGAGTCATGTACTGAACCCGGCCAGCGGACAACACAGTTTGTGATGAGCCTTTCTGCATTGCAGACGAGTTGTACATTGATTGAGTGCTTGCCTTTGCAGTTGACATATTCAAATTCATTGATGACAGGTGCAATTATCTGAACATGTGTGCAATCAATGCAGCCCAGTACGTTTGGGAAACCTGCTAACTGGTTAAAACTCTCAATCACAACATCTGCTTCCCTTTGGGTGGCTGGAAGCTTAACGTATTCCCTCAGACTTCGAGACAGAATTGAGGAGAATCGGGCAATAATTCTACCTACTATTCGTCGGTCCACATTGAACAGATCTCCAATAGTTTGTTGAAATGCTCCTGATTGAAAAAAACCGTAATGCGATCAACATTTGCATCAATGGAGGCAGAGAACTTCCCCTCGGGAGTGGGTGTTCCAGCTCGTCTCCGGACTACTACTACTACTACTACTACTACTACTACTAATAATAATAATAATAATAACAATAATAAATTGCATTTATACAACGCATTTTTCATTGGAATAACAACTCAATGCGTTTACACACATCGTTCGTACGCATCATCACAACATTTGCACTACATCATGTACAGATCTACAAGAGTAATGATGTCTCCTCGCCGAAAACGAAATCTAGCAAACAGTTCCACATCATCATATACATCAAATGGGTTGGTTCTATCTCGAAGGATCCGTTGGCACCTGAAATTCCTCCTCAGTAGCATACGAAAGAATAATCTGTCCGGCTTTATTCATGTTACGCAAAGGTTTACGACAGGAGGGGAGCAGTCGTAACTATGCGCTGAACGTCGCAGCTAAATTTAGCCTACGCAAGCGTCATGACCAGCACGTTTCGGAGTTTACGTTGTTCGTAGGCTCTACGCATTGCGTAAAGATGCTACGTATTTGACAAGACCTCGGCCCCAGGTCGCATACCGCGGAGGCCGGCCGAGGTTCTAAAAAGGCCTCACTAACCGTCTCAATACGGCTACGCACAAGCGGAGAATTTTGACGCTCGGGGCGCTTCTTACTCATGACAACTTTGTTAAAAAGATAGAAACAGACCTGATTCACTAAAAATCCAATTCAGGACCTAAAACACATCTTTAAAAAACGGAACCACCACAAAAGTGGTTGCAATGAGAAAGGGATCAATGGGAAATTAATGTCAGGGCCTATAAAAAAAACGCCACAAAGGCTTAAAAAGAATTTATAACGAATAGCAAGTCCAGGACTCGCAGGAGACACAGCCTCCAATTAATAATAAGAGATATAATTACCAAGATTATGGAGAAGGGGCAGGACCAGGAAGGGTGGTCAGGCGTCGGTGGCTGA
This sequence comes from Oncomelania hupensis, assembly GCA_036898135.1. Classification (NCBI taxonomy): domain Eukaryota; kingdom Metazoa; phylum Mollusca; class Gastropoda; order Littorinimorpha; family Pomatiopsidae; genus Oncomelania; species Oncomelania hupensis. The sequence goes on from CM072513.1 coordinate 30,583,662, forward strand.
GGTGAAGAGCGCCTCTCTGTAATACAGTCTGTGCCGGCAAGTTGGATGCCCTCAAGCGTTCTCTCAACAGTACAGGTTGCCCGGTACGGTTAGGCCGCAGTACAGCAAAGCATAACTTGTGTCCCGTAGGGATTCCGGCAAACAGATTCACCGACGATAATGCGCCACCAGGGAATGCCAAATGTCCCCACAATGTAAAACTCAAGGTCCAGTCCTCTAAAAAAAAAAATGGTGTCTCAATTTGCGCAAACCACTACCCGCCTCTCTTCCCCTTAGTTAGATTTATATTCCAGGACACATAGAGCGTATAGGGGATTCTCTTCCCGAACGAACGAAAAACGATGCTTAACGTCCTATTGCATGAGCGTTAAGGACGATCACCACGTCGCCACCCTGACAACAATGACCAACATCATCATATCAAAAATGAGATCCAACGGATCTTTTTTTTTTTTTTTTTTTTTTTTTTTTTTCTCTTCCCCGAGTGTGTGTCTCGCTTTTATTGGGTGGCGCCAGCCGTACCAACAGTGCTGCTTAGCCTACCGCGCGCGTCACGAAATGTTCGGCCCTCGCGGTAATTTGTGTTAGTTGTTAAACTTTATTTTACATATAAGGCTTGCAACGCTAACGAATACTATACAAATTATATATGGGCGGAAACGCGGAAATACGACCTTTCTACTGATATAAGAATCTCGGCCCTATCTGCTACGAAATAAAAATAATACGCAATTTAAGAGGGAGTTGGCTGCTGCTCTTAAGCATTACACACCTCTAAACTCATAACAACTCTTTAATTTAATACAATTATAAATAATAGTAATAATGACAAAGAAAGAACAACGTCTCCCCTTTCCAACGATATCTAACATGACATGGTTACAATTATGGACCCCTTGGGGTCATGAGCAATCTTGCCACTGTAGATTGTTCAAACCTATAAAGGGAACAGTGAAAGCCACAGTTGAAAACCTGTCTTTCCTTTATAGGCAAGACGCTTCACTGCGGCAACAGTACCCCCGTTGGAGTGCCGGGGGTTTTCAGTATAAATAGTATCCCCACTTTATGGAAATTTAGTGCTTTAAATTCCCACTGTCGCTGTCTTCCTCATTTACTCTTTCCTATTCCTGCTCTGTCCTTCACTCTGCTATACTATCTTCTTCTTCGCTAGATCAATGACCTACCTTTTTTCTTGAAAACTCTTCCTGGACAAGACTCCTTGTTTGTGTATGGGGTCTGTTGGATCAGCTTGGGAGTGTTGGACGCTTTCTGCCGGGTGGTCACTAGGGCTTCCTATGATTGTACTATTTAGCACTATAGGCATTTTATATGTATGTGTTTGGTTGATGATTTATAATGATGTTTGTATTCTATTTTGTTTTTGTAACCGGGGTGTTCGCGTAGTTGAGGTCAACCCTCAGCCGTCCCCCGCGTGGGATGTCTTTATTGTAAAGTGACTGGCCGGTGGAGGGCGTTCAATTTTCCCACTGGGGTTGTTTCAGCAGATCTTTTATGCGGATCGGGGGTTGTCCGGTCCTGATTTGGCTCGGAAGAGTCCGCTGGACCTAAAGCAACAATAAATCAATCAATCAATTACAATTATGGGTTCCGACTATGACGGACTAAAATAGAAAACATCTAACACAACAACAATATTTACATCTAGCCCATCTTCTTACAACTTTTCCTCTGTTTCTCTTCCGATGTATGTCCCTATAAAACTAATATTAAATTTAAGTATATACTATTAGAGAATGAACTAAGGCATAGGAAAATATCACACTTAAGGTGTTACAGTGGAAAATCTTTGCTATCGCCATCATCGACAATTTTGTTCTTATCATGTGTTAATCTACGATTAGTACTACACAAGGAGGGAATGCGTTAGACCGGCCAAACCAGTAATTCTGTGAGCTTGGTCTGCAACTGCGCGGTGTCTTTATCACCGTAATAGGCATCGCGCTATTCTAAACTTCACGCTTTCCTTTAAAATTGCTACATAAATCACAAATTACGTTTATATATTCTACTTGAGAATTTAATGCTGCCTCTAACGATTATCTGCTTTAAGGGATCTGAAAAGTATCTATCAAATTATTGCATACAGCTAGTTTAAAATAACAGAGAACAGAGCGAGGCCTAAGTATCGAAATGGTCAGAAATTCTCGTAGCCGGCTAAGCCAGCCCGGCTGCATATGGACGGGCAACATACGGACCGCGGGCCGCACACCCGGCCCACGACGGGATTTTGACTGGCCCGCAGACTGTTTCTGGCCGCACATGGTAATGTGGCCCGCGTCCACATCCCGACACAATCTCAAGATTCAAGATTTAATCTCATTTCTCGCCTCTTTTGGGGTGCGGAGGATACAAAAACATAAGCATAACAATCATAATGCGGTTGTTAAAAAAAACTGCCACATTACTAACATTCCAACTTTAACATTCACAACAATAACATGTTGCTAATATAGTTAATATTATTAGTATACGCCCTTTCCCAATTTTATAAATTTACTAAATTTTAGTAACACATGTTACATGTTACATCTCCCACTACTTTCTTACTGCGTCGCAGTAATAGTGACTGTGATGGTCAGTGTTACTATGGATGGTTCTTCATCTTTGACAAGAAAGAAAGTTGGTCTACTGAAGAGACTGGGTGACTGTTGCAGAGGTCGATTGCACCAGGGAATTGCATAATACACCAGGAAGTGTTGTGTAAAAGTGTGCTTGACATGAAACATGTTGTGGATCCAGTTGTGAAAATTGTTAATTTCATCAGGGTGAGAGGTCTAAATCACAGACAGTTTATCACACTTCTGTAAGATTGCGGCTTTGATCACAATGATGTTCTGTATCATACCGCTGTATGCTGGTTGAGTTTGGGGAAAGTTCTGAGACGTGTCTGGCACCTGAAAACCGAAATCTTACTGTTTTTGGAAATGAAAGGGAAAGATACAGAGTATCTCCAACTCAGAAAATCAGAATGACTGTCAGATCTGGCATTTGCAGTTGATCTCTTTGAACATATGAATGAATTGAACACTGCAGACTTCAAGGTAAGGGCACTTTTGCTCACGAAATGTACTCAACAGTGAAGGCATTCAAGGTGAAGCTAAAACTGTTTTCTCGCCATCTCAGTCAGAATATCACAACACACTTTCCAACACTCGAAATTATGGCACCCCAAATGATGTGAACTGAGAAGTACACCAATATGATATCTACACTAGAAAATAAATTTTGCTCATCGTTTTGCAGACTTCCAGAAACTAGCTGCTGGGTTTGATATCTTATCATCACCGCTTACAACTGACTTTGAAAAGGCGCCGGATGCTCTACAGCTGTGTTACACTCAGTTCGATGTTGGAGTTTTCTATCAGTATCTGATTCAGCCTCGATGCTTGAATTCCTGATAGTTGTGTAACTCAGATTCGTTTATTCACGCAACCCGCTCAAGCAGCATACAATTCACAAAGTCGACGTATGAAGTTTTCCACTTTTATTCAGCACACATCAACAACTGCATACAATTCTCAATTCAACTCAACAACTTTCACAGCAACTTTCCAAATCACTATCAACAACTTTACTATCTCTCAACAGCAACTCGGCACACGATTAAATAACCTCTCTCTTTTCTGGAACAATTTGGTACATGGTAGAAATGACGTACTGCCACCAATCGAACTAAAGATCGTCATCACTGACTTACGTCATACATTATTATTTCTCCTTCCCGAACGTCCTCTTGCCTCGACATGCATCGGGAAATTTCTATCGAGAGTAAACACGCAGATCCAGAATATTCTACATCAATATCGACTAACGCAAATCATCAACGTTATACAAAGCCTCTCCTAACAACAATGCAAACTCAAATCAAAGGTAAATAAACTCCATTATTGAATACTTTGCAAATCGAAACGATTAGATCTATCGTACACGCTTCAGCCATATTATCATTCGCGTTTCAACGTAACATAACCCCCCACTCAAGAAGAAATTTACCTAATTTCTTTCAACAACGTTGAAACGTAATGCACAAACAAAGTACAGAATTAAAACTTACTTCAGTCTGTCCGAACACTGTCAATGTTCTCAGTTCATTCACACAGATTCAAAGTTTCTCATCTGCAAGTCTTTCTGGATACTGTCAATGTTCACAGATCATTTACCCAGTCAACGTTTTTCATTTTCAAGTCTGTCATTACCAATATTCTTAGTTCGTCCACACAGTCAATATTCTTTCGTTCGCAAGGAATCGACGCCCTCGTCAGTTGCGGTCGTCATCGGCCCAGGGTCAAAGACGATGATCACGTGGGCTTCCCCGGAATCAGTGCGTCCTCCGTTGTCTCCTTCTTCCATCGGATGTCCGACGCAGTCGACGTTGTCAGCTCCCAGAACGCATTCGCTGGGTCTCACGGTCAGGTTGGCTTCTGCGGGACGGTGGAACAGCTCCCTCATGGTCTGCAGATGCTCCTTCCAGGTCTGGGTGTGGACTTCATGTTCGACCAAAGTCGTAGAGCCTGGGACATCATTGAAGTTAGGGGGAAATTCGCCCATAAGGTCCTTGAGCTCCAACTTTTGACCTTCCGTCAAGCCTGGTCCTAGCTTAACGTCATTGATGCCTTCTTTGCTGTGGAAGTCTCCCAGTTCCAACAGTTCTTCGCTGTCAAAGCTGTCGTCGGTCACAGCTGCTGTGGCTGCGTGCACAGTCTCTGATGGCCTTTCCACGTACAGCTTAAGGAGGTTGGCGTGGTATATCTTGGAATGCTGGCCGACCTTCACCTTGTAGTCGTTGATTCCCACCACGGTCTCCACTTCGTACGGGCCTTTCCACTGCATCAGCAACTTATTATGATCAGTAGGTAGCAGCACCAGCACTTTGTTGCCAGGTTTAAACTTCCTGTTCACAGCCCTACGATCGTAGTAGTGCTTTCCACAGTCTTGGGACTTCTTCAGGTTTTCTCTTGCTATTTCGAGAGTCTGCTCCAGCTTCTCCCGTAGCTCAAACACGTACTGGTAGCTGTTCTTCACCTCTGGGGTGTCTACTTCTTTCGTCCACAGTTCTTTCAGGATGTGCATCGGCCCTCGGATGGTTCTTCCGTACAGCAGCTCGAACGGAGAAAAGCCGGTGGACTCCTGCGGCACTTCTCTGTAGGCGAACAGCAAGGCGTTGATGTAACGATGCCATTGTCTGGGCTGCTCGCTGCACAGTTTCTTCAGGGTGGACTTCAACGTAGCATTAAACTTTTCGACAAGCCCGTTGCACATTGGATGGTAGGGTGTCGTAGTCAAATGCCGGATGCTCAGCAGTCTGTTGACCTCCTTCATGCAGTCAGAGACGAACTGCGTCCCGAGGTCTGTCAGAATTTCTTCGGGCACTCCAAGTCTACTGAACATGTCCACCAGTGCCTCTGCTACAGTTTCAGTGTCAATCTTCTTCAGTGGCACTGCTTCTGGGTACCGAGTCGCATAGTCCACTAAAGTCAGTACCCACCGATGACCTTCTTCACTCGGAGGTCTTATTTCGCCGATTAAGTCTAAGGCCACCCTCTTGAAAGGTCGGTCGATCAGAGGCATCTTGTCTCTCTTGGCCTGGGCCCTGGTAGTAACAGCACCGACGATCTCTGGTCGGCAGGGCTGAGCCGGAGTAGCCACATTGTCCCGTAGCAGCTCTGAAAGGTCTCCATCGGGAAATGGCAATGGATCCTCCTCCACAACTTCGACGCGTTGGGTTGAGGCAGGACTCCATTCTGGATCGGGGTCGTCGGGTCGTCTCGCGCCGTCGATATTCCCGATCATCAAATCATACAGCGGCTTCTTCAGGCAAACCGCTTCGACTTCGCCTATGTAGAAAGGGGTGTTGACATGAATCTTCGCAACTGGCGCTCTCACACATTTGCTGTCGGCCATGAGTGTCCATTTAGAATCGCCAGTGAATTGTTCTTTAGCGATTAGGTCTTCTCTGACGATGACCCCACTACAGCCAGAGTCTCTTAAGACAGTCACTTCATGATTTCCGACGCGTCCCTTGGAAACAGGCATGTTCTGGACGGTCACAGCTGCGCTGGCGACGACGGGGATGGATTTCCCGTTGGCAAGGAGAAGTTGGCCATCAGTCATGCACTCTTGCACGTCCGCAGGGGTAGCTGTGCGCTCGGTCTCACTCGGAAGAATGACGCTCCCGCCGCACACTTGATGGTCAGATCTACTGGTTTGCCGTTGATTGGAGAACCGCCTCTGCCGGTTGCCCGCCGCTGCATTGTCCGTACTGCTCCGCTGTCCGCTACTTTTGTTTTGAGGACAATTAGCCGCCCTGTGGTCTGTAGCGTTGCAGGTGAAACAGCCTCTTGAATGCCCTTCCCTGGGAGGAGGCGTGGAGTCTGTCTGTCTCTGGCTCGTCTGGCTTCCCTGGATCTGGTTCACATGGTTTCCAGTCTTCTGAAAATGTTTCGTCGCGCTGGGTGGCCCCAGGGTTTTCCCATGAGCGATGAGATATCTTTCAGCAGCCTCAGTCACATCTTTAAGCGTCTGCAGCTTTTGTTCTTCTAAGTGGGTCGCTAGGTCCTTGTGACAGGCATTGAGAAATTGTTCCTTCACGATCAGGTCATGGAGACTGTCGTAAGACTTCGTTTCGCCTGATAACTCCACCCACTTGTGTAGATATGACGACAGGCGCTCCACAAACTGCTTTGGCGTCTCGCCTGACTTAGGCCGGCATTCACGGAAGCGTTTACGGTAGCCCTTCTCTGTAAAGTTGTAGCACTGCAATAGGGCCTCTTTCAAGACGTCGTAGTCTTTAGCGTCATCGTCCGACAATCTGGTGTAGACGTCGAGTGCTTCTCCCGTCAGAAGTGCACTTAGTCGAATCGCCCAGTCTTGAGGTTGCCAGTTAGAGCTTTTGGCAAACCTTTCAAATCTCGCCAAATAACTGTCGATCTGGTCCTTCCCGTCGACGAAAGCTGGCAATTTTGGAGCCATGTGGTCGCTGGCGACTTGTGGCGCATGCTGATTGTTTTGGATACGCGCCAACTCCAGCTGGTACTGACGATCAGCTTCTAGTCGTCTTTCTTCCATCTCTCTTTCTTCTCGGCGTCGCTGCTCTTCTGCTTCTCTTTCTTGACGCCGCTCTTCTCTTTCTTCTCGGCGACGCTGCTCTTCTTTTTCTTGACGCCGCTCTTCAATTTCCAGACGCTTCAGTTCTAATTCTCTTTCTTTTTCTTCACGCAATATTCTCTCCTGGAATTTGACGTACTCCGTCAGCTGTTTGCCTTTTAGATTTAGTTCAACCCCTTTCTGCCAGAGGTCCGCCATCTTGATGCTTTTCTGGAAAGTTCTTTTCTGGAAAGTTCTTTTCTGGAAAGTTCTTTTCTGGAAAGTTCTTGACTGGAAGGTTCTTTACTGTGCTGTACCTTTCTAGACTGTTCTAGAACAGCACGCTTTCTGCAGTAGCGCTGATGCTTGTCACTAGTCGCCTTCGTTGACGCAGGCCCCACTGTCCTCGTCGTATGCGACGCTGCACCACGCTGGTGTTGATGTACACGCTCCTGTGCTGAAGTAGACTCGACGTCCGCACGTCGCTCTCTCTAATACTGGCGATGTAGCTCCGAGACTGTCCCTCGACGTAGTCCTGCGGCAGCCACGTAGTCCCGCTCTGTTGTTCGCTCACGAAGCAACTCTTCGGCGACTACACGCCCTTGCAGTCAACCCGAATCTATCGGATGTAGTCCCAGTATGTTGGCCCCTCTCGACGCAACTCGTTGGCGGCTACCCTCGATGACTGCCTCTCGTAACGTTGACTCGCTTGTTGTAGCAGTTGAACCCTTGGCTATGGCGTGAATCGCGGCTTGACCCCCAAAATGTTACACTCAGTTCGATGTTGGAGTTTTCTATCAGTATCTGATTCAGCCCCGATGCTTAAATTCCTGATAGTTGTGTAACTCAGATTCGTTTATTCACGCAACCCGCTCAAGCAGCATACAATTCACAAAGTCGACGTATGAAGTTTTCCACTTTTATTCAGCACACATCAACAACTGCATACAATTCTCAATTCAACTCAACAACTTTCACAGCAACTTTCCAAATCACTATCAACAACTTTACTATCTCTCAACAGCAACTCGGCACACGATTAAATAACCTCTCTCTTTTCTGGAACAATTTGGTACATGGTAGAAATGACGTACTGCCACCAATCGAACTAAAGATCGTCATCACTGACTTACGTCATACATTATTATTTCTCCTTCCCGAACGTCCTCTTGCCTCGACATGCATCGGGAAATTTCTATCGAGAGTAAACACGCAGATCCAGAATATTCTACATCAATATCGACTAACGCAAATCATCAACGTTATACAAAGCCTCTCCTAACAACAATGCAAACTCAAATCAAAGGTAAATAAACTCCATTATTGAATACTTTGCAAATCGAAACGATTAGATCTATCGTACACGCTTCAGCCATACTATCATTCGCGTTTCAACGTAACAAGCTGGAACTGATTGATCTGCAGTGTGACTCTACCCTGAAAGAGAAATTCCAATCTGAAAGCATTGACAAAGTTTATGCGTCACTGAATGAGTCCAAGTTTGCATACCTGAGAAAGATTGCCATGAAACTACTTGTTCTGTTCGGGTCTACATACATTTGCGAACAAGCATTTTCGACCATGAACATTAACAAGACAAAGCTGCGTTCCAGTCTAACTGATGTTCACGTGCAGTCTTTACTGAGAATTTCTACGTCCGACATGAAGCCAGAGTTCAAACAACTTGTTGACAACTTTGATCGACCACAGATGTCTCATTGACTTCAGCAGCTATTGAAGTACATTACGTTAAATCATTAAATACTGTTTTTAGTCTCTAAGTTTTAAAGTTTACAAGTTTAAAGTTTACATTAAATACGATTTATTCCTTGCATAGGTGGATAAATACGCGATTAAGGTATTGATTTAGTAATCCGGCCCGCCAAGGACTTCATTTTCCCATATCGGGCCCTCCGACTGGAGAAGTTTCCCATCCCTGATTTAGAATAATAATAATAATTATATATATATATATATATATATATATATATATATATATATATATATATATATATATATATATATATATATATATATATATATATATATATATATATATATATATATATATATATATTCATGTTATATTGTGAAGTAAATATTTTATATGGCGTTTTTTTTCCCCATTTTGATCAAATTTTCATTTTAAAAGACAAATATTATTTTTTACCTCAGAAGTCGACGTAAGGCGATTGTTCAAAACATTCAATTCTGTCAATGCTGAACAATGTACAACTGTACACTATAATAGTATCTTAAGTGTTAACGGATATGACAAAATTAGAATTAAAGATACAAGTAGCAATTTTCACTGTCTACACCTAGCAGTATGACTGCTCTGGTGTCCTATTGTTGATTTATGTCCTTATCCATTCTATCCCGAGATGGTTATCCCCGTCTGTCGAATCGCCAATGGTTGGTGTGGAGGTTAAACATCAATGCTCATTCATTCTGTTTACTTCTCAAGAGCTCTTAGACCATAACAATATCCGTTGGAAATAATAATCGTATACTGAAATAGTCACTAAGGAGTTTCTATAAAGCATCCAGCATATCACCACGGCTGCATGGAAAAATAACGGTATACAAATCACCAACCATCCAATCAACAAATAGGCAGCATCTCGTACGCGTTGAGTTTTTAGTGACAGATACAAATACAGCTGCAGAAGGACCCGTGTGTGCAGCACACATCACATTAACCTATGTTGACAAGACACCAACATACTCTAACACAAGGTAAACAGCAGTGGCTACTGAAAGGTCAACAAGTAGTAAAATAATGGCATACACTGATTACTTTTACAGAACAGGATGGAAATAGTGGATTAGAAATATGGAGAGGATATGTATGCTGAAGCAGGAAAAGAAGACAGGATGTGTACGTTGAAGAAGAAGAAAAGCAAGAAGACGACGACAACGACGATGACGACGACGAAGATGATGATGATGATGATGATGATGATGATGATGATGATGGCGTGTTCTGGGACAATTTGATGAAACATGATCAATCTTACAGCACGGAAACTTGAACATCGTTTCGAATACATTTAATAAAGTATCAATTCAAAATCATGGCCTACAATATCAAAACAGACACCAGAAGATACAGAATCACACTTAACAATAAAGAAAGTAGTTTCACAAGAAAGTTTGTTTTTTTAACCCCCCAAAAGAACACCATACATTGGCAAGTTGTGTAAGTTAACTGAGATAAAGGTTACACTCATAGCTATTAAATTGCATAGTGCACCATCATAATACTTACTTCTCCGCCTGAAAATTTGCTCAACCAGCTGCCACTGTTCCTTACGAAGTTCAGCTTTTTGCGTAGATCTGGGGCGAAACATGCATTTTTCTTAAGGTTAGATAGATTTCATCAGACACCAATAACGCGGACTTTGTTTATTTAAAAAAAGATTGCATGTATTGTTTAATTTTGCATATGGCTACATTTGAACCAATAATAATAATAATAATAATAATAATAATAATAATAATAATAATAATAATAATAATAATGGCTGACTATAAGGAAACAAAAACATCTTTGAAAGTTTGTTGACATTTTTTACAATAAAAATAAACTGAAATTGATTCTAGATTATTTGCTGGCAGACTTCGAATTCCATATTTAAAACATGACAACTGTCTTTGTTCATCTAAAGATATATCATTATAGGAAGATGGATATGACAAGAGAGCGCAGCAGCCCTACTTTGGAGTGTAGACTGATGGTCTTGTCTTTCCAAATGGCATGGCAGCAGTTGTTTGTGCGATCCTGTAGAGGATTTCCTGTTGGGACCCATTGTTTGATACCATGGCTCCTAAAGGTTTGAGTCTAGGCACCGTTTTGAGGGATTGGCCTTGAACCTTGATGTCGGTGTTAATGCCATTGGTGTTGTTGGTCATCAATTTGGCCTTCTCTGCACTTATTTCCATTCCAAAGGCTTTGGAGGAAGGGTTAAGTTTCTGTATCAGCTCTTCAAGTTCTTGTTCCACTCCAGCCAATCCATCAATGTCATCCGCAAAACGGATGGTGGAGATTGCTATACCCCCTATGGCTGAATGTGCCTTCGTGATCTGCAAGGGCATCTGACATGATGCGCTCCAGGAAGATATTGAAGTGTGTTGAAGAGAGTAGGCTTTTTTGACGCACGCCGATTGTTGTTCTGAACCAGTTCCCGATGGCGTTGTTGTAGAGGACTGCACTGGTATCCTTGTCATGTAGGCTTTTGACGAATTCAATAATGTTACGGCTGATGTACACTTTCATGGATGCCCATAGAGATGCACGCCAGACTCGATCTTGAAGTCTTGAAGTCACATCATATAGATGTTGTTGGAGCTGTAAGTATTTCTCGTCATTATTCTGAGGTTGAAAATCTGTTCAGTGGTACTTCGCCCTATCCTGAATCCTGCTTGTTTTTCAGTTATGATTTGTTCAGCTTGGGGTTTCAACCTGTTGACTATTATTTTTAGGAGGACTTTGCTGGGATGGCTGATGAGTCTGATGGTGCGGTATTTTTACACTCCTGAAGGTTATACCTTTTAGGAAGAGTGATGACAAGCGACTAAGTCCGTGGTGGAGGCCACTCCCCACTCTGCCAGATCTTGTTACAGATAATGGTGAGGTCGTCAATCCTCGCTTCTTCTCATGCTTGAAGCAACTCTGCATGTATGTTGTCCACTTCCCCTTCTTCAGCTATTGCACTGTTGCCTCAACTTCTTCTCTGCTTGGGTTTCAACCTGTTGAATATTATTTTAAAGAGGACTTTTCTGGGATGACTGATCAAGCTGATTGTGCGGTAATTTTCACACTCCCGAAGGTTACCCTGGTTCCATGGTGTATACTACTCCCCACTCTGCCAATCTTGTTACAGTTAATGGTGAGGGTCTCAATCATTGATTCTCCTCTTGCTTGAAGCAACTCTGCGGGTATGTTGACCCCTCCCGCTGACTTCCCTTCTTCAGCGATTGCCTCAACTCCTCGGAGAATTGGCGGGATTTCTTCTTCTTCTCTGTTCTCGGGACATGCCAGAGCTGATGAGTCACCGTTTGGTGTGTGGTTGTAAAGGTCAGAGCAGTACTCTGTCTATCTATAAAAGACTTCTTGTTATTCTGTAAGGCATATGCCAGACTTGCGTGGATCGTGGAGACAATGGGCTGTTTAACACTTGTCAGCCGCTCCACAGTCTGATAGGCTTTCTTGCTGTTGTTCTCGTTCAGTCTGTTCTCTATTTCTTATGAATGGTCTTCTATCCAGTTCTCTTTTGCTGTGCGCATGCCTTTTTGGATGTCATTGTTGATTTTTCGGTCCAAAAGTTCAGGTGCGATCCACAGCTTCTTCTTTGGGCGGTGCTTGCCAAGAATCTCAGTGGCGGCATCTGTCACAGCTGAGTTGAAGGTGGTGGTCATGGAGTTGACATCTACTTCGCCAGCTCCCAAAATGAGCAGTGGTGAAAATTTCCCTCCAATTGTGGCTTGGAATATTTTTGCCACCTCAGGGTTTTGCAGTTTGTCCAGGTCGAACTTCAGTCTGGTGCACCTTGCTGTGTTTACTCTCTTCAAGTGGAGCCAGAAAGACATCACGAGATCGTGGTCACTTCCAATGTCTGCTCCTGGAAAAGTGCGTGTCCTGCCAATGTTGATGCTTGATCTGAAGCATAACTTGACCATGATGTAGTCAATCTGGGTATGATGCTCCCTGCTGGGACTGTGCCATGTCCATCGTCTGGATTTTTAGTGAGGTCCCAGCGTGTTTGTCAGTATCACATTGTTGTATCTGGCAAACTCCAGAGTTTCAGACCCCTGTTGTTTTTCTTTTTGTTGCAGTGAGGTCCACATGTGTCATTCCAGTTGTGGTGCGCATCTTAGCCAACCTTGGTATTACAGTCGCATTGCACTATGAGTATGTCCTTCTTCGGCACTTGGTCAAGGACATCTTGCAGATGTTCATAGAAATCCTCGAGCTCGCTGTCGTCATAGTCTGATGTTGGGGCATAGGCCTGGATGATGGTGATGTTGGAAGGGGCTGCTCTCAGACGCATGTTAATGAGTGTACTGGAGCCTGGACGGCAACCCATGACAGTTCCTAGAATGTCTTTGTGGACCAAGAATCCAACGGCGTGATCGTTGTGACGGGGGGTCTATTGTTGCTGGGCTCTGCACATTGGAATGCTATTACCCACTCGTCTATAGTCTATGGGGATCGCTAGTAATAGCCCTGTGACTTAACTTAATACATTTATTTGTTTAGCTCGGTCTGTGTTTAGGCTGGGGGTACAGAGATAGGAAGAAAAATGGTAACAGATCACTGTCACATTAGCTTTCACACGGCTATGAAACATATGTAGTCCAGCCACTTGATAACTGTAAATTTCACACATTTATTTCTTTTACTCTATACACGATCTTCGAAGTACAGAAATAACTTAAAAGTTCAAATGTCACTGCGAATGGTTCGCTCTTGATAGGTCTAGGTAACTACTTTATCTTCATCGGGCACTGGATACTTTCTGCCCTAATGGTCAGAGTTCTTGAAGAGTGGACTATTGTGGTCCGTTTATACAGATTTGGTGCACGGCTTAGATCTGCACGTATCTGTTACTTCGATGAGCTGGGTTGTGGGTGCTCCTTGGTAAGCTGTGTTGGGGTGGATTCTGCTCCCTGTGGCTAGACTGGTGGGCACTCTTTGCTCATTGCTAGAGAGGCCTCTGCAGACCAACTTTCAGCGACGACTTGGTCTTGTCTTTCACCGAGTTGGGCTCACGATACAATGCCTGCTCGTCTGTAACATTTGAGACGAAATTCTGCACAACCCTGTATAATAGGTGTGTGCAGAGCGTCTCACTGAAGGCCGAAGTAGCCCTCAGTGATTAGCTCCACATCTCTATATATAAGCGACGAACATTCTGCTAAGTCCGTAGTCCACTGGAATCTCCACTCTAATTTCCTATACATATATAAATATAAATCATGGCTAACTATACAAATAGAGAAAGAATTAATAGGATATACATTCTCGGGTACAGCCACTGGTCTGCATGCATACATATAGGTTAAACAACAGTCGTAATACAACAGTACATAACAGTACGTAATACAACAAGGCGTCGGCCGGTCGTGTTTGCCACGTGGTCGGGCAAGTTGGACTAACAATTCAATTCTAAGCATAGCAAATTTCACAAAAATAATTCGACAATAATATAATTACATCACGATGAAACAAAAGTATGTTCATTTACCTTTTCGACAATGTCAGGCCGTGGCTAACTTGATTGAATTTGAATTTTCAACAATACAAGTCCTGCTTTAGTCTATCAGTGGAGAGAGTTTCTAGCAGAGCGTAACTGTGTACTGCTCGGCGTTTGAACGTAGACTGACTTTCTACCTCTCTCCTCGAACCAGGCAGAACTGGTTCTACCTAACGGTTCTGTGTTCTGATGGGCGGAAAAATCGGATTGGCTGTAAAATCGATGCGCTCTGACGTACGCTGCGATGATGTCACTACACGGCGCTCGCGTCAAGCTACAACTGTGTTACATTGAGTAAACAAGGCAAAGCTATAGGGCTGTGTAAAACTGCCTCTTGTTACAATCGTGCCTGTCATCTATCCCGTTGAAATAAAGCTTGTGGCCTTTGTTGGCGTTGTTTCACCTAGGCCTCTTCAGCGCAATTCGCTGATATCTAAAATGTTCCATCGATATTGGTCCAGCTCGTGGGCCAGTTCTTCTAATTTTCCCCCGCAGTTAGGGTCCTAACATTTTAGGCTCCCATGACGATGTTGTCTCTCATGCGGATCTTGCTAAGTTGTCCATCAGTAACACACATATCATCTTCGTCCTGGTGGCCAACGGAAGGCGCGGTCCTTGGTGACCCGCGCGAAGACAGATCCGGTATGGAGTGAGTGGTTCTTTTCATCATACGGTGTGTCTTGGGCAAGAAAGACCTGGCGGGGCCCAATCCTCTCCAGGTTGGCCACAGCCGAAATTCACGAGTACAGTGTGGCTCGCCTTGTCCCCGAGCACGTTGTCGTTGAACCTGTAGTAACATGAGGTTTCTCCGTCCTGACCGGTGACTTCTGCGTCGTAAACTTTCACTAAGTGATGCCGTGCTGGCATTACCCCTGTTAGTCGCCTCTTACGACACGCCGGGGAAGTTTCGGTCTTTTCTAAGTAGTGCCCGAACCCACGGGCATAATAATGCTCAATACAGAATATCATGGCCGGAAATGGTCCGTTCAACCATAGATGGTATTGTAATGTCTCATATTCGGCTAGATATTAGAGTTTCATTGTGCTTTTATGTCAGTATATCAATTTAAAAGTTTAAATAAACGGAAATTGGAGGATCAGTTCGTTCAGTGTTGTCAGCATGATGTGTTTACTAATAAGTTATGTGTAACAAGTAAGATATTCAAACATGATTTTTGTTTTCAAAAATACCTTGCATGTTTATGGAACAATATGCGGAGAAACTTTATACAATTCATATTGAATTGTAAGCGTTTGCAAGTGCAGCAGCTTACATTACATGATTATTGCTTTAGGTCCAGCGGACTCTTCCGAGCCAAATCAGGACCGGACAATCCCCAATCCGTATAAAAGATCTGCTGAAACAACCCTAGTGGTAAAACTGAAAGCTCTCCACCAGCCAGTCACTTTACAATAAAGACAACCCACGCAGGGGACGCTGAGGCAGTACTATAATTTATCGAACCCCCATTTACAAAAAACAAAATAGAATACAAACATCATTATAAATTATCAACAAAACTCATACATATAAAATGCCTACATTGCTAAATAATAACATCATAGGAAGCCCTAGTGACCACCTGGCAGAAAGCGTCCAATATTCCCAAGCTGATCCAACAGACCTCACACACAAACAAGGAGTCTTGTCCCGGAAGAGTTTTCAAGAAAAAGGTAGGTGACTGGTCTAGCGAAGAAGAAGATAGTATAGCAGATTGATAGAACAGAGCAGTAATTAGAAAGGGCAAATGAGAAAGACAGCAACAGTGGGAATTTAAAGCACTACATTTCCAGAAAGTGGGGATACTATTTATACTGAAACCCCCGGCACCTCAACGGGGGTAGTGCAGCAGCTGAGATACTCGAATGTCTTGAGATATAAGAAAGAGTCTGCAGGTTGTGGAACATGAAAGAAATTGACGATGGGTTCCATGATCATTTTTCTTATAATATTCCATTATTACACAAAACAAAATTTTGATACCAAATTATTATAACCACCGCCCAAATATACATAAAAGTAATGATCTTCAAAGAAGAGGAAAAATGTGTGTCTATTTATTAAAATTTTTCACCGTTCAGATACTATGATTAGATTAAATAAACTATTTTTGTATTTTAATTTTCTTCCCTCACTTTCGTAATTATAAGGTGTGGGTTTTTTCCTGTCAAAATTGGTATATTATTCAAATTGTGTACATATTGTATTCAATACATGGAATAATGTGATCACAGCTCTTTGATCTCCCTTTGTCTATGACGTTGTGTTTGTCCGACGTGGCTAAAAGCCTCTCAGAGGCTTAGAGCCAGCTTGAAAATTTGAGTCCGTTTTCTTTTATATAGTTTAACAAAGCATCTGAACATGTTGATGAAATACACACCTCTAGATGATAGGTAGAAGTTGTAGAGGCCATAGGCAACAGAACAGATGAAAATCACATAACAGGTCAGTTGCTCCCACTTGGGTAATGGGGCTGGTACCTTTCTTCCCATCGTTGTTGACACTGTACTGATTATTACAATATTGTATGATATTAAATGTCATAAGTATGTAGTATACAAGAAATCAGATAATATAATGTTCATGACAACGACGACGACGATGAGGATGATGATGATGTCTATTATTTCTGTTAATGTTACACAGCAATACCTACCTATAATTCAGCTGGCGAATCCAACGGCAGCGAGTTCATAAATAAGATTTCAACGTGTACATGTAAGTATATAATCATCTTAAGACAACGATACTGATTGGCTGAATCAATTGGTTTAAAGTCAAGATGTCCTTAAAAGTTAAGTAAGTGATACCGTAATAACAAGATCTAAAATGAATGCAATCTTTATTGACACCTACTATAGTGAGGTCGATACCAGCTGTTGCCCTGCTCGATTCTTAACAATATAGCATTTTGCCTGTTTGCTTTGTATGTCAAGACATAGAGTGATGTGTGAAACAGGTTAGGTTGTCTTAGGAATACGTCACAATTGAAGATTATGAAAGGTTTCTTAAAATTGAGATCAAAGTTGTACAAACATTTTAAAATGTCTTTATTACACTAAGAAATGACTAATTTGTTGAAATATTCATCATTTTTCGAGTGCAATATTTCCGAAAATGTAATCGAAATTTAGGGTCCGATCGAGCTGGATGTTGTATGCTATAGAAGTAATTAAATTGCTTACTTCCTTGATTTAAAGAAAGAACAGAAATTTATCTTTTATAGCGCATTTACAAGCTCAGAGGGCTACTCAAAGCGCTGGCCCGTCCTATCCTATCCTATCCTATCCCATAACTCGGAGATCGTAGGGGCACCACAGATGATCGTTTAACCAGCGTACTCCATCTTTCCCTGTACTCAGCAACCCTGATTGTTTCGCTCAATGTCAAACCAGTCCATTCTCGAATGTTGCCCTCCCACGTCTTTTTCGGTCTTCCTCTTCTTCTACCTCCTTGCACTGTGCCTTGCTGGATGGTCTTTGCAAGACCTGATGATCTGGTGACCTGGCCATACCATCGACGTTTCCGTTTTTTTCACCACTGTGAGCAGGTCATCGTGTTGTCCAATGGCTTGTGTGATGGTCTGTCGGACTTCGTCGTTGGTGATGTGCTGTGTATAGGAAATGCCCAGAAGTCTTCTGTAGCACCTCATCTCCATGCTTTGTATTCTTCGTTGGAGATCTGTTGTGAGGGTCCATGTTTCGCAAGCATATAGGAAGATGGAGATGACAAGGGAGCGCAGCAGCCTTACCTTGGAATGTAGACTGATGGTCCTGTCTTTCAAAATTGGCTTCAACCTCGCCAGGGCAGCAGTTGTTTGTGCGATCCTGGAGAGGACTTCCTGTCGGGACCCATTGTTTTATACTATGGCTCCTAAATATTTGAAGCTATGCACTGTGTTGAGGGATTGGCCTTGGACTTTGATGTCGTTGTGATGCCATTGGTGTTGTTCGTCATCATTTTGGTCTTCTCTGCACTTATTTCCATTCCATAGGCACTGGAGGTGGTGTCAAGCCTCTGTACCAGCTGTTCAAGTTCTTGTTCCTCTCCAGCCAATCCATCAATGTCATCCGCAAAACGAAGGTTGAAGATTGCTCTACCCCCTATGCTGACTGTGCCTTCATGATCTGCAAGGGCATCTGACATGATGCGCTCTAGGAATATGTTGAGGAGTGTTGGAGAGAGTACGCATCCCTGACGCACACCGATTGTTGTTTTGAACTAGTTTCCGATGGCGCTGTTATGGAGGACTGACCTTGTAGCCTTGTCATACAGGCTTTTGATGACTTCAATAATTTTAGGGCTGTTGTTGTACACTCTTATGGTTGCCCACAGAGCTGCATGCCAGACTCGGTCAAACGCCTTTTTGAAGCCCACGAACACATGATATAGATGTTGTTGGTGTGGTAGGTATTTCTCGCAGATTATTCTGAGATTGAAAATCTGTTCAGTGGTTCTTCGCCCTGCCCTAAATCCTGCTTGCTCTTCAGCTATGATTTGTTCAGCTTGGGGTTTCAACCTGTTCAGTATTATTTTCAGGAGGACCTTACTGGGATGGCTGATGAGGCTGATGGTGCGGCAATTTTCACATTCCTAAAGGTTACCTTTTTTGGGAAGAGTGATGACAAGCGACTGGGTCCATGGTGTAGACCACTCCCCACTCTGCCAGATCTTGTTACAGATAATGGTGAGTGCGTCGATCATAGCTTCTCCTCCTGCTTGAAGCAGTACCGCGGGTATGTTGTCCACTCCCGCTGACCTCCCCTTCTTCAGCGATTGCCCTGCTGCCTCAACTTCTTCTCGGAGAATTGGGAGGATTTCTTTTTCTTCTTCTCTGTTCTCTGGACATGCTAGAACTGATGGGTCTCCGTTTGGTTTGTGGTTGTAAAGGTCAGAGCAGTACTCTGTCCATCTGTCCAAGACTTCTTGTTCTTCTGTAAGGCATTTGCCAGACTTGCTTTGGATCGTGGAGACCTTGGGCTGTTTAACACTTGTCAGCCGCTTCACAGTCCGGTAAGCCTTCTTGCTGCTGTTCTTGTTCAGACTGTTCTCTATTTCCTGGCATTGATCTTCTATCCAATTTCTCCTTTGCTGTGCGCATGCCTTTTCGGATTTCATTGTTGATTTTTTCGGTAGGTATCAGCTCCCTGTGAGGAATTCTTTTTCTTTTTCATCTCTCGTCGTTTATCACACAAGTCCAAAAGTTCAGGTGTGATTCACAGCTTCTTCTTTGACCGGTGCTTTCCAAGGATCTCCGTGGCGGCATCTGTCACAGCTAAAATGAAGGTGGTGGTCATGGTGTTGACATCTACTTCATCAGCTCTCAAAATGAGCAATGGTGCAAATTTCCCTCCAATTGGGGCCTGAAATATTTCTGCAACCTCCCGGTCTTGCAGTTTGTCCCGGTCGAACTTCGGTCTAGAGCACTTTGCTGTGTTTACTCTCTTCAAGTGAAGCCGGAAAGACATCATCACAAGATCGTGGTCACTACCGATGTCTGCTCCTGCAAAAGTGCGTGTCCTGCCAATGTTGATGCTTGATCTGAAGCGTTTCTTGTCCATGATGTAGTCGATCTGGTTGTGATGCTCCCCGCCGGGACTGTGCCATGTCCATCGTCTGGATTTTTTGTGGAGACCAAGCGTGTTTTCAAATTTTCAAATTCAGTGTGTTCTGATGGTTTAGAACTCCTTTAAGGTGCACGGCAACAAACTTACCTGCATGTCTGAGAATCTTTTCATGAAGACGTCACTGTCTACAAGGTAGTTCAGTTGATGCATCGTCTTTTTTGCATATCCAAAACCATTTACATAAACATTTAAAATGAGTCGGAGGTCTTAATTTTTTTAGGTGTTGTTGTTGATAAAACCTTTCACATTCAATAGTATGATCATAGAAGAGTTTAATAAAACTTATTCCTGAGATGAAAGCTATCGAGTGAGCGTCTAAGCAGCTTAAAAAGACTATCGGTTCCTCGATTACTATCACCTCGTGAGTCCATAGCAAAGAAGTCCCAGTTACAGTCTTCAAACGTCGCAAAAAGTACCACATGTACACGCAGGTCTTCTAAAGAAGATAAGCCACGCTGTGCTTCTGTTCTAGCAGACGATCATTTGAACGTTCACACGCAACGTTTATTTTTCAAATTTTGCAAATATCAGAACCAAAATAGTATATGAATGTATAAGCAAATTCGTACATATATATTTTAAATATCAACCTGAGGCTACCACTAATACACATAATTTTATTTATAAAGCGCATTACCAAACAATACTAACGTGCAATGGCAAAGCGAAGTATGTTGCGAAAAGCAAGTTTTGAGAAAATCGACTTTTTCTGTTTCCGCAGTATTTTGAGCTATAACCCGCACCTTTTTTTACGTAGATCTGCGGAAAATCACAAAAAAATGTTCCATGCAAAATATTACATACATCACATTTGCGTTTTGAAAGATATTTCGTTTTTTCTGAAGTTACCTCAATCTCATTTTATTTTGAACACGGGAGGCTTGTTAAAAAAAAAAGGCAAAACGAAGTATAAAATACTCTGTTTTGTCTTTGTATTTCTGACTTGGAACGCTTGCTTAAAAATCGGTAAAAGCAAGTGAGTTATACTCTCTTTTACCAAATTATTTGACTTTCCTCAGCATATTTTTAAAAAAGGCAAATGTGGGCGAGTTTTTTCGAACACGAGATTACTGTGAGGATTTATTGCTGCTTACCACAGGCGCCTGACAGCTCTCGTTTTTCTTTTAATAAAAAAACTGTATTTGTTAAATTTCATTTTTAAAACGTAAAACAAATCTTGTTATTTTATATATACTGTATATATATATATATATATATATATATATATATATATATATATATATATATATATATATATATATATATATAATGTTGGTTATTATTATGTATTTATTATTTATTTATTATTATTATTATTATTATTATTATTATTATTATTATTATTATTATTATTATTATTATTATTATTATTACTACTACTATTACTATTATTATTTACTCGTTTGTATATAGCGATTTTCCAGCTCAAGAGCTGCTCAAGGCGCTGGCCGATACAGGATCTAACTCAAGCCGCCCGTGGCGCCAACTTGCAGCCTTCGGGCGCATCGTAATAACGCCCTAGACAACTGAGCACAATCCTGGGCAGCCAGGGATGGGGGAGAATGAACTAGGTGCATGCTGAGTGTGTTCTTGTCACCGGCACTCACCCGTCTAGGACATGAGCGTCAGGATCTTTAAAGTCCGTTATGGTGGAAAGTATGCGACACAGACTAGACTAGACCTCGGTTTATACTCTCATCCGAATACATAATTTGGGCTAATATTTAACTGATTTGTAAAAATGTTTACTAATTTAGTCACTGTCTCTTTGACTGTAATATTTATCTTTTTTTCACTAACAGTCAAACTCGCAGTTTACATGATTGTGTATAGTCCTATTCATGCAAGCCTGTGCATGTTTAATTAAAAAAAATGCATTTAGTTTTTATTTGATATAGATTAGACGACTTAATTGATCTAATTATTATCTCCACAGAGAAGCGATTTTTCTTTTCTTTCTTTTTTTCGCAAATCAGTTCCGATATTTAGACCTAAACTTTAATGGAAACCTGTCAATTTCATGCGCTCTTTTTCTTTCTTTGTTTCTTTTTTATGTCTGAATTTTATTAGAGAAGGAAGTTGCACGTATACTCAGAATGCAATGACTTTTTAAAGATATTATAATCATAAATGGAGAAATCTGATTTGGGTTCTTTTAATCAGCCTGCTGTTGTGCTCTGCATACACACATACACACACAAACATATATTCTGAGAAAGAAAGACAGAGATGGATAATTTTTTTTAATACATGTATATTACTGAACCCAAAAATTAGTTTCAATAAATATTTTATTAGATGAAAACCAAGACACAAGTGTTTTTTTTTTAATTACTCTCTTTTACACACTAACGTGCACCATAGCATCTATGTTGGTGTTTCACTTAAAAAAATTAGAAAGGGTGAAAGAAATGCCAGGTTTATTGTATATCTTGAAACAAAATGTTTTGTGTTCAAAGCTGATTTTTAGATACAATACTAACATTTATATTGAATGCAATTTACCAATCTGCCCGTTATTAAGACAGTTCACATAGGAGGTTTCAAAGCTGTAAATACTTTATTTTATCCTCAATAAAATTATTTTGTTAAAAAAAAAGTTAACAACGACATTAAAACAAAAATTAACCTTCCTAATATTTTGTACCTGCATAAATATAATATGAAAAATTAATAACATAAAAATAGTGTATTGATAGATTTACAATACTGCTTTTTGTCCCTTTACTTCATTTCTTGTTCTTGTGGGAATATTCTTCAATAAAGCAAAAGCAAAAAACTTTATTTATTTATTTATTTATAATATGTATCTGAATATCACAACCATGAATCCTTCCTTATCAAGAGCACAGACATGCAGATTACTTTTACACAGCAACATAGTCAATAACAACAATAAAGACCAATCTATTGTCACGATTTACCAGAACAGCCAGCATCGAGGAGAGAGTCAAGTTCTTGTTCTGGCTTGAACAATTGTCTACCCAGTTGTTAATTGTGTCAGCTGATTCAGAGTACCACTTGATAGCTTGCTCCTACGCACTCGCCACATCAGCAGCCGTCCGAACTTTTAAATGATTTGCAAATTGTTGTTATGAAGCTATCATAATTGTACCCTAAGGTGGCAATAAAAATATTTGTGCACACCTTAATTATTTGTCCATTTGACATCAGTGAATGTCTCAGTGAACTTCCAAGCATCAATGTCGAATGTATAAAAATATACATCAATTGTGTTCAGTGTCTAATTTTTCCTCACAATGGTTAAATTATATTAAGATTATTTTGGAGGAAACTGGTTATGACTGTGTGTGGAAGACGCAACATTTTCAGAGTTCAGATTCGTTATGCAAAAATGTAGCCATCTCTTTAAAGAATAACTTTATACTGACATGGAAACAGTCTCTTGACGAAAGCAGCAAATGTTTTTTCTACAAAAGTGTTAAATTACAGTTTGGTCGTGAAAAGTATATATCTCAATTACCTGATATTTATATTCATACCTTGATAAAATTTCGCTGTTCAGATCATAAGTTACAAATAGAATTAGGAAGGCGGGAAGGTGTAACAAGGAAAGAAAGATTTTGTAAGGACTGCAATATGGGTTCAATTGGGGATGAATTTCACTTTATTTTTGAGTGTCCAAAACACAAGCATATTCGACAAATGTTTATATGTAGTAAATATTTATCGTGCAAGTCAATGTTTAACTTGTGTCATTTGTTTCGGGAAAAAAAACATGTGTTACTAAAA
Organism: Oncomelania hupensis; assembly: GCA_036898135.1. Classification (NCBI taxonomy): domain Eukaryota; kingdom Metazoa; phylum Mollusca; class Gastropoda; order Littorinimorpha; family Pomatiopsidae; genus Oncomelania; species Oncomelania hupensis. The sequence goes on from CM072513.1 coordinate 30,607,406, forward strand.
TTGAGTAAATTTATAAAATTAGGAAAGGGCGTATACTAATAATATTAACAATATTAGCAAAATGTTATTGCTGTGAATGTTAAAGTGGAATGTTAGTAATGTTGCTGTTATTTTTATTTTATTTTAATTTTTTTTTTTTTTTTTTTTAACAACCGCTTTATGATTGTTATGCTTATGTTTTTGTATCCTCCACACCCCAAAAGGGGCGAATATTGGGATTAAATCTTGAATCTTGAATCTTGAATCTTGAAAAAGATCTACTTTCTGTATTCGCTTTGGAGATCTGCTACGAGTTGGCGATCTTCGCTCAATGCACTGCTGCACGGGTAGGGTTCTATATGCCACGGGACCTATATGCCACGGGACCTATATGCCACAGGCCCTATATGCCACGTTCTATATGCCACGGGACCTATATGCCACAGGCCCTATATGCCACGGAACCTATATGCCACAGGCCCTATATGCCACGTTCTATATGCCACAGGACCTATATGCCACGGAACCTATATGCCACAGGCCCTATATGCCACGGAACATATATGCCACAGGCCCTATATGCCACGGAACCTATATGCCACAGGCCCTATATGCCACGGAACCTATATGCCACAGGCCCTATATGCCACGGAACCTATATGCCACAGGCCCTATATGCCACGGAACCTATATGCCACAGGCCCTATATGCCACGTGCTGTTATTGTTGTTGTTGGTGGTGGTGGTGTAGGTGGTGGTGCTCACATTGTTGTTTAGGTTATTGTTGTTGTTGTGATGTTATTGTTGTCATTGTTGTTGATGTTGTTATGTTGGTGGTGGAGGTGGTAGTAGTAGTAGTAGTAGTAGGAGTAGTAGTAATAGCAGTAGTAGTAGATGTAGCAGCAGCAGCAGCAGCAGTAGCAGTAGCCGCAACAGCAGTAGTGGTAGTAATAGTAGCAACAACAGCAGTACAAGCACGAGCTGCTCCAAAAGGGACCAGTACACCCCATAAAGGGGGCCTTCGACTAAAGGAACTTCCAAGCACAAATGTTTTCTTAGAAAGCTCAAGATGTTTTGAACTTTATGACCTAGTAGCAGTGACCTTGAACTTCTGGAAGGATCTTGTGACAGTAAGTACTAACCCACAAGCAAAATCTCGGGTCAGTCAGTCCACAAACACCAGAGAAAAGCCCAAGGTCATGTTTTGACCATGGTGACCTAGCTGTAACCTTAAACTCTGGGAGGATTATGGACAGTCACAAATAAGCCGCACACAAAATCTAAAGTCAGACGGTCCACAAACCGTCAGACAGAGAACATCAAACATCAAATGAAAACTGTATGCAAGAACAAAGCAATTTCCCTCCATTGGACGTTAAATCCTAGTTTTAAATTTCACTTATAATTTTTCTTGTATTAACACTAATTTACAAATACGTTTACAAAAACATACCAGAAGATTAATCATAAATTGTTGTTGTCGTTGTTGTTGTTGTTATTGTTGTTGTTGTTGTTGTTGTCGTTGTTGTTATTGTTGTTGTTGTTCTTTTTCTTCTTCTTATTGTTCTTCTTCTTGTTGTTCTTCTTCTTCTTCTTTCCCACCCTCTTCCCCCATTCTTCTTCTTCTTCTTTTTTCTTTTTACGTCACCTCGCATTTCTTTTCGAGATTTTGAACTCAGGTCCAAGACCTTATGTCATTAACGAGGTCGTACCCACGACAAGGAGTTCATGTTCTCCGCGAGGTTATAACCAGTGCAAAGACCTTTCACGTCTGCAGCCACAAAACACCTAAGACTACGTCATTCACAAGATCGTAACTAGGGCAAACTTGTCCACACAATTAATCCAGCGACGATTTATTTTAAACTTTGTAAATAAATCGTTCTTATATTGCGCATTTTTTTAGCTCTAGAGCTGCTCAAGGCGCTGGCTGATACAGGAAATTAATCAAGCCGCCCGAGGCGCTTTTGCTGCGGAGCTATCATTAAAATCAACATTGTTGTTATCAATAGGTGCATAAGCCAACGAATGGATCTATTTATATTAAAGAAGGTTATTTTTGTTATAGCGTTTTATCCTTGTAGAGCAAAAGTGATTGTTAATTTTAAAAGGACCTGTTACTCTGGACTGTGTATCCTTGGGGCATTGCATTTTACAGTTGGACTTGACTTTGTCGGATGTCGGATGTGTCGGGGTGTCGGATAGCGCAGTGGTTGGAGCACTCGCTACTGTGTCGCAAGTTATGCACCGTCCAGTGCGGTTAACACTTGGATGGGTGACCGCAACGTGAAGCGACAAATAACAACGCCCCCAGTTGACTCAACTGTGATTGGGTACCTACTCTCTTGAGGGTGGGGAAGGTAAAGCAGCGAGTGAGAGAGATGGGGATCACCCTCATTACGCTGGCCCAAGATAAGTGTGATCTCCAACATCACGCTCTCCTACGGACACAAGGCTATGGGACTACCTTTACCTTTTTACCTTTTGCTTGACTTTGTGATCTGTTAAACTTCGGAAGAACCTTGGTGCCACTAGGTCTTTGCCCGGCAACAGGTTATTGTGTCCATCGACCTTCACGAGGCTCTCTCTCTCTCTTTCTCCCTCTCTCTCTCTCTCTCTCTCTCTCTCTCTCTCTCTCTCTCTCTCTCTCTCTCTCTGTGTGTGTGTTTGGGTGTGTGCGTGTGTAAATATGTCTTTCTATCACTCATGATCAAACGCATACGAATCCAAACTAAGTAATTATATTGCGCTCGAGAGTTCCCTTCCGTCTATCAGCACTATGAAATATGCCTACTGATTGCCATTCACTTCTGTGTACGTGTTTGCCATCTCTCTGTTATGTGTCTAACGCTCAGGGTGCCTAAACTTAATCCTTGCATTGCAGGGAGTCTTTCATACCATGGTGTCTGAACTTCATTCCGCGGTGTCTGAACTTTCATTCCATGGTATTCCATGATGTCTAAATTTCATTCCGTGGTGTCTAAACTTTCATTCCATGGGGCCTAAACTGTCAGTCCAGTTCAGCTTGGTTCAGTATTTTAATTTTACGTCTGTACACTCTAGGTGCATGACATTAGACAATAAAACTAAAATATAGTACACTCTAGGTGCATGACATTAGACAATAAAACTAAAATATAGTAAAATCATAACAATCTATTAACTAAAAATAAAATTACAACAATCCAACAACTGGTGACTTTAAGATAACATCAACAATTATAGCGATATCTGGATGGGAATGACCTGTTAACTGTCATAGTGGGTCTATTGTTGCTGGGCTCTGCACAATGGAATGCTATTACCCACTCGTCTTAAGTCGATGGGGATCGCTAGTAAATCTCCCTGTGACTCTACTTAATACATTTATTTGTTTAGATTGGTCTGTGTTTAGGCTGGGGTACAGAGATAGAAAGAAAAATGGTAAAAGATCACTGTCACACTAGCTCTCACACGGCTATGAAACATAGGTAGTCCAGCCACTTGATAACAGTAAATATCACACATTTATTTCCTCTACTCTATACACGATCTGCTAAGTACGATACTAGCTTAAAAGTTCAAATGTTTCTTTGACTGGTTCGCTTCTTGATAGTTCTATGCAGCTACTGTAACATCATCGGGCACTGGATGCTTTCTGCCCTAAGGGTCAGAGTTCTGGAAGAGTGGACTACTGTGGTCCTTTGATACAGGTTTGGTGCACTGGTACTGTGTACTTAGCTCAGTGTCCGAAGAGCTGTTTTGTGGTTGCTTCCTTGATAAGCTGTGTTGTTGTGGATTCTTCTCCTTGTTTCTAGATTGGTGGGCTTCTCTTCGCTCATTGCTTGATCAGCCGCTGTAGGCCAACTTTCAGTGAAGACCTTTCCTTGCCTTTCGCCTGGTTGGGCTCACGATACGATGCCTGTTCGTCTATAACATATGAGACGAAATTCTGCACAACCCTGTATTCTAGGTGTGTGCAGAGCATCTTACTGAAGGCCGAAGAAGCCCTGAGTATTATAAGCGATGAACATTCTGCTAATTCCGTGGTCCACTGGAATCTCCACTCTAATTTCCTATACATAGATAAATATAAATCATGGCTAACTATACACATAGAGAGTTAATTAATATTGTACACATTCTCTGGTACAGCCACTGGTCTGCAAGCATACATATAGGTTAAACAACAGTGGGTCCGTAAGGTATATAACATGGCCTTGGCCGGTCATGTTCGCCACGTGGTCATGCAACGTTGGACTGACAATTCAATTCTAATCATGGCAAATTTCATAAACATAATTCAACAATAATATGAAGACATCACGATGAAACAAAAGTATGTTCATTTACCTTTTTGACAATGTCAGGCCATGGCTAAGCTAGTTGAATCGAGTTTTCAACAAGTCCTGCTTTCCTGGTCTATGGAGAGATTTCTGCTAGAGCATAGCTGTGTACTCTAGGCAGTTTGAATGCAGAATGACTCTCCTAAGCTGTCTGCCTGAACCAGGTAGAACCGGTATACCTAATCTCTCTCTGTCCCGATTGGCTGTAAATTCGATGAGCTCTAACGTAAGCTGAATGATGTCACTATACTGCTCTATCGTCCGTATAGCAGAGTGTAGCACACATCATTAACTTCTGTCGTCTGCTTCAGTGTAACATTAACCATAGTGTTTTAACTGACTAAACAGGGCAAAAACTTAAAATGTGCTGTGTTTAAATCTCGGCTCTTGTTACAGGCTCCCTCAACTTAAAAAAGGCGATGACTACTGGATTCGACTTTTTTCTACTACAGAGCCTAGTTTAACACTGCACTATCCTAGGATCCTATTTACAAACTAGTTAAGTTGCTCTACCTGAGCTGCAATGCTATGCCAGGTAGCTATGGATACTAGTGACAGGGGTTCTACTGGACGGGGACGAAGTCTGGTGCTGTGGCGCTTAGTTGGGTTGGGTGGGCGACAGCTGATGTGTCCTCCACGAGATGACGACTGAGGTAGTCGGTTCCATGGTTCTCTTTGCCGGGGATGTACTCGATTTGGAAAGAGTATGCCTGAAGGGTGAGTGCCCATCGCATCAGGCGCGAGTTCAAGGATTTGGAGGCTGCCAGGAACGATAGTGGTTGGTGGTCCACCTGAACTGTGAAGTGGGTCCCATACAGGTAGAGTTGAAACTTCTGTATGGGCCAGACCAGTCCAAGGCATTCTTTCTCCGACGTGGCGTAGTGTGTCTCGGCGGGTCTCAGTTTTCTGCTGGCGTAGGCGACAGGGAATAGCGTCTCCGTGTTCTTGGGGTCGCGCTGTAGCAGTACTGCTCCGAGGCCTAAGTCACTTGCGTCGGTGTGTAGAACGAAGGGCTGCGTCATATCTGGTAGGTGGAGTACTGGCGCCGATGTCATTTTGTCCTTGAGGGTTTGGAATGCTGTCTCGCATTCGGCTGTCCAAACGACTTTGTCCGGGGCGGTTTTCCGGGTTCCATTGGTTAGTGGCACTGCGATGCTGTTGTAGTTGGGGATGAACTTCTGATAGAAGCCGCAGAGCCCCAGAAACGACTGCACTTCCTTTTTGGTCTTGGGCATAGGAGCGTCAAGCAGACGTTTCACGGTCTTTTCTACAGGTCGCAGGCTTCCTTGACTGATGGTGTGTCCCAGAAATTCTAATTCAGTGAATCCAATCTGATACTTGGTGGGTCGTGCGTCAATCCAGTGTCTCTGAGGCGGGCGAGTAGTCGTTGTAGGAGAGTGACATGTTCCTCCCACGTAGGTGTTGCGATAAGGATGTCGTCCATAAACGAGTGTAGGTGCTCGTTGCTCAGGGATGCCAGGAGTTTCCGCATCATGGCGCTAAAGATGCTGGGTGCGTTGTGTAGTCCGAAGGGAAGTACGTTGAACTCGAAGTGTCCTTCCATGGTGCTAAACGCTAGGTACTTTCGGACTTGTGGTTGTACTGGTATTTGATAGTACCCTTTGCTGAGGTCGATGCGTAAGAAGTACTTCGCTCGCTGTAGCTTGGCAAATAGGTCGGTCTAGTCCGGGAGTGGTTCTGGCTGAAACTGCGTTACGGCATTCAGAAATCTTAAGTCGATGCACAGTCGATGCTCTCCGTTGGGCTTTCACAACAATACAGTGCCTGCGCTGTAGGATGAAGTAGACGCTGAGATGATTCCGGCTGCCAGTAAGGTGTCTATCTCTTCCTTGATGGCTCGCTGCTGTGACAGTGGCATCGGGTAGAGCTTCTGACGGACGGGTGTTGGGTCGGTCACCGTTAGGGTTACTTCGACGAGGTCTGTCCTTCCTGGTCAGTCTGTGAGCACAGACCTGTAGTACTTGCTGTTGCTGTTTGGCGGCTAGGTCTCCGTTGAGTATCACATCCTTGTGAGTCTCTTTGTAATGCAGGGGATACTCTACTGCATTTGTCTCCATGCTGTCTCCTTCCTCCGCAATGGCGATGGCTAGCAAGTTGTGAGTGCTGGGGGTCGCTGGTCGGTCCGTGTATTTCTTGAGGAGATTGATGTGGTGGTATCGGGCTCTCCCGTTTACCTCTACTTGGTAGACTGTATTGAATCTCTTGGTAGTCACCCGGTACGGTCCTCTCCAAGCGAAGTCCAGCTTATTGGTTCCACTTGGAAGTAAGAGTAGCACTTGATCGCCGACTTGCAGTTCTCGGTCCTTCGCGTGGCGGTTGTAGTACTTCGCCTGCCGGGCTCTTGCCTTCTTCAGTGCTTCACCAGCTTTCTTCCACGTTGCTTTGAGGGTTTCCTGCAGGTCTGCGACGTACTTGGTGGCACCTCTGGGTGTGTCGTCTATCTTGGCTTCCGTCCAACTTCTGCGTAGTGCTTCTAGCGGTCCCGATAGTGGTCTGCCGAAAAGCAATGTTGACGGGGTGTAACCTGTGGCTGCATGGGGCGTTTCTCGATACGCGAACAGTGCCGCATTCACGTAGGTGAGTGCATCTGCAATCTTCCTGGTGTCGACCGCGGGGAACGGGACTGCAGACTTCAATGAACAGAATCAGGACCTTTTTGGGAATGCGCTATATAAAAACAATAATAAAAAAAAATAAAAATTAATCAATTCAATTGCCTGCCTACATACATGCTCTACAGCAAAGGAGAAATTGATGGAAGATCAGTGCCAGGAAATAGAGAACAGACTGAATAAGAACAACAGCAAGAAGGCTTACCAGACTGTGAAGCGGTTGACAAGTGTTAAACAGTCCAAGGTCTCCATGATCCAAAGCAAGTCTGGCATATGCCTTACAGAAGAACAAGAAGTCTTGGACAGATGGACAGTGTACTGCTCTGACCTTTACAACCACACACCAAACGGAGACCCATCAGTTATAGCATGTCCAGAGAACAGAGAGGAAGAAGAAATCCTCCCAATTCTCCGAGAAAAAGTTGAGGCAGCAGTGCAATCGCTGAAGAAAGGGAAGTCAGCGGGAGTGGACAACATACCCGCGGAACTGTTTCAAGCAGGAGGAGAAGCGATGATTGACGCACTCATCATTATCTGTAACAAGATCTGGTTGAATGGGGAGTGGCCTACACCATGGCCCAGTCGCTTGTCATCACTCTTCCCAAAAAAGATAAGCTTCAGGAATGTGAAAATTACTGCACCATCAGCCTCATCAGCCATCCCAGCAAGGTCCTCCTGAAAATAATACTCAACAGGTTGAAACCCCAAGCTGACAAATCATAGCTGAAGAGCAAGCAGGATTCAGGGCAGGGTGAAGTACCAGTGAACAGATTTTCAACCTCAAAATAATCTGCGAGAAACACCTACAGCATCAAAAACATCTATATCATGTGTTCATAGACTTCAAGAAGGTGTTTGACCGAGTCTGGCATGCAGCTCTGTGGGCAACCTTGAGAGTGTACAACATCAGCCCTAAAATTATTGAAGTCATCAAAAGATTACATCCCCATATGTAATCTTTTACCAAGTCACGTCATCTGTTCATGGATGGTGGCGGCACCGGCTCGGTTCTTGGTATTCATATTATCTTTTGCTTTGCATGGTGTTACACTCAGTTTGATGTTGGTGTTTTCTATCAGTATCTGATTCAGCCCCGATGCTTGAATTCCTGATAGTTGTGTAACTCAGATTCGTTTATTCACACAGCCCGTCCAAACAGCATACAAGTCACAAAGTCGACGTATGAAGTTTTCCACTTTTATTCAGCACACACCAACAACTGCATACAATTCTCAATTCAACTCAACAACTTTCACAGCAACTTTCCAAATCACTATCAACAACTTTTTCTCTCCACAACAATCTCGGCACACGATTAAATAACCTCTCTCTTTTCCGGAAGGATTTCGAATACGGTAGAAATGACGTACTGCCACCAATCGAACTAAAGATCGTCATCACTGACTTACGTCATTACACATTTCTTCTCCTTCCGGATCGTTCCTTCAAATTTCTACAATTATCCCGAATCTTCGATCGATGATAAACATGCCGATCCAGAAGATTCTACAACAATATCGACTAACGGAAATTATCAACGTTATACAAAGCCTTTCCTAACAACAATGCAAACTCAAATCAAAGGTAAATAAACTCTATTATTGAATACTTTGCAAATCGAAACGATTAGATCTATCGTACACGCTTTAGACACACTTTCGTTCGTTTCAACGTAACATAACCCCCCACTCAAGAAGAAATTTACCCAATTTCTTTCAACCACGTTGAAACGTAATGCACAAACAATGTACAGAATTAAAACTTACTTCAGACTGTCTCATTTACTGTCAATGTTCTCAGTTTATACACACAGAGTCAATGTTCTTCCATCCGCAAGTCTATCTAGATATTGTCAATGTTCACAGTTCATTCACACAGAGTCAATGTTTCTCATCTGCAAATCTTTCTGGATACTGTCAATGTTCTTTCGTTCGCAAGGAATCGACGCCCTCGTCAGTTGCGGTCGTCATCGGCCCAGGGTCAAAGACGATGATCACGTGGGCTTCCCTGGAATCATTGCGTCCTCCGTTGTCTTTTTCTTCCGTCGGATGTCCGACGCAGTCGACGTTGTCAGCTCCCAGGATGCATTCGCTGGGTCTCACGGTCAGGTTGGCTTCTGCGGGACGGTGGAACAGCTCCCTCAAGGTCTGCAGATGCTGCTCCTTCCAGGTCTGGGTGTGGGCTTCATGTTCGACCAAAGTCGTAGAGCCTGGGACATCATTGAAGCTATGGGGAAATTCGCCCATAAGGTCCTTGAGCTCCAACGTTTGACCTTCCGTCAAGCTCGGTCCTAGCTTAACATCATTGATGCCTTCTTTGCTGTGGAAGTCTCCAAGTTCCAACAGTTCTTCGCTGTCAAAGCTGTCGTCGGTCACATCTGCTGTGGCTGCGTGCATAGTCTCTGATGGCCTTTCCACGTACAGCTTAAGGAGGTTGGCGTGGTATATCTTGGAATGCTGGCCGACCTTCACCTTGTAGTCGTTGATCCCCACCAATGTCTCCACTTCGTACGGGCCTTTCCACTGCATCAGCAACTTATTATGATCGGTAGGTAGCAGCACCAGCACTTTGTTGCCAGGTTTGAACTTCCTGCTCACAGCCCTACGATCATAGTAGTGCTTTCCACAGTCTTGGGACTTCTTCAGGTTTTCTCTGGCTATCTCGAGAGTCTGCTCCAGCTTCTCTCGTAGCTCAAACACGTACTGGTAACTGTTCTTCACCTCTGGGGTGTCCACTTCCTTCGTCCACAGTTCTTTCAGGATGTGCATCGGCCCTCGGATGGTTCTTCCGTACAGCAGCTCGAACGGAGAAAAGCCGGTGGACTCCTGCGGTATTTCTCTGTAGGCGAAAAGTAAGGCGTTGATATAGCGATGCCATTGTCTGGGCTGCTCGCTGCACAGTTTCTTCAGGGTGGACTTCAGCGTAGCATTGAACTTCTCGACAAGCCCGTTGCACATCGGATGGTAGGGTGTCGTAGTCAAATGCCGGATGCTCAGCAGTCGGTTGACCTCCTTCATGCAGTCAGAGACGAACTGCGTCCCGAGGTCTGTCAGAATTTCTTCAGGCACTCCAAGCCTACTGAACATGTCCACCAGTGCCTCTGCTACAGTTTCAGTGTCAATCTTCTTCAGTGGCACTGCTTCTGGGTACCGAGTCGCATAGTCCACTAAAGTCAGTACCCATCGATGACCTTCTTCACTCGGAGGTCTTATTTCGCCGATTAAGTCTAAGGCCACCCTCTTGAAAGGTCGGTCGATCAGAGGCATCCTCTGCATAGGCACTTTCGGGACCCTTCCTCGAGGTATGGTCTTCTGGCAAATGTCACATGATCGGCAGAAACGGCTGACGTCCGCATGAAGTCCTGGCCAGTAGAATACCGCCTGGATTCTATCCGACGTCTTCTTGATACCTAGGTGACCTCCCATGATTGAGTCATGCGCTACTTCCATCACCTGGCGCCTTAGGGGTAACGGTACCAAGACTTGACGTAGTGGTTTCCCTCCGTTGACCCTCGGGTGCTGGAAGATTCGGTACAGGATCTTGGCCTTCACCTCAAAATAGACCGTACCACTGCCTTTGGTCACGTGGTCTTGGCGGTTCCTGTACTTGTTTAAAGTGCTATCAGCTTCCTGGAGCTGGATCAGCTTATCTCTGTCCTCGATGGCAGCTTTAGAGTTGTCGGCGACCTTCAGTGGCGTAGACGTCTTGTCTCTCTTGGCCTGGGCCCTGGTAGTAACGGCACCGACGATCTCTGGTCGGCAGGGCTGAGCCGGAGTAACCACATTGTCCCGTAGCAGCTCTGTAAGGTCTCCATCGGGAAACGGCAATGGATCCTCCTCCACAACTTCGACGCGTTGGATTGAGGCAGGACTCCACTCTGGATCGGGGTCGTCGGGTCGTCTCGCGCCGTCGATATTCCCGATCATCAAATCATACAGCGGCTTCTTCAGGCAAACCGCTTCGACTTCGCCTATGTAGAAAGGGGTGTTGACATGAATCTTCGCAACTGGCGCTTTCACACATTTGCTGTCGGCCATGAGTGTCCATTTAGAATCGCCAGTGAACTGTTCTTTAGCGATTAGGTCTTCTCTGACGATGACCCCACTGCAGCCAGAGTCTCTTAAAACAGTCACTTCATGGTTTCCGACGCGTCCCTTTGAAACAGGCATGTTCTGGACGGTCACAGCTGCGCTGGCGACGACGGGGATGGATTTTCCGTTGGCAAGGAGAAGTTGGCCATCGGTCATGCACTCTTGCACGTCCGCAGGAGTAGCTGTGCGCTTGGTCTCACTCGGAAGAATGACGCTCCCGCCGCACACTTGATGGTCAGATCTACTGGATTGCCGTTGATTGGAGAACCGCCTCTGCCGGTTGCCCGCCGCTGCATTGTCCGTACTGCTCCGCTGTCCGCTATTTCTGCTTTGAGGGCAGCTGGCAGCTCTGTGGTCTGTAGCGTTGCAGATAAAACAGCCTCTTGAGTGCCCTTCCCTGGGAGGAGGCGTGGAGTCCGTCTGTCTCTGGCTCGTCTGGCTCCCTTGGACCTGGTTCCCATGGTTTGCAGTCTTCTGAAAATGTTTCGTCGCGCTGGGTGGCCCCAGGGTTTTCCCATGAGCGATAAGATATCTTTCAGCAGCCTCAGTCACATCTTTAAGCGTCTGCAGCTTTTGTTCTTCTAAGTGGGTCGCTAGGTCCTTGTGACAGGCATTGAGAAATTGTTCCTTCACGATCAGGTCATGGAGACTGTCGTAAGACTTCATTTCGCCTGATAACTCCACCCACTTGTGTAGATATGACGACAGGCGCTCCACAAACTGCTTTGGCGTCTCGTCTGACTTAGGCCGGCATTCACGGAAGCGTTTACGGTAGCCCTTCTCTGTAAAGTTGTAGCACTGCAATAGGGCCTCTTTCAAGACGTCGTAGTTTTTGGCGTCATCGTTCGACAGTCTGGTGTAAACTTCGAGAGCTTGCCCCGTCAGAAGTGCACTCAGTCGAATCGCCCAGTCTCGAGGTTGCCAATTGGAGCTTTCGGCGAACCTTTCGAATCTCGCCAGATAGCTGTCGATCTGGTCCTTCCCGTCGACGAAAGCTGGCAATTTTGGAGCCGTATGGTCGTTGGTGACTTGTGGCGCATGCTGATTGTTTTGGATACGCGCCAACTCTATTTGGTGCTGACGCTCAGCTTCTCTTTCTTGCCGCTGCTCTTCTCTTTCTTGACGCCGCTCTTCTCTTTCTTCTCGGCGACGCTGCTCTTCTAATTCTCGTTCTTCGCGGCGAAGCTGCTCTTCCTTTTCTAGACGCTTCTCTTCTAATTCTCTTTCTCTTTCTTCGCGCCATATTCTCTCTTGAGACTTGACGTACTCCGTCAGCTGTTTGCCTTTTAGATTTAGTTCAACCCCTCTCTGCCAGAAGTCAGCCATCTTGATGCTTCTGGAAAGTTCTTTTCTGGAAAGTTCTTTTTCTAGAAAGTTCTTGACTGTGCTGTACCTTTCTAGACTGTTCTAGAACAGCACGCTCTCTGCAGTAGCGCTGATGCTTGTCACTAGTCGCCTTCGCTGACGCAGGCCCCGCTGTCCTCGTCGTATGCGACGCTGCACCACGCTGGTGTTGATGTACACGCTCCTGTGCTGAAGTAGACGCGACGTCCGCTCGTCGCTCTCTCTAATACTGGCGATGTAGCTCCGAGACTGTCCCTCGACGTAGTCTAACGGCAGCCACGTAGTCCCGATCTGTTGTTCGCTCACGAAGCAACTCTTCAGCGACTACACGCCCTTGCAGTCAACCCGAATCTATCGGATGTAGTCCCAGTATGTTGGCCCCTCTCGACGCAACTCGTTGGCGGCTACCCTCGATGACTGCCTCTCGTAACGTTGACTCGCTTGTTGTAGCAGTTGAACCCTTGGCTATGGCGTGAATCGCGGCTTGACCCCCAAAATGTTACACTCAGTTTGATGTTGGTGTTTTCTATCAGTATCTGATTCAGCCCCGATGCTTGAATTCCTGATAGTTGTGTAACTCAGATTCGTTTATTCACACAGCCCGTCCAAACAGCATACAAGTCACAAAGTCGACGTATGAAGTTTTCCACTTTTATTCAGCACACACCAACAACTGCATACAATTCTCAATTCAACTCAACAACTTTTACAGCAACTTTCCAAATCACTATCAACAACTTTTTCTCTCCACAACAATCTCGGCACACGATTAAATAACCTCTCTCTTTTCCAGAAGGATTTCGAATACGGTAGAAATGACGTACTGCCACCAATCGAACTAAAGATCGTCATCACTGACTTACGTCATTACACATTTCTTCTCCTTCCGGATCGTTCCTTCAAATTTCTACAATTATCCCGAATCTTCGATCGATGATAAACATGCCGATCCAGAAGATTCTACAACAATATCGACTAACGGAAATTATCAACGTTATACAAAGCCTTTCCTAACAACAATGCAAACTCAAATCAAAGGTAAATAAACTCTATTATTGAATACTTTGCAAATCGAAACGATTAGATCTATCGTACACGCTTTAGACACACTTTCGTTCGTTTCAACGTAACACATGGCTATGTTTTTTACTGTAATTATTTAACCATTCGATAAGTGTATACCTGTTCTGTGTGTGTGTGTCTGTGTGTGTGTGTAGGTGTGTGTGTAGGTGTGTGTGTGTGTGTGTGTGATTGCACGTGTGTTGTCAAGCGCGGCGAGCTCGCATTCCTTACCGTTTGCGAGGTACCGCGCGATACAAATGTACTGTATTATTATTATTATTAAAAGCCTGTATGACAAGGCTACCAGTGCAGTCCTCCACAACAACGCCATCGGAAACTGGTTAAGAACAACAATCGGTGTGCGTCAGGGATGCCTACTCTCTCCAACACTCTTCAACATATTCCTAGAGCGCATCAGTTCAGATGCCCTTGCAGATCACGAAGGCACAGTCAGCATAGGGGGAAGAGCAACCTTCAACCTTCGTTTTGCGGATGACATTGATGGATTGACTGGAGAGGAACAAGAACTTGAACAGCTGGTACAGAGGCTTGACACCACCTCCAGAGCCTATGGAATGGAAATAAGTGCAGAGAAGACCAAAATGATGACCAACAACACCAATGGCATCAACACGGACATCAAAATCCAAGGTCAATCCCTTAACACAGTGCATAGCTTGAAATATTTAGGAGCCATTGTATTAGACCATGGGTCCCGACAGGAAGTCCTCTCCAGGATCGCACAAACAACTGCTGCCCTGGCGAGGTTGAAGCCAATTTGGAAAGACTGGACTATCAGTCTACATTTTAAGGTAAGGCTGCTGCGCTCCCTTGTCCTCTCCATCTTCCTATATGCTTGCGAAACATGGACCCTCACAGCAGATCTCCAACAAAGAATACAAAGCATGGAGGTGAGGTGCTACAGAAGACTTCTAGGCATTTCCTATACCCAGCAAATCACCAACGACAAAGTCTGACAGCCCATCACACAAGCCATTGGACAATACGATGACCTGCTCACAGTGGTACAAAAACGGAAACTCCGATAGTATGGCCACGTCACCAGATCATCAGGTCTTGCAAAGACCATCCTGCAAGGCACTTGCAAGGAGATGCAATTAAATTAACGCTGCGGCTGCTGCTGCCGCAATTAACGCTGGTGATGCAACGGCCGCCGCAACAAACAAATGCCGCACTCAGCCAGTGGCAAAAAATAAAAAATAGGCATACCCATATCCTATAACACGCAAGCCAATACCAAACATGCGCACCCATATCTGAAACATGGACGCCCGTGTATAAAAACAAACAAACAAACACTCACACCCATATCTTAAAACATAATCTCCCCTACACAAAACATAAACGTCCGTGCACAAGACATGAACGCCCGTCTACAAACCATAAACGCCCATACACATGATCTGCACGCCAAAATACTCTTATTTACATTGAAAAAAAACACGCATGCCTGTGCGCAATGATGATGTATGCGTGCATGTGTGAATGTCTAAACGCGCACTTAAAATACTTTGCACACACATTTTTTTTAAAACTGCACGCCAAAATACTCTTATTTACATTCAAAAAAGAAAACGTACGCCCGTGCGCGATGATGATGTGTGCATGCATGTGCGAATGTCTGAACGCGCACTTAAAATACTTTGCACACACATTTTTTTAAGAACTGCACCTAAAAAAAACTAATATTAACGCTAAAAAAAAAAACGCGGACCTGTGCGCGATGAAGGTGTTGTGTGCACATGTATGCGTGGTGTGTGCGCATTTTTAATACTCTGCACACACATTTTGTACAACTGCACGCGAAAAAACTAATATTAACGCTGAAAAAGAAAACGCAGACCCGTGCACGATGAAGGTGTTGTGCGTGCATCGGACCCGTGCGAGATGAAGGTTTTGTGCGCGCATGTATGCGTGGTGTATGCGCATTTTTAATTCTCTGCACACACATTTTGTACAACTGCATGCGAAAAAACTAATATTAACGCTGAAAAAGAAAACGCAGACCCGTGCACGATGAAGGTGTTGTGCGTGCATCGGACCTGTGCGCGATGAAGGTGTTGTGCGTGCATCGGACCCGTGCGCGATGAAGGTGTTGTGCGCGCATGTATGCGGGGTGTGTGCGCATTTTTAATACTCTGCACACATATTTTTTACAACTGCATGCGAAAAAAACTAATATTAACGCTGGAAAAAAAAAACGTGCACGATGAAGGTGTTGTGCGTGCATCGGACCCGTGCGCGGTGCGGCATTTGTTTGTTGCGGCGGCCGTTGCATCACCGGCGTTAATTGCGGCAGCAGCAGCTGCAGCGTTAATTTAATTGCGGGGCAGCGGGCGGCCTCAGCGGGTTGTGTTATTAACCACAATTTAGTAATTTATTACTAACTTTAAAAAAACAAAAGAAGCTGGCAGGTAAAGCCATTTAAATATATTTCCAGACAACTCCACACATTTACAACTCGTGTTGTCTTGGAGGGGTCTGTTTTGTTCACACAAACACACAACAATGAAAACAAGTTAATTGCCAACAAATGCAATTTTTCACTGTCCATTTCTTCAGTATAATTGCTCTCATAGTTTTAGTGTTGATTTAGCCACAAAAAAACAAAACAAAAACAAACGTATACAGCTATAGGCCGCCTTGTATATAAAGATAAAAGATAGTCCCATAGCCTTGTGAACGTAGGGGAGCGTGATGTTGAAAAGATTACACTTATCTTGGGCCAGCGTAATGACGGTGATGCACATCTCTCTCTCTCTCTCTCTCTCTCTCTCTCTCTCTCTCTCTCTCTCTCTCTCTCTCTCGCTGCTTTACCTTCCCCACCCTCAAGACAGTAGGTAGTCAGTCACCCATCCAAGTGCTAACCGCACTAGACGGTGCTTAACTTGCGACATGGTATCGAGTGCTCCAACCACTGCGCTATCCACAAAACGTATACAGCTATAGACCACCTTGTAGATAAAAATAAAGATAGTCCCATAGCCTTGAGATCGCACTTATCTTGGGCCAGCATAATGAGGGTGATGCCCATCTCTCTCCCTCGCTGCTTTAGGTAGTCAGTCACAGTTGAGTCCTTCACGTTTTTTGCGGTCACCCATCCAAGTGCTAATCACCCTGGACGGTGCTTAACTTGCGACACAGTAGCGTGCTCCAACCACTGTGCTATCAAACATCCCTTGGCATTTTTCCTTATTTAGTCTTTTTGTGACAGACTTGCCAAGGAGTGATCAAAAAAAGGTCGTCATATTCTATAACTATAACAAATTTGGATAAATGTAATAATTAACCACCACCTTCACCTCAGCTGTGACAGATGCCGCCACCGAGATCCTTGGCAAGCACCGACCAAAGAAGAAGCCGTAGATCAAATCTAAACTTTTGGATCTGTGTGATAAACTAAAGAGAGGTAAACAAGAAAAAGAACACCTCACAGAGAGCTGATGTCTATCAAAAATCAACAATCACATCCAAAAAGGCATGCGCACAGCAAAGGATAACTAAATAAAACATCGATGTTAAAAAATAAAAAAACAGTCTAAACAAGAACAACAGCATAAAGGCCTATCAGACTGTAAAACGGCTGACAAGTGTTAAACAGCCCAAAGTCTCCTGGGCTGGCGTGCATGAACGAACTTAAAAGCGAACAAAGACTTAAGTAGGATGTTTCAGTGAAGCGTTAAGTCTAAGTCGGCTTTTAAGTTCGTTCATGCACGCCAACCCAGGATCCAAAGCAAGTCTAACCATGGACTGTTTTTTGTCTATCCAAGTTCGTGTTTTTAGTCTAAATAATTTAGTCACACATTATAAAAGTATATAGTTATAATAATAATAATAATAATGTTCGTTATTTGTAAGGCGCCTTAGCCTAAGGATCAAGGCGCGCAAGGGGTTGGGGGAATGGGAAGACAAGACAGACGAACTGGACAAAAGATACATAATATACATATGTACAAAATACAGTTAAACTAAGAAAAACACAAGCACGCACACCTGCTTACACTCTCTTGTAAATGACTAATTAAAATATTCCCTAAAAAGGTGTGTTTTTAACTGGGATTTAAAAGAGGAAATGGAGGAAGAATGTCTAATCTGGTATGGAAGGGAATTCCAGAGTTGAGGACCAAAGACAGGTAGAGAGCGGTAACCATGCGATCGTCTGTTGAAGCGGTTCTGTCTAAGAAGACGTGTGTCAGCAGACGATCGCAGAGCTCGAGAAGGGGTGTATATGGATAACATTTCAGAAGTATAAGCAGGAGCTGTGTCTGTAAAAACAGAGAAACAAAGGCAAGCTATCTTGTATTTTATGCGTTCAGCAACTGGTAGCCAATGGAGTCTGTGTAGCAAAGGAGTAATGTGTTCACGGAGGTTTGAACGGAAAATGATGCGTGCAGCAAAGTTTTGAACTTTCTGTAGGGGATCAAGTGCAGATTGGGGTAAGCCAGCCAAGAGTGAATTGCAGTAATCCAATCTAGATAGGATGCATGATGTAACTAAGGTTTTAGTTGCTTCAACAGTAAGATAGCGACGGATGGAACTTATTCTCTTTAGTTCAAAGAAACACTGTCTACAAACTTTACTAATGTGTTCTTTCATGTCAAGAGAAGAATCAAAAATGACTCCAAGATTCCTGGCACTCTTAGAAAAAGGTATGCTACTGGAGCAAACAGTGACAGCTGATGGCAGATCAGAGGAGGAACATGAGCCAGAGAACAGAAGAGCTTCGGTCTTGTCGTCATTTAACTTAAGTCTGTTGTCTGTCATCCACTGTTTGATGTCAGTCGTGCAGTCTTGAAATGATTGAGTCAAGGTGTCGATGTCAGCAGGATCGCAAGTACCTTCAAGTTGTGTGTCATCTGCAAAAAGAAAATGGTCGACGGGATGTTGTTGAATGACAGAAGACAAGGGAGAAGTATAGAGAACAAACAAGACAGGCCCCAGTACTGAGCCTTGAGGGACACCATATAGTAAGGGAGTTTTGCTAGACTGGAAGCCATTTACAGAAACATATTGTGAACGGTCATTCAGGTATGATGTGAACCACTGAAGAGCAGTGGAGCAGATGCCAAACTGAGACCCAAGCCGAGAGATGAGAACATCATGGTCTATGGTATCAAATGCAGCAGAGTTATCAAGCAAAAGAAGAACCGAAAGCTTATTTTGGTCTAGAGATGAAAGAATGTCACTGGCGACACGTAACAGAACAGTTTCGGTGCTGTGTCCAGCTCTGTAAGCTGACTGAAGTGGGTTACAGAGATTGTTGTGTTCTAAGTGCCTCAGAAGTTGTTTTAGCACTACCTTCTCTAGAATTTTGGACACAAATGGCAAATTTGACACCGGTCTAAAGTTCTTGAAATCATTCTTGTCAAGTGATGGCTTTTTCAAAAGTGGTTTCACTACTGCCAGTTTAAGATCGGTGGGAACAATGCCTGTGGTCAAAGAGGAGTTGATCAGATTTGTGAGGGCAGGGAGAAGGACATCAAGATTTTCGTACAGGAGCTTGGTAGGTATAGGGTCCAACTCGCACGATTTAGGCACAGTGGCTTTGAGAATCTTAAGAACCGACTGCTCCGAGACCAACGTGAAAGAATCCAGCTTAGTACCAGAGTACTCAGATCCTAGAGGAGTAGGGACAGCAACAGGAAAGTTGTCGCGAAGCTTTTGAACTTTGTCTGTAAAGTAGGCTGAAAAGATTGTGGGGAGGGTGTCGGGGTTTTCACATGCAGGCAAAGGAGAAACAGTTTCTTTTCCAAGGAGAGAGTTAAAATTTTTGAACAGTTCTTTGCACGTGGTCGACGAAAGAATCTGAGAGGAAAAGAAAGATACTTTTGCCTTGTCAACAAGGTCAGTAATCTTGTGCTTGATGGACTCATAGATTTCTTTATGTACCGTTAGCTTGGTCTTCAGCCAGCGCCGCTCAGCCTGACGACGCTCGCGCTTAAGGATGCCAAACTGTTCGGCGATGTTGCCGAACCAAGGGTTGGTTTTACGCTGCCTGAGCGTACGTTGGCAGAGCGGGGCGTGCTTGTCCAAGATGCCTAAGAGTGTAGAATTGAATTGGCCTATTGTGCAATCATGAGGTAAAGCCTGGGTGATGTCATGTTTAAAGGCCTCTTTGTCAATGGTGTTAAGTTTGCGAACAGTAATAGTAACTGGTATACTAACTGGTTTGGGAACATTGAGGTAGCCTAAAATGGCATTATGATCTGACTTAAGATCGTGACAAACACGAAAAGAGGACAAAAGTTGGTCAGTGGGTCGGCAAATTAACAGATCAAGAGTGTGGCCACGCTTTTGCGTGGGACCAGTGACTGCCTGATTCAATGAGAACATTTCTAACAGTGAACAAAACCTTCTGGCATAGGAATCACTAGCATCATCAATATGGACATTAAAATCTCCCACAAAAAGAGTTTTTCCAGGTATGTTGTCACAATGTTGCAAGAAGTCAGGCAAATCATCAAAGAACATAGAATGGGTAAGCTTGTTCTTTTTGTTTGGTGGAGGTCTATACACACAAACAATATTCAATTTGGTATTATTGACAGTCAACATCAAAATAGCTGCTTCAAATGACGGATGTTGAAGAGACGATTGAACGCACAGTGCATGTTTTTGCAGTGAGTCTTTCAAAATGAGAACAATCCCCCCACCCCTCCCCTTCACTCCAAGCGAGTCTCGGGCGAAAGAGCGAACATAGTACCCAGGTGGAGCGAGTTCTTTTACTTTGGCTTCGTCACCTTCGGAAACTAGCCATGTCTCTGTGACAAACATAATGTCAATATTATTGTCAGAAATGTATGTGGATATAGCAGCTCGCTTGCGAGGCTGCTGGGCCAGGGACTGTGCATTAAAGGAACATACCAGTAACTGTCGATGCTTAGAAATCTTTGGATCTTTTGAACTTGTCTGCATCAAACCACCAGAAGACGGTAATGTTGTTAAGGGCTGGTCAGGTGCAGTGTAGAGGCCAGGGTCGCCAGAATGACCGCTGGGCGGGCAGGGTGCAGTGTGAAGGCCAGGGTCGCCAGAATGACCGCTGGGCGGGCAGGGTGCAGTGTGTTCTCTCTCTCTCTCTCTCTCTCTCTCTCTCTCTCTCTCTCCATTAGACCGCCGTGCCTCTCGGTGTGTTTAGATAAATTAAAGTCCCACGTCACAATAGCGAATAGGGGACTCGGTGTGTGATGTTGGAGATCACACTTATCTTGGGTCAGCGTAATGACGGTGATGCCCCTCTCTCTCCCTCGCTGCTTTATCTATCCCGCTCTCAAAATAGAGTAGGTACTCCGTCACAGTTGAGTCAACTGGGCGGCGTTATTTGTCAGTCATAATTACGCGCTGTTTATGAAAAAGTTATGTCAAATCATCAGAAAAAAAAAAGCTTGTTCAAACATCATGTTTGCTGACATCGGCTGATGCAATACTGATGCTGACGTGTAAAAACATGTTGGCAGACATCAGCAGGCAGCAAGCTTGCAAGCGTATCATGGTATTAAAGGCAAACACGACTAGAATAGCGTTGCATTGGCCTCTTCAATAATAGACACAACTCAACAGAACTGTGTATGTGTGTGTGTGTGGGTCTGTGTCTTTGGGCACTTTTGCTGACACACACGACAAAACACACCCGCATACCACCGACCCGCTATTTCCGCCGACGTCACCAGAACTAGATGAACACTCAGACGACATCAGAGATCGCTATTTTTACCATTTTTGCAAACAGTTCTGAAAGTCGGCAAAACTCGACACACATGTGTGTTGGACACTTGTCCTGAAATGGAGAGAGAGGGACCCTCTATACACTCACGTCATTACTTGTCATGACGAATCTTCGCATCATCGTGACGTCAAATGCGCGCGCAGTTGACTTTTGTTTTTTCCTCAAGAGTCGGCCATCTTCCATTTGCATGCATGAAGGATTTTCTTTGTCAGTTTTGAAAACATACGTTTTTATTTTATTTTATTATTATAGTTTAATTTATTAATGTATGTGCTGAGTTCTAGTTCTATGTATAATTTTTAAGTGAATACAATTAATCTTGAAGAGACTGTATCTATCAGACTATCTTTTTCAAAATATCAGGCAAGCGCATTCTCATTCTCAGCAAATTGTATCCTACCTACATAAATAAAAATTTAAATTAAAATAATGACAGTCAGTGTTTAGATAGCCTATATAATAGATTTATGCTAACCTGGCCTGTGTATGACAATGTATGCATGTTTCATTTGATGAATAAGATCTAGGCTGGCTTCGTCCTTCTTGACTTTCAATGCAAGTAACAGCTTCCTGTCTTCATTTCAGACACTGAGACAGATCACTATAAGATGGCGTCATATGTCACCTTCTCTAAAGCTTTTTCGCTTCTCAAAAAAGAGTAAGTAGCTTGAAAATCTTTTTTTTATTTTTATTTTAAATAAATAAGGCATAAACATGATTTAATTTTTTTAAATAGTGCTACTTCTTTGAGTCTGTGAGCAAGTCAGTGGATTCTGCAACATTTCAACTTAGATTCATATTCACTCATTCGTAAGTTCGGTGAGTGAACTTGATTTTATAATTTACTCACCAGTGGTGATTTTCTAAGTACTGCTTGATCGCTATAGAAGGAAATAAAAACTGATTGCATTGACGATCAATATAGTTCTCTTGACCCTTTACTTTTTCTTCAGCTTATGATGAAATCTAGTGCCTGTTATGGAAAAAGGACTCCATGTTTCCATTAAAGTTTTCTTCCATACATACATGTCTGGAAAAATCTGACTTTTACACAGTATATACTGGCTGTGTAACTGTAACTGTAATGTTTTTGTTTGTTTGTTTGTTTGTTTGTTTCTTGCAGAGGTCTAATAAAGGACAAGGCAAGTGAAGGAGATGTGACTGGACTTCAAATGGTAAGTACATTATTTCTGTTGATGCCATGTGATCATCATAAAGAGGAAAGACTATTACATGTATCCCAATGAAAACAAGTGTGTTTAGCTGCTAGTAAAATGAAGCAAAATATTGCCAGTAATTTGAGGTGATGAGTGAATCCTTTGGCAGTGCGTGGTGGTTTCAAGAATGTGTTCAACTGCGTTGAGTGGATGAGGATGATGATTAAAACATCCAAGATAAAAGAAACACAAGACCCAAAATGAAAATAGGCTGGTAAAAAGACCTCAGTTTGTACATGCCTTCTCCCAAACCGATTTTTCTTCACGCTCACCAACTCCCTCAGCCAAGTTTTAAAACAACAACAACAACAACAGAACACAATTCGAAACGTTCTGGTTTTTTTTTTAAAATAGGAATATTGAGCTTCAAACTTGTGCATAAATGACCCCACCCCTCTCCCCTAGCCCTCCCCTCTTTCTACCTTTCAATTTACTTCCTCTCCACCTTTATATCCACACTCAAATCGTCTGGCTTTCTTTTTAAAAAAAATCATCTTGAATTTTCTTCCGACACTACTACACCCCAACCAAACTTAGTATAAAGGTGTAAGTTGAGAATATTGAGCTTGAACATTCTGAGCTACCTTAGCCCCACTTTATTTAAAAAAATAATTTTCTCTTAGTACCGTGGTCCTGATTCGGCTGTTGGCAGTCCGCTGGACCATATAAACATTGAATATCTATCTGTTAATATCTCATGCTTGTCATTTGTTGTCAAATGTGATAATATACCAATTACTAATAAACAATTTTAAAACCAACCTCTTTACAGTAAGTAGGAATATGTATTGGGGCTAGCATGGTGGAAGGAAGCACAGCATATTGACAACATGCATTTTGATTTCATTTTGTAGGCATCGCTTTTTAAGTCATGGGCCTAGATGACTATTTTTGACGTGATATTTTTTCGAAGAATAACTGACATAGCGTCAAAAAGAAAATAATGCGGAACAAACTGGAAACAGGTTGAATTCTCAGTTTTCTTGAGATATTACAAATGTAAAGGAGTGGACAAAGAACAGTTTTCAATGGCTACCGTTTGTTTTTTATCAGAGGATTTTGGGAATGTGAAAATAGTTTGTAGACTCAACTGAAAAACCTCCCAATTCTTGAGAGGCTTTGGTCCTTACGCCTGCCTTGATTAAAAGCCAGAAGAGTGAAGGGGAACCCAGAACGTCGCACTCGGGCAGATGTGTGAGTGTGTGGGGGGAGGGAAGGAAGAGGAACATTTGTCCCCAAAACCACCCCCACTCCAATATTTTTACCAAAGCAAAAAAAAAAGAAGGGCGCGGGGGTGGGTGATTACATGTTGTGTTGGGGCTTTACAGAACACAGTCACTAAATGCATATTGAAATCACAATTGTTGTTTGCATCATCTGTAATATAGGACAAGTCATAGGGTGAAGGAGAAGAAGGAGAAGTGGCAGAACTTAAAATGGTAAGTACATTATTTCTGTTAATGCCAGATAGCTCCGTATTATTATTATTATTATTATTATTATTATTATTATTATTATTATTATTATTATTATTATTATTATTATTAAAGCAACTAAAATAAAGAGTTTATCTACTTTAAAAAGCACATCCTTGCAGATTTACCTCTAGTAATCAATAGTATTTTTTGAGGGTCGGCGTTCATCAGAGCGAGAGAGAAAGAGAGTGAGTGAGTGAGAGAGAGAGAGAGAGAGAGAGAGAGAGAGAGAGAGAGAGAGAGAGAGAGAGAGAAAGAGAGAGAGAGAGAAAACAAAACAAAGAGCGCTGCCTCGAAGAGCTTAACATGGGATAACCTGCAGCAGGATCTGCTGCTGCAGACGACTGTTCAGCCACAGCAGGTGCTGCACTTCTACCATAGACTGACTTTGTTTTCCTTTTGGGCCCCGTGTTTCTATTTATCTTGGATGTTTTAATCATCATTCACATTTAATTAGTTAGTAATTGTTTATAGGGTCCCCACCTACTAACCGCAGTTGAACATATTCTTGAAATCGCTACGCACTGCCACAGGAATTACTCACCACCTCCAGTTACTGACAATATTTTGCTTCATTTTAGCTGGCTGGGTACTATTGGTTGGCCATGGCAAGACAGCGGGAGTCTTGAATGTGTAGCGATACCATTGCAGATTCTGCATAGGGCAGTGGTCCGGTTGGAATAATAGACCCGCCAGCAAATTCTTTGAGCCTGTGTATGTTGAGACGCAGAACGGTGTGCTGTCAAAGGACTGCTTTTGTTGTTACCCGTGGACTACTAAAAACGCGCTTAAATGTGTGCCTTTCTGTTGCAGGAGTCGGAAGAAGATGCGCCGAAGAAGAAGAAAGTGGCCAAGGTGATGGACAGTGACCACGAGGTTGTGGGGCTGGGGGCGGAGAGGGAGAAGGGGAGGAGGAAGGGGGAGAGGGCGGAGCCAGCGGGAGCGACAGTGTGTGAGTGTGTGTGCGCGTGCCGCGCGTGTTGTGGTTGCTGAAGGGTCTGTATGGCGGCCTACTAGCGCCAAAACCTGATCATTATAATTATCATGTGATAATTACAAATATCAAGGGATATTTACAATTATCAAGAGATAATTACAATTATCATTGACAATTACAAATATGTTCCTGTGATCATGTTTAATTTTCAGTTTTGGCTCTATCAATCCGCCTGGAAATGCGCCAAAACTGAAAATTGTAATTATCACATAGGCCTAATAATTAAAATTTTCACTTGATAATTATAATTTTCACGTGATCATACTTATTTCTGGTAAGGCTTCTTACTAGCGTCAAAACCTGCAAAACTTACATGTATCAGTGATAACTGTAATTAACACGTGTTCTGTGTAATTCACAGAGATACCGGTAATTCACAGTGTTAATTACTAATTTTCAGTTTTGGCCACGCTTTACTAGGGCCAAAACCCCAGGCGTGCTGGGAACAATGCCGCTGCCGCGCATGCGCATCGCGCATCGGGCCGCGCATGCTCATCTTGATATTTATAATTTTCAGTGATAATTGTAATTATCGCTTGATAATTGTAATTATCTCTTGATAATTGTAATTATGTCATGATATTAGTAATTATCAGGTTTTGGCGCTAGGTTGTTGTTGTTGTTGTTGTATCAAATTTTATTCATCAGATTAACATAAGTTGTACTGATACTGTACTGGCGCTAGGAAAGCATGGCAAATACTGATAATTATTAATTAACACTGCGGATTACCGGTATCTCTGTAAATTACACAGAACACGTGATAATTTCGATTATCTCGTGATAATGGTAACTCTCGGTTTTGGCGCTAGTAGGCCGTCATAGGTCTGCGCGGTTGGTGAACTTGTTGCGGGTGTGGTTGTGGGTGTATTGCCGTGTATTTTACCTTCATACTTTGACGGACGTGTGCAGTTCCTTGGTGAAGTACAAACTATTGCAATGTTTGCGTTGGGTTTCTCAATGGATTATGGTGATGAGGAGGATGATTGGTGGCCCGTCTTTCCTAGGCGCGGGAACAACAGTAGGGGTCCAGTAAACAAAACAAGAAGCATTTTACAAAAAGGTTATAGCAGATTGTGTATGTTTGTGTTTTTTGTTTGTGTATGGCGAAAGAGGTGCGTTCCCAGCCCCTTTGAGAAAGACGCTAGAACGACACCACTGACTGCATCTGTGGGGTAGCATTTCACACGGTTGACAAATGTGCAGTGTGTCTCCACGTGTTCTGTGTACCC
This sequence comes from Oncomelania hupensis, assembly GCA_036898135.1. NCBI lineage: Eukaryota > Metazoa > Mollusca > Gastropoda > Littorinimorpha > Pomatiopsidae > Oncomelania > Oncomelania hupensis. Next base: position 30,633,504 of record CM072513.1, read on the forward strand.
GCGTGCACCCACGCGTGGGCATGTAGAAACGACGTTACAGTGACACACTCATGGAACTCCACAACAGTCGTTTTTACAAAAATGTGTGCGTATGTGTGTGTGTGTGTGTTTTATCTCGATTGCGAGACCTGTTCCTTGTGTCTTCAAGTGGCAATAAACAATGATTTGACTAGAGGGAGTACTAGCTAAAACAGTGATGGGGATATGTTGTGCTGTAGTAGGAGGTGGAGTTTGAGACGGTGAGGGAAAGGCGTGGTGTTGGGTATTGTATTGTATTTTAGTTGACATGTGGAAAGAGTAAACCCTGACTGCAAGGTAGGAAGAGTGTAAAACTTCGGTGATCTGCCCAGTAAACAGCGGAGGTATGTTCAGTTCATACTGCATTTTTGTTAAGACTGTGCGTCTGTGTGTGAATGAAAGAGTCTTTTATTTTAAAGTCTTTACAATGGTGATGATGTGGATGAAGACGTTAGAAGTTCATATTGATAACAATGAACATGATGATATCGAAATCGACAATGATAATGATGATGAAGAAGAGGACAATGATGGTAATGCTGCCTGGTACAGAGTGAGAGTATTGTGTAATCTTCTTCTTCCTTCTTCTTCTTATGCAGCCAGTTATATGGTTGCACTCCGTTGTCACCTCCATCGTCCTATACACTTGTGAAGCATGGACCCTTACAGCAGACCTAAACCGAAGAATACAAAGCATGGAGATGAGGCGCTACAGAAGACTTTGGGGCATTTCCTATACCCAGCAAATCACCAGCAACGAAGTCGAACAGACCATCACACAAGCCATTGGACAACATGCTGACATGTTCACAGTGGTGAAGAAACTGAAACTACGATGGTATGGCCACGTCAGCAGAGCATCAGGCCTTGCAAAGACCAACCTGCTAGGCACGGTGCAAGGAGGCAGAAGAAGAGGGAGACAAAAAAAGAGGCGGGAAGACTATCATTCGAGAGTGAAGAGAGAGGAGCAAAACCATCCAATATGAAGAGAACAACAGCAGCGAATGCACTTGAAGTGTTGCAGGTTTACTCTAACATTCATTATGTTTTCTATAAGACATAATAATATTTATTCATCAAATAAAAACGTATCTCTCGCACACAACACACACGCACACAGTGTGACGACAGTTTTTTTTACGTTTTTTTTTTCATTTATTTATTTTTTAAAAGGTGAAATGTGCCTTCCTGACACAAAACATTATCATCCACAAACTCACTGAAAACTCTCACCAGGGGAGCTTGAATGTTGCTGCGATCTTCGAAATCAGAAATCTCTCCAGATGTGTCACAACTCACACGCACACACACATCCTATCCTATCCTATCCTATCCCGTAACTCTTGAGGTGGTTGGGGCATCACAGACGATCGTTTTAACCAGCATACTCCATCTTTCTCTGTTTTCAGCAACCCTGATGTTTTCGCTCAATGTCAAGCCAGTCCATTCTCGAATGTTGTCCTCCCACCTCTTTTTCGGTCTCCCTTTTCTTCTACCTCCTTGCACTGTGCCTTGCAGGATGGTCTTTGCAAGGCCTGATGATCTGGTGACACCATCGGAGTTTCCGTTTCTTCGCCACTGTGAGCATACATACACATAATTATACATACATGCTTTAAATGTATATCATCATCACGGAGTTGAGCGATTCCATTCTAGTACTCTTAGCATCCGTGCACAAACAACAACAATTCGCCTAAGATAAGAACCAACATTCTATTTGCTCATATTTGGCTACTTTTTCGATATTCTCTGCTTCCCACAGATGATTTTCAGAAAAGTTAAAATTTCGTCATTTAAAAAAAATGTTTTTTTTTTAATGTCAGAGATTTATGACGTCATTTTATCAGTTGCATTTGTCTTAGCCGAAAAATTGGTTTTGAAAGTCGGCTTTTACTGTCCGCTTCAAAATCGCCATCACAAAAAACAAAAAACAAAACAAAAAACAACAACAACAAACAACAACAACAACAACAACAACAACAACAACAACAACAACAACAACTCCTGTAGTACTTGGCTTTTGAGTACGTTTACTCAAACTCTTCATAAATGAAACAACTTGCGTTACAGATAGTACTACCATTGTACTGATTCAGTGACAGTAATGTGTCTAATTCTTAAATGTTACGTGTAAATGTAATCTAAATTCATTTGCATTGAAAGACTTTCGTTCGCTCATTGTGCCCACGACAACTTAATAGGACCAAAGATAGTACAGTGGAACCTCCGGTATCCCGCTCTCTGGTATACGACTCCCTCCGTTATGTGACCTGAAAACTTCTGACGGATTCACTTCCAATAATAAATGACCTCTGGTATGCGACAACCTCGTTTATGCGACCAGCGACCGTATCTTAAGCCCTTTATACGACCGTCTTAGGGCAATTTAAAAGAGATATCAGTTATTGCTGTCTGTACCTTTCGTTTTTTCTCTCATGTTAGTGTACGCCTGCTGTTGTCTGCTATTTCCGGTTCGCAAATAAGGGACATTACTCGCCTACACTGGCTGTCAAAATGGCGTCGCACAAGAGGAACGTTTGGAGTTTGGCAGAGAGAATGAAAGTGATTGAAAGAAGTGAAAATGGGGAGAGTTGTTTTTCTATTGCAAGAAGTTTAGACGTTGGGAAGACCCAAATTCAGCTCATCATAAAGGATAAGGAATCTGTGAAACTACGATGGGAGAGTGGAGAAAGTGGCGAAAAGGGAAACATCGAAACTGAGAGCTTCTGCACTGACAGACTTGGATGAACGCGTCTGGCAGTGGTTCGACTGTTTTCTATTTTTGAAGTTGTGAATAAAAGACAAAGCTAAAAATGAAACATGTTTTACAGTTTCCTTTGTCAGTGTTACGTTGAAACGCGTACGAAAGTATGTCGGAAGCGTGTACGATAGATCTAATCGTTTCGATTTGCAAAGTATTCAATAATAGAGTTTATTTACCTTTGATTTGAGTGTGCGTTGTTGTTAGGAAAGGCTTTGTATAACGTTGATAATTTTCGTTAGTCGATATTGTTGTAGAATCTTCTGGATCGGCTTGTTTACTATCGATCGAAGATTCGGGATAATTGTAGAAATTTGAAGGAACGATCCGGAAGGAGAAGAAATGTGTAATGACGTAAGCCAGTGATGACGATCTTTAGTTCGATTGGTGGCCGTACGTCATTTCTACCATGTACCAAATTGTTCCAGAAAAGAGAGAGGTTATTTAATCGTGTGCCGAGTTGCTGTTGAGAGAGAAAAGTTGTTGATAGTGATTTGGAAAGTTGCTGTGAAAGTTGTTGAGTTGAATTGAGAATTGTATGCAGTTGTTGATGTGTGCTGAATAAAAGTGGAAAACTTCATACGTCGACTTTGTGACTTGTATGCTGTTTGGACGGGTTGCGTGAATAAACGAATCTGAGTTACACAACTATCAGGAATTCAAGCATCGGGGCTGAATCAGATACTGATAGAAAACACCATCATCGAACGGAGTGTAACATTTTGGGGGCCAAGCCGGGATTCACGCCATAGCCAAGGGTTCAACTGCTACAACAAGCGAGTCAACGTTACGAGAGGCAGTCATCGAGGGTAGCCGCCAACGAGTTGCGTCGAGAGGGGCCAACATACTGGGACTACATCACCGATAGGTTCGGGTTGACTGCAAGGGCGTGTAGTCGCTGAAGAGTTGCTTCGTGAGCGAACAACAGATCGGGACTACGTGGTTGCCGTAAGACTACGTCGAGGGACAGTCTCGGAGCTACATCGCCAGTGTTACAGAGAGCGGCGAACGGACGTCGCGTCTACTTCAGCACAGGAGCGTATACATCAACACCAGCGTGGTGCAGCGTCGCATACGACGAGGACAGCGGGGCCTGCGTCAACGAAGGAGACTAGTGACAAGCATCAGCGCTACTGCAGAAAGCGTGCTGTTCTAGAACAGTCTAGAAAGGTACAGCACAGTCAAGAACTTTCCAGAAAAAAAGAACTCTACAGTCAAGAACTTTCTAGAAGAAGAACCTTCCAGAAAAGAACTTTCCAGAAAAGAACTTTCTAGAAAAGAACTTTCCAGAAGCATCAAGATGGCTGACTTCTGGCAGAAAGGGGTTGAACTGAATCTAAAAGGCAAGCAGCTGACGGAGTACGTCAAGTCTCAGGAGAGAATACGAGAAAGAGAATTGGAAGAGAAGCGTCTAGAAAAAGAAATAGAACTAGAACAGAAGCGTCTAGAAGTAGAAGAGCAGCGTCGCCGTGAAGAACGAGAATTAGAAGAGCAGCGTCGCCGTGAAGAACGAGAATTAGAAGAGCAGCGTCGCCGTGAAGACAGAGAATTCGAGCTGAAGCGTCTTGAGTTCCAGCTAGAAATGGCGCGTATCCAAAACAATCAGCATGCGCCACAAATCACCAACGACCATACGGCTCCTAAATTGCCAGCTTTCGTCGACGGGAAGGACCAGATCGACAGCGATCTGGCGAGATTCGAAAGGTTCGCCGAAAGCTCTAACTGGCAACCTCAAGACTGGGCAATTCGACTGAGTGCACTTCTGACGGGGCAAGCTCTCGAAGTTTACACCAGACTGTCGAACGATGACGCCAAAAACTACGACGTCTTGAAAGAGGCCCTGTTGCAGTGCTACAACTTTACAGAGAAGGGCTACCGTAAACGCTTCCGTGAATGCCGGCCTAAGTCAGACGAGACGCCAAAGCAGTTTGTGGAGCGCCTGTCGTCATATCTACACAAGTGGGTGGAGTTATCAGGCGAAACGAAGTCTTACGACAGTCTCCATGACCTGATCGTGAAGGAACAATTTCTCAATGCCTGTCACAAGGACCTAGCGACCCACTTAGAAGAACAAAAGCTGCAGACGCTTAAAGATGTGACTGAGGCTGCTGAAAGATATCTCATCGCTCATGGGAAAACCCTGGGGCCACCCAGCGCGACGAAACATTTTCAGAAGACTGCAAACCATGTGAACCAGATCCAGGGAAGCCAGACGAGCCAGAGACAGACAGACTCCACGCCTCCTCCCAGGGAAGGGCATTCAAGGGGCTGTTTCACCTGCAACGCTACAGACCACAGGGCGGCTAACTGTCCTCAAAACAAAAGTAGCGGACAGCGGAGCAATACGGACAATTCAGCGGCGGGCAACCGGCAGAGGCGGTTCTCCAATCAACGGCAAACCAGTAGATCTGACCATCAAGTGTGCGGCGGGAGCGTCATTCTTCCGAGTGAGACCGAGCGCACAGCTACCCCTGCGGACGTGCAAGAGTGCATGACTGATGGCCAACTCCTCCTTGCCAACGGGAAATCCATCCCCGTCGTCGCCAGCGCAGCTGTGACCGTACAGAACATGCCTGTTTCCAAGGGACGCGTCGGAAATCATGAAGTGACTGTTTTAAGAGACTCTGGCTGCAGTGGGGTCATCGTCAGAGAAGACCTAATCGCTAAAGAACAATTCACTGGCGATTCTAAATGGACACTCATGGCCGACAGCAAATGTGTGAGAGCGCCAGTTGCGAAGATTCATGTCAACACCCCTTTCTACATAGGCGAAGTCGAAGCGGTTTGCCTGAAGAAGCCGCTGTATGATTTGATGATCGGGAATATCGACGGCGCGAGACGACCCGACGACCCCGATCCAGAGTGGAGTCCTGCCTCAACCCAACGCGTCGAAGTTGTGGAGGAGGATCCATTGCCGTTTCCCGATGGAGACCTTACAGAGCTGCTACGGGACAATGTGGTTACTCCGGCTCAGCCCTGCCGACCAGAGATCGTCGGTGCTGTTACTACCAGGGCCCAGGCCAAGAGAGACAAGACGTCTACGCCACTGAAGGTCGCCGACAACTCTAAAGCTGCCATCGTGGACAGAGATAAGCTGATTCAGCTCCAGGAAGCTGATAGCACTTTAAACAAGTACAGGAACCGCCAAGATCACGTGACCAAGCGCAGTGGCACGGTCTATTTTGAGGTGAAGGCCAAGATCCTGTACCGAATCTTCCAGCACCCGAGGGTCAACGGAGGGAAACCACTACGTCAAGTCTTGGTACCGTTACCTCTAAGGCGCCAAGTGATGGAAGTAGCTCATGACTCTATCATGGGAGGTCACCTAGGCATCAGAAAGACGTCAGACAGAATCCAGGCGGTGTTCTACTGGCCAGGGCTTCATGCGGACGTCAGCCGTTTCTGCCGATCATGTGACATTTGCCAGAAGACCATACCTCGAGGAAGGGTCCCGAAAGTGCCTATGCAGAGAATGCCTTTGATCGACCGACCTTTCAAGAGGGTGGCCTTAGACTTAATCGGCGAAATAAGACCTCCGAGTGAAGAAGGTCATCGATGGGTACTGACTTTAGTGGACTATGCGACTCGGTACCCGGAAGCAGTGCCACTGAAGAAGATTGACACTGAAACTGTAGCAGAGGCACTGGTGGACATGTTCAGTAGGCTTGGAGTGCCTGAAGAAATTCTGACAGACCTCGGGACGCAGTTCGTCTCTGACTGCATGAAGGAGGTCAACAGACTGCTGAGCATCCGACATTTGACTACGACACCCTACCATCCAATGTGCAACGGGCTCGTCGAGAAGTTCAATGCTACGCTGAAGTCCACCCTGAAGAAACTGTGCAGCGAGCAGCCCAGACAATGGCATCGCTACATCAATGCCTTACTTTTCGCCTACAGAGAAGTACCGCAGGAGTCCACCGGCTTTTCTCCGTTCGAGCTGCTGTACGGAAGAACCATCCGAGGGCCGATGCACATCCTAAAAGAACTGTGGACGAAAGAAGTAGACACCCCAGAGGTGAAGAACAGCTACCAGTACGTGTTTGAGCTACGGGAGAAGCTGGAGCAGACTCTCGAGATAGCCAGAGAAAACCTGAAGAAGTCCCAGGACTGTGGAAAGCACTACTATGACCGTAGGGCTGTAAACAGGAAGTTTAAACCTGGCAACAAAGTGCTGGTGCTGCTACCTACTGATCACAATAAGTTGCTGATGCAGTGGAAAGGCCCGTACGAAGTGGAGACCGTGGTGGGAATCAACGACTACAAGGTGAAGGTCGGCCAGCATTCCAAGATATACCACGCCAACCTCCTTAAGCTGTACGTGGAAAGGCCATCAGAGACTGTGCACGCAGCCACAGCAGCTGTGACCGACGACAGCTTTGACAGCGAAGAACTGTTGGAACTGGGAGACTTCCACAGCAAAGAAGGCATCGATGATGTTAAGCTAGGACCGAGCTTGACGGAAGGTCAAAAGTCGGAGCTCAAGGACCTTATGGGCGAGTTTCCCCACAACTTCAGCGATGTCCCTGGCTCTACAACTTTGGTCGAACACGAAGTCCACCTCACTTCGAATATCCCTGTTCGATCCAAGCCCTTCCCGATCCCTTTCAAGGCCTGTGAATCCTTGAAGAAAGACATCGATGAGATGCTGAAGATGGGCATCATCAAGGAGTCCAGTTCCCCCTACGCGTCCCCTGTCGTGGTCGTGAAGAAGAAGGACGGGAGCAACCGAGTATGCATCGACTACAGGAAGGTTAATAAGATCACCGTCTTCGACCCTGAGCCGATGCCTACCGCAGCAGACCTCTTCCGCCAATTATCGGGGAGTAGAATCTTCTCAAAGATTGACCTCAGCAAAGGTTATTGGCAAGTCCCCGTGCGTCAACAGGACATACCAAAGACTGCTTTTATAACCCCTGATGGGACGTACGAGTGCCTAAGGATGCCCTTTGGCATGGTCAACAGCGGAGCTACCCTGAAGAGAGGGATGAAGAAGATGCTCAAAGGGATGGACAATGTCGTGTGTTACTGGGACGACCTGCTAGTCCACACTCGCACCTGGGAAGAGCATCTGCAGACCTTGAGGGAGCTGTTTCACCGTCTCACAGAAGCCAACCTGACCGTGAGACCCAGTAAGTGCATTCTGGGGACTGACAACGTAGACTTTATCGGCCATTCGCTGAAAGAAGGACAAAAGGGGCTTCTACTAGAAAACGTCACCAAGATTCTGAACGCTCCACGTCCCCAAACCAAGAAGCAGGTGCGATCTTTCCTGGGGTTGGCTGGATACTACAGGGAGTTTGTACCAAACTACTCCGCCATCACAGCACCCTTGTCGGACCTGGTGCGGAAAGGCTGTCCAAACCAAGTGCAGTGGGGACCGTCTCAGGAGAGGGCATACCAGACTGTGCGCGACCTCCTTTCGAAGGATCCGGTGCTACGACTGCCTGACACTTCCAAAGAATTCGTTTTAAGAACAGACGCAGCGGACGAAGGCATCGGCGCCATACTGATGCAAGAACACGAAGGGAAACTATTTCCGGTCAGTTACGCCAGCAAGAAGCTGTCCAGGGCTGAGAAAAATTACTCGACCATGGAGAAAGAGTGCCTTGCCATCATATGGGGAATCCGGAAGTTCGAACTGTACCTTCAAGGAGTGAAGTTCGTGCTACAGACTGATCACAAGCCGCTAACTTACTTGAACTCTGCCAAGTTTGTGAACAGTCGGATCATGAGATGGGCTATGTACTTGCAGAACTTTAACATGCGAGTAGAATCTATCAAAGGATCGGACAATGTTGGTGCGGACTTCCTCAGCAGAGTGTGTGAGTAAAGAACATTGACTGTGTGGATGAACTGTGAACATTGACAATATCCAGATAGACTTGAAGATGAAACCATTGACTCTGTGTAGATAAGCTGAGCGCAATTACAGTATTCAGAAAGTCTTAAATTAGTTTCAATTGTGGACTTTGTTTGTGCATTACGTTTCAACGTTGTTGAAAAAAAAAAAAAAATAAAACCAAAAAAAAAAAAAACTAAAAAAAAAAATAAAACACAAAAAAACAAAAAAAAAAAAAAAAAAACAAAAACAAAAACAAATACAAAAAAAAACAAAAAAATAAAAACAAAAAAAAAAAACAAACAAATTGTTCCAGAAAAGAGAGAGGTTATTTAATTCGTGTGCCGAGTTGCTGTTGAGAGAGAAAAGTTGTTGATAGTGATTTGAAAGTTGCTGTGAAAGTTGTTGAGTTGAATTGAGAATTGTATGCAGTTGTTGATGTGTGCTGAATAAAAGTGGAAAACTTCATACTCGACTTTGTGACTTGTATGCTGTTTGGACGGGTTGCGTGAATAAACGAATCTGAGTTACACAACTATCAGGAATTCAAGCATCGGGGCTGAATCAGATACTGATAGAAAACACCATCATCGAACGGAGTGTAACAGTCAGAGAATACATGCTGGTGAGTGTGAAAATTATGACTACATACCCCTCCGAGCCTGACCCCCCCCCCAACCCCTTGTTTCCGGTATATAGACCACCTCTATTATAAGACCGTTTTTTCTCAGATTTTGGACGGTCGTGTACCGGAGGTTCCACTGTATAAATACTGTTCTAGTATCTTTGATAGAACTAACCTGTCGCCGTGAGGAAGGTCCAGCTGAGCGTACCGAATACTTAAAACGATAAACTGTCCTTTTCTTGCCGTACTGAGCATTCGTTCGTAGTCCCGGATAGGTCTCTAATGATAAGATAAGATAAGATAAGATAACAATTTTATTTAACAAGGGTAAAAGATTAAGCATTGGGTGTGCTTTTTACATCCTGCCCTTGGGGCTTGTAACAATATCAATTAGTATAATATAGTCAATATTTTAATTTAACGTCTTTTTACAACAATGTGATTTTAGACAACCATAACAAACAAAGAAACAAACAAACAACTAGAAATTGTTAATTATAGTAACTTACATAAATCTGTTCCGACAATGATACGCGCGATGTCCTGTAACATCGAACTATATAAGATGACTCTAATATCGTCTTGTGCACATAAAATAATTCCATTTTCTTTGTACAATGCTGTTAAAATAGTACAATCAAATAAGATATGTTGTAAGGAAATAGTTCCAGCACATATACAAGTAACATTTTTCAAATATTTTGTACACCATGAATTCAAGCGTAGCTTATATACTAACCTAGCAATAGTTCTGGAACAACTAACAACAATTAGTATAACAAAATAACTTCATAATAATAATATCAGAATGTAACAATATAATCAAGATATGCGCACGTGCGCATCCACTCCTCTCTTCCGTTCCACACACACACACACAAACATACACACAACTTATGTAAAACAATCTAATGAAAGTTATGAACGTAGAACTCTTGCAAAGTAGCTAATTAATTAATTTTAACGTGCTGTAAAAGATGGTGTCTAAAGGATGTGTATTTAGTGACTGCACTGCGGAGAACTTCTGGAAAGTTATTCCATAAAGTGGAGCCTGAATATGACAGACTGGTTTTAAAAAGATCAAGTCTTGGAAATGGGATATGTAGTTTGGTAGAAAATCTGGCAGTTTTCCTAGAAAAAAGAGAAGAAAGATAGGAGGGTGTTTTACCAGAAAGGATCTTGTGCATGAACATTCCTTTATTAAATTTTAATCTGTTGGCAAGAGGTAGTATGTTGATCTGTTTGTAATCATTCAGAGAGATTTTCAACTGTTTTGTTGCAAAGTTTTAAGGGAGGGAGCTTCATAGAAGAACTTTGCCTTTTTTGTCTAGTTGTAATTAGCATGGATTTAGTTTTGTCTGGATTAAGCGTCATGTGATTGAAATCAGCCCATTCCTGTAGTTCATTTGCCCCTAGTTGTAAAGAGGAGCCTAAATTACGTAGTTCTGTATCCTTGGAGTGTAATGGGGTGTCATCAGCAAAGAGTTCACAAGAAGTAGATATATAAAGGGGAAGATCATTTATAGAGACAGAAAATAATAAAGGCCCTATAATCGATCCTTGAGGTACTCCAGTAGTAACAGCCTGAAACTGTGATTTTTGATTATTAATGAAAACGCACTGCTCTCTGTCAGAAATGAAAGATTTTAGGAGATCAAGCGGTTTAAAGCTAATGCCATATAATTGTAATTTTCGTACTAGGAGTTCATGGTCAATTACATCAAAAGCTGTAATTAGCAAAGTAACGAATTTTTAATTTTAAAAAAAATAATCGACCTCAGCAAAGCGTGTCATGTGATTTTGAATTAAAGGCCCCATTGCTCTGGTAGTTTTCATTTGTGGGCCCCTCTATTTGCAAAGAATGGAATTAGCCTGAACATTACGTAGTTTTCCTGTATCCGGTTGTTGAGTGCTAGTAAAGACACCCAACTGAATGTGCCATTAGCAAAGAGTTGTTTCAAGCTCGTTCTGTGTTTAAGAATGGGGATAGAAATAGAATGAATGGGTCTATATTTAGAGACTCACACTAGCTATCACGACAGAAAATAATGAAATCGGCCCTAATGAATTACCTTGACCACTTGATAACATGATAGTAACAGCCACACAGATTTATTTCTTCTACTCTATAAGATTCTCTAAGTACTTATGTCAGAAAAATAAGATTTCAAGGAGAGTTTTACGATCCGCTGATTGTCTAGGCAGCTGTTATATCTTCCTCGGGCACTTTGCTAGTAAATTCATGTAGATTTGGGACTAACTGTGGTCAAATAGGAAGTTTTCTGAAGATTGGACAACTGTGGTCCTGTTATGAATCAGGTTTAGTGCACTCTGTGTAACACTTAACTTTCTTATGGTGCGGATCGAAGTCCTTCTGTGAGGTTACTGTAAGAAGTTGCTTGCATTTGCAAACAAGCAATTTCTATTCATCCCCCCTTTCTTTTAATTTTTTTTTTGGGGAATGCAGTGCAATTGGCGAAAGATATTCCACAACATATTTCGAATATATTCAGATAATAATATTTCTTTTACTGGATAGCATTGCAAAATCATTAATGATACAGTCCTGTGGATGTTTTTGTAAAAAAACTACAACAACAGTCAGTACAGATCGGAATATTTACTAGTTCTAATAGATTGTTTCTATGAAGCATAAATTAAAAAACATGGGAATATATATGTATAAATTCAGACATTGAATTACATAATTTTTATGAGATATAACGATCCTGATTCGGCTTATTACAGCCCACTGGATCCTGTAAATTATAAGACATTTTTAATATGTTACCAACAGGAATCTGGTTCGTATCGGGTTATTGACGGTTAATTTGTATAATTTCTAATTATTTTACAAATTTGATTTTTTATTGTTCAGTTTTGTGTACTTTTTTAATCCCTTTTTCGATTCATTATGACCATTCATTATTTGTTTAAAATTTCCCCCTGCATCCCATCAAGTCAAAAATCACTTAGGTGAATAGACGTTTGTTAAATTAAAGAAACCAAATATTTTCTTTTGATTTGTCTCAACGTGTTATAATTCTATTCTACTCACGTTTTGACAAAATGTATATTCAGTGTATCAGGGGAAATATTTTTAATTACTGTAGATGAAGGTGATTTGTTTTGTTAAAATGATGTAATTGCTTTCCAAATCATTTTTAGAACTGTTTTGGATTATATTATATTTTTTAATATGATTTCTTTTTTTTTCTTTTATTTTTTTTTTTTTTCGAGTGAAGTTACTGCATTTCTCTGTTTTTTATATTCACTTTCATTACCATGTCCTTTTTAATAGTCTCTATTGTTCACGTGGGGATTTTTATGGGCTCTGCACAATGGAAATATGGACCCTCACGTTTATTCGGTGGGAAAACTGCTAGTAAGTCACACCTATAATTACTTTAATAAATTTATTTGTTTAGCTCGTTCTGTGTTAAGGTTGGGGTACAGAAATAGATAGAAAAATGGTAAAAATACTGTCACACTAGCTTTCACACGGCTATGAATCATATGTAGTCCAGCCACTTGATAACAGTTAAAATCACACATTTATTTCTTCTACTCTATACAAGATTCTCTAAGTACTAATCTAACTTAAAAAGTCTCAGTCACTGCTAATAGTTCGATCGCTGATAGTCTAGGCAGCTGTTATATCTTCCTCGGGCACTTTGCTAGTATATTTCATGTAGATTTGGACTACTGTGGTCCGTTTTACAGTTTCTGAAGAGTTGACTACTGTGGTCCGTTATGATCAGTTTAAGTGCACCTTCGTGTTATGCACTTAACTCATGAGTGGGGGTTCGAAGTCCTTCTGTGAGGTAGCTTCTGGTCCACCTGTGTCGTTGTGTAGTTGGGTTCCCTTGCCACGCTGTGGGGTCTGACAGGGAGTTTTTCAAGGCAGCTCTTTCCGTCTTGTGCGGTAGAGTCTCCTCAACCAACTGGTCGTTTCTGTGGAGTGGGGATAGCTCGGGATAGCTCGCCTGCTCGTCTGTAATATAAGAGACGAAATTCTGCACAACCCTGAATAATCGGTTTGTGCAGAGCGTCTCACTGAAAGCCAAAGTAGCCCTCAGTGATAGCTCCACATCTCTATACATAAGCGACGAACATTCTGCTACTTCCGGGTTCCACTGGAATCTCACTCTAAATTCCTATACATACATAAATATCACACGTGGCTAACTATACCCATACAGAATTAATAATAATATAAACATTCAGTGGTACAGCCACTGGTCTGCAAACATACATATAAGTTAAACAACAGTGGTTCCGTACGGGATACAACATGGCGGCGCAACCGGTCATGTTTCGCCTCGTGGTAGGCTCTTCCACGTGGTCCCGCAAATTCGGATTAACAATTCACATTTATGCATAGCAAATTCTTCAAACATAATTTCAACAATAATATAAATATATCCCGATGAAACAGAAGGGTGTTCATTTACCTGTTTGACAAGTTCAGGCCCGTGTTGACTAAATAGAATTCTGAGATTCTAAGTCCTGCTTCCTGGTCTATGAGTGAAGATAGTTCTCTGCTAGCTAAGGAGATGTTACTTCTTCCTCGTCTCACACACGACTGACCAAGCTGTGCTAGGTTTTGACACAGTCAAAACTGCTCTACCCACTGAGCCTGCTCTGATTGGTTAAAACGGTCCGATTCAAAACTCAAGTGCTGACTCACTGCGATGTGGGTGGCTCGCTCGCTGTGTACTATACTAACTCTCTACTGTTACCAATACTACACATGGCTAAATAGTCAATGAGCAGAGTTAAAGCTAGCCAATTCATGACAGGCTCCCTCAACTGAAAAAAGGCGATGACTACTGGATTCGACCTTTTTCTACTACAGAGCCTAGTTTAACACTGCACTATCCTAGGGTCCTATTTACAAACTAAGTAAGTTGCTCTACCTGAGCTGCAATGCTGTGCCAGGTAGCTACGGACACTAGTGACAGGGTTTTACTGGACGGGGACGAATTCTGGTGCTGTGGCCCTTAGTTGTGTTGGGTGGGCGACAGCTGCTGTGTCCTCCACGAGATGGCGACTGAGGTAGTCGGCTCCGTGGTTCTCTTTGCCGGGGATGTACTCGATCTGGAATGAGTACGCCTGAAGGGTGAGTGCCCATCGCATCAGGCGAGAGTTCAAAGACTTGGAGGCTGCCAGGAACGATAGTGGTTGGTGGTCCACCTGAACTGTGAAGTGGGTCCCATACAGGTAGAGTTGGAATTTCTGTATGGCCCAGACTAGTCCAAGACACTCTTTCTCCGACGTGGCGTAGTGGGTCTCGGCGGGTCTCAATTTTCTGCTGGCGTAGGCGACAGGGAATAGCGTCTCTGCATTCTTGGGGTCGCGCTGTAGCAGTACTGCTCCGAGGCCTAAGTCGCTTGCGTCGGTGCGAAGAACGAATGGCTGAGTCAAATCGGGTAGGTGGAGTACTGGCGCCGATGTCATTCTGTCCTTGAGTGTTTGGAATGCTGTCTCGCATTCCGCTGTCCATACGACTTTGTCCGGGGCGATTTTCCGGGTTCCATTTGTCAGTGGTACGGCGATGCTGTTGTAGTTGTGGATGAACTTCTTCCGCGATGGCGATGGCCATCCATGTGTGTGTGCCGGGGGTCGCTGGTCGGTCCCTATACTTCTTAAGGAGATTGATGTGGTGGTATCGGGCTCTCCCGTTCACCTCTACTTGGTAGACTGTCTTGGATTCCTTGGCAGTCACCCGGTACGGTCCTCTCCAAGCGATGTCCAGCTTGTTGGTTCCACTTGGAAGTAAGAGTAGCACTTGATCGCCGACTTGCAGTTCTCTGTCCTTCGCGTGGCGGTTGTAGTACTTCGCCTGACGGGCTCTTGCCTTCTTCAGTGCTTCACCAGCTTTCTTCCACGTTGCTTTGAGGGTTTCCTGCAGGTCTGCGACGTACTTGGTGGCACCTCTTGGTGTGTCGTCTATCTTGGCCTCCGTCCAACTTCTGCGTAGGGCTTCTAGCGGTCCGGCTAGAGGTCTGCCGAATAGCAATGTTGACGGGGTGTAGCCTGTGGCTGCATGGGGCGTTTCTCGGTATGCGAACAGTGCCGCATTCACGTAGGTGTCCCACGCTTCTGGATTGTCGTCGGCGACTTTCCTGAGGATGGTGAGAAGGGTTCCATTCAGTCTTTCTACTTGTCCGTTGCTGGCGGGGTGATATGGTGGTGTGCGAATGTGATGAACTTGTATCAACTCGAACACGTCTTGCATCAGGCGGCCGGTGAACTGAGATCCGTTGTCCGTTCTAATGCTGTCCGGGAATCCGACTCTGGTAAAGATGGCGATGAGTGCATCTGCGATCTTCTTGGTGTCGATCGCTGGCAACGGGACTGCTTCGCACCACATCGTACATGCGTCGACGAGTGTGAGTAGAAATCTGTTCCGCTTCTTGGTCATGGGCAGTGGTCCGACGATGTCTACTGAGACTTGCTGGAATGGCACGCCGACTACTACCGATGGTCCTAAGGTAACTGGTACGGTGTGATGTCGCGGGGAATATCGTTGACATTGGTGGCAAGATTTCACGTAGCGCTTGACATCCTCCGTGATTCCTGGCCAATAGTAGTGTGCGCTGATTCTCTGCACTGTGGCTCCAATTCCCATGTGTCCGCTGAGTGGCATGCTGTGGCCTAGTTCTAGTACTTGGGCTCGAAGGGTGGCTGGTAGTACTAGTTGGGTGTGATCTCCATCTCCTTGTCGATGTAGAACTCCCTCTTCCATGTAGAAGTCTCCCTTGTGCGGGGGTGTGTGCGCCTTGGGTAGCTTCTGGAAACGGTCCGATTCAAAACTCAAGTGCTGACTCACTGCGATGTGGGTGGCTCGCTCGCTGTGTACTATACTAACTCTCTACTGTTACCAATACTACACATGGCTAAATAGTCAATGAGCAGAGTTAAAGCTAGCCAATTCATGACATCTATGATTAATAGCTTGTTGTAATTCACTGTCAAGCCAGTTGGGTTTAGAATAGTATTTAACTCCTTTTGTAAAAATAGGAGCATGTTTGTTATATATACTTATAAATGTGTTATGCCAGTAGGTTAAAGCATCATCTGGGTTAGTAAAATTATATACATTTGAGAGATTGCTATTATGAAGGTCTAAGAGAAAATCATCTTCTTTAAATTTAGTGAATGATCTATATGTTATAATTTTATGACCTGGTTTGGGAATTGTAGCTCCCTTTTTTTCCAAGTAAAACATACAGGATAATGGTCACTGCAACCATATACTGGTACACACACTTCTGTGACATGAGCTTTATTACTTGCGTAAATATGATCTATGAGTGTACTAGTATCAGCAGTTACTTTTGTTGGCTTTGTTACTAATTGTTCAATATTACAAAGTTGAATAATATTTGACCAGTGTTTGTTTGATTTATACAGATCAATATTAAAATCACCCAATATAAAAAAACCTCCTTGGATTCTAAGAACACGGCATCAATCATAGAATTGAAGTGATTAAACCAGTCAACATGTTCAGTTGGATGTCTGTATAAAAAGCCAATAATAATGGGGGCTGCATGTTTTATGTCAATTTGAATCCAAAAAGACTCTACATGATGCTGTTCAAGAAGATAAAGACGCTTGTATTTCATTGTTTCACTTATATAAACTAATAACCCTGTTTCGTTATCTTTTTCTCTGTGATGTTGTAATAATAAAATAACCAGGCACTGCTATTTCTGAATCATATGACTAGGGACATAACCATGATTCAGAGAAACCAAAAACATGAAATGGTGTGTTGTGATTATTGAGAATGGATGATATTTCGTGTGTTTTGTTGATTGCATGACAGATATTCAGATGATCAATGCGGAGTCCATCTTTAGATGGCCAGGTGGTAGAAGACATTGTATACTCGTATACAACAACACAAATAATATTATACGGAGATAAAAAGAGGTGGTGCTTTGCAAATGTTTACAGGAATAAAAAGTGCTGGTGCTTTGAAGTAAATGTAACTACACCCACTTATGCACTTTAAAAAGATGTGACCTGTAAAAGGTGTCCTATCACGACAATAAAATAATGGACTCACAAATAAAGTAAAGCACAATAATGAACGATGACGTCCTCACAATTGGCTCTGACTCACCAAGGAAGTTCAGAAGAAACTAAAACTGACTCGTTGAATGAAAGTTAACACTTGCTTACATTTAAATAAGAGTAAAATTCAAACTAGAGCGTTATATTGGTATAGTTGACAATTAAATTAATATAAGAATTTTAATAACAAGAATGTCAGGTGAAGTCCTCACACTGTCATCAGGAAAATTCACAGGATAAAAAAAATTGTTTGCTTGTTTTTGAACTTTCCGATAGAACACAACTCGTATTATATTTTACAGTAAATCCTCCGAATAGTGGGGTTTGAGACAAACGCGTAGTAGATATAATACATACGTATTGAAGGAAAAAAAATAACTGGGTTATTTGAAACCACAGTCAAATGTTATAAAATGTAACAGCGCAATTAGTTTCCCGTGAGCAATCGGGACAAGTAATCAAAGAGAACTTTCTTCTCCTTATTATTTAAGGGCGCTGACTGACCCTGTTTTGTAAGGTCCAAATGATTGTCACGGTGAACCTGCTGTGGGTTCTGGTTGTGAGCTGGCCTGGGGCCCATGAAGTCGGTCAACAGCGGTTATGGAGACCATTGGCGGGGAACAGCGCCAGGGGAGCTTTGAGGAAACAAGTGGGTCCCTTGAACGACCGCTGACCACAAAGGCTGGGGCTTTCGGTTCAGCGAGGGGTTTGGGAGTAGACCACCTGATGGTCGTTGTGGAGCCTTGGCATGTTGAAAGCTGCCACGTTGACTACTGGTATCACCCTTCAGTGGGACACGACGAGCGTCCTGCGAGGGCACGTAATGGCTGAGTGTCTGCATGCTTGTTTTAACAGATGCAGAGTAGCAACGTTTGATGTTGACAGCCAGGCCACTGCTACCCCGAGTGTTCGGATGCACAGCGTCCCTCATCCAACCTGTTTTAATACCCCCCTTTCTTGGTGTAGAAGGCAATGTCATTGTCTACTACATCAACTCCAGTGAATTGTTGGCAGACTTGTTTTAGGCAGTGATTTGAGTTTTTGATACAAGAGCTGATGTGATCATGACCATCACGGTGTGGTAGAATGGTAGATAGCAAGATTCTAGCTGTTGGGAAACAACGACGACATTCTGTAACGACTGCACGCCACGTTGAGTTACCCAGCACATAACCACGCTTGCAGTCGTTAATGCAAATATGCAGAACCAAGAGAGTGACATTAGGGTGAATAGCCGTACCCCGCAGCGCTGATCGAAGGGATGACCTGTCCAGCCCAGAAATTGTAATAACCTGGGATTTCTCGCCTCCTACTGACATCTTGGCTTCATGCAGGCCTGCTACCACAGAATCGCCCAGAATCAGTGTTTTTGTAATTGAATTCAGACCTGTGAGTTGTGGCCAGTCATTCTCAGACGAGCCAGGTGAGTTAGTTTCATAAGTAACAGCATGCTTGCCAAGTGAAGAGCGTGTATCGGAAAACGCAATCTCGTGTACTGAACGTTCCAGGGCCGGATCACTTACTCTTGGAGGGGGGGGTTCCAAAAATTTTTTAAGGGGTTAGGGGTGGCAAAAACGTGTCCGCTCGAGGAACTTGAGTAGAATGAGGAACGTTTTACTTACCACCAGTGTCAACTAAATTAAGAGCTTTAAAAAAACTCCATATATATATTTTTTTCTGACTGAGTGAGGTACATCGAATGGCCAGGGGGGGGGGGGGGGGTCCGGAACCCAGGAACCCCCCCCCCCCCCAGATCCGGCCCTGCGTTCCGTACACACACTGATGTCATCTTGCATGTTTGAGTCACCATCAGTGTCCAAAGCACACTTAGGTTCTAGGTCCGGGCAGCTGTGTTGGAAAGAGCGGTTGGTGGGTTGCTGTGGTGATGATGCTGATGAGAACGATGATGATGTTAACGGTGATGACAATTATCACTCGACGTTGTGGTGGTGCCTATGGTTTTGCTGTTTTCTCGTGTGCCTATAGCGGAAGTGATTGGAGTATCAAGCATAGTTAAACGTCATTAGTCAGTCTAGGCTTACGTCATCGTCACGGCGACGTAGCCTAATGGTCGAGATTACGTTGTTCAGCGTCTCTTACTGGCTGCCCTGGAGGAGCGGTTTTCCCTAGGTTGCGGTTGTAGGCAAGGCTGTTTTGTCCGCAGGTTTGGTCAGTTCATCTTGGAAGGGGAGGACGATGATGGCCAAGTGACTGACGGGGATTTTACACGGGACGATGGATTGGGTAAGTTCAAGATTGTAGCAGAAAAAGTGTGGACACGGTTGAGGTTCAATAATCAGGTACTGGTAGGTAGGTAGGTATAGGTGTCTCGGTAACCTTTTGATAGTTGGGGACTAAAGCATTTGGGACTTCCCTTTTCACTAAGCCAGCTTAATGAGGGCAGTGCCTATTTCTCCCCTTTGATCTTGGCTGCTTTACCTGCCCCGGTTCGAAATGGACCCATTCACAGCTGGGGAAAGTCGTGCGTTTGTTTCAATCTTTTTGTGTCGTTAGGTGATAGCTTTCCAAGCATGGGCACCCATCCAAGTACTAACACCTCCCTACTTACGTTGCTGAACATGAAACATTGCTGGCGTGTGCCCAAACTACTATGCACTACTGCTCCACAGTTGCTGGACTGTGGGGGAGGACGGATGTTGTCGGGTGTGTGGAGGGGAGAAGAAGGAAGAATTTGCTGTTGGAGTGCTGTGTAAGAGTCTGTCTGCGAGAGAAAGCGCACGATTCATTTAAACTTGACAAAA
The DNA here is from genome assembly GCA_036898135.1 of Oncomelania hupensis. Taxonomy (NCBI): domain Eukaryota; kingdom Metazoa; phylum Mollusca; class Gastropoda; order Littorinimorpha; family Pomatiopsidae; genus Oncomelania; species Oncomelania hupensis. The sequence continues at coordinate 30,653,603 of CM072513.1, forward strand.
AGCACCGTCGTCGATGAAGAAAGGGGCGGAACCGAACCGAAAAGCGAAGCTTTACGTCCTATTTAGTTGTAGTTAACGACAAAATATATAACCAGAAAGAGGTGACCTCCTTTGGTTGTTGCAGGGAGTTAGGAGTCGGACCAGGTCCGTCTCCGTTCATGTCCAGACGAGGAAGGGGCTCCGGCGAATAGTTCGACCCTATGGGGAAGGAGAGGGGTTTCGTGTTATTTTAAAAGGACGAGACAAGGGAGAAAACTCCCGATTAAGATAGGATTGGATACTTTATTAAATGTGGATTAAAAATTTAAAAACCTTTTCAGGACCTTAATTGAGAGCAGTAAAAGTTAGGACAAAACTTAGGGTATATACAAATAATTTCCCTAAAAGGAAGACGTTAGGATAAGGCATGCAAAAAATAAAAAAAAGTAAAATCAATTTATACAAGCTGACCATTTAAAATAAGACCAGGTATATGAAAAAGAAGCCAGAACAAAAAGACAGGCATCCACGCGCAAGCCAAGGCTGCCCGCGACAGGCAGATGAGTAACTGTAGATTATAGTCACACGACACCGAAGCGTATAGGCGACTACTGGTCACATTATTCTGGCACCAGCGAACCAGTTGATGGTAAGGGTAAAATAATATGGTCACACAGTGGCCAATCCGGGATTCGAACCAGGTACCTTTCGGTTACTACTACTAGTAAGACGCTCTACCAACTGAGCTACCCGGCCCCTCACAGGCAGATGACAGCCAGGAGAGAGCCGAAATTGGAGCAAGCCTCACACGGGGGGGGGGTGGGGGGGGGGAGGACATCCTCCGGTCGCCAAAAAGAGAGCGAGACGGAGTAGACAGCAGGAAATAACTCACCAGGAGCCATGCTCAAATGTGATCGTGAAAGAGGGGAACAATGTCATCTCACAGTGCCTGGGAACAGTGTCATCTCACAGTGCCCGGGAACCAGGGCAAAGGGGAATAGGTGGGAATATGAGGACACCCTGGAGCAAGCTCAACAACGGATGCCTCTGTCTAAATTAGAAGGTCAGCCAGGCCAGGCCGGGAAAGGGACCGGAAGAATCCAGATGGAGAAAGAAATGTATAGGTGGCGGTCTGCGCCAAGTTTTGGTGGCGTTCGGCAACGGGGGTGAGTGTTCTCAGAACTTGAGATTATGTGAGAATACATTGCAGTTTCGTGTTCTTCTTCTTAAGTTTTGTAAAGAAAATTAAAAACTAGGTATTATTTCGCAGGTCTAAAAAGACTTCGGACTTTTATCTTCTCGGGAAAGCGTTGGAAGATTATAAACAGCAGCGCTACTTTCAGACACAACTAACCTGGACGGATGTGAAAGATGTTTGTTGTAGCGTTTTTTTTTTTTTTTTTTTTTTTTACTTCCTGACATGTTTGAATTGCTTGACTGAGTCCTTACCATTACTGTCGCCATCGTCGTTCCAGAGACGATTCTCATTATTTCTGACGTTATCGTGTTCGCAGCTGCTGTTGCTGACCTGTTGGACGGTCGGCGTTGATGCTGCTTTCATCGGCTGAGTCGCTGTCCACTGAGGTCGTGTCGCCGATGCTGGCTCTATGGTAAGGAACTATACAGCCTTAGAAGGTAAGGTACATGTTGTGCGTATATCTACCTCAATTTTGTTCGTTAGTTCATGGTTGTATTATGCTTATGATTTGTTTACTGGATTACCATTCGTAACACATTAATCTAATTTTCATATGTTCAATAACTTGATAAGTACTTGCTGGAACTATAACAGTGGTATTGGTAATCACCCCCAAAATTGTTTCAAATCTATGCGAAACAAATTCTAAATAGTCCCAAAATGGCAATAAAAAAAAAATCCGTCTGTCTGTCCGGCGTCTGTCTGTCTGTCTGGAAGTTCAAAACCCCTAAGTGGATTAATATCTCTGAACAGAACCTATTTCAACTATAACAACCAAACTTAGTAAGATGGTGTATATCCATGAGACCTCAAAAATGATCAATGAATGGATGACTTCACTTTAAGGTCAAGATCACAAGGTCGGGAAATGTTAGTCAAAAAATGAAAATCTTTCAAAAAAGTTCACTTGTTTTCATAAAGTTAATAATATTAGACATGATTTTTTTAATGCATGATAGATATCAATGAGACACACATCTGGTGCATATTGGGTCAACCTCACTCCTAGGTCAAGTTCACTGGAGCTGTCCAAAATCAGTTAGTATAGGTACTTTGAAGTAACCTTGACCCTAACTATGAGAGATATGAAGCTCAAACTTATATTTAGAGACGATAGATTGGTCTTTCATATATGATCCGTTTTTTTGCGTTGATCTTGAAGCTCTAGGTCATTTTACACATGTGTAGGCCTTGCAAAACCATACAAAAAATAGGTCATCATACCGTGGAATGGCTCTATTTAACACATAATATGCAACAACTTTGGGTTATTTGTCATACGTGAGCATGAGAGTTCACGTGAAGGTCAAGACCATCCCAAAGTCAAGGTCACTGAAAGGTCAAGGTCATAATACAACTTATTGCTGTATTTTATTTGATATTACATGAGTGTATTTGGAGCCGGAGGTCAAGGTCATCTCCAGGTAAAGAGCATAGAAAGATCAAAGTCGGTATTACTTTGCATTTTAATGCCACTGTTTCTTTTTTTCTTCTTATGTCTAGTCATTTTCATGTTAAATATTGCAAGTTCCAAAAAAGGACCAAAAAGGAGCATGTGGAGCATATGGGCTTTGCCCTTCTAGTTGATGAACATTGAACTGTACAGAAGACAGACTGGCAGTTTTGACCAAAAGACACGTGGAGTCGCAGGACGCTAGTTTTGTGAGTCAGACAGTATAGTAGTGCTATCTGTAGTTTCACCAGGTTTTCTACACTTTGTCCACCTTTTTACTAAGCTCTACCTCTAGGTTTCAACGTTCGAGACTCCTGTTCCACGTGCGGGGATTGCTCGGAGCAGTGCGTCCGGCATCGTCGTCGGGACAGCCTTAGGACCATCTTTGAATCAGGCTAGGAATCATAGTAATATTTGTTTAATTCTGTCCTCCCTTCTTATTGTTCGAATCGTTACAAAACGAACTGTCGGACCATTCGAATCGGAAGTGCGTGTGTTTGCGTGTGTTTTCGTTCACATCTCGTTCAAGGAGATGCGTTTGTTGAACTTGGTAAAACTGTATTCAAAGCCTCATAGTGTGGTTTTGTTTCCATCTACATCGCACTGTATTCTTTGCTGAAAGAATTATCAGTTCACGCAGGGGAGGTAAATCTGATTGTTGACAGCCTCTACTGGAATATATAGGACGCCGCTAAATTAATGATTTCAAGAACTTTAAATGATCAACCACGATGGTAGTTTCCAGTTGTACATAGAGAGGGTTAAGGACAAGATGTCGGAGATTGTTTTATTAATTAAAAAGAGAGCACCTCGATGACTTTGATTGAAGATAAAGAACATAACATAACATAACATGATTATTGTTTTAGGTCCAGCGGACTCTTCTGAGCCAAATCAGCAACAGGCAACCCCTGATCCGCAAAAAAGATCTGCTGAAACAACCCTAGTGGTAAAACTGAAGGCACTCCACCAGCCAGGTACTTTACAATAAAGACATCCCACGCAAGGGACGCTGAAGCTATACTCTAATTTATCGAACCCCCCCCACCCCCCCCCCTCCGCCCGTTTCAAAACCAAAATAGAATACACACATCATTATAAAATATCAACAAAAACACATACATATAAAATGCCTACATTACCAAATAATAACATCATAGGAAGCCCCAGTGACCACCTGGCAGAAAGCGTCAAATATTCCCCAGCTGATCCAACAGACCTCACACACAAAGGAGGAGTTTTGTCCCAGAAGAGTTTTCAAGAATAAAGGTAGGTGACTGGTCTAGCGAAGAAGATAGTATAGTGGATTGATAGAACAGAGTAGGAATGAGAAAGGAGAAAGACAGCGACAGTGGGAATTGAAAGCACTAAATTTCCAGAAAGCGCTGATACTATTTATACTAAAAACCCCGGCACCCCTACTGGGGGATCAACCATGATGGTAGTTTTTCCAGTTGTACATAGAGAGGGTTGAGGACAAGATGTCGGAGATTGTTTTATTAATTGAAAAGAGAGCACATCGATGACTTTGATTGAATATAAAGAATGACGACGATGGTTTCACAGATAGGTTATATAGGACGATGAGGAACATTGTATTTGATCAAATAGAGAAAACGCCGGTGATTTGGTTGAAGAGATAAAACCTTGATAAATTTCCTCTGATGGTATGGTTTATGGCCTCGATGATGATCTAATGGATGGAATAGTTATACCGAGGTGCAGTCTTGATGATTTCTTGGAGAGAATAAATGACATCGCTTTAAATGGTTAGAACATGACGGATGATTTTTAAAAAGAAAATCATAACTTCCTCGATGCAGTAATTAGAACAGTGGCTTTATTTCATTGATGCAATTTAGGTTTATAAAACGGCAGCGTTCATTCATTGACGGAAAATATAGAACGATGTTGACATTTCATTGATGAGACACAGAGAACGATGTTATTATTTCATTGATGCAATGTACAGGATTGTAGTGTTTCATTCGTTGGTGTAATATATTGAAGGATGCTGTTATTGCATTGGTACAACATATGAAACGGTAGTGTTATTTCATTCATGCAACATATATAATATATTATAGATCGATGATGTTATTTCATTGATGCAATTTATATAACGGAGGTGTTATTTCATTGATGCAATATATAGTACTGTAGCGTTTATTTCCTTGATGTAATATATAGAACGGGGGTGCTATGCCATGAATGCAATATATAAAGTGCCAATAATTTTTATGTTTTGATTGATTGGATAATATGATGATGAATATTTCATGAATGGACTTTATATACCTACGACAATCATGATTTCTTTCATGGATTAGAAAAAAGTCAAATTTTTTTTTCACAGGTGTGGATTTAGACAAAATTATGAATATCTGGAAAAGCAGAGATGATTTCAAGGAAGCTTGATTTGAATGATTGAATAAAAAGATCAACGATGCTGTTATTTTCATTCATCAATAGTCCATTACCACAGTTGTTGCTAACTTTCAGTGATGGGCTTCATGTCTACATGTAGCTGTAGTTTCTCAAAATAACTGTTGGCTATAAGATTACGTGTACAAAGCCAATTGTTGCTGACTTGCGGTGGTGTTGCTCAGACGGCGATAATGCCTTGGCCCGACCTCTCATTCTCACAATGCCTCGAGTAGATGATAATCCATAGTGGTCAGTAGAGGAGTTGCTTACGAACTGTCTGTTCTCGTAAGACTTCCATCTCATACGTGCGAGGGGCAGCTCCACGCGTGCGCCTCATGTTCTTCCCACATCTGGTAAGCCTCTTTTACTCACACATAGGTCTGAAGCCACGCCGAACATGAACTTTGGACAATTTCCTGGAGACCACTGTAAAACAAGACCACGCTTGGAGCTTTGGGGGGGGGGGGGGGGGGGGAATATGACAGAATACACTGGAGCAATAACAATGTTGTGATTTAGATTTAGAGAGAGAGGGAGAGAGAGAGATAGCATCAATGCTAATTGCAATGATTGAAAAGCACATCATTGCCTAAGGTAGCTTGAAACCAGGGGCACACAAATGTGTTACAGGTGGGGTAAGGGATGGGCAGGTGGGGGTGGGGGTGAGGGCAGACTAGGCTCGAGAGTGCGTCTATGAGGAAAGTATGGGTATAGGAATAAGGAAACAACCAATGGAGAGAGACAAGACCATCTCGAAACGAACATAGGAATAAATCACAAGGTGTCCTGAAGCAAAGTCTGAATGGCAAATGATCAAGCGGACATATTACAACACAACACGAAGCTTGGTGGGCGGTGTGAGGGTGAGGGAAGAGTGAGAGGGGGTGAGGGAAGGCAAGGTAAATTATGAGCCTGAAGGACAAGGGCATTAAAGTTGGGCGGATGGAGCGGATCGGTGATAGCAAAGAGCACGCAGCCTAATGTATCGTTGAGAGCTATAACAAGAGTCTGAGTCTTTGGCGAAACGAATGCACCGTGGGCACATTTTTCCAATGTAAATGCATTTGGACAAATACAGTCTTATCTTATATGTTGCATTGTATCTTGTAATATTATAAGATGGGAAACTTCAATCACAAAAGGTGAGGACAGCATTGGAATGGTAAAGAACTATTGTGATGACGATATTAGATGTTTATCTGATAGAACACGCACGGGTTGGAGCTAAATGCCATGGAGTGTTGATTATTTTGTGGACAACTTTTTAACGTGAAAAGTGAAACTTGGATGACAACGTTGGACATTGGTACGACGCAATGCTTCTTACAGTTGAAGTAATCTTCATAGCGAATTGCGTAAAATGGGGACAATATAATACTGTGAAAAGCGTGTATTGGAGGGGGGGGGGGGGGGGGGGGGGAGAGAAATAGTGATTTCAGACATCTGAGATGTGGAGACGTATCACGATGTGGGATGATAGGGGAGTGAACACTGACACTTCCTGGTGAAACACAAAAGGGGCGAGAATTGACTGTCGTTGTTCAGGCATTGCCAAACTTGAGCGCACCTGTCCTGGAGCAGGTTAGCCACAGACTGGTTGTGGTAGTGTATACAATGAAACGTCCTACAGCGAGGCAGGTACAGTAAGATTATTATTAGAACGGAGTGTCCTGGAGCCAGTTAGCCATAGTATCTTGGTTATTTTGGTCTTTAGAATAAAATGTCTGGCAGTCAGTTACCCACGATGTGATAATTTGTGGTTTTAAGCAGTGGGATTTTCTGGAGCCACCTAAGAGCCGCAGTTTGGTCATTATGGTTTATACAGTAGAATGTATTGGAACAACTTATTCAAAGTATCACGGTTATTGTAGTTCATAGAATGGAATGTCCTGGAGCCAGTTAGCCACAGTATGGTTGTCACTCCTGCCTGGAGCCAGTTAGCCGCAATATCTTGGAGCCAGTTAACCACAGTATATATATATATATAACGCCTGTCACTCGCACCTATCAATTGGAGCCAGTTGGCTACAATATAGTTAGGGGACATCTGTCTTGGAGCCAGTTAGCCAAAGTATAGTTATAACACCTGTCCTAGAGCAAGTTGGCCACAATATAGATATAACAACCTGTCTTGGAGCCAGTTAGCCACAATATATTATAACACCTGTCTTGGAGCCAGTTAGCCACGACATAGATATAAATCCTGTCTTGGATCCAGTTGGCTACAATATAGTTCTAACACCTGTCCTTGGTCCTGATTTGTATCGAAAGAGTCCGCTGGACCTAAAGCAATAACCATGTAATGTAATGTAACACCTGTCCTGGAGCAAGTTGTCCAACGAATAGTTCTTACTGCTTTCCTGGATCCAGTTAGCCAAAGTATATTTGTAACACCTGTCCTGGAGCAAGCTGGCCCCAATATTATGGTTATTACACTTGTACTGGAGCAAGCTGACCCCAATATCATGATTACTGTAACACTTGTACTAAATCCAGTTAGACACAATAGGCTTATGTTTATTGCATTTTATTTCAAAACGGAATGTCTAAGAAACTAGTTAGTCACAGCTAGTTACTCTACCTTCATCTTTGGTCTTATGCTATCCTATCCTATCCCGTAACTCAAAAGGTCGTAGGGGCACCACAGATGATTGTTTAACCAGCCTACTCCGTCTTTATCTGTTCTCAGCAACCCCCATGGCTTCGTTCAGTGTCAAACCAATCCCTTGTCAGTGAAGCCAATTGTAGTGACGGAAAAGAGCCGACATCCCAACTCTTTTTGAACTTTGCTATATAATATGCATGGCTCGGTGGATATTATTTATTTATTTATTTATTTATTTATGTAATCGCTCTTATATAGCGCTTTTCCAGTTCAAGAGCTGCACAAGGCGCTGGCCAATACAGGATCTAACTCCAGCCGCCCCTGGCGCCCATTTTGCAGCCTTTGGGCGCATAGTCTGACGCCCACGATCGGGTATGAGCGGAGGAAGGACCTAGTGCTTGCTGCCTGGGTGTATTTGTGTAGCCCGCACTCTCCCGTCTAGGGCCATCAGCATCAGGATCTTTACAGTCCGTGCCATGGAATGCGTGCGTGCACTGACTAGACCTCGGTTCATACTCTCTCATCCGAAAGATTAGTGTCTTAGAGTCATGTTTTTTTTGTTTTTTAAATCTTCTCGTAATTTCAGGCCGTTAACCAGCTTTGTACCATGACCGTACGGGCTACGATGTTGTCGCTTGCCATTCAATTGCTTCAATTGTGATAGGAGAAACATCTGTGTCATCACTAAGGAAATGGGTGCCGTTGGGAACCGCTGAGTATGCACGATAGTGTCATGTTGTTGGCCACAGTCTTTCTCTCAACTCTTACGCCCAATTGCCGCCTTTCTCCTGGACAGGTTAGTATTTCAGAAAAAACAAACATTATAATGTTAACTTTAGATATAACAGAAACATTATAATGTTGTAGTGATGTAAGTATTACTGCTTGGTGTCTATTGTTTTATACTTAGCCAGTGTTTTACACTTGGCAGTGGTTTTAAATAGTGCCTTTTAGTAACATTACCCGCAGTCTGCAACGAACTGCTTTTCGTCGTATCTCCATGAAGAGGTTAAAAACGTGTAGATACAGTGGTTGGCCTCTCCAGCCAATCCATCAATGTTATCCGCAAAACGGAGGTTGGAGATTGATCTACCCCCTTTGCTGACTGTGCCTTCGTGATCTGCGAGGGCATCTGACATGATGCGCTCTAGGAAGATGTTGAAGAGCGTTGGAGATAGTAGCATCCTTGACGCACGCCGATTGTTGTTCTGAACCAGTTCCCGATGGCGCTGTTGTGGAGGGACTGCACTGGTAGCCTTGTCATAACTTCAGTAATGTTAGGGCTGATGTTGTACATTCTCATGGTTGCCCACAGAGCTGAATGCCAGATTTGGTCAAACGTTTTCTTGACGTCTACAAACAAATGATGTAGATGTTGTTAAAGTAAACATACTTCCCCCTATAGCTCCTCCCTATGCCTTCTCTTCTCCCCTCCCTCTTCTCCCCTTCCCTGTTCAACCCCCCCCCCTCCCACCACCACTCCCGCAAACAACCACAAACGACCGCGCGCGCAAATTCGCACATGATCAAAAACTAAATTGTCACAGGGTAAGGAAGTACAAAAGGGAATACAATCATGTTAATAAATATTAGGAGCAAATAGAGAATAGAAATTTGTGGAGTACAGATGTTATTGATTTACCTCTTGTGTTAAAGAATTCCACATACTTGGACCAGAATATGACAGAGATGTTTTAAATACGTATAAGCATGGTTGTGGAAATATTACATTATATCTGAAAGATGAATATCGAGATGATGATTTGCAAAAAAAAAAGTGCTTTTAAATAAGCAGGAACTCTATTGTTTAGTATTTTGTACATTAAAACAGCTTTGTATTGTAATTGAGAGAGAGAGAGAGAGAGAGAGAGAGAGAGAGAGAGAGAGAGAGAGAGAGAGAGAGAGAGAGAGAGAGAGAGAGAGAGAGAGAGAGAGAGAGAGAGTCATGATTATGTATACTGTATTGTCTTTCATGGTTTGACTTCTTCTTCTTCTTCTTCTTCTTTTTTTCTTCTTCTTCTTCTTCTTCTTCTTCTTCTTCTTCTTCTTCTTCTTCTTCTTCTTCTTCTTCTTCTTCTTCTTCTCTTTCTTCTTTCTTTCTTTCCTTGTTTCCATTTCTTCTAGAAGCTTGAAGATCATCGTTAAATGTCTTCTTGTTCATCCTCCTGTTCTCTTCTTCTTCTTCTTCTTCTTCTTCTTCTTCTTCTTCTTCTTCTTCTTCTTCTTCTTCTTCTCGTCCTTCCTCAACTTTGTTGTTGTTGTTCTAATTCTCCCCATTTTTCTTTTCCTCGTTCTTCTTCCTTCTTGTCTTTGACAAGTTCGTGGATGGTTTTGAAATGTTGCAATCCATTGTCCATATTGTTCTAAGCCTGAGTAGGCAGCTGTCCTGGTCCAGAACTCGTAAAACCAACTAATACTAACTCCAACTTCTGGATAGACTCTTCAGCCCTAATCATGTGAAATAAGGAGGAGGAAGAAGAAGAAGAAGAAGAAGAAGAAGAAGAAGAAGAAGAAGAAGAAGAAGAAGAAGAAGAAGAAGAAGAAATGACGAAGAAGAAGAAGAAGAAGAAGAAGAAGAAGAAGAAGAAGAAGAAGAAGAAGAAGAAGAAGAAGAAGAAGAAGAAGAAATCCAGAATCCAAAGACCATTGAAGACGCTCCCACAATAGAAATATCTGTCCAGTCAAGATGGCTATCAAATTCCAAGGAGTGGTACTGCTGCTGCTACTACTACTACTACTGCTTCTATTACTACTACTGCCACTGCTACTACTGCTACTTCTTTTTTTCTTCTGCTACTGCTACTATTGCTACTTCTTCTAGTACTACTTCTGCTACTACTACTTCTACTACTACTACTGCTACTATTACTACTACTTCTTCTAGTACTACTACTGCTGCTGCTGCTACTACTACATCTTAAAGTACTACTGCTGCTGCTGCTACTACTACTTATTCTTCTACTACTGCTACTGCAGCTGCTCCTTCTACAACTACAACAACTTCTTCTTCTATTACTACTTCTGTCGGTGCTGCTTGTTACGTTTGAGACGCGCACGATAGATCCGATCGTTTTGTTTTGCAAAGCATGCAATAACAGAGTGTGTTTACCTTTGATTTGATTTTGCGTTGTTGTTAGAAGAAGTTTTGTATAAGTTTGATATTTTTCGTTGGTCGATATTATTGCAGAATTGTCTAGAATTACTTGTTTACTATCGATCGAAGCATGTAGATAAATCTAGTGGTAGCTAAGAGATTCTTCTAACCTAAATAAAGTTATATGACGTAAGACAGTGCATAGTTCCGGTGACGACGTTTTTTCTGATTGGATGTCATTGCGTCATGCTGGAATGTTCGAACTTTCTCTAGAGTATAGAGAGACTATGCATATAGTATCGCACTATTTTTTTTTAAAAGGAGAGTAAAAACGTGATTGATAGAGATTTGTGTTGATTGTATGCAGTTGTTGATATTTTCGCCCGAAAGGAGTAAACCTTGCTAACGAGAAAGCACAGCAGTTGGAGTGCAGAGCCACAACACGATACAGAGGGTGGAAGTGGGGGGGGGAGGGTAGGAAAAGATTAAGCTCCTACTCCTTCGGATGAGAGTATAAACCGAGGTCTAGTCTCTGCCTGCACGCATTCCATCTCAGGGACTAAAGATCCTGACGCAAATGTCCTGGACGGGGGTGGTGGGGTGGGGGTGGGGGTGCCGGCTACACAAATACCTCCCCATCCTCGGTCGCCCAGAATGGTGCTCAAGGATCTGGGCGTCAGACTATTCCCCCCACCCCCCACCCCCTTCAAATTTTGCAAGTGGGGGATGGTAAAGGTAAAGGTAAAGGTAGTCCCATAGCCTTGTGGCCGTAGGGGAGCGTGATGTTGGAGATCACACTTATCTTGGGCCAGCGTAATGAGGGTGATGCCCAACTCTCTCCCTCGCTGCTTTACCTTCCCCACCCTCAAGAGAGTAGGTACTCAATCACAGTTGAGTCAACTGGGGGCGTTGTTGTTTTGTCGCTTCACACCTTAGCGGTCACCCATCCAAGTGCTAACCGCACCGGACGGTGCTTCACTTTCGACACAGTAGCGAGTGCTCCAACCACTGCACTATCCGACACCCCAGTGGGGGATGAGTTGGAGGAAATGTTTTTAAGGAATAAAATTGCTTGACTTGACGCAAAGGCAGGGAGTCAAGGGAGCGAGAGAGAGAGAGAGAGAGAGAGAGAGAGAGAGAGAGAGAGAGAGAGAGAGAGGAGAGAAGGGAGGGAGGCAGGTGGCTTGTTACTGGACGCATTAGCCCATGACTCAGGCAAATGGTTCACCACGAGTGAGGTAGCTAAGATTTGCGTGTAGATGCAGAATAGAAAATTTACCAAGAATACTGTCTCTACCGCTGAATTAATGCACACAATTACAAGGGCAGATAATCAATGCGCAGGCGAGGAGAAAATAGCTCGGCCGCGACGGGAGTGATTTCCCTTAGGTACGCTCTCGTGGGATAAAAAGGGAGACTAATTTCTTGTCTACTTTCCAGTCATAACTAACCGTGAAAACCCGACAAGGTTTGAACCCGCATTGATGTCAACAATGTCAAGTTAGGGTGGCAAGGTTAACAGGGGAGGGAGGTAGAAAGGGTTAGGTGGGAAGGAGACGGGGCGAAGTCGTGTACGATCGGGTGTGGATAGGTGGTATGTATGAAAAAGAGAAAGAGAGAAACGTTTTTTTTTGAAACTTTTTTTTTTTTATTAGGGATAAAGATTTTAGACTAATAAGAAGTCTAATCTTCCAATCTGTCCCTTACCAAATTAACATAATAAATAACCTTTAACATTAACTTGGAAATCATAGACATCACACACACATGCACTCACACACATGCACACACAATCACAACAACATCTTCTTCATCATTATCTTTAAACAATGTTAGGCAACCACCACCCTTCCTATCCCTCACCCTCATAATAATAATAATACAAATAAAAATAATCATAGCAACAATGATAATAACAATAATAATAACAATAATAATAATAATAATAATAATAATAATAATAATTATTATTATTATTATTATTATTATTATTATTATTATAATTAATATTATTAGGCCTATTATCATCATCATTACTATTACTATCATACTACAATGTCATGAAAAACTGTGTTATCATATAAAAAATATCAGTTTTATAATTTTTTTTGAAGATGTTTGCATAGGTTATTTTTGAAAGAAAATATTGTGGTGCAATGTTTACACTCCAGAGGAAGAGAGTTCCATACAGCAGCTCCATTAAATGATGGGCTATTTTTGTATAAATCAATGCGAAGGAGGGGTAGTTTATAATTATAAAGTCTATGCCCAACAACTGGCTTAGTAAAAAATATATCAAGATATGCTGGTGTTTTTCCTTGTGTGATTTTGAACATAAGGATAGCTGTATTAAATACAAATTGTTTTTGAAGTGGGAGTATTCAGAGTTCTTTGTATTTCTCAGTAGTTGGAATATTTAAATGTATATTATAAGAGAGAGAGAGAGAGAGAGAGAGAGAGAGAGAGAGAGAGAGAGAGAGAGAGAGAGAGAGAGAGAGAGAGAGAGAGAGAATGAGAATGAGAGATATAATGAGAGAGAGAGAGAAAGAGAGAAAAGGAGAGATAAAGAGAGAGAGAGGGAGGATGATTGAGAATGAGAGATAGAATGAGAGAGAGAGAGAGAGAGAGAGAGAGAGAGAGGGTGAGTGAGAATGAGAGATAGAATGAGAGAGAGAGAAAAAGAGAGAGATAAAGAGAGAGAAAGAAAGAGAGAGGGTGAGTGAGAATGAGAGATAGAATGAGAGAGAGAGAAAGAGAGAGAGAGAGAAAGAAAGAGAAAAAGAGAGAGAGGGAGGGTGAGTGAGAATGAGAGATAGAATGAGAGAGAGAGAAAGAAAGAGAGAGAGGGTGAGTGAGAATGAGAGATAGAATGAGAGAAAGAGAGAGAGAGAAAGAAGAGAGAGGGAGGGTGAGCGAGAATGAGAGATAGAATGAGATAGAAAGAGAGAGAGAGGGTGAGTGAGAATGAGAGATAGAATGAGAGAAAGAGATAGAAAGAGAAACAGAGAGGGTGAGTGAGAATGAGAGATAGAATGAGAGATAGAATGAGAGAGAGAGAGAGAGAGGGTGAGTGAAAATAAGAGATAGAATGAGAAATCATAGAAATCACACACCCATGCACTCACACACATGCACACACAATCACACCAACATCTTCATCATTATCTTTAAATAATGTTAGGCACACCCCCCCTTCCTATCCCTCACCCTCATAATAATAATACAAATAACAATAATCATAACAATGATAATAACAATAATAATGACAATAATAATAATTATTATTATTATTAATATTATTATTATTATCATCATCATTACTATTACTATCATACTACAATGTCATGAAAAACTGTGTTATTATATAAAAAAAATATCAGTTTTATAAATAATTTTACAGATGTTTGCATAGGTTATTTTTGAAAGAAAATATTGTGATGCAATGTTTACACTCCCGAGGAAGAGAGTTCCACACAGCAGCTCCATTAAATGATAGTCTATTTTTGTATAAATCAATGCGAGGGAGGGGTAGTTTATAATTATAAAGTCTATGCCCAACAACTGGCTTAGTAAAAAATATATCAAGATAAGCAGGTGTTTTTCCATGTGTGATTTTGAACATAAGGATAGCTGTATTAAATACAAATTGTTTTTGAAGTGGGAGTATTCGGAGTTCTTTGTATTTCTCAGTAGTTGGAATATCTGTATTTATATTATAAGACTTATAGAGTATTTTGATTGCTCTTTTATGAAGACTGTTTAGCGGTTTAATTTGCGCGTCACTGGCATTACACCAAACAGTTGATGCATAATTAAAATGAGACGTACAGTGGGCATAGAAAAAAGATTTTAATGCACCAACCGTAACAAAATGTCTAAGTTTATTTAGAAGGAAAAGGTATTTATAAATTTTTTTACAGATATGGTTAATGTGTGACCGCCAGGTAAAATCATCATCAATGATTACGCCTAGCACTTTATGTTCACGAACTTGATCAATACTGTACGACCCTAAGTTTAGATGAAGGCAAAACGATACATTTTGACGTTTTTGTCTTGTAGTGAGAAGCATACCTTTGCTTTTATTAGGATTTAATTTCATTCTATTGTTGTCACACCAGTTATCAATTTCATTTATGCTTATTTGAAGACTTAGTTCTACCTGTTGTAGATTTTTATTATGAGTATGAAGGGATGAATCATCAGCAAATAGGTCAAGGTTAACATTTTGTGTGAGAAAAAGGGGCATATCATTGATAAATATACAAAATAAAATAGGACCAAGAATGGATCCTTGAGGAACTCCACAAGTGACATCTCCAGGAGACGAAAATGAACCATTAGTATATACTGACTGGTGCTTGTTTGATAAATATGATTTAAAAAATAATACAAAAACTGCCCCTACACTGTCTTGCTTGTTTATAGCATTAAGCCAAACATCATTGTTTGTTTGTTTCTTTAATTTAACGTCTATTCACCTAAGTGATTTTAGACTTGATGGGAGCAGGGGGAAATATTAAACAAATAATGAATGGTCATAATGAAGCGAAAAAGGGATTAAACAAAGTACACAAAACTGAACAATTAAACAATCAAATTTGTGAAATAATTAGAAATTATACAAATTACATCCAATATAACTACTAACCAATCCTTGTAAAATAATCTTCATGATTTACAGGATCCAGCGGGCTGTAATAAGCCGAATCAGGATCATTATATCTCATATAATTAAGTAATTCAATGTTCTGAATTTATACATATATAATATTCCATGTTCTTAATTTATCCTTCATAGAAACAATCTATTAGATCTAGTAAATAATCTGTACTGACTGTTGTTGTTGTTGTTGTTGTTGTTTGTTTTTTACAAAAAAACATCCAACAGGACTGTATATTAATGATTTTGCAATTGATATCCAATAAATAATATTTTTATCCTGAATATTTCGAATATGTTGTGGAATATATTGCGCAATTGCACTGCATTCATTAATGAGATGATTAATAGAAATTGCTTGTTTGCAAATGCAAGCAACTTCCTTACAGTATTTTGTCCTCCACGAGTTCAAAGCAAGACGATATGCTAAACTGATAACAGTCCGCGAGGAATGTAACATTCCATTATATAATTTAATGCAAGGAATTTTATTTTTTATAGTTTTCTCAATTATACGATATACTTTATTTTTTGAGAATGGAATATCGAGCTGAAGAACAGTACTTCCATTTTTTTGCCCCTTTTTTTGCAATCCTATCAGCCCAGTCATTATGATTTAATCCGCTATGAGATGGTATCCAGCAAAATTGAACATTTGTTCCATTTATGATTAAACTATGAATAAGATATTTAATTTCATCTATAATATAACAGCCTTCTTTATTAGAATTTGAATCCAAAGTTTGTAAAACTGATTTAGAATCAACACAAAATAATATATTGAGAAAGTCAGTGTGTAAACTAATGATTTTATTCAATGCCATAAGTATAGCAATAAGTTCTGCAGTAAATATTGAATGCCCTTTCCCTAAAAAGTAAGCCTCGTTAAATTTTAAAGCAGGTATAACATAACCTGCTCCTGTTTCACCTGATTCTAAAACAGAACCATCAGTATAAATTTGTAGGTAAGAATAATATTTTTCATAGATACGTTCCTTTGCTTCTGCTGCTAATAAAATGCTGTTTTCCTGTTTTCTTAATTCAGAATAGTCCATGTCAAAATTTGCTCGTTGAAGTTCCCAATTAGGTATAGGTATTTGGGAAATTATGTTTGAATCGATTTTACAATTTAAATTAGATTCGTTCATGAGATCATTTGTATACGTTAAAATAGTCTGTAAATAATTAATACCCTGTGCTCTTTTGGGAAAATGTAAATCAGAGCGTATTTCTAATTCTGAATCTGTGAAATTTTCAACTGCAGATGCCCTCACGCTATATATATTTAGCACATGATAATTTTCTCCATTCATGTAATGGTAATACACCTGCAGCGTTATAAGCATCAGATGTTTTTGTGTGTATTGGAACACCCATAGCCATTTTAATTGCTTTGCTATCCATACTTTGAAGTAATTTTAATAAGTATTTTGGAGCAGAGAAGTATACCTCTTGGCCATATGTTAATTTAGATCGAACAAGCATGCACACCAGGTGAATCAAATTTTGTGAATCTTGTCCCCATTTTTGATAACTTATAATCTTTATTAAATTTAAACTTTTATAATGCCAAATTTATATAAAGCCAAACATCACAAAGATGGGAGAGCGCTGTTTGACAAGAGTGGTTAGGTCTGAAGCCAGACTGATAAGGATGAAAAACAGCATTATTTTCTAAATATTTCATAAGGTTAATATGAATATATCTTTCCAGAGGTTTAGATAGAACAGGCAGAATGGATATTGGTCGAAAGTTGTCAAGAACAGAAGTATCACTTGTTTTAGGTAAAGGTATTACTTTAGCTTCTTTAAATATTGAGGGAAACTGATTTTGTTCAATGCATAGATTATAGATGTAGGTTAAAGGTTTAATGATATATGGAAGAGACAATTTTATAATGAACGCATTTAAATTATAGATGTCCAGAGACTTTTTATTTTTCATTTGTAATATTAGAGAAGTTACTTCATTTTCAGTTAACCGAGGTATAATAAATGAGGCAGATTCATGAAGTTTGCTTCTGCAAAACTGGTTGATCCTATCATATATCATTGTATCTGTGTTTGTGTTTGCGTTATTAGATGTAATAATAGAGTCAGTCAATGAAAGGAAATATTTATTAAAATCATCATTAGTGAATAGATATTGATTTGTTTTTCTTGTTCGAGATTTTTTGCAAAATTCGTTCATTGCTTGCCAAATACAAGTTATATTCCTTGATAATAAAGTTTGGAAATATTGTTTCTTCGCATTTCTTACAAGAGTAAGGACTTTATTACGTTGCTTTTTATACAGATCAAACTTTTTTTGTTTTTTAAGTCTGTCACGCAAGGACATGGCAGCCTTAATTTCAGTATTCATCCAGGTGGGTACTGACGCTTGTTTTACCCTCTTCCTCCTGAGTGGAGCATGTGCATTGACGACAGAAAGCATTAGTTTCAAAAATATTTCGGCTGCTTCATTAGGGTTATTACATGCTCTTAAATTGATAAAATCAATTAAACTTAAGTCCTGCAAATATGCGGACTTATCAAATTTCTTAAAGTTTCTATACATAATGTAGGTGTGTCCTTTGAACTGTGGCTTTGGAAGCTGGCATGAACATTTGCAAATAATGGCAGCATGATCACTGACAGACACGTCAGACGTGAAAGCAGCAGAAATTATATTATGATTGATACTGTATATATGATCAAGAAGAGTTGACTTTGTTTCAGTTATTCTTGTCGGTTCCTGAATAAACTGAGTTATACCAAGCAAGTTTGTTATTGTGTTCCAGTGTGATTGAGACTGTAAAAGATTAATGTTAAAGTCTCCTAATATAATAAAGTTTAAATTGCAAGCATTGACTTTGTCCATCATTGGTAAAAAATTACTGAACCAGTCGCAGTTGCTGGCAGGATTTCTATAGATAAATCCTATAAGAATAGGCATGTTTTTATATGGCCTGACCTCCAGCCAGATGCATTCAATACATTTGAGTTCAAGGTCATTTCTCCGTTTGACAAAATTACGTAAATTATTATGAACATAGACACCAATACCAGTATGTCCACAAAAATTAGCATCTTGTCTTATAAAATAATAATGTGGTATCGAAATTGACTCTGAAGTATGTATGAAGAGAGAGAAAGAGAGAGGGTGAGTGAGAATGAGAGACAGAATGAGAGAGAGAGAGAGAGAAAGAGAGAGAGAAAGAAAGAGAGAGAGAGAAAGAGGGTGAGTGAGAAGGAGAGATAGAATGAGAGAGAAAGAGAGAGAGGGTGGGTGAGTGAGAATGAGAGATAGAATGAGAGAGAGAAAGAGAGAGAGAGAAAGAGAGAGAGGGTGAGTGAGAATGAGAGATAGAATGAGAGAGAGAGAAAGAGAGGGAGGGTGAGTGAGAATGAGAGATAGAATGAGAGAGAGAAAGAGAGAGGGTGAGTGAGAATGAGAGATAGAATGAGAGAGAGAGAGAAAGAGAGAGAGGGTGAGTGAGAATGAGAGATAGAATGAGAGAGAGAGAAAGAGAGAGAGGGTGAGTGAGAATGAGAGATAGAATGAGAGAGAGAGAAAGAGAGAGAGGGTGAGTGAGAGTGAGAGATAGAATGAGAGAGAGAAAGAGAGAGAGGGAAAGATAAAGAGAGAGAGAGGGTGAGTGAGAATGAGAGATAGAGAGAGAGAGGGTGGGAGGTGGGGGTGGGGACCATCTACATACATCAGTGCCCATCCAAGGGAAAGGGCGTATGGAATTACGGGATAGTTGAAAACATCTTCCACGTTTCATAATTTATTTAATAAGACACACTATAAATAATAACGGGAATTTGTAAACAAACAAAAACAACAACAACAAAAACAACAAAGAACCCACAACAATTTGTTGTGTCTGAAGATAGGTTCTACTTTCTCCATTATAGTCGCTGAAACCACTTACAGTATCAGAACTATAGACAGTGGCATTGTATTGGGCTGTGTTGTCCTATGTAGGGTCCTCTCTTCATTTCAAAGTAAATTTAAATGTTAAAAAAATAAATTTAACGTTTACCCTAGGTCATAAACTAATCTAAAATAATCCAATCAGAGTCAAACTATGTATATTTGCTTAGACCTCGATCCGTTGCAAGAGAGGAAGAGGAGAGGGTTGGGGGTTAAAGGACACCTATTTGCTCCGTTTACATCAGGCGTGACACGGACACCCTGGCACACCAAACGCTAGTCTTACTGCAGACGTCTGTATTTTCAGTCATATCTCATTTCTGAGTAGGTTATCCTAAGTAAGCTCTGACGTATCCAAACAATTTGAATCCACGTTGTTGAGGTGAATCCTCTCCGATAAACGTATAAACACACAAAACAAACACACACACACATGCACACACACCTATATACACACCTACCTAACAAATAACAAATGGACCTAGCTAGTTTCCCATTCAGCAATCATTGCGTGTCATTTGATGCAGATCGCCGCGCTTTGAGCCTGATTGGTGATTTTGGAGAAAAGCTCGTATGATCGATGATAATGATGATGCTCGTATTATCGATGATAATGATGATTTTTCTTCTTCTTCTTCTTCTTCTTCTTCTTCTTCTTCTTCTTCTTACTATTACTATTATGCAACAGCAACCGAACTAGCGGCCGTGCTGAGACACAGCAAAACGTTAATTAAAGTGTTACGCTGTCAGTATGTGTGTGTGTGTGTGGGTGTGTGTGGGCGTCTTTGTCTTTTGACACTTTTGCCAACAAATTCGTAGTTACACACCCGCATACCGCTGACGTGCGTATTTCTGCCGACTTTGGCACAACGAAAGAGGCATGTCTAGGGACTCGGGGGACATAATTTCACCCTAGCACGTTAAAAAAACACGTGGTTACAAATTGTCGGCAGAATTCTATACACAGCCTTCCGTGTGTATAATCTTGAACATCGCGTGTGTATCCCGCAAAATTTTGTGGTCGCTGGTTTCACAGGATGTGACTACGTTCACCTGACGTCACTTCACTTCCGCCCCTCTCTCTCCTGGGCTGCGCGAGATTTTATGTAAGCATTATGAATAGTTTCATGATTTTATTATTATTAGTATTATTATTATTATTATTATTATTATTATTATTATTATTATTATTATTATTATTACTACTACTACTACTATTATAATTTTTTAATTTCTTTACTTTTTTTATTTTTTTTAAATTTATTTATTTATTTATTTATTTGTTTTAATTTACATTTTTATTTTTATTATTATTATTATTATTATTATTATTATTATTATTATTATTATTATTATTATTATTATTGTGGGGGGTGGGGGCTTGGAGGCCCAACTTCAACTTTTTGTAAGACGCAAAATGACATTTATAAGTACTTCGTTCTTCACAGGTGTAATGAAATTGAGTTATTTCATTATGGACATAGCACTCGAGATAATCTCATAGCACTCGAGATAATCTAAAATTATTATTCTCTTCTAAACTGAGAAGTAAAGAATAATTGTAGTTGTTTATATTATGTGAAGTTACTGTATATTCAATATGAATGATAATAAAAAGACAAACTAGTCAAGAATCTATGACCTCCCAATAAAAGTGACGTATTCTTAGAGCAGCCATTTTTGTTTTGAAGACTTTTGACGTAGTACTCTTCTCATATTCGTGGGACGTAAAGTTGGTATTGACAACGAGGTGCACAGGTATTTCATCGTAGGCACATTTGTTTACCAAGACTTGTGACTCAGACTTCAAAGCGAGAGGACCACACCCTCCGAGCTCTGCTTTTCAACGGGCGAAAACCGTCATCCAAAATATTGGGAAATCTGAAAGTTCAATCTAGGCATCGTCATCTTCTTTCCTTTGGCGACGTGTTGTTGATGATAGTACCACATAGAACCGTTTGGACACCTTTGCTGAAGAATATTGACAAGATTGATGACAGAGATGGAAGACAGCCGGGAGCAGACGATGTCGAACGTAGACCTGTTGCAGCTATAGCCACTGTCTACTTCGATGTCCTGTAACTCGTCTTTGAGAGAAGAGCGCTGATCACATTGTCCACTGACGACTGAGGGTCGAATTGCTACGAACTGAAGATGAAGAAGTCTTGTAACTGGTGGGACCTCTTTTCTTTTCACCTTTATTCTGGAACCTGTTCCTGAAACTTCACCTTACTTCTACGGGTGTGTTTACCATCTATTGGGAAGGGCTACAGTCAAAACATCTAAGAAGAACCATGACTGTGCCGGATTCGAGTGTCGAGTTATTCTACAAGAACATTTGACTCAAACGCGTACTCGGTCTCAACCTCGTCAAAAAATCGGTTAAGTTGTCATCTTGAAATTGCCTACCTTTCGAGGAAGGTGATTTTATTATCACTAGTAAATATCGTTCATTTTCTGTGACAGTATTTTATCTTCTCTTTACATGTAAAAGAAGAGTTTGATAGCGAGCAGAAGTTTATGTATTGAGCCACTACACGCATTAACATCTTGCAACATTACATCTTTAAACTTTTCTGCTTATAACAAAATAAATCAAACAATAAACACAACAAGTGGGGGCATCGTCTGGGATAGTTTATAACGTAACTATAACGAAATTATAACGAGTGTAACTCTATTTTCTAAGTTGCGGAAATTCTGTCACAATTTTGAACTTTTTACTGGTTTTAATAATCTTGTTATCATCATGTTTATGCATATTTTGTACATGTTGTAATAACCTTGCCATCGTTAACAACATGTAAGTTAACCATCTAGAAGGATAGTTCTAGCAATTTATCCAGTTTATATTTTGCGATAGAATTCTGTCGGGGAAATATTCTATTGAAGGGGGAAAATCGACGGATAGATTTGTTCTTCTGATTAGTCATACAGTTGATTAGTCGTGTGCTAGATTGAATTTATTTATCAAGTATCGGTCATTGGTAAAAGATGAATTCGGAAACACGAGGACCTGTGTTAATCTAGAGTGTTGTATAGGTAGAAATTAGTTATGTAAAACTAAGTTACCTTGTCGTTTTTGACAGCTAGATGGAGATCTAGTGAACATTGTTTATTTGTGAAACAGTCCTTTAGACAATTTGTTAAAGGCGTGTACTTTAATAGGTTGGATAGATTGTAGCAGGGAGTTCTACAATAAGGACCATTAAAGTTTGAAATTATTATAACAATCTTTGTCTTATAAGAAGTAGAGGCTATAGGATTAGTTATCAGGGAACGTTGGATTGCGTTCGCAAGGTCTAGCAAATTCGGGTCACCATAAAGGAATGACCGGCTGAATTATGTTAGGTATATAATCACGTGGGTATGATTATATACGAATAAAGTCTTCAGAAGTTTTATGTATTTATTCGAAGCAGGTCGTATCTGCAATGGCAGGAGAGTAAGTCCATTGTTCAGTTAGTCTATAAAACTGGAGGGTACAGATAGAGCAATTGTTGTTGGCTAGTATAGACAGTTGCAGAATCTAGTACCAGTAACTGCGAAGAGTTTGATAGCGAGCGGAAGTTTATGTATTGAGCCACTACATGCATTAACATCTTACAACATTACATCTTTAAACTTTTCTGCTTATAACAAAATAAATCAAACAATAAACACAACAACAGGTGAAGTTGAAAGGTTCCACTTTTTATTTAGTTATTTTTTTAAAAATTTATTTCTTAATGTTAACTAATTGTTATAAGGGAATGTATGCTGTTAAAAGTGTATGTGTATGTCAGTAGTATGATGATTTTTATGGTTTGATAATGTAGAACATATCTATGATGTGCGCATGGTAGATTTCGTAAATTGTTTATGTTACATCAATACAACTTATGTTAATCTGATGAATAAAAATTGATACAACAACATGATTTTACATGGCTTCACACATGTTTTATTGACTACTGACTGTTATTGTAGTTAATATGTGCTGCAAAATGTAAGGAGACTGGTAATTTTCTCTGCAGAGGGAATCAATTGCTAATGAAATTAGTTTGGTTTTCGTTTTCTTGTAGATCTAGTTCGTGACTACATTGCGAAACTGCTCTGCCTATCGAAATGGCGACTGCAGAGATAGCAATAATGAGATCTCACTGACAAAGAGTTGCTAAAGGCCTTTTTTTATTACAATATAAGGCTGTTTTGATAGCAATTAAATACATGACAAAATACTCTGTAAATCCCTCATTTGCTAATATATGCGTATTTATTGCGTCTTTAAGTTTGAATGAAATTTAAATTAAAATTCCTTTTTTTATACAACTGCAGAATTCTTTACCTGTTATTAGCTATATAACGCAAATCCTTTGCCTGTGGTTTTATTTTTATTGAAGCTTCGTGACGGTATTGATTTTGACTTACATGCTGTTCTCACAATTCTTTTATTATTAAATACACAACACACTGCATTATAATTGTAACATTAAACATTAATGTGTAACACTTTCTTAAACCTTGAATAAGTTAAAAAATTACTGCAATGATGGAGCATTATTTACTTTTGGTTTTAAGCTGTGGGAAATCCCATTATAGCAGACGATGCAAATGCTAGTGCCTAGTCATTTCCTCTTAGCAACAACACGGATGCTTCCTGTATGTTTGCCAGTCAGATAATTGTTAGTTACTTCTAAACAGAATCATGAATGCACGCTCATGCATATGCACTCGCGCATGTTTGCACACGCATGCATATGCATAAACACACACACATGCGCACGCACACATGCTTACGAACGCGCATGCATATGTTTTCAAATAAATAATTCGCTGTTTACCGTTTAGCATACGTCATAGGGCGTGTTTATTAGTTACAGTCCCTAACGACCGTGCGCAAAGCCGGGCAAGCCTTCACTTTTTGAGAAATACTAGCTGCGTGAAGACACGTTTCAGTATACTGTCTGCTTTATACTTGGTTTGAGGAAATTCTTCTTTCAGCAATCATAAAGCTGTTACTCGACTGTTACCTCGACTGTTACAGAATCAAAAGAAAATAATCTGTTAAAAACTGACTGAGCGTCAAGGAAGAAAGAAGTGAACAATTTTGTGATCATTCTGTGGAATATAGTGCTGTGTTTGTAAAATGGCGTCGTCAAGCGTTCAACCTGTCTCGCCAGGTATGACTATGAGTCAAGAATCAGATATGTTGCAAGACTCTCAACCTTTGAGATCTTTTTCTGCAGAAGAACTCATCATTTTACAAAAATACGAAAATTATTATGCCCAGATGAGTAAATATTTTTCTAAATTGCCCACAGAACCGAATTTGGAAAAACCCAAACGTCCAAAGGAAAGTTTGGCATTTTTGAACACCGAGTCTAATACGCTCACTGTGGGAAGCATGGATAAATTTCTTGAAGATAAATTGATTAAACCCAATGCTCCGCCACTGACTGAAATGCCTGATATTTCTCAAGCAGCCCAAGATCAAACTTTAGGCTATGAAGATATAACTGCCATTCTTGTCAATAAAGCAGACAAATTTAAAAATGATCAGGCTGCTTTTGTTAGTGATTCATTATATTATGGGTTGTTGTTAGAGAGGGCGTTTTATTTTGTAAAATCACAACGTACATTAAAGTGGGGTGACTATCTAGAACAAAACCTAAAAATTTCTCAAAGCTATGCCGGGAAATTGCGCAACTTGGCTCATTATTTTGGTCGCTATCCTAAGTTTCACAGGTTAAATATTCCACTAAGAGAGCTCATAATCAAATCTAAAAAAATTATTCAGTTTATGACAGAAAATGAGGCATTTCGAGCAAAATGGCAGAGCTTAGAATAAATTCTGTAGAAAAAACAGGGTGAAACAGGTTAAAAACGGCAGCAAAAACAAAGGAATCAACGTATTGATTACTAGACCCAAACCTGGCGAGACTGTAGAAGGGCATGGCAAAAAACCAGGCCATTTCGGAACGCGTTGCGATTTTTATTTTTAGCCAAAGACTCCACTGCGGGACTGGCGAACAGTAACGCAGGGTGGAAATGTCCTTCACCTTGCTCGTCAACCAAACCTTCACCTTTAGCCAAGGATTCCACAGCATGACTCACACTTGTTCACTCTTGTATTCCACTCGCTCGTCAACAACAAAGGGGTTGCCAATGTGCGACTCCGCTATTGAACTATCACTCCCCACTTCCACTCCCCATCCCAATTGCATTCACAACAATTACTCAAAACGCAACAAGCAAACATGAAACTTTTTCCCTCCCTCCACCCCCTCATACCCATCCTCTCACCCACCACCCCTCACTCCCTCCCCATCACCCACCTCCCCATCACCCATCCCCTCACACTCCCTCCCCATTACCCACTTTCCCCCTCACCCATCCCCATCACCACCACCCCTCCCCCATTCACACATGCGCGTTAAACAATAACGATGATCCTAAAGGGAGGTAATAACTATTATACATTTTTAATTTAAAGTTTTGTTATCAGTATAAAAATGAAGGACACAAAAAGTCTTTCACAATCTCCTTTGTTTAAAGACATCTTTCAAACTTTACAACGTTCAATTTTTGACAGTCAAAATGTTATTAAATCTGTTTATAATAATTACGAATTTGTACTTAACAATTTTACTTTCAAATCCCCTGTTAAAATACGCATCCATGCGCAGATAACTTTTATTAAACCAGGCAGTATTGATGAAACGATGACTGTGTGGATTTCTTCAAGTCAAATTGAAGTGTTAAAATCTTCAGATCTAGACAATGCTTATAACAACATCTTGATCAACCAGTTACAAGACAGTATTGAGCGCGCAACTATGAAAGGGTCTGGATGGGCAGAAGGAACTTTAGAAACATTAGAACTGAACATTACAAAGTATAATCCAATCAAAGGAAAATCTTACATCCCTCTTCCCAAAGAAATTCTTGACAAGAAGGCTGTATTGAATATTAAGAACACCGATGACAAATGTTTTATGTGGTGTGTTCTGGCTAAATTATATCCTATTCAGTCTAAAGAACATCCCGAAAGGGTGGCGTTATACAAAGATAAAATAACGAACTTAAATCTCAAAGACATTAATTTCCCTGTTAGCCTTGACGCCATTGACAAATTTGAATTACAAAACTCTCCTATAACAGTCAATGTATATGTTTGGGACCCTGAATCAAAACTTATGCCTTTACGAATCTCTCCTAATGCCCCATCGTTTTCAGACCTCAATCACCACGTCGATCTTTTACTAATAACAGACCCGCAAGATCCTAGCATGCAACATTATACTCTGATACGAAACATATCTAGATTATTAGGACACACTTCAAAACATCATGGCAAACAATACTTGTGCAGACGCTGTTTAACCAGAGTATCTAATCTCCAAGTAGCTGACAAGCACAGTCAAATATGCAAAAGTATGACAGATATTCAAACCCGCCTTGTGTTACCAAAGCCAGGTTCTCAAGTATATTTTAAAAACATCAACAAACAATTCAAGCAGCCTTATATAGTTTATGCCGACTTCGAATCATTGATTTTAAAATACCAAGGCCCGCAAGGATTTTGTACGCCTAATTCATTCCTCACACACCTTCACGAAGTCTGCAGTTTCGGGTATGTAGTTGTTAGAGCCGACGGACAACATACAGAGCCGGTAATTTACAGAGGGCCTGACGCAGCTCGGAAGTTCTTAGATGAGATGAACAAAATACTGCAGCTAGATAATCCGGTGCCCATGATATTTACTGAATCTGACTCCAATAATTTTAAAGCAGCTACACATTGCCACATTTGTAATAAAGAGTTTGACCCGAAGGACACGAAGTCCCAAAGAGTGAGAGATCATTGTCACATAACAGGGGCATTTAGAGGTGCAGCTCATCAGAAATGCAACTTAGACTATGGAATCAAACATTTCTCTCTCCCTATTTTCATTCACAATCTTCGAAATTACGACTCCCATTTAATCATGCAGGCAGTGACGAAAGCATACAAAGTGTCATGTATTGCCGAGACAGAAGAAAAATATAAAACTTTCACTCTGAATAAATTAAAGTTTTATGACAGCTTTCAACATTTGTCTTCCAGTTTAGAAACACTAGCTAAGAACTTACCCAGCTATCCTATCACTAGCACATATTTTCCAGACGTTACACTTATTCGGAAAGGCGTGTATCCTTATGAATACATGGATTCTTGGGAAGTGTTTGAAGAATTGGAATTGCCACCTAAAGAGAACTTCTATTCTTCACTCAATAAAAGTTTCATAAGTGATACCGATTATGAACACGCCCAGAATGTCTGGAATGCACTCAGCTGTAAAAACCTTGGTGACTACCACGACATATATTTAAAAGCCGACGTCTGTTTGTTGGCTGATGTGTTTGAAAAATACAGAGAAACGAGTTTACATCATTACTCCCTCGACCCTTCTCATTATATTTCTTCGCCAGGAATGAGTTGGGATGCTTTCTTAAAACTTAGCAGTTCTAAAATCGATCTCATAACTGACCAGGTAATGATGACAATGATTGAGTCAGGCATTCGTGGAGGAATAAGCGTGGCAGCTCATAATTATTGCAAAGCCAACAATAAATACCTGAAGCACTATGACCCCTCGCAGAAATCTAATTATATAATGTACTTTGACGCCAACAATTTATACGGTTGGGCAATGAGTGAGCTTTTACCGGTTTCAGATTTCAAATTACTTGTTAATCCAAACCCCGCAAACTTGACTTGGTTAAACAGTATTTTAAATCACCCTAAAGATCATATTATAGGGTTTATTGTAGAAGTTGACCTAGAGTACCCCAATGCCTTACACGACCTACATAATGATTACCCATTAGCACCAGAAAGATTGCATGGTACAGACAAGCAACTCAAACTTATTCCCAACCTCTATAATAAATCTAATTACGTCTGTCACTACAGAAACCTGCAGTTCTACATCAGACACGGCATGAAGTGCACAGCGACGATTCATAAGCTTTTATACTTTAAACAAACGAGCGTCTTGGGCCGGGTACATCAATAAAAACACAGAGCTCAGAAAACAAGCGCAATCTACGTTTGAAAAAGATTTCTTTAAGCTGCTGAATAACAACTGTTTTGGTAAAACTATGGAGAACCCATACAAGCGAAAAGACGTCAGGCTAATTACATCACCCAATCAAGCAATTAAATTAACATCTAAGCCTCAATACCTTGGTTACAAAGAGTTTCATGACTCCCTGTATGCAGTTACCATGAAAACCACGCAAGTTAATCTAGACAAACCGGTGTTTATGGGGATGACTATTCTTGACCTTTCTAAATTACTAATGTTCGAATTTTACTACGATTACTTTAAACCTAAATACCCGGAGGCCAGAGTTTTATACACAGACACGGACTCCCTTATACTAGACATCCCTACTGAAGACATTTATAAAGACTTAGAATCGGAACTACAACATTACGATACTAGTGACTACCCTGAAACTCACCCTTTGTATAGCAAAACAAACCAAAAGAAAATAGGTTTGATGAAAGATGAAATGAACGGGAAACTAATAGAAGAATACGCAGGACTGCGATCTAAGCAGTACAGTATTAAACACGAATCGGGGGAATCTTCAAAAGCAAAAGGCACCCAAAAAGCTGCAATAAAAAACAGAGATATCAGACACGAAAACTACCTGGAAGCCTTAGATGGAAAAGAAGTTAAACCATACCCTAACACAACTATAAAGTCTAAAAACCATATAGTGTCCACTGCTGTGACGACCAAAAAAACATTATGCGCTAATGACACAAAGAGAATAAGAGTAACTAAGGAGTTCGCATACGCTCTAGGCCACTATAAATTACAGGTAGAAACTGCGACTACGACTACGACTGTGACTATGAGTAAGAAGGAGGGCCTGGAAGGCTTGAGTAAATGTTAACTGTATTTATTCTGAAGCGCCAAGCTTTTTCTTCAAAGCATCTAGCTGCTCTTTCCGTCCCAGTAGTCTCCCTTCCTCTATTAATTTTTTTTAAATTTCTTCAACATTAACAGGTGCAGACCTAGATTTAGATTGTATGTCGTGCTTCAACTTTTTATATTCTTCAAAATCTCGCTGGATAATTACAAACTCTTGGTCTGTAATCTGAGTGTCTTCTAGAGCTTTAGAAATTATTAAGTTCATGCTAGTAAGTTTAGCTATCGCAAGGCTAGAAATGAGGTCGTGTTTTTCTAGTTTCTTAGATACTTTAGTATTAATTACGCCAAGTAAAACTGACATTACTGAAGATAATCCAGCAGCCACTCCTAATCCAATACTAATTGGTATACTAATTCCAGTCACCAATAATCCCACGCTGATAGCAGCTTCCGCTGCATTAATAACATTTAGACCAGTAGACACGTAATTTATTCCGCTATAAGCGCCGGAATACCTTCGTCTGCATCTAGAGTACTTTTGGATATCTGATTCAATTTGAGTCCTAACTTTTCTTATTTCTTCCAACCTGAACGTTTGAACATTACTTAAGTCTAACGTTGGAGCACTGGGTTGCATTGGTTGTTCATCCACTACTGCTTCTACTATAGCAGGATACAATTTTGTCGTCATATTTTTAGTGTGAAAAAAAAGGGTTAACAATAATTAACTTGATTTTAGTTTATTAGCAAAATATTCTATTTGACTATCAGAAAATATCTGATCGCTGAAATAAAATGCTAACAGATCTACGTTGTCTAGGCTAATTTGCGCTATTCTGTCAATAGGATTTGGAACAGGGACAAAAGTTATCTTGGGCGAGGAAGTAAATACAGAGTACTGATCTTCGCTTTCTCTTTTCTTCATAAATACTGTAATTCGTCTGGGATTCTCATCTAAATCAGCCCAACTTAAAGACACTTGCGGAATTACATTAACATTTCTCTGCGTAGGCCTGTGAGCAATTATGTCCAATGCTATCATGGCTGCACTACCTATCTGTAAAGGAGGCTGCAGAACAACTCTGACATTTTTCCCTGCGGTTTCACGCTTATGTAAAACATAGCTGCTTTTTTTGTAGGCTTTGACTTCTATGTTTTCTCGATTGTTTTCATCCGGCACTAGACTAACTAACATAGGCCCCGCGTTAATAATTTTCTTAAATTTATTGTCTGGTCCCATAAAAGTGTAAGGGCTTTCGCACTTGAATTTGATAAGCCAATCTAATTCTGTGTCTACAGGTGTTAAAGACCAAATATTTTCTCGTTTAGTAATAGCATACTTAAAATCGGGATCTACTTTACAGGCATTAAAATCCTTTAGCTGATCGATAGATGGTTTTTCTGGCGGTACTGACGGCGGCACTTGCGGCACTTCAGGCACTGCCGGCACTAGCGCTCGTTTATAATATCCATTTTGTGTAAATTCGAAACCGTAAATAGACCCAACA
Source organism: Oncomelania hupensis (assembly GCA_036898135.1). NCBI lineage: Eukaryota > Metazoa > Mollusca > Gastropoda > Littorinimorpha > Pomatiopsidae > Oncomelania > Oncomelania hupensis. The sequence goes on from CM072513.1 coordinate 30,684,360, forward strand.
ATAGCATTCGCATCAAAGTCAATTGTGTCTGCTAAGTCTTTCAGTTCAATGGTAGGACAGGTTACTGGAATTTGGGGGCCGATTGACGTTGTATTTTTAAATTAAACTTTATTTTATCTCAAGAATAATTGTAAGATCTTCAAAGTCTACAATTTCGTTGTTTTGGTTAGTTATTTTGAAGCAGAAACTAGTATGATAGTCCTGACTTAAGGGGCGTTTTTGAGGCAGAAATTTTAATGAAACTGGATCGCAGTAAGATTCTCTCTGAGTTGAGATTATCCTTAGCAGTGTACTAGGAGTTCCGTTTACTAAGTTTTCCGATGTCTTCAGTTGAGGTAGGTACACAAACAATCTATTATTAATTAACAAATTCATAGGTTTTGTTCCAATAAATTTCATAGTACTGCTGGCGGTGCTGGCGCTAGTGCTGGCGTCAACAGATAAAGATAATTCGTGGCTAGTGAAACCTAATATTTCTGCCAGCTTTGGCGCAAGTGTGACACTGGTAATGTCTTTATGCTGGCTTTTACTGAAAGTTAAAGTTACTATTAAGTTTGCAGGGTTCATTTTTGCTTCAATCGAATGAGGTTTAAAGAGTTCTTCAGTAAGTCTACAAAAGTCATAATAGCCGGCTGGAATACAGTGCCTTTTTTTATTAATCATTATCCAGTTGTTGTTAAGATCATGACTAATATTTAACCATTTAACCGTGTAGAATATTTCGTGAAGGATTACGTTAAGGTCCCTGTTTTTGTTGTCAATAGGATGCTGAAGTTCAATGGGCACACCTGATTTTACGAATTCGAAAGTTACAAACATATTTTTTAATATAATAAAAATGTACGCGCCTTATAAATATAACAAAGCTGCAAAGTATACTACAGGGCCTTATTATTACGAAAAAGCAGTCGACCTAACCAAGCTGACAATAGCTGTGGCAGCCAACGTCCATTTCGAAACTATCCCCCATAATATTTTTGATCATTACCTCAACCCAGACATTACGAGCTACTTTTTAGCTAACCAATGGCTAAACAACGGGGGTATGCAGTTCTTTCAGAATCAAATTAATTTTGCCGTGTCATGCGCTACAACTGGTTGTGGAGTTTCTTACGTTCATCACCTTAATCACCCAGATCCTATGTTGAAGTCTATTTATCTGTTCCATTTGTATTATCAAGTGAGACGGGTGTTGTCTGAACTTCAGGCTCCGTTACCTACCGACAAAAACTTTAATCCCTTTAACAACGGCTTTGACAAGAAAGCGTATCAAAGGTTGTGCAATGAATTCGGAATTGATACTAAAACAGACTTCAGACAAAAACTAGACCTCAATCACGGAATGGGAACTTTATTTAGATACGCTGTAGGTAATTTATACACGGGGCCTTACGTACCTGGATTTACATCATTTAACCACAACAGCCAGGTTCCTTTACTGTATATCAGACAAAAACAAAGTACAGCATACAGCACTTTTATATTAGACACATCAAACGGATTTACCCAAAGTGGGGTGGAAAGGCTGAATGAATCTATTCGTACGTATGCGTGGTGCATTCTAGGGTCTCAAGCGGAAACACGAAGCAATATCATTGGGGAAGGAACTAGCTTCGATGCACAAAAGCAGTTTCTAGCCAACATTGAAGATTCTATTAATTCGGCAGTAGATTTGCCCGCGAGTATTAAAAGATATCAGGACACTTTAAAGTATGCTAGATCGAAAGTAGATTACGTAATAGGTTTAGGACTGTATATGTTGCCTTCAGACCTTCAGCTTAGGATAGGAACTATATCAAACTACAACAACAATATAGTGATTGCCGACCCTCAATTTCATATAGGCTACAATCTTACAATAAATACATTGAATACAGTGAATACAGCAAATACGGTATTTACTGCTAGGCCTAATAATGAACCTTTAAGTTCGCCGCCACTTCCGAGCTTACCAAGCTTGCCGGAACTGCAAGGCCTGGCAGGCCTGCCGGTAATTGATCATGGGGTTTCGCGTCTAGCGCTTACAGGGGGTTTATTGTTTGCTGGGTTAATTGGGATTTACTATTTTAAGTAGCCAGAGTAATATTATTATAAACAAAGACCACAGATGCTCAGACGCCCAAACCACAACTTTAGAAGCAGTATTAAATATCCATGAAAATACAGAACCTAATATTCCTGGAAGTGCGTCTACAAGTTTGTCACCTAAGCGTTTCAATAAGTTAGCTATGCTTTGTAACGTCTTTTTAATCCAGTCTTTAACCGGACTACCACCAGGTCCACCAGGTACGCCAGGTCCACCGGCACTGATGCCTACGGTTCTAGTCAGTGCTAAGACTAGTGTGCTTATTGTCATCCCAACAGCTGTAAGAATGCTAAATATTGTAACACCTTGCTCTCTGAACAGTGTTTGAATTCTTTCTGCAAGTGTAGTGTCTTCGTGTAAAATTTTATGCACCGTTTCTTTTATTCTGGCGAAATTAGTTATTAATTTTTCTCTGTTTATGGATAAGGCTTCTAGCCTTGCAGCGCGTTCTGTGTAAAGGTCTGCGAGCCTTTTTTGGATCATCTGTTTTACCTCAATGCTTAAGTTGGCATCATCAGCTTCTGCTAGTTTATTTTTTTGTTTTTCTATATGTTTGTCGAGCTCACCGAGCTTGGCTAAATTCATCATTGTCTCCCCTCTCACAGATTGTAAAGCTTTATCTAAGCCTTGAAGTTCACGCAGTGGCAATAATGGCGTGTCATTGATAGTTTCCATAACCTGATCAATATTGGTGTCCTCATTTGTTTGTAAGGTTTTTAAGGTTGTTAATTCTGTATTGACTTGTAACGCAGAGCTAGTTAAGTCAGTTAAGTCAGTTAAGTCTTGTAGTTCTATTTCTGAATTTGGTAACGATGCATCTATTCGTTGAAGTGAAGCTACTGCTTGGCGATGCAATGCTGGCACTCTATTATCGGAAAGCCCCAATGATCGTATTACAGTCACTGGGAGTTTAGTTTTCAAAGTAGACCATGCATAAAATTTGTCAGGATTCTTTGACATAGTTAACTGTACTCTCACTTTTTTACCGGATACAATAGTGTTTATAAACAAGTGATTATTTTTGTCTAGTTCGAAGTCGCTGGGACTAACATAATCCGGTAACTCGCGCCCGATGTAATTGTAAAATTTATTGATTTTTCTGGCTTTTTGGGTTTCAGTTACTTGACTAATTCTTCTCCTATACTTGGTCTTGTTTGGCTCATGTCATCTCCTACCATTGAAAGCAGTGTGACGTCATGGTCTTCATTAGGTAAATCAGGTTTAAACACTTCATCCGGAGCTTCACCGCCTTCTGCCATTTTAAATATAATTTTTTTTAATCGCATTAAAAATGCAAAGCTACGGAAACTTGTTAGACCCTACACGCCGATTGAGGACGCCTTTAGGCATCAAAGGTGAGAAAAGCACAATAATTATTACAAACAATCCAAGCAGCATAGAGCCTAATCAGCTACTAACCATAAGATTTCCAAATTTAGGTCCTGATGATGTAATAGTTCCAGGCAGTCCTAAATTGGGATTTAAAATTAGTCTGAATTCTGATGACGATCCTAACAGAACCATAGTCAACAATCTAGGCAGAGCTATAATTAAAAGAATGGTTATTAAACTTGATGGGCGAGAAATCCAAAGTATCGATGACGCCGGTGTTTTGTTTTGTTACACAGATCTGTGGCTGAGTAAATATGAACGGGAAGATTTAGTTGGTCAGGGGATTCAAGCCGCCAATGTGGCAAAACTTCGAATCAAAGCTGGCGATGCTGTCACTTCTAACAAAGGTGAAAATGCATTAGCTGCTGTATACAAAAACAGGTTTTATTTTCCACTCGATTTTGAACTGCTACATAGCCATCTGCCATTTCATCAAGGTTCATTTAACGATAGGCTGTCTTACGAAATTATTTTCAATGATTATTCTCAAGTAGTAATTAGCTCTGACAATGATGCTAGGTATACAATTACTGACATCGCGCTTGAATATGAAGTGGTCACTCACGCTGAACTCAGTAGGATGATCAGGGGCCAATATGACAAACTAGCAATTTATTATGATAGGATCGTTCGCTACAGACAGTTTAATAAAGATTTATTAGATGCACTCTGGACTATCAACATAAATTCACCTGCTCGAAGTTTTAAAGGTGTACTGTTGTTGTTTGTGAAAGAATCTAATTATAATCGTGACAGCGAAAATTGTATCAATCCTAATATTTCAAAAGCGTCTGTTGTGATTGAAGGTAAGCCTAATCAATTATTCGCAAATGGAATGATGGGATTTCAACAGTTTGATGAGATTAGGAAAATCTTGGGTGGAGGTAGATTACGGACTGACACTGTGGATTTGATTTCTAAAGATCTTCATTTGCATGACACGCGACTGCAAGATTATCTTGTGAATAAGTTTGCGTTGTGGTTAGACTTTCAAACCATACCCACCAATGAACTTCATGGATCTGGAAGAAGAATTGAAAACGGAACAGATGGTATAACAATTGAATTGCATAGGGAAGCAAGTGCAAGGTCAGAATCAGTTACAGTATACATGTATATTATTATAGACGCTCAGCTAAACATTGAAAATGGAAGATTAAAAGATTTAGTATATTAAAAATGACCTCTTTGTTACCTCGTGATCCTCATTGTGGAATGATCGTTGGCATGACGTCATGCGGAAAGACTGTCTTTGTTCTGGATTTGTTAGAAAAATATTACACAGGACACTTTGATTATATAGTAATTTTTTGCCCAACTATTCAATATAATAAAACCTACTTAGATCGTAAGTATGTCTGGACAGATGAAAATATCTTTGTTGTAAATACCAATGGCAAGCTCAATGAGTATTTAACGTATTTTTATAACCTGTTTGAGAATGAGGGTAATACGTTATTCTTAATCGATGATTGCAGTGCAGAAAAAGATATTGTATTAAAACGGAACATATTGAGCAAGCTGGCTTTTAGTGGACGCCATGTGAAAATTAGTGTCTGGTTAATCACGCAGAAATTTAATTCGATATTAAAGGATTTTAGAGAACAAGTAAAATTCGTGTGCCTGTTTTATTGCAAAGACCGTGACAGCTTTGATAACTGTTTAAAAGAAAATGACGTAATTGAATCAAAAGAGGAAAGAACTAAATTAAAAGAACAGCTAAAAAAAGGCAAGCACTTAAAATTATTATTAAAAACTGACCAACCAACTGGCTATAAAATACTTATGTAAGTAAGTAAGTTCTTTTATAATTTAATTATTGTAAGTTATAAGTTTTTTTTAAAGTCGACTTAATTAAGTTAAATGTAAGTAAGTAAGTTCTTTTATAATTTAATTATTGTAAGTTATAAGTTTTTTTAAAAGTCGACTTAATTAAGTTAGATGTAAGTCACTAAGTCAAAAAAAAAAGGTTGAAGGTAAGTAATAGTGGTGATGATTATAGTTCATTTATCTTAATGGCTCTGTGTCTGGTGGAACAATCTGAAGTTCTTCTTTTACAAAGTTTCTTTGTGGTGTTCTACGATCGCTTCTCGGTCTTAAATAATATACGGGCGGATCAGTAGATAATGCTCTGTCAACTTCATAAACGCTTAATGACCAAATTGGGTCTGTAGCTCGTCTTCTAGTGTCATTAGCAACTTCTCCAGGCTGATAAAGGTATCTAACAGTTTTGTTCATCAAAGTTAGATCCGGCTGACCAGGCTTTGAAACGGTAACAACAATCTGTTTCTTTTTAATAGCCTCAACTGGTTTTAATCCTGTAACTCTGGCTGGTTCTGAATTCATTTCCCTTAAAACTCGAGGCAGCCTAACAACCCATTCTGTATTAGTGGTTTCAGTAAACAACTCCTTTGAATACTGATAAGTGAATAACCTTTCTGCCAGTTGCCGATTAAAGTTTTCTACAATACCCTGTGATCTGTGCAATCCAACGACTCCTCTTCTAACAGTTACATTATGTTTTAACAAAAGCTGGTTAACAGCTCCTTTGAATTCAGACCCTTCATCGCATTGAATAAGTCTAGGGAACCTTAGAGGCCCTCTTGAATAAATCACATTTAAGGCTTGAGCGACCTCAGCTGAATTTTTTGTCCTAAGAGCATGCGCGTCTTTAAACCTGGTAGCTATATCAATAACAGTAAGGGCATACCTGTATTTCTTTCTATATATTTTGTCATGGGGAAGATATAACAAATCTATTTGGTGTGTGTCATTTGGTCTGGAGTTTTCAAATTTTGGTCTTATTATTTTCTTCGGGGGTGGAAGATAGATTTGCCATACAGCTTGCTTCGATAACCATTGTTTAACTACGTTTGCTGACAAGCCAGTCTTTTCTACTAGTTTATTAACTGCCGTCATCCCTTTCCAATATCCGGATTAAGAATAATATAATCTAGACAAACGTGAAGTCATATTTTATTTAGATTTATATTTTTGTTTAACGAGGTAATAAACTACTGTTATTCCAAACACAATTAAAATTAATTCTCCGGTCTCTGACATTGTAGGTGCAATGTTAGGTGTGTAGTAATCGGATAACACTGGTTGCTTTAATGAAGGTAGTGTTGTGCCGGTGAATAAATAATATTGGTGCAAAGCTTCATCAACGTCTTCGAATGTTTTATCAGCATGACCTTCTTCTTTCAATCTTGTTTTAACAAAATCAAGCTGCATTAGTCTGTTTTTCTCGTATTCGGCCTGATCTTGTTGTAATTTTTCCATTGCTAAGTTATGCCGTTTTGATTCTTCTTTACTGTCCAGTTTTGAAAACAAATAATTTGATCCTGAAAAGGCTAAGGCATTTACAGCAGCAGAACCAAGCACCATTGCAGCACCAGCCATTTTTTAATTTAGTTTTTTTATTTTATTTGTATTTAAAATGAATTGTGATGACTTGTTAATGCAAGAAGCTATTAATGTTACAGTTACAGGTGTTGACAATGAGAAAAGAGACAGGCTGGTTGCATTAGTAGCTTCCGGAAAGTCAAAGTATTATCTCGGTGTTGACTTAACTACTGAACAAGTGCAAAGACTGAGGCCAGAAGACATCATTATATTACATAATAAATATGATAAAGTTCTCGGCGCTTTAATGGTTAAAAGTTTAGGGCGTTCAATTGTAAAGTTATATACCAAAGCTGTGTCGACCTTTGTTACTTTAGATTGTGAGAATGATTTATTTGATGATTTTATTAAAGATCCAGTTATTGTTAATGGGATTAGTAAGGCATCAAGAAATTTGTATTATAAGTTTGGAAGCTTGTTGACCCCATTTTCAGCCGGGCTAATTACTTTTCAACACATAAATTTCTCTGCTATTAAAAATGGACTCTTCCAATCCGGAGATGGAGAAGGAGACGGAGGTGAAGAATTCGGAGAATCAACAGAACCCAGTGACAGTCACTAAACAAAAGAGCCTAGGAAGAATTGCAGCTAGAAAGAAGTTAGCAGAATTTAACAAGTTACATAGATGGAACAGACAAACAAAAGCAAACATATTAGGAAAAAAGGAATCACCAAAAAAAGAAACATTAATGCAACAAACATTAACAACAAATAAAGAAGAACCAATACAACCAATACAACCAGTACAATCTTCAAATAACATATATTATTTATGTATAGCCGGTGTAGTGGGTGCAAGTGGGTACATAATATATAAATACCACCATGGAAAAAATAAACAGAAACCCCCAAAACCACTTGTAGAAAAAAAAATTGAATCATCTCCATCATTGAAGCCATCATTAGATGTGTTTTCAATGCAGTAATAATTTATTATTATTATTTTTTTATTATATATAAAAAATGAGTGTACCATATGAACAAACAATTGTTAATCTTAGATACCATAGTGTTGTCTTAGTGGGCTTAAATACAGCTTATGCTATGATTGCAAAATCTCTTTTAAAAATGAAACCTATTGAATTAGGAAAAATGGATCTTTCAGATGCTGGTAAACTGGTTGGTATCTTTTCATTATCGTTATTTACTCGGGACTATCTTGTTAAACAAAAGATCATTCCAGCAGATATTAATGTCTAATGTTATACAACCATAATGTAGAAGGGTTGTAATTTTTTTGTTTTAACCAAAGACGCAAGACTACGAATATATATTATATTTAGCAAATTGCGGATTCCCAGAGTGTTTTGGAGCGCTTTTTAAAAAGCTCATAAAACAGCCATTATATTGCAATAAAAGGCCTTCTTTAGAAACTCTTTGAGCTTTGGCGCTCAAGTCTCATTATTGCTATCTCTACTGCACAGATTGTGTTTAATTTCCTGAAGAAAAAGTAAGCATCTTTTTCTTTATCAATTGATTTCATTGTATAACTATGAATATGAGAAGTTTATTACAATAAGAAGTGTACAGGACTGTGATTTACTTGGAGATTGGTCTAAAGTCTTAAATCTTGCCTCTCAAAATAAAAAAAAGATTATACGTTGGTTATTTTTTGCTTGTATTTCCTTTCTTTTGTTTAAAATTCATATTTTGCATACAATATGAAACAACTCAACCTGAATGGCTGGAATCCTGGAAATAAACAAACAATTCTCGAATTCTTTTAGTGGATTTGTCTGTGTATTTTAAAAAAATCTGATTATTGTCTATGAAAAAATATTCTGTTTATTGAACATACTGCCTGTCATGTAAACAAGCATCAACCCCTCATGAGGGACCAGCATGCCTCCTGGACCCTAAACATCCAGCTTTTGGCTTGTCCCAGATTTTAACCATGCTTTTCTTGACAATGTGATGGAGGAAATTATATACTATCCCATAACTCGGAGGTCGTAAGAGCACCACAGATGATCGTTTAACCAGCTTACTCCATCTTTCTCTGTCCTCAGCAACCCTCACGGCCTCGCTCAGTGTCAAACCAGCCCATCCTCGAATGTGGTCCTCCCACCTCTTTTTCGATCTCCCTCTTTTTCGACCTCCTTGCACCGTGCCTTGCAGTATAGTCTTTGCAAGGCCTGATGATCTGGTGATGTGGTCATACCGTCGGAGTTTCCGTTTCTTCACCACTGTGAGCAGGTAATCGTGTTGTCCAATGACTTGTGTGATGATCTGTCGGACTTCATCGTTGGGGGTGTGCTGGGTATAGGAAATGCCCAGAAGTCTTCTGTGGCACCTCATCTCCATGCTTTGTAATCGTCGTTGTAGATCTGCTGTGAGGGCCCATGTTTCGCAAGCGTAAAGGAAGATGGAGATGACAATGGAGCACACAGCCTTACCTTGGAATGTAGACTTGGGGTCCTGTCTTTCCAAATGGGCTTCAACCTTGTCAGCGCAGCAGTTGTTTGTGCGATCCTGGAGAGGACTTCCTGTCGGGACCCATCGTCTGATACAATGGCTCCTAAATATTTGAAGCTATGCACTGTGTTGAGGGATTGGCCTTGGACTTTGATGTCCGTGTTGATGCCATTGGTGTTGTTGGTCATCATTTTGGTCTTCTCTGCACTTATTTCCATTCCATAAGCTCTGGAGGTGGTGGCAAGCCTCTGTACTAGCTGTTCAAGTTCTTGTTCCTCTCCAGCCAATCCATCAATGTCATCCGCAAAACGAAGGTTGAAGATTGCTCTACCCCCAATGCAGACTGTGCCCTCGTGATCTGTAAGGGCATCTGACATGATGCTCTAGGAAGATGTTGAAGAGTGTTATATAGAGTAGGCATCCTTGACCCTTGACGCACACCGATTGTTGTTCTGAACCAGTTCCCGATGGCGCTGTTATGGAGGACTGCACTGTTAGCCTTGTCATACAGGCTTTCGATGACTTCAATAATTTTAGGGCTGATGTTGTACACTTTCATTAATGCCCATAGAGCTGCATGCCAGACTCTGTCAAACGCCTTCTTGAAGTCTATGAACACATGATATAGATGTTGTTGGTGCTGTAGGTATTTCTCACAGATTATTCTGAGGTTGAAAATCTGTTCAGTGGTACTTCGCCCTGCCCTGAATCCTGCTTGTTCTTCAGCTATGATTTGTTCAGCTTGGGGTTTCAACCTGTTGAGTATTATTTTCAGGAGGACCTTGCTGGGATGGCTGATGACGCTGATGGTGCGGTAATTTCACACTCCCGAAGGTTACCTTGGGAAGAGTGATGACAAGCGACTGGGTCCATGGTGTAGGCCACTCCCCACTCTGCCAGATCTTGTTACAGATAATGGTGAGGGCATCAATTATCGCTTCTCCTCCTGCATGAAGCAGTTCCGCGGGTATGTTGTCCACTACCGCTGACTTCCCTTTCTTTAGCGATTGCACTGCTGCCTCAACTTCTTCTCGGGGAATTCGGAGGATTTCTTCTTCTACTCTGTTCTCGGGACATGCGAGAACTGATGGGTCTCCATTTGGTGTGTGGTTGTAAAAGTCAGAGCAGTACTCTGTCCATCTGTCCAAAACTTCTTGTTCTTCTGTAAGGCATAATTATGCCAGACTTGCATTGGATCGTGGACACTTTGGGCGGTTTAACACTTGTCAGCAGCTTCACAGTCTGGTAGGCCTTCTTGCTGTTGTTCTTGTTCAGACTATTCTCTATTTCCTGGTATTGATCTTCTATCCAGTTCTCCTTTGCTGTGCGCATGCCTTTTCGGATGTCATTGTTGATTTTTTGGTAGGCATCAGCTCCTTGTGTGGTGTTCTTTTTCTTTTTCATCTCTTTTCGTTTACCACACATATCCAAAAGTTCATGTGTGATCCACGGCTTCTTCTTTGGTTGGTGCTTGCCAAGGATCTCAGTGGCGGCATCTGTCAAAGCTGAATTGAAGTTGGTGGTCATGGTGTTGACATCTACTTCTCCAGCCCCCAAAATGAGCAGTGGTGCAAATTTTCCTCCAATTGTGGCCTAAATTAATTCTGCCACTCCGGGTCTTGCAGTTTGTCCAGGTCGAACTTCAGTCTAGTGCACTTTGCTGTATTTACTCTCTTCAGATGGAGCCGGAAAGACATCATCACGAGATCGTGGTCACTTCCGATGTCTGCTCCTGGAAAGGTGCGTGTCCTGCCGAAGTTGATGCTTGATCTGAAGCGTTTCTTGACCATGATGTAGTCTATTTGTGATGCTCCCCACCGGGACGCGAACTTGTTTTTTCCAACCTAGTTCCAGTCACTTTCCCGAAAAAGGCAATTACCGAAGTCGACCGAAGCTCTCCGAGTCGAGCGAAGCTATCCGATGTTTTACGAACGAATGCTGGCAGGACTACGTGAAACCACAGGCTTGGAAGTCTCGTCTTTCGTAGGCCTCAATTACATACTATATTACGTACGTATTTAGGAGTTTACAAAGACAAAAGAAAAGACTTCAGAGCCTGTGGTGAAACATCCGTGCATAAAAATAGCCGCTGCTAGATCTAATTCTATTTCGATCTGCACAGCTTCAAGCTCAAGTCGAGATTTGCAGTTATTATTATTATTATTATTATTATTATTATTATTATTATTATTATTATTATTATTATTATTATTATTATTATTATTTTATGATGAATAATATACTGACACAATTAGTAATAAGGAGTAAAAGTAATATGTAATTGCCGCCATTTAGATAAGAGAATTTCCATTCGCTCGTCAAACGCCTGTATTAATTTAGGGCCTGGTCAAGTAATGACGCACACGAAACACAGAAGTAGCATAGAGTTCATTTATTCATAGTCAAAGAACATTCACAAAAAATGTCAACGTCTCATATAATAATACGTATGTGTGTGTACATATCAGTATGGGGACAACTAATTTCTGTATACGTGACTATGAACTACTTCTTGTGCCAGACGATGTGTGGTAAAATACTGCGAAAAGAAAGAAACAAACACAAGAAACATTAGCAAATGTACCAAACAATGTATCAAAACCCTTATTCAACAAGATACAATCAAAGCAATGAGACGGAAAGAATACACATACCGGAGGATAATTTAGAAACAAATACTTTAGTTGAATTCGAAAAAGACAATTTAGCTAAAGTTACGTGGAACCAAGCCAAAACAAACGAAAGAACGAACGCTTTATGTTCCTTTAACTTACACGACGATTAGGCTACGTTTATTCTTTAAAGCCTCAAAACAATTGGCGCAAGACAATTTGACTTTGCTCATCTAACATAAATCAATTCATTAATACAAACAATTCGGCTACGTTCACCCAACGAGCCTCGGTACGGTGCCTAAACTAGGAAATACTCGTCGATGACCTAGCTCAGTAAAACATTTATAAATGAATTAACATACGTAAACATTTAACAACATATTCTAGGAAATACACCTGAAGTCCCAAAACGTAGCTATCTACCTTGGCAGAGACAAAACAGCAAAGCTTTAGGAAAAACGGTGTAAATACCCAAATGGGTTAACATTTCGAATAAGGCCGATAATTCGACAAAAAACGTTATCTTCATTAAAGACCAAAACAATTATCTTTTTCGTCAAAACTTAGTCTGACAAATTGTGATGTACAATTAGCTTTAGTCAAACCGAAGACGTTCAACATAATCAGCGCATTATGACTGACCACAAGCTAAAAACAAATAAACTTTACTTGTCCTTATTTACAGATCCTGAACAAAGTGTTCACCTCAATAATTCTTCTGACAAAAGACCAAGTTCTAAATCAAAACGAATTCTATTAAGCATAAGAAAATCAAAAGCTTAAAGAATATCAGAAACAAATTAATTTGCAGAAAAGGCATAAAATCAGTCACTAAAACGAGAAAATCATAAAGGTCATAATCATTTGCACAAATCAACAAAATATATGCAAACGCAAAATAACTATAAGTACCTTATGACCGCTGTAAGACGTTTGGAAACCACACAGATCCAAAAGGCGACAACAACGTCTGGTACCAAAGGCAGGTAAAATAAAAGCTTTCCACAAAACTCTACAAATCGTGAACATCACATTTAAACTATCTTTCAAAACAGGTGAGTACAACTTTTATATCATATAGAACTAAAAACGACGCAACCTTCTCTCAGACCCAGCAATCTAACTAACCAGAAAAAGCTGAAACAAACGTTTATATCTGTTACTATCAAAACTCAGTCTTGCGTCATAATCTCAATCTCATGAGAAAAAATACGCAAACAATATTTACAAATGAAACACAGTTCACCACTAACATTCAAACCCATATCAAAACTCGGCACGCTTTTGCCACTGCCTTGAGAGAGCAATAGATCCGGAGAGAGGGTGAGAGAGAGGGGGAAGAAACACGACAATCACAAAGAGAAGAATCACAAGAAACACAGTTAGAGGGGTAAGAAAGACAGGCACCAAAAAACAAATGAAAGGATATAAATAAACAGTCCAGTCATAAAACCAAAAAGATGCGTCGGGTTGGCCAATGAGGTGATGATACGTCTTGTCAGTCAAAATCAATAAAATCAAACAAAAGAAAACGATAGAAAGAAGAAGCAACATGCAGTGGGGAGGAAAAGAGGACAGATAAACGAAGGACACTTTACACACCAAGAAAGTACATGATATCACAAATAACACAGACTCTCTCTCTCTCTAGATCAATAGCCCATAATTAATTTCAAAACTTATCTAATTATATATTGATAACACATGACTCATAGGCATGCACACACCCGGCCTTAATTATGTCCAGGTAATTAACACATTTGAAATCAATAACATTAACATTTCTACACACCAGGAGGCGTTATTGGTACAACAACCAAAAAATACATGCAGCATTCATTCAGCTTTAAGTACTGATCAATCGTTCGTAGCGATAGTTGTGGTCACGTTCTGGTTACCTCCTCCTCTGTTGTCATTCACTCGCTTGTCATCTCTTCGGCCGGCATTTTCCCCACCATCTCGTTTTATGTACACAAAGTTCTTCTCGTGTAGGCATGTGGGATGTTTTTTGTTACAAATCACGCACACCTCTCTGTTGTCACACTGACGCGATTTGTGCTCCTTACTTATCAGGCAGCCAAAGCAGAGGTTTGATTTCAATATGAAAGTCCTTTTCTCAGCAACGGGCTTCTTGGCGAAAACTTCGCACTGGCCCAGGTTATGGCTTGTTTGGGTACAGAATTCGCAGAAGGGGGAAGTCTCCGACCGGGTAGACAGGGCATTCTTCTTGGACGGCGCGCTGAGTGTGTTGGGCGATGTGATCCTTGTTGACGTAGGAGGGAAAGCTCCGGAGCCAAATACTGGGTCATTGCTAATATCGGCTTCTTGTGTCACAAAGTTAACAAGTTCAGCGAAATTGGGGTACCTTTCGTGTTCGATCTTTGTCCGGGACACGTTCCGGCACCAGCGGTGTACCATCCAGTCGGGGAGTTTGCCGATAATACGTTTGAGGTATTGGGCGTCGTCTAAGATCCCTAATCCTCCTACCTCCTTGGCTGCAACGGCACACTGCTGAAGAAAATCCGCAAGCCGTCTAAGTCCCAAGTAATCTCGGCTTTTAACGTTGGCCCACTCGTCCAACTTTGTTCTGAAAGCTTGTGAGACCACGTAACTGTTGCCGTACCTCCTTTCCAAAACTGACATTGCCTTGTCGTAGGCCTCGGGTTCGCTCAGCAGGAAGAATCCAGCCACGGCGTCCTTCGCTGTTCCTCCCAGGTAGCGCTGGAGATACAGGAGTTTCTCGCCCGATGCTATCCTCTGTCGTTGAATCAGAAAGGAAAAAGCAATCTTCCAGGTTGGATAGAGGAGCGGGTCGCCGTGGAAGATAGACGGTTCTTGCATGGGAAGTCTATTCAGCAGGAGAGCGTCCGAAAGCGTTTGGGCAAGTGAGTCTGTGGAGGTGTACTGCATCTGGAGCGGAGCTGGAACAGATCTGGGTTCCTCATAAGACGACGGGCAAAAACCTCTGGGTGCCGCAATGCGATCAAAGTCAATGTTCGTGGGACCGTTCTCTGGAACACCTACTCTGGGGAGGTGACACGAGGTGGGAGAGAACGTAGAACCATCAGGGCTTGGCACGAAGATCTTTGCCTCTGGGCGCAAATGTCTCTCTGCAAAGTGTACAGAGCGGAAAGGGAGGGGTTGGTAGGTGGAAGGCATGGGGTCCGCTGGTGCGGACAGATAAGCAAGCCTCTCCTGCTGCTCTGGAATCTCCGGAGGCCTGTGTTGACGGTCAGCGTGCAGGGTGTCGAAGTTGCGAGCAGCAGCTGTGTCGAGATGCGCAGAGAGACGGTGACCCTCGTACGATGCACTCGGGAAGACACCAGGGGGTTGCCAGGGTATCGATGTCTGGTGATAACGAGGCGACATCCTAGGAGAGGACGCGAAAGAGTACACGGTCGTGGTGGTGGTCGTTGTAGAGGTGCGGGCCATGTACCTGACGCAATCCAAGGAAGCGTCGGTGGTCGCAGTAGTGCCCACTCCCCTCCCGTGGCTCTCCAGGCGAGCGGTAGCGGGGGGAATGAAGAGGGCGTTGCTTCCGACGGGGTCATCAATCACGACCCTGACGGTAGCAGAAGTCGTGAAAGCGGGAACGGCGTCTCCGTCCTCCCCGAGAGCGGAAGCTGAAATGATGGTGGCGGCAGCTCTGTCTACGGTAGCCTTCGAAGTC
The DNA here is from genome assembly GCA_036898135.1 of Oncomelania hupensis. Lineage (NCBI taxonomy): Eukaryota > Metazoa > Mollusca > Gastropoda > Littorinimorpha > Pomatiopsidae > Oncomelania > Oncomelania hupensis. The sequence goes on from CM072513.1 coordinate 30,699,943, forward strand.
ACCGTGGTGATGGCAGCAGGGGGGCCCATGGAGGGCTGGTCCTGTCCGGGCTGATGTTCCACGGCAGCATCTCCTCTTCCTCCTAACATGCTAGTGTTTGCGACTATCGGGGAGGGAGTTGCCTGTGGGGCAGCTAGTGTAGTCGATGTGGGAGACTGAGGGTGGAAGTGAGTGTTAAGCAGATTTACCGGGGGGAGAAAGGGAGGAATCTGAGGGTGAGCATCAGCTTGTTCTAGTACGCTTAGCATGGCTGCATTAGTCTTTATTTCAATGTCTGTTCTCAGTAACTCTAGTTGTCTAACACTTTCTCTCTTCCTTTTCTCGAACTGCACTTTTGCTCTAGCTTCTGCTAACTTTCTGGCAGCCTCTTGATCGGCCTCCTCTCTCTTTCTAGCAGCTTCTAGTCTTTTTCTAGCAGCCTCTTGTTCAGCCCTAGTGGTCTCTCTCCTAGTCTCTTCTAGAACTTCTTCCTTTCTTCTTAAAGCTTCTTGTTCGACCCTAGTAGTCTCTCTCCTAGTCTCTTCTAGAACTTCTTCCTTTCTTCTAAAAGCTTCTTGTTCGACCCTAGTAGCCTCTTCCTCCGCCCTAGCAGCCTGTTGGTCCGCAATTCTTTTCCACTCTGAAGCCTGTTCCTCAGCCACTCTGGCACTCTCCTGATCGTCTAGCTCATCTATCAGTCTCACGTGTTCGCTTTCTAAAGCTAGACCTGCGCGTCTAGCACTAAGAGAAGCGGCCTTCTTTCTTATCTCGAGTTTGAGGGAAGCTGTGGAGATTATGCTAGAATTAGCTGACGACCTAACGGAAGATCCCTTAGACGAAACACTGGCGTCCCTTTTCTTGGTCGATCGGTGGCTAAACGCTTTGCTACCATGATGCGAACTAGTTCTTGTAAGAACTTCAACAGTCCCTTCGTTCACGGCACGCACTATGTTAGAGATGACCTCTTGGGCTAGCATCTGAGCATTCTCCCAGTCTTCTAACGTCACTTCACCACCGCCTAGCTTAACTAGCTTCTCTTGAATTTCTCCGAGTTCACTTCGCATCTGAGAAATCCGCACTCTTGCCCTTGCTAGGTTTTCTAGATTGGGTTCGTCTTTGCCTAGTTCTTTCACTGCCGTAGCAATAGCCTTCACCAGCAGAGACCTTTGTGACTGAAAGAGTTCTGTCTTTATTTCAATGTTATATGCTTTGCCTTTCTCACTAGGTTTTGGTTCGCGTTTGGACCTAGTCACATCTTCTGGCTGTACTGGTATCTCAGTCTCTGTTTCACCATCTTCTACCTCATCTTTCGACTCGAGTTTCACAGGGGAGACTATTTCCTCTTCTATCTCTTCCTTATCCATGATAAGATCAATGTTCAGTTCTTAGTATTGCAAGACGTGGCCAAAACGAAGAAAGTTATATTCTTCCCGGAAGCTGGTTATTCATTTAAAGAACACCTGAGCAAGGTTCTTAGCGATACTGGTTAAAGAGTAGTTGCTGGGTCTAGGTTGGTCGCAATTAAAACAGAATAAAAGTCTTGTTGTCTAAATGCTTGTTTGAGCAACAACTAGCAGACAATGATTATTCTTGTTTACGATATTCGTCTACAAAGTCATATTCAAAACGTACTGCAGGAACCGAGCGAGAGAAAACTCTATCCCACAAATTGTAATAAGTCCTAAATTCAAAGGGGGGTGACGAGAGGCTCTAAGTATTTTACTGTAATTGCCGCCATTTAGATAAGAGAATTTCCATTCGCTCGTCAAACGCCTGTATTAATTTAGGGCCTGGTCAAGTAATGACGCACACGAAACACAGAAGTAGCATAGAGTTCATTTATTCATAGTCAAAGAACATTCACGAAAAATGTCAACGTCTCATATAATAATACGTATGTGTGTGTACATATCAGTATGGGGACAACTAATTTCTGTATACGTGACTATGAACTACTTCTTGTGCCAGACGATGTGTGGTAAAATACTGCGAAAAGAAAGAAACAAACACAAGAAACATTAGCAAATGTACCAAACAATGTATCAAAACCCTTATTCAACAAGATACAATCAAAGCAATGAGACGGAAAGAATACACATACCGGAGGATAATTTAGAAACAAATACTTTAGTTGAATTCGAAAAAGACAATTTAGCTAAAGTTACGTGGAACCAAGCCAAAACAAACGAAAGAACGAACGCTTTATGTTCCTTTAACTTACACGACGATTAGGCTACGTTTATTCTTTAAAGCCTCAAAACAATTGGCGCAAGACAATTTGACTTTGCTCATCTAACATAAATCAATTCATTAATACAAACAATTCGGCTACGTTCACCCAACGAGCCTCGGTACGGTGCCTAAACTAGGAAATACTCGTCGATGACCTAGCTCAGTAAAACATTTATAAATGAATTAACATACGTAAACATTTAACAACATATTCTAGGAAATACACCTGAAGTCCCAAAACGTAGCTATCTACCTTGGCAGAGACAAAACAGCAAAGCTTTAGGAAAAACGGTGTAAATACCCAAATGGGTTAACATTTCGAATAAGGCCGATAATTCGACAAAAAACGTTATCTTCATTAAAGACCAAAACAATTATCTTTTTCGTCAAAACTTAGTCTGACAAATTGTGATGTACAATTAGCTTTAGTCAAACCGAAGACGTTCAACATAATCAGCGCATTATGACTGACCACAAGCTAAAAACAAATAAACTTTACTTGTCCTTATTTACAGATCCTGAACAAAGTGTTCACCTCAATAATTCTTCTGACAAAAGACCAAGTTCTAAATCAAAACGAATTCTATTAAGCATAAGAAAATCAAAAGCTTAAAGAATATCAGAAACAAATTAATTTGCAGAAAAGGCATAAAATCAGTCACTAAAACGAGAAAATCATAAAGGTCATAATCATTTGCACAAATCAACAAAATATATGCAAACGCAAAATAACTATAAGTACCTTATGACCGCTGTAAGACGTTTGGAAACCACACAGATCCAAAAGGCGACAACAACGTCTGGTACCAAAGGCAGGTAAAATAAAAGCTTTCCACAAAACTCTACAAATCGTGAACATCACATTTAAACTATCTTTCAAAACAGGTGAGTACAACTTTTATATCATATAGAACTAAAAACGACGCAACCTTCTCTCAGACCCAGCAATCTAACTAACCAGAAAAAGCTGAAACAAACGTTTATATCTGTTACTATCAAAACTCAGTCTTGCGTCATAATCTCAATCTCATGAGAAAAAATACGCAAACAATATTTACAAATGAAACACAGTTCACCACTAACATTCAAACCCATATCAAAACTCGGCACGCTTTTGCCACTGCCTTGAGAGAGCAATAGATCCGGAGAGAGGGTGAGAGAGAGGGGGAAGAAACACGACAATCACAAAGAGAAGAATCACAAGAAACACAGTTAGAGGGGTAAGAAAGACAGACACCAAAAAACAAATGAAAGGATATAAATAAACAGTCCAGTCATAAAACCAAAAAGATGCGTCGGGTTGGCCAATGAGGTGATGATACGTCTTGTCAGTCAAAATCAATAAAATCAAACAAAAGAAAACGATAGAAAGAAGAAGCAACATGCAGTGGGGAGGAAAAGAGGACAGATAAACGAAGGACACTTTACACACCAAGAAAGTACATGATATCACAAATAACACAGACTCTCTCTCTCTCTAGATCAATAGCCCATAATTAATTTCAAAACTTATCTAATTATATATTGATAACACATGACTCATAGGCATGCACATAATACATAACACATAAAGCACACATACAACGATTTCACATCTAATCAACAATAAAACCATGACAAAACTTCAAAGCGCTATGGATACGTTGATGTCACTTCAGCACAAGGCAAAGCAAGTTTATAATGGACTCAAAAAACAGTGATATTTTTATTGCAAGCACCAAAGCAATTATTTATTTAACTAATATTATTCTTTTTAACTGATACAGTAAACTTGTTATATCAGGGTGGGGAACTCTCCTCGGATCCGCTGATTTCAGAGGAAATCGGCAGCCATTTCAGAGGGAAAAAAAAAGAATTCAGAGGAAAAATTTTTTATCCGTTTCCTAATCCAGTAGACCTATTATTACAAGTACCCATCCGTGTCCACCTTTTACTTTCTCATTGCTAGAACGGGCCCGCTAGAACTGAATGCGTGCAACATCTCCCCGCCCGCTCTTGTTGATTCTTACGACCACATAAGCGCGACTTGATTAGAGCGGGCGAAATGGTGTTGAACGCGTTTTCGGCTGTTATCATGGCGTGTGTATCCAGAATAGTTCAGCGCGGGGATATTTTTGAAGAGGGGACCATTGCCAATAAATGGAAGTGGGAGTGGATTAACAAAACAACAAAAATTGAGGACGAGGACCAGCGAATCGGTGACTGCTTTCGGAAAATAGATAGGAGTGGCACAGCTCGATGCATCTTTTGCAACAAGGAGCTGAGCTACGCAAATCGTGGCTTGTCGACACTGGTCGAGCACATGCTGACCAAAATGCATCAACACGCAATGAAAGCCACAAAACAGCAGGGCCGACTTCCAGGTAGGCTTTTATTTTTAATTTATACACATACCTTTTTCCTTACGGTTGTTGAATAATTTATTATGCACGGGATGTTGATGGGAGTAAGAAACGATTGGCAGGGGAAGGGTCAAGGGGAGGTAGTAGGTTAGTAGAATAGGCCTATTATAGGACTTCTAGATCTAGCAGGCATAGAACGACTTCCCTGTTTTAAAATGGGATTACATAGATCGGAAGAAGGTGTGTGAATACGAATACGAAATTTTATTGTCATAAAACACAAGTGTGTGTGTGTGCTCCTGTGTTTGTTCAAGCTTTTTCTAATAATTATTACTTTTCTTTTATATTTGGTTGGTTCAGTTCACTATACATTTACTGCACTGTTACTATGCCACTCTTGGTATGGCTTAAAAACGTGCACATTTTCCGGGGGGGCTTTGCCCCCCTGGACCCACTACAAGGGCCCTGCCCCTTGACCCCGCCGGGGCCTAGGCGGCCCCTGGACCCCGGCCTTTTCAGAGTTTTTCTCAATGAGTTGTTCCCCACCCTGTTATATGTATTTCAATTATTTGTATTTTAATGAGAAACACGTATTTTAAAAATGTTGCGTAACGGGCGGAAATTTCTATAAATCATCTGATAACTTTGTTAAGAAAACTCTATAAGAAAAAATAACCAGTAACACCATCTGAATATTTCGGGTTACACCCAACTTCAGCAAAAACAAACAAAACGTCACTGACCATATTTACACCATTGAGCACGCACAGCAGCACACTATTCTTTTATTTTTTTTAAAGTAGGAATAATAATAATAATAATAATAATAATAATAATAATAATAATAATAATAATAATAATAATAATAATAACAACAACAACAACACACAAACAAAACAAATAAATAAATTAAATATTTAACTAAATAACTATACTACTACTACTACTACTACTACTACTACTACTACTACTACTACTACTACTACTTGCGAAGTTGTGGTCTCGATTTTGTGGTCCTGATTCGGCTCTTTGCAGTCCGCTGGACTCTGTAAGCAATGAATAACTAATAAGCTTTTAATTTAACTCTGATCTCGAGTGGTCTTGATTTTGTGGTTCTGATTCGACTCTTTGCAGTCCGCTGGACCCTGTAAGCAATGAATAACTAACTATTAATTTAACTCTGATCTCGAGTTATAAAAACAAAAAAAATTCGCTTCCTTCTCCGGAAATTTCAAGATTCGAATATTATAAAGTATAGGCCTAAATGTTATGAATTAGAATAGATATAGTTTATACATTTATTTACGTATAAAACAAACAATACAGGTCTAATAAATATATTCAGCTAGTGATCTTCTTCGCTGCGCGGAGACTGACTTATAATATAATAATGTAGATTAAGCCTATGAATTCTGTATAACAGTGTCTACTTGGTTCTAGGCAGGAAATGGGCAATGCTATTATTAGCCTTTATTGCTGAGAACTAACAAAACGCAAATCAAGGAACGCAACTATTAAATAATTATGGTCGATAATAATTATGCTCATATTATGCTCATATTAACAAAGTATACCGTTGCGAAATGCTAAATCTGTGTAAATCGAACACAATTAGAAGCAACAGCGATCATTTTTAATGTCAGCTAGTCGTAGTCGTGCAAGCATCATTTCGTAACACATCGGAGAGCTTCGTTCGACTTCGGTGATTGCCTTTTTGGGCGAATGACTGGAACTAGGTTGGAAAAAACAAGTTTGCCACCGAGACTGTGCCATGTCCATCGTCTGGAGTTTTTGTGGAGACCAAGCGTGTTTGCCAGTATCAGATTGTTGTATCTGGCAAACTCCAACAGTCTCAGACCATTTTGTCTCGTTGTTGCAGTGGGGTCTACATTTGTCTCCCCAGTTGTGGTGTGCATGTTGTGTGCAATACAAACATCATTATAAAATATCAACAAACCACATACATATAAAATGCTTACATTGCTAAATAATAACATCATAGGAAGCCATAGCGACCACCTGACAGAAAGCGTCCAATATTCCCAAGCCGATCCAACAGACCTCATACACAAACTTGAGGCAGCAGTGCAATCGCTAAAGAAAGGGAAGTCAGCGGGAGTGGACAACATACCCGCGGAACTGCTACAAGCAGGAGGAGAAGCGATGATTGATGCCCTCACAATTATCTGTAACAAGATCTGGCAGAGTGGCGAGTGGCCTATACCATGGACCCAGTCCCTTGTCATCACTCTTCCCAAAAAAAGGTAACCTTCAGGAGTGTGAAAATTACCGCACCATCAGCCTCAGCCATCCCAGCAAGGTCCTCCTTAAAATAATACTCAACAGGTTAAAACCCCAAGCTGAACAAATCATAGCTGAAGAACAAGCAGGATTAAGGGCAGGGCGAAGTACCACTGAACAGATTTTCAACCTCAGAATAATCTGTGAGAAATACCTACAGCACCAACAACATCTATATCATGTGTTCATAGACTTCAAAAAGGCGTTTGACCGAGTCTGACATGCAGCTCTATGGGCAACAATGAAAGTGTACAACATCAGCCCTAAAATTATTGAAGTCATCAAAAGCCTGTATGACAAGGCTACCAGTGCAGTCCTCCACAACAGCGCCATCGGGAACTGGTTCACAACAACAATCGGTGTGCGTCAAGGATGCCTACTCTCTGCAACACTCTTCAACATCTTCCTAGAGCGCATCATGACAGATGCTCTTGCAGATCATGAAGGCACAGTCAGCATAGGGGGTAGAGCAATCTCCAATCTTCGTTTTGCGGATGACATTGGTGGATTGGTTGGAGAGGAACAAGAACTTGAACAGCTGGTACAGAGGCTTGCCACCACCTCCAGAGCTTATGGAATGGAAATAAGTGCAGAGAAGACAAAAATGATGACCAAGAACACCAATGGCATCAACACGGACATCAAAGTCCAAGGCCAATCCCCTTAACACAGTGCATAGCTTCAAATATTTAGGAGCCATTGTATCAGACAATGGGTCCCGACAGGAAGTCCTCTCCAGGATCGCACAAACAACTGCTGCCCTGACAAGGTTGAAGCACATTTGGAAAGACAAGATCATCAGTCTACATTCCAAAGTAAGACTGCTGCGCTACCTTGTCATCTCCATCTTCCTATATGCTTGCGAAGCATGGACCCTCACAGCAGATCTCCAACAAAGAATACAAAGCATGGAGATGAGGTGCTACAGAAGACTTCTGGGCATTTCCTATACCCAACACATCACCAACGACGACGTCCGACAGACCATCACACAAGCCATTGGACAACACGATGACCTGCTTACAGTGGTGAAGAAACGGAAACTCCGATGGTATGGCCACGTCACCAGATCCTCAGGCCTTGCAAAGACTATTCTGGAAGGCACAGTGCAAGGAAATAGAAGAAGAGGGAGACCGAAAAAGAGGTGGAGGACAACATTCGAGAATGGACTGGTTTGACACTGAGCGAAGCCATCAGGGCTGCTGAGCACAGAGAAAGATGGAGTATGCTGGTTAAACGATCATCTGTGGTGCCCCTACGACCTCAGGGTTACGGGACAGGATAGGATAGGATAGGATGTTTTTATTCTATTTTGTTTTTTTAAATGGGGGTTCGATAAATTAGAGTACAGCCTCTGCGTCCCCTGCATGGGATATCTTTATTGTAAAGTGACTGGCTGGTGGAGAGCTTTCACTTTTTCCAGTAGGGTTGTTTAAGCAGATCTTTTATGCGGATCAGGGGTTGTCCGGTTATGATTTGTCTCGGAAGAGTCCGCTGGACCTCAAGCAATAATAATGTAATGTAATGTAACATTCCAGGTTCCTATGACGATGTTGTTTCCCGTGCGGATCTTGCTAAATTGTCCATCAGTAGTATACTTATCACCTCCGTCCTGGTGGCCAACGGAAGGCGTGGTCCTTGCTGACCCGGGCGACGACCGATCCGGTATGTAATTAGTGGATAGTTTCATCATGTAGTGTGTCTTGGGCAAAAAAAGACCTGGCGGTGCCCAATCCTCTCCAGGCTGTTGGTAACAGCCAAAATCCACGAATACAGTGTGGCTCGCCTTGGCCCTGAGCACGTGGTCGTTGAGCCTGTAGTAACGTGAGGTTCCTCCGCCCTGACCGGTGACTTCTGTGTAGAAGACTAGCTTTCGCCCAGTGATGCCGTGCTAACATCACCCCTGTTAGTCGCCTCTTACGACACGCTGGGAAACGTTGGGTCTTTTCTATTTAGTGCCCGAACCCACAGGACTTCGTATGATACTATTTTTTAGCAATGTAGGCAGTTTGTATGTATGTTTTGTTGATATCTTATTATGATGTTTATCTTTTATTTTGTTTGTGTAAACGGGGTTCGATAAATTAGAGCGTAGCCTCAGCGTCCCATGCGTGGGATGTCTTTATTGTAAAGTGACCGGCTGGTGGACTGCCTTCAGTGTTACCACTAGGGTTGTTTTGGCAGATCTTTATTTTGGATCAGGAGTGAGTCCTAATAATAATAATAATAATAATAATAATAATAATAATAATAATTAAAATAATAATAATAATAATAATAATAAGCTACCTAGCCTAATAATAATAATAATAATTAACTCTTCACTTTGCAACACTGTACATGTTTGCAATGCTGGCTTTTGTTCTGTTTGAATGTAGTAAATGGTTGGATGGTCAGCAGAACTTTAACACATGTGGTCACCACAATTAGTTGTGTGTAAAGTGACAATTTTGGCGGGAACGCGAATGTCGGCAGAAATTTAACACATGTGGTCACCACAATTAGTGGTGTGTAAAGTCGTGACAATTTTGGCGGGAAAGTGAATGTCTTCAGAAATATCGATGTCATGTGTTCGAATGTAAAAAGTTTGTATGTGGTCACCAGAAAGTTTTACACTTGTGGTCACTAGAGTGCATGTAAAGTTTAATTTTGCTTTTTTTTGAGCTTTCGAATATTCCACCACAAAATATGCTTCAGCAAAGGAAAATAAGTAAGATTGTCGTTTTCTGTACTTCTAACATCAAAAATGAAAGAGTCGCCACAACGGTGGAAAAAACTTCGCGTCAGCAGATCGACCAAAAGACAAAGATGTGTGTGTGTGTGTGTGTGTGTGTGTGTGTGTGTGTGTGTGTGTGTGTGTACGTACCTAACCATAACAGTGGGTTTATGCATAGGTTACACTTACGTGCAACTGGGTTTAAAAAAATACTGGGTTCCAAAATCTGAAACTCAGTTTTTTAAAAACCGGCTTTGCAATAGGAATAACAAAAAAAGTGTATACGCAAAGTCTGAGCGGTGAAACCCACAATTGCGGTTGAGTCAACTTTGAGTTTGAGCCAGTTAACATGCCGCGATGTGTGTTCCCGCTGGTCAACCAGTCGAATACACGCACTGTCAGGGGAAGTAACTCGGAACGCCACACGCTACGAGCCGGCTGGCAAGATGGAGGTACGTGTTTTTTCGTTTTATTCAGTTGTGTTTTGTCCTTCTGTCTCTGTAAATTGTTCTTTAAACTATATTTTGTGCTTCTAGGATGTGGCTTTAAAATGTTCCCTTGTTAAAATTTCAAGCTTTTTCGGTGTGCTTTTGTACTTTTAAAATCATATCAATTTTCGTGTGGATGTTGTGGTCGATTGTCAACACAGGGTCTGCATTTTTGTTTGTTACTTTTTGAAGAACACAAAAATAAATTTGCTGCATTTTAAGCGTCCTTGTATCTGATATTAATGAAGAGTCTTGTGAAGTCTCTTGAACATTGAAACAGTTACCATGAGAAATGTATGTCTCCTTTGTTCACACTGGGGTTTTCAAAACTTGCATTTTTTCTCATTTACAAAAAAGACGGTCAGTGAAGATAGTACAAGAAGTAAATAAGGGAGGTATTGATGTGTTATTTTATTCATATGTAGATTGATTAAATAAATGTTTAAAAATATTTTTGCAGAATAACAATTTTAGTAGGCAAAATGCAATGTTATCAGAATAAAAAAAAAATAAGCTTTTAACGTGTACCATTTATTATACTGCAACTTTTATTTTTCTGTTTTTTCCTTGTGTTCTGATGTAATTAAAAAAAACCACATGTTGCAACAAACAGTAAAATACAAAATTCTGGCTGCCGTTACCTACATAAGTTATAGCTTTTGGTTTATGGTTCACCTGTCTGTTTTCCTTGGATGAAGGGAAATAGAATATGTGAAAACTGATTGATGCATTAAACTGCTTAACATTTGGATTTTTTGTGGAGACCAAGCGTGTTTGCCAGTATCAAATTGTTGTATCTGGCAAACTCCAACAGTCTCAGACCCCTGTCATTTGTCTCGTTGTTGCAGTGGGGTCCACATTAATAGCTAGAGCACCATTTTCAGATCTGCATCTACTCCATTTCCCAAATTGTTAGCTGTAATTCTGAGTAAGCATAATTATTTTAATAAATTCTGTTATTCCTTTTTTTCCCAGAACATCCTGTTATGCCTCGAGTTTATCCGGTTGCGGAGAAGTCGCTGTAGTCCGACGACGACCCAGGAGGCGTTTGGAAGGAAGACGTCCCACTCCATCACCATCAACATCTTCATCGCCTTCATTGTACTCATCAGGTGACAGCTGGTGTGTGTCAGTACTTATTGAATTTTATAATATTGTTGTTCGCTTTGAAAAAAAACACTCATTGATTGCTGTATAAAATCGGTGCCACAGCAAAGCAGTTAACAACTGGCAGCTCCACGCCTCAGATCAAACTGTGACCTGCTAACACAAGGTGTTGGTGGTATATTGTTTCTACATTGCAAAGGGGGAGGTGAGGAGAGCTTGGATGAGGGAGGAGAATGGGGGGGGGGTGAACATTAGTGTACATGGCAGAGCTAGACATCCTTGTTGAATAAGATCAAAGTTTTAGCTCAATTTTACAGTTGTTAATGGGGCACATGAAATGCAGATTACATTATTATAATGTACACAATTCGCTCTGGGCTTTTCAGGTTGTGTAGGTATGCTTTGGATTTTAAAAAGCAGGCATGTTGAGGAACCTTGCACTTGTGCTTTCATGGGGTGGCCTCGTGGCGCAGTTGATAAGTCGCCGGTTTCCTATGCCGAAGGTCGCGGGTTCGATTCCCGCAAGGGGCGAACGTATGTGACTTAGGTACGAGACTATTGAGGTCACCGAGGATTTTCTCCGGGCACTCCGGTTTCCTCCATCCCTTCAATAATGGTACAGGATGCAGTCAATATAAAAATTTCAAAAATAAAAAGTTCGATTTTCTTCCGTCTTCTAATAGCGATTTCCCTGCCTTTACACCACCTGTTTGAGTGATGTATGTGTATTTGGTGTGTGAGAGGGTAAATGAGACAGGTGAGCGTGTATGTTGGTATAGATCGCCGCGCTTTGAGCCTTGGGGAAAGGCGCGTACATAGCATCCTGTATTATTATTTATTATTATTTACTGAGTAGCTAGTAAGCATAAGAGTTTCTATAACTATTTTATAACTTGGTTGCTAGTAGCTAGTGTGTCGAAGTGGTTAGTGGGAAAAAATGCTGTCCCACTTCCTCCGGGCTTTTGTGCCCTTTTTTCCCCAACCTCTACCCCCTAAACTTTAAATGTGTTTTGCTTGTTTCTTTTACACTTTAAAGAGGGTGAGTAGTACATTCATGTACAAGAAAATTAAAGTCCCGAATATAATATTTCATTGATGAATCAGTAGACAGTATTGTCAGTCAATCCCTTTTTGTAGTTAAGCCAGTTCAAGCCTCTACTCTTTTCAACTTCCATTCCCTTCTCCCACCCCAGGCCCACCACCCCACCCTTTGACCATCCTCATCCCTTGGTTTGAAAATGTTCTTATGCCGCTGAATTTGTTCTGTTGTTTAAACCCTGTGTTCTGATGCTGCTACTTGTTCGCAGGAGGGCTGAAGAGCAGCATGAGGATTCTAAAGACTCTAATTCATCGGAAGGTTCAGTCAAGAAACAAGCTAGAAAAAGGCGTCAAAGCCAGCAGACCGAAATGCATACAACATCCCCATCAGCTTTGTTGCTGCAATCAGTGCTACCCCGTTCTCCAGGGTGTGAACCAAGTGCCATGAATCGTTTAGATATAGAATATATATTCAAATTTGTTTGCAAATCTATTCAAGATGAGTCCTAAATAGTAAAACATTGCATGTTTAAATAATAATAATAATGTTCGTCATTTGTAAGGCGCCTTAGCCTAAGGATCAAGGCGCTGGCCGATACAGGATCTAACTCAAACCGCCCGAGACGCCACCCGCAGCCTTTGGGCGCATGGTCTGACGCCCGGACAACTCAGCACAATCCTGGGCAGCCAGGGATGGAGGAGAAGGACCAAGTGCATGCTGGGTGTGTTCTTGTTACCGGCACTCACCCGTCTAGGACATGAGCGTCAGGATCTTTAAAGTCCGTTATGATGGAATGCATGCAACACAGACTAGACCTCGGTTTATACTCTCATCCGAAGGAGAAGGAAAACAGGAGTAAAGTGTCTTTCCCAGGGACACAACACAATGGCCCGGCCAGGGCTTGAACCCGGGACCTTCAGTTAATGTTGTCTGTCTGTCTGCCTTCCATCTGTGCAAAACTTTAAAGTGGCTAATTACACGAGACCTCGAAAATTATCAGTGATTGAATGACTACACTTCAAGGTCAAGGTCACAGGTTCAACAAATGTTAGTCAAGCTATGTCAATTTTCCACAAAATTTCTTGTTAATCCTAAGTTATTAATATTAACTAAACTTCAGCTTGTTTGATGCATGATAGGTATCAATGAGACGCACATGCATATTTTGTCAACCTTGCTCCAAGGTGAAGGTCATTGGAGATGTCCAAAATAATAAAATCTTTTGCTGTAGTTTATTTTATCGTACATGAGTGCATTTATAGCTGGAGGTCAAGGTCAAGAGCATCGAAATATCAAAGCTTGTATTACTTTGCATTTTAAACCCACCGTTTCAATCATTTAACTTTTTTTTCTGGCATCTCATTTTTGTGTTATTTATTGGGAGTTCCATAAGGAGCATGTGAGTCATATGGACTTGCCTTTCCAGTGATTGATGGTGTTCATCATGTTCAAAGCTTTTTGAGGTGCTACTTGTCATTAAGTAATGGAAATTTACTGCTCTGTATTGTGTAGACTAGTTTTTAGGCCCGTTTTGTTATGTAGTAGATTTCTGTCTTAAACTTAAGAGAAAGCGTGGATTAATCAGGCAAAGTACCAAATTATATTTCTTTGCCAAGTTAATACATATGTTATTCTCGGGGTTCTTGTTCATCAAAAAGCAATGTCAAGACTAATGACTATATAATAATATTCTGCTCTTCACATGGTTTTATTATACCTTTGAGGTGCTGGAAAAAAAACGAATTATAAGTGGTTGCACTCAATTGATCCTTATTCAGAATATATTAACGTAACGGGAAACCATAAACAATTTATGTAAAACTTAACTATATGAAGTTGATAAAAAAGTAATAATAATATATACAAATTATGCTCTACTAGACACTTTCAAAATAAAAATGTTAACAAATTATGTCTGTGTTAAGTTGTTCATATGTTTGTTTTACATTACCAATTCTCTGCTTTTTTATTTTTCCATTCCTCTTCTTTTCCAATGAAGATTTGTATACTTTTCCACCCTTCTCATTATTTCTTTTCCTCTGGAGATTTTATGCTTTTTCTCCACGCTTCTCCTCATTCTTTCTATTAATTCTTTTTCATACTCCTCATACTTTTTCTTCTTTCTCCTTCTTGCCTTTTCTTCAATGATTTGATTTAAATCTGGAAGTAAAGTAATAAATTGAACATGAAAAAATTATCCACAGTTAACATTTGAGAACGACAAGATATCTTTTTTTGCAGATCTTCCAGTCTGGATTCAAATTAAAAAAAACTTTAAAACCATACAATACAAAGTAAATGTAAGCAAAGTAAATATGACAAAAATGTTTGCTTAATGCCGAATTTTTCTTTTCGATATTTACTGACACCAGCTAATAATTTATTTTTTGGGCTATGGGGAGAAAAAGAGGGTCATGCACTGACCTATCCAGAGGTACACTGTAACAACCTCAGACCTTTCGGTTCTCAGTTCAATGCTTTAACCACTGAGCTACCGCCCAGTTCTTAAAGTAAATGGCAAACGTCTATCCTTCAATAACAGCTCTAATTCTGTACAGTAGCCTATATATCAACTGAAAATATTGTAATTGAAATTATAAAAACAAAATCAGAGGAAATTCTGAGCAATATTAAAAGTTGTTTTATTAGTTGAATTAAACTAAAAGTGTCAGTGTACTGCACTCACGTACTGAAAATCTTGCAAATGCAACCTTGGCCATTTATACGTTTTGGTTGTGTCCGTGTGTGTGATAAACCCAGTTTTTCCACAGAAACACAGATGTCCAATATGCATGTGTAAAAACCCACTAGTATCAAATGAACCCACTATTTCATAGCGCAATTTCTCCTTTTGTTTTTGTCAAAAATGAAAACGGTTGTGACAGATAACCTTACAAGAGGCTATTGTATCTGTTGAGTGAATAGGAATGGTCTGTAATGAAGGGAAAGGATGGAACCCAGTTTGCCTTGTTTTGAACATAAACCCACTATTATAGTTTTGAACGTATGTGTGTGTGTGTGTGTGTGTGTGTGTATCCAAGTTCATGTTATTTAGTCTAAATAATTTAGTCACACATTATAAAAGTATATAGCTATGTGGGTGTGCGTGTGTTTTCTCTCTCTCTCTCTCTCTCTCTCTCTCTCTCTCTCTCTCTCTCTCTCTCTCTCTCTCTCTCTCTCCATTGGACCGCCGTGCCTCTCGGTGCGTGATGTTGAAGATCACACTTATCTTGGGCCAGCGTAATGACGGTGATGCCCCTCTCTCTCCTTCGCTGCTTTATCTATCCCAACCTCAAATGAGTAGGTTCTCAGGAGTCAACTGGGCGGTGTAGTTATTTATCACTTCACGTTTTGCGGTCACCCATCCAAGTGCTAACCACACTGGACGGTGCTTAACTTACGACACAGTATCGAGTGCTCCAACCACTACGCTATCCGCAAAATGTATACAGCTATAGGCCGCCTTGTAGATAAAGATAAAGATAGAGCCATAGCCTTGTGGCCGTAGGAGAGTGTGATGTTGGAGATAACACTTATCTTGGACCAGCATAATGGGGGGTGATGTCCATCTCTCTCCCCCGCTGCTTTATTTTCCCCACCCTCAACAGCCATGGTCAAATCGATCAAAGGCAAAGATAACGCCCTGACTGTCAGTGTAGCAAACAAACCATCATCTTGTATTGATTGATTGATTGATTGATTTATTATTGCTTTAGGTCCAGCGGACTCTTCCGAGCCAAATCAGGACCGGACAACCCCCGATCCGCATAAAAGATCTGTTGAAACAACCCCAGTGGGAAAATTGAATGCCCCCCACCGGCCAGTCACTTTACAATAAAGACATCCCACGCGAGGGACGGCTGAGGGTTGACCTCAACTACGCGAACTCCCCGATTACAAAAACAAAATAGAATACAAACATCATTATAAATCATCAACAAAAAAACATACATATAAAATGCCTATAGTGCTAAATAGTACATTCATAGGAAGCCCTAGTGACCACCCGGCAGAAAGCGTCCAACATTCCCAAGCTGATCCAACAGACCTCATACACAAACAAGGAGTCTTGTCCAGGAAGAGTTTTCAAGAAAAAAGGTAGGTCATTGATCTAGCGAAGAAGAATATAGTATAGCAGAGTGGTAGGACAGATCGGGAATGGGAAAGAGCAAATGAGGAAGACAGCGACAGTGGGAATTTAAAGCACTAAATTTCCAGAAAGTGGGGATACTATTTATACTGAAACCCCCGGCACTCCAACGGGGGGAACTGTTGCCGCAGTTAATTTGTCATGCCTACAAAGGCAAGACAGGTTTTCAACTGGGGCTTTCACTGTACCCTTTATAGGTTAGAACAATCTACAGTGGCAAGATTGCTCATGACCCCAAGGGGTATCATCTTGTATAGGACAAACTCCCCAGACAATAATTCTAAAAAACAAAAAAATCCAATCAAAACCCCTGAAATCTCAATGAGCTTGATGATTTAAGTGGGGCTGCGCCTGTACACATGCTTCAACTGCCATAATTATGCGCTGTTTCTAAAAAAGTTCTGACAAATCATCCAAAAAAAAGAAAAAAAAACTTGTTCAAACATAATAAAAACATTAAACGAGATATCGCAGCTAGCTTCCAAGCGTATCATGATGTCAAAAGCAAACACGAATAGAATAGCGTGGCATTGGCCTCTTCAATAATAGACACTACTCGACAGCACTGTGTGTGTGTGTAGGTGTGTGTGTGTGTGTGTGTGTCGGTTAGAGAGGGAAAGTCTGGAATGCATACACCTTATTACTTTCAATCAGTGACAGGATGATGTAGTGCGCTGGGTGTGAGAGGGAGGGGCTGAGGGTGGGTAGGTGATTAAAAAGATGAAAACAAAGATGTGATAGCTAAAGCAAAAGGGAGGGAGAGAAAGAGAGATGGGGTATGGGAGAGAGAGAGAGAGTGGGAGAAAGATATATATATATATATATATATATATATATATATATATAGAGAGAGAGAGAGAGAGAGAGAGAGAGAGAGAGAGAGAGAGAGAGAGAGAGAGAGAGAGAGAGCGGAAAGAAGAGAGAGAGAGTGAAAGAGAGAGAGAGAAAGAGAGATAGATAGAGAGAAAGAGAGGGCATAACCTTTAATGTATATACGCACGTGCACATTTGGCTTCAAAATGTTCTTTATTTTATATATATATATATATATATATATATATATATATATATATATATATATATATATATATATATATATATATATATATATCAGATATCTGATATCAGATATCTGATCCGCCATCCTTTCATCTGTGCCTCAATCAGATCTCGGTTAGAAAAAGTCTGGAATGCATACATCTTATTACTTTCAATCAATGACAGGATGGTGGAGTGCGCGGTGTGTGAAAGGGGAGGGGCTGAGTGATGGGGTGGGTGGGCAGGTGAATAAAAGGATGAAAAAATAAGATGTGACAGCTGGAAGTTGACTAATAAAAGAAGGTGATCATCAACTAGAAAAGGGATTAAAGATATATATATATATATATATATATATATATATATATATATATATATATATATATATATATATATATATATATAAGCGTGCATGTCTCCTGGTCAAGATTTTTTTACCATACAGATGGTAAAACCAATTAACATCCCACACAGCGATATCTGATCCGCCATCCTTTCATCTGTGCCTCAATCAGTCAGATAGTATGCATTCATTCATACAGTATTAGCCTCACAAAAGCAGCATTTTTATTTAAGGTACGGTGGCCGAGTGGTTAAGGCATTAGACTTAAGATCCAATAGATTTATATCCGCGTGGGTTCAAACCCCACCCATGTTAACCTCACAAAAGCAGCATTTTGATTTAAGGTACGGTGGCCGAGTGGTTAAGGCATTAGACTTAAGATCTAATAGATTCATATCTGCGTGGGTTCAAATCCCACCCGTGCCATTTTTTTCCCCAGATAAAAAAACACATATAAAAAAATAGTTTTAAAACAAATGTTTACAATTCAATCAAGGTCCACTAATCATTCTTTCTTAAATTTAAAAGCCTTTTTTCTTGGAATGGGTAACATTCCACATGTGATAATCATTGTTAACGTGAGAAAGATTTTGTCCATCCTATCATCTACCATCTTCATAAATACTAATTAATATCCCATAATTATACTTTTCTTTTCTCTCATTTACATTGTCTCTCGAAATAGATACCACATTTCACATGTGGTGTGTCAAGAGTGTGAGCGTGACCTTTCATCCATCCTATCATCTACCATCTTCATAATTAATATCCCATAATCAGAATGAAATTGATACCATTTACATTGTCTCTCGAAATAGATACCATTTCACATGTGACGTGTCAAGAGTGTGAGCATGACCTTTCGTCCATCCTATCATCTGCCATCTTCATAAATACTAATTAATATCCCATAATCAGAACAAAATTGATACCATTTACATTGCCTCTCAAAATTGATACCATTCATCCATCCTATCATTAGAGGCTATTTCTTACTCACATCCAGAGGAAATAACCATAATCATTGCTAAATAAAAAATAATACATTTATGCGTGCAAGCGTGTGTGTGTTTGTGCTCACAGTCTTTAGACTATTCATAAATAATAATTAATATCCCATAATTATACTTTTCTTTTCTCTCATTTACATTGTCTCTCGGAATTGATACCATTCATCCATCCTATCATCATGAAATTGATACCATTTCACATGTGGCGTGTCAAGAGTGTGAGCGTGACCTTTCGTCCATCCTATCATCTGCCATCTTCATAAATACTAATTAATATCCCATAATCACAACGAAATTGATACCATTTACATTGTCTCTCGAAATTGATACCATTCATCCATCCTATCATTAGAGGCTATTTCTTACTCACATCCAGAGGATATAACCATAATCATTGCTAAATAAAAAATAATACATTTATGCGTGCAAGCGTGTGTGTGTGTGTGTGTGTGTGTGTGTGTGTGTTCACAGTCTTTAGACTATTCATAAATACTAATTAATATCCCCTGCAGATAGCCATCATACATGCTCTATACACCAACATCATGGCAGCACACATGACCTCATGACCCGCACATGACCCGCACATGACCCACCCATGACCCACACATGACCCTGACCTCACATGACCTCATATGACGTCAGCATATGACCCAGAAAAAATGGTCTATGAGAGGCCCCCTAGTATACTACTCTCCATCTTTCTCTGTCCTCAGCAGCCCTGATGGCTTTGCTCAGTGTCAAACCAGTCCATTCTGGAATGTTGTCCTCCCACCTCTTTTTCGGTCTCCCTCTTCTTCTACCTCCTTGCACTTTGCCTTGCAGAATAGTCTTTGCAAGGCCTGATGATCTGGTGACGTGGCCATACCATCGGAGTTTCCGTTTCTTCACCACTGTGAGCAGGTCATCGTGTTGTCCAATGGCTTGTGTGATGGTCCGTCGGACTTCGTCGTTGGTGATGTGCTGGGTATGGGAAATGCCCAGAAGTCTTCTGTAGCACCTCATCTCCATGCTTTGTATTCTTCATTGGAGATCTGCTGTGAGGGTCCATGCTTTGCAAGCATATAGGAAGATGGAGATGACAAGGGAGCGCAGCAGTCTTACTTTGGAATGTATAATCACATTGTCACCGATATCACCAGGAACATTGCAAACTCGTGCTCGTTTAGCCATTCTTTCAGCTTACGCAGTCTGGCAGATTCTGGCACATTCTCTTTGGCTTTGGTGGGATATTTTCCTAGCAAGATTGTCCAGTTCTTGAGTAGCATCACCGTCCAGATCAGGAAGTGGCGTCGGAGTGGCCTCTTGTTGGCCAGGGTCAGGACGTGGCGTCGGAGTGGCCTCTTGTTGGCCAGGGCCATGACGTGCCCAATGCAATGTGAGCGCGCCTGATGACGTCGAAAGTTTCCTCCAATGTGACGTAGTACTTTGGCGTGTCTTCGGTGTCTTCGGGTCTTCTCTTCTTATTCAGTTTATCTGTGTGACCACACTGTATGATTTCATATCTGCAAGTATGAGACATATCATCATCATCATCATCATCATCATCATCATCATCATCATCATCATCATCATCATCATCATCATCATCATCATCATCATCATCACCACCACCACCACCAACAACAACAACAACAACAAAATCATCAACAACAACAACAACATCAACAACAATATCATCATCATCATCACCATCATCATCATCAGCAGCAGCATCATTATCATCATTTCAACCAGAGTCATCTTGTAAAGGAAACTAAGAAAGAAAACAAACAAGCTAAGAAAGAAACAGCTTACTTCTTGGAATAGTAGAATTGTTGTGAAGATTTCTTTCCAGTCTGTTTCATGTCGTCAATAATCTTGTTATATTCCTCTGAGTTAAAAACATCTCTCGTTGGCTTCTCTGCATGCTTCTTTTTCAAATCAATTAAAAACCGATCTGCCCATTCTCCGTTTCTGTCGCCATTTCCATCAGCTTTACAGCTTTCTAGTAACTGTAACTTGGAACAACAACAGTGTATCTCAGCCATGATGGCTTGAGAGCTCTTTCAACTTGAAAATGAGATACGAGGTTTTCATTCTACACTGACAATATGCCAATAGTTTCAGGCGAATATCGTTCATACCAATACATGCCAACATGATTCAGGTGATTACCATTCATACCAATGCATGTCCTTTGGGTTCAGTAAAGAACTATAATCAGACCCGTTTGTTTCTCTCTCCAGTAAATAAGTTCAGTAAATAAGTATAATCAGACACGTTTTTTCCAGTAAATAAGTCTATTTACTGGTCATTTTAGTAAATAAGCTTATTCCCTGATCGAAACAGGAAATAAGCTTATTTACTAAAATTTTAGTAAATAGGCTTATTTACTGATCTGACTTATTTACTGTAACATATATATATATATATATATATATATATATATATATATATATATATATATATATATGTATATATATATATATATATATATATATATATATATATATATATATATATATATATATATATATATATATATATATATATATATATATATATATATATATATATATATATTATATTACTTCAACGACAACATTTTACGCCTTGAGAATGCGTGGTATACAAATTTACTTAAGGATCGTACGTGGACAAGGTCTTTTCTTTGAATTAGCTTTGTTATACATGCAGGTCGATTAGACAAAAAACGAGTTCTTAAATCATTATACATGGGGCAGATATACAAAAAGTGATATTCATTCTCGACAATGTTTTTACAAACAATGCAATTTTTAGCTAACACGTCTTCGTTGTATCTGTGGGCATTGTTGTCCAAATCTAAGTAAAGACAATGCTACACGGAAGCAATACACATCAATGTCTACAATGTAGGATTCTTTGGGCAAAGTCAGTTTTAAAGGTGCGAAACAATTCGTAGCGGTCTTTATCCCTTAAAATTCCAACCCATTCTTGTTTAAATATGTCCTGTAGTCTTGTTTTAAATTCTGTCAAAAATATTTATACGCTACCCACTCCCTGATGTAACCAAACAAAATAAAATCCACGAGCATACACAAGTTTACGTACACCTGATGCCCAATTATTCTTCCCAGAATTATCGAAGTTATACAACATGTGATATGCTTGGTTTGGGAGTCTATCAGATCCAAGTTGAATTAATCTAAACCAATATCTCAAAGTACGGACAGCAGAGTTGACATACATGGGGGAAACGGCCTACTTCACCATAAATCATCTTAATTGGAGTGCGAGTGGGAACACCAAGAAATTGTTTACATGCTAATGAATGAACTTTCTCAATACTATCAAGACGACATAAACCCCATATTTCAGATGAGTACAGACGAATAGACTGTACCTTAGAATCAAATAACTTGAAAAAAAAACAGAGAGAGAGAGAGAGACAGAGAGAGACAGAGAGAGATTCAGGGCTGGGCGAAGTACCACTGAACAGATGTTCAACTTCAGATTAATCTGCGAGAAGTACTTACAGCACCAACAACATCTATATCATGTGTTTGTAGATTTTAAGACAAGCCTTTGACCGAGTCTGGCATGCAGCTCTGTGGGCAACCATGAGAATGTACATCAGCCCTAAAATTATTGAAGCCATCAAAAGCCTGTATGACAAGGCTACCAGTGCAGTCCCGCTCCTAAACAGCGCCATCGGGATCTGGTTTAGAACAACAATCGGTGTGCGTCAAGGATGCCCACTCTCTCCAACATTCTTCAACATCTTCCTAAAGAGCATCGTGTCAGATGCCCTTGCAGATCACAAAGGCACAGTCAACATGGTGGATGGAGTGGGGGATGGTGTGTGTGTAGAGCAATCTCCAACCTCCGCTTTGCGGATGACATTGATGGATTGGCTAGAGAGGAACAAGAATTTGAACAGCTGGTTCAGAGGCTTGACACCCCCTCCAGAGCATATGGAATGGTAACAAGTGCAGAGAATACCAAAATGATGACCAACAACACCAATGGCATCAACATAGCCATCAAAGTCCAAGGCCAATCCCTGAACATGAAATCCTCTCCAGGTTCGCACAAACAACTGCTGCCCTGACAAAGTTGAAGCCCATTTTGAATCCCGTTTGCTGAATACAGAAAGATGGAGTACGCTGGTTAAACTATCATCTGTGTTGCCCCAACGACCTTCGAGTTACGGGATAGGATAGGATAGGATATGAACTCTCTCCACCTTCTCTCCATCAATCAATAAGTCAGGTAAAGCAGACGGGTTTCTTCTTAAATCAATAACCAGTTCTTTAGGTTGTTTTTTTCACATTTAAATTTAGGTAGTTCGCTTTGCATCATGCATTAAATGTTTGCACTTCTTTGAGATAAATAGTTGCAGAGTTAGAGAGATCTTGAAGTGTGGTCAAAACCCGTTCAGTGTTTTTTGAGATTGATTTGGCTTCCGATGGGCAGACCCACAGACAGACGGACCGACAGACAGACCGATTGACAGACAGACCGACTGACAGACAGACCGACATTTAGCTTGTTCTGATATTCCTCTATTATTTCTGAGTATTTCCACGCCAGTCTGGAAATACAAAATAAAACATCCCTCGTGGTGTAGTATAAAGAGGAAAAACGCTATTGTAAGACGGAAATAAAATGGAAGCGTTATTTTCGATTTTGTTTCTATTGGCTGCATCCATAACCATTATTATAAGGGAGGGAGGAAATCGAAGTTCTCAAAAAGGGTGGAGGGTGGGTGAGGGGAGGAATAGCTTCAGTTTAGATTGACTGCATTCAATACCAGTTTTGCAAGCTAGAGATAAAACCAAAGTACTGTAAGGGATAAAAACAATTTCCACTGTGATCTGACAATCAACACAAGCATTCAAAAAGGCCCTCAAAACCCACCTCTTCAAACTGCATTATTCAGATTGATTTGTGTCCCGCTGCCATTCTCTCATCTATTGCCTATGTCTGATCCGTAAGTGTATACACGGCTGTAAATAAATATTTATACTGTTTTTCTTCCTGGGCCTAACCGGGCATATAAATAGCTGTGAATAGGTTTTTGCTATTCTACCTTTTGTCTTTTTGTCATTTGTGTACATAGTTGTAAATAGTCTATTTTTGTCTTTTTTGTAATTTATGTACATAGTTGTAAATAGTCTGCACCTTTACTGTCCCGTCTTTTGGTGTATTGTAGCAAAAGTGATGTTTCATCGAGTGCATGTATTTATATGTAATGACTATGTAAAGCGTGGTGAGTCTGGTCATAGGCTGGAGTACCCGCTATATAAAAATCCGTTATTATTATTATTATTATCTGAAAAGTCTCGTCAAATTAGTCAGTCTCCAGCGGGGTTAGACTCTACAATCTTTGTTCTTGTGTTCTGTTCTGTCCTTTAAGATAGCGTTATATTTCTTTCAATATAGTTGTGATATAAATCATTGCTGTTTCAAGGGACTCCCTGCTGACTACGATGGTCATTAGTTACAGTGTCATTCAAGTCTTGAAGCATCTGGAGATCTTGGGGCACACCAAACTTTCATAAATATAAATTATATAGAAAATAATGAAAATTAAAAACAAAATTCTTCTTATTTGTTCGATGGTTGTCAAGTATTGTGGTTTAAAAAAAATATTGGTATTCGTTATCGGGTTTCATACGCAAAGGAATTTTTCCTCTCCTACTTATTCTGTATTTCAATTGCGAGTATAACAGACAAGTTTGACTACTCCACCTGTTGTGACCCTACGATGAAAAGAAAATACCTTGAAAAAAAACTTTTCGTTTACCCCCTCCCCCCTGCCCCTCTTACCCTCTCCTCCATCCCCCTCTCTCTCAGTTCGGCCCCTGCACATACCAGAATGACACCCCTTGGACATTTTCTAAATCTACATCCAGCTATACAAAAACACTATTTTCGATTAGTGGCTTGGGAGTAATTCTGTCATAGTTACACCTGCTACAACAATCTTTATTGCATGTTACCATTTTACAACCAGTTTTAAATACAAAAAGTTTATTGGGATTCTTTTCTTCATATAATACTTGTTTGTGCTCCCATTTGTTTTTATAAATACATTTGTTAAATCTTTAAGACAATTTAATATCATCGTCTTGTGATTCAGATGTGAAAGTAATAATTACAACTGCATGAAAATGGATTAAAAAAAACAACATTCATTTCTAAGTTATCAGCGTGGTGTGGTGTAATCGCATTTTTTAAATTCGTTCTTATAGCGTATTGATTAAAATTTGTTTTCGTTTACTATTTGAGATTGGCTTTAACATTTGACGTTGTTATTAAAGTCATTCTTTAAAATATTAAAGTTTTGTTCTTCTTATGTGTTGACGTTCATAACTTTTTAATTTGGTGATCCAAACACTAACATATTTTTTTCACAGACGCATAAAATCCAAACCAATCTTTTCCCATTTTGTTTATTTTCATTTAATCCTATGGATCCTATCCTATCCTATCCCCCTCCTTGCACTGTGCCTGGAGAAGGGAGGAGGATAGGATAGGATAGGATCCAGAGGAATTAAATGAAAAAAAACAAAATGGGAAAAGATTGGTTTGGATTTTATGCGTCTGTGAAAAAAATATGTTAGTGTTTGTTTGACACAGTGCGTTTAGATCTTCAATAAAGGCACACAACAACAAAACAATAACAACAACCACACACACACATACACACACATACACATACACTGATGCAGGGGTGGCAAATACTGATATTTATTCAGTAACACTATGAATTACCGGCGTATCTTTCTAAATTACACAGAAGACCTGTTAATGTCAATTATCTCGTGATACTGGTAACTCGGTTTTGGCGCTAGTAAGGCCGTTATGCTAATCATTCAGTGACAGTCGGAGGTTTGTCAGCCGGTTGATTGGTGGGTCCCTCACTCCGAATTTTAATGTTTGTTCCAAACACTTTTTTGCCTTATTCCACTAGGTAGATACTTTATCAACAACTCATCCTTTTGTGTCCTTGATCTTTGCGCTTTCTAAAAGGTCAAGGTCGCTAAGGTCAGTTATGTTATAAAAAGCTTTTGCTATTTCTCTCTAAAATGATTAAGGGATTATAACCTAGTGGCGAACCTCCCATACCATCGCATTTGCCCTACTGCAAAGGTCAAGGTCGTTAGAGTCACTTTATCTGAATACATTTGCTGTTTATGTAACAAAACCCGGCTGAACTGACTTTGTTGATTTTTGGAATCCAAATACTTAAACTCAAAGTCAGTCATTCAGTTGCATTCTGGTTGTTGTTCGTCTCTTTAAATTTCACTTTTTTTAATCAAAAAACTTTTTTTCCTTATCAAAAAATGGGACGACCAATTTTAATTATATTTACAATGGAGATACTTTAAACAACACTCAGCATTTTGATTCCTTAACCTTTGCCCTTTCTCAAATGTCAAGGTCGGTGTCACGAACAGACTAGTTTTACCCTGCCTATTTACTATTTAGCCTTGTTTAGTCATTGTAACCTGAGAAAGTTAGTGTATTACACAGCAGACGATTACAGTATACGGAGGTACACACTCAGCGAGTTTGACGCAGACAGTGTAGTGAAGTCAGCACTGTGTGCGTGATTCGGAAAAGTCGCAACCAATGGGGCTCAGGCAGAGCGGTTAGAGCCGGTTCTGACTGGGTCAAAACCTAGCCTAGCTTAAGTCAGTGCTAGGAAAGACACCGAAGTCTACACAGCTAGATCGGGGCAGAGAAATATCTTCACTCATAGACCAGGAAACAAGACTTTTGAATCTTAGAATTCTATCAAGTAGCCACGGGGCCTGACATTGTCAAACAGGTAAATGAACATACTTCTGTTTCATCGTGATATATTTATATTATTGTTGAAATTATGTTGGTAGAATTTGCCATGCATAGATGTGAATTGTTAATCCGAATTTGCCTTACCACGTGGAAAAGCCAAACAGGTGTTAAGCACGACCGGCCGATGCCATCTTGAATTATGTACAGAACCACTGTTGTTGAACCTATATGTATGTTTGCAGACCAGTGGCTGTACCAGTGAAGGTTTATATTATTATTAATTCTGTATGTGTGTAGTTAGCCACGATTTATATTTATGTATGTATAGGAAAGTAGAGTTGAGATTCCAGTGGACCACGGAGGTAGCAGAATGTTCGTCGCTTATGTATAGAGATGTGGAGCTATCACTGAGGGCTACTTTGGCTTTCAGTGAGACGCTCTGCACAGACCTATTATTCAAGGTTGTGGAGAATTTCGTCTCTTATGATTACAGACAAGCAGGCGAGCTAAAACGTGCGCCCAACTCCACAGGAAAACCAAGTTGGCTGTTTAGCCTCTACAGCACAAGACTGAGAGGGCAACCCTGGAAACTACCCTGCAAGACCCCACAGCGTGGCAAGGGACCAAACTACACGACGACACCGCGTGTACCAGAAGGTACCTCAACGAAGGACTTCAAACCCACTACTTGACAGTTAAGTGACACGGAAGAAGTGCACCCAAACTGTAGCAAAAGGACCACAGTAGTCCTCTCTTCAAGAACCGTATAAAGGACCACAGTAGTCCAATCTTCATGAACAGTAGTAGCCAGTGCCCGATGAAGATATAGCAGCTGCCTAGACTATCAGCGATCGAATTATATGCAGTGACTCATGACTTTTTAAGGTAGATTAGTACATCGAAAATTTTGTTTAGAGTAGAAGAAATAAATGTGTGATTTTAACTGTTATCAAGTGGCTGGACTACATATGATTCATAGCCGTGTGAAAGCTAGTGTGACAGTGATCTTTTACCATTTTTCTATCTATCTCTGTACCCCAGCCTTAACACAGACCGAGCTAAACAAATAAATTTATTAAAGTAATTCACAGGGTGACTAACTAGCAGTTCCCATCGAATAAAGCGTGAGGGTTACAGCATTCCATTATGCAGAGCCCAGTAACAACTAAACCCCACGTGACACTTTAATTGGCGAGCCTAGTCAGGATCTGTGTATAATAGGAATTGGGTATAACCGGATCTAGGTACAATAAAATTAGATAACAGTAGAAGTAGAATAACTTGGAATAGCTGTAAGTGTAGAACAAGGACTCAGTTTTGGTGCACTATTCTTTACTTAAAAACTTTTTTGCTTCAATTCTGTTTGTGCCTGTATGTTGCATTGTTCTTTTGCAGGTTTTGCTTAAATAACTGTTGTATGCCATTTGACTCTTGTTTTATTCTATTATTGATTACGATTTTGATTGCCTTTGCATTGTTGTTATTGAATTGCAATATTGCTAGTGTTTTGGTATTCCACTTGATTCAGAGGTTGGTCATAGACACGTTTGACAATGTCGGACCCAGTGGCCTTGAGATTGTGCTTCAAGGAATTAGGAGAAGCTTTACACTTAGCAGAAGGAGACCTAATTGCGTATATCAATGCAGAGGTAGAGAAACAGGAAGCTAAGGCAGAGAGGGCAGCGGAGAGAGAACAGAAGAAACTAGAAGCAGAGCAGAAGAAACTAGAGCTAGAGGCAGAAAGAGAACAGAAGAAAATAGAAGCAGAGAGAGAAGCGAAGAAATTAGAATTAGAAGCAGAAGGTAGGCGATTGGAGTATCAGAGGGCAGAAAAGGAAAAAGACAGACAGCATGAATTAGAATTGAGAAGACTAGGATCAGGAGCTTCAAGTTCTTCCTCAACCTCTCCCCACTCAGATCAACTAGAGGTAGCATCCAACCCCGTACTAGGGATGTCATTTCCACTGGGGACATTCAACGAAAGAGAAGAAGGTCTAGATCTCTATCTGACTAGGTTTGAGCGTCTAGCAACTGAGTATAAATAAACTAGATCCCACCCATTGGTCTTTCAAGCTTAGTCAAGGACTTAGAGGAAAGGCATATGACATCTACAGTAAGCTACCGACTGACAGAGTGACTGACTATCACAAAGTAAAAGAGGCACTCCTAACGGGATTCGAACTAACAGGAGAATGCTACCGGCAAAAATTCCGCACCAATCGGAGAGTGAAAGGAGAGAGCTATGCGCAGTTCGCGGATCGGTTGTCCACCATGCTAGATAAGTGGGTTAGCCAGTCAGCAACGGCTAAGACGTATGATGGACTGACAGAACTGTTAGTATGGGAACAGCTACGGGAAACCATGACCCCCGAGCTGAGAACATTCTCAGTAGAGCAGGGCGCGGAAAGACTGGAAGATCTGGTCAAGGTCGCAGATAGGTATGTGTCCGCACACAGAGAAGCCAAGAGCTTCAGGCGAGACCTAAAGCCTAACGGGAAAGAGGCACAGAAACGAAGCCCTCACCGGGAAGAGCGCACCGCGAATAAGCCGAATCACCCCAGGCCTGGGCAAAATAAAGGACCCAACACGGAATTCGGGAAAAGAGGTCCTGCAGAACAGAAACGGTATTGCTCGTTCTGCAACAGAAACAATCACTCCACCGCAGAATGTTTCAAGTTGGCCGCACAACGTAGGGAAGAGCGCGAAAGCCGGCCAGCGCACAGAGTTCTAACTCAAAGCAGCGGTAACAAGCCACACACTATCGGAGATCACCCATCGGTGACAGACACGGTCAAGGTCAACGGAAAAGAAGCGAACTGTCTGTATGACACAGGTCTATCATACGACGCGATAGTTAGCGAATCTCTTGTATCGCGCGCGGACTTTGACAGACAAGACAGTCGAACTACAAGGAGCAGACTTGACGAAACCGACGACTACTTGCCCAATAGCTTGGATAGAAGTAGAGAGTAGGTACGTCACAGGACGAATCCAAGCAGCTGTTTTACAGAATCCCTTGTATGATCTAGTGCTAGGTTGTAGGTATGTGTTCTTAGGCACGCCCCCTAAAACTGTAGAGATAGCTGCAGTGCAAACCAGGGCCCAAGCTAAAACCCAACCACCCCAGCCCGAGTTAGCTCCGAATCCAGGACTCGAAGAGATCAAAACAGCACAGAAAGCGGACGCCTCGATAGCCAAGTGCTTCCAGAAGCTACCCAAGGCGCACACACCTCCGCACAAAGGAGACTTCTACATGGAAGAGGGAGTTCTACATCGACAAGGAGATGGAGATCACACCCAACTAGTACTACTACTACCAGCCACCCTTCGAGCCCAAGTACTAGAATTAGGCCACAGCATGCCACTCAGCGGACACATGGGAATTGGAGCCACAGTGCAGAGAATCAGCGCACACTACTATTGGCCAGGAATCACGGAGGATGTCAAGCGCTACGTGAAATCTTGTCACCAATGTCAACGATATTCCCCGCGACATCACACCGTACCAGTTACCTTAGGACCATCAGTAGTAGTAGGCGTGCCATTCCAGCAAGTCTCAGTAGACATAGTAGGACCACTGCCCATGACCAAGAAGCGGAACAGATTTCTACTCACACTCGTCGACGCATGTACGATGTGGTGCGAAGCGGTCCCGTTGCCAGCGATCGACACCAGGAAGATTGCAGATGCACTCATCGCCATCTTTACCAGAGTCGGATTCCCGGACAGCATTAGAACGGACAACGGATCTCAGTTCACCGGCCGCCTGATGCAAGACGTGTTCGAGTTGATACAAGTTCATCACATTCGCACACCACCATACCACCCAGCCAGCAACGGACAAGTAGAAAGACTGAATGGAACCCTTCTCACCATACTCAGGAAAGTCGCCGACGACAATCCAGAAGCGTGGGACACCTACGTGAATGCGGCACTGTTCGCATATAGAGAAACGCCCCATGCAGCCACAGGCTACACCCCGTCAACATTGCTATTCGGCAGACCTCTAGCAGGACCGCTAGAAGCCCTACGCAGAAGTTTGACGGAAGCCAAGATAGACGACACACCCAGAGGTGCCACCAAGTACGTCGCAGACCTGCAGGAAACCCTCAAAGCAACGTGGAAGAAAGCTGGTGAAGCACTGAAGAAGGCAAGAACCCGTCAGGCGAAGTACTACAACCGCCACGCGAAGGACCGAGAACTGCAAGTCGGCGATCAAGTGCTACTCTTACTTCCAAGTGGAACCAACAAGCTGGACATCGCTTGGAGAGGACCGTACCGGGTGACTGCCAAGAAATCCAAGACAGTCTACCAAGTAGAGGTGAACGGGAGAGCCCGATACCACCACATCAATCTCCTCAAGAAATACACGGACCGACCATCGACCCCCAGCACTCACAACTTGCTAGCCATTACCATCGCGGAAGAAGGAGAAAGCATGGAGACGAATGCAGTAGAGTATCCCCTGCATTCCACAGAAACCCACAAAGACGTGATACTCAACGGAGAACCTAGCCGCCAAACAGCAACAGCAAGTACTACAGGTCATTCGACAACATCAAACTGTGCTCACAGACCGACCAGGGAGGACAGACCTCGTCGAAGTAACCCTAACGGTGACCGACCCAACACGCGTCCGCCAGAAGCTCTACCCGATGCCACTATCGCAGCAGCGAGCAATCAAGGAAGAGATAGACACCTTACTGGCAGCCGGAATCATCTCAGAGTCTACTTCACCCTACAGCGCAGGCACGGTATTGTTGCGAAAACCCAACGGAGAGCATCGACTGTGCATCGACTTCAGACTCCTGAATGCGGTAACGCAGTTCCAGCCAGAGCCACTCCCGGACCAGACAGACCTATTTGCCAAGCTACAGCGAGCGAAGTACTTCTCACGTATCGACCTCAGCAAAGGATACTATCAGATACCAGTACACCCACAAGTCCGAAAGTACCTAGCGTTCAGCACTATGGAAGGACACTTCGAGTTCAATGTACTTCCATTCGGACTCCACAACGCACCCAGCATCTTCAGTGCCATGATGCGGAAACTCCTGGCACCCCTGAGCAGCAAGCACCTACACTCGTTTATGGACGACATCCTCATCGCAACACCTACGTGGGAGGAACATGTCACGCTCCTACAACAACTACTCGCCCGCCTCAGAGACACTGGATTGACGGCAAGACCCACCAAATGTCAGATTGGATTCACGGAATTAGACTTCCTGGGACACACCATAAGTCAAGGAAGCCTGCGACCGGTAGAAAAGACCATGAAACGCCTACTCGACGCTCCTAGGCCCAAGACCAAGAAGGAAGTGCAGTCGTTTCTAGGACTCTGCGGCTTCTACCAGAAGTTCATCCCCAACTACAACAGCATCGCCGTGCCACTGGTTTGGATTTTATTTCATGCTTAGGCCAACGTTGTGGATTTCACTGTCGACTCTGGAGATTTGTTGACTGTACTTTATGGGTCAAAACCAGCAAGCTGAATGTTACTGTAGTTAGTTATTCAATTCTTACAGGGTAAAGAGCTGAATCAGGACCACAAAATCAAGACCACAACTTAGTTGAAAGAGGACACCTGATCCGTATAAAATTTTGCTGAAACAACCTTAGTGGTAACAATAAAGGCATCCCACGCAGGGAATGCTGAGGCTATACTCTAATTTATCGAACCCCCGTTTTTAAATACAGAATCTAAACATCATTATAAAATATCAGCAAAAACACATAAATATAAAATGCCTACATTGCTAAACAAAAAATCATATATTTTATTTATTTATTTATTTTTATTTTTATTTCTTTATTTTAACAACTTTATTATCACCGAGGTGAAGAAATTCGGGCACTTTCATTTTTGAAAGTACAGCAGCTCCAAGTGAAGCGCTTTACCCAAGGTACATGCTGGGTGTGTTCTTGTCACCGGCACTCATCAGTCTAGGATATGAGCGTCAGGATCTTTAAAGTCCGTTATGATGGAATGCATGCGACACAGACTAGACCTCGGTTTATACTCTCATCCGAAGGAGTAGGAAACGGGAGTAAAGTGTCTTTTTCAAGGACACAACACAATGCCCCGGACTCGGGACCTTCAGATCCGCAAGCCAACGCTCTAACCACTCGGCCACCGCGCCTATAGGAAGCCCTACTGACCATTTGGCAGAAAGCATCCAAAATTCTCAAGCTGACCCAACAGACCTCAAACGCAAATGACGAGTTTTGAAAGAGTTTTCAAGAAAAAAAGGTAGGTGACTGGTCTAGCAAAGAAGATAGTAAAGTAGATTGATAGAACAGAGTAGGAATGAGAAAGGACAAAGGAGAAAGACAGCGACAGTGGGAATTTAAAGCACTAAATTTCCAGAAAGTGGGGATACTATTTATACAGAAACACCCGGCATCCCCATGGAGGGCGAGAGGGGGGGGGGGGGAGAATGTTACTGTGATCGCCTAATGTTTTATTTGAATTTGTTTCCTCTAAGTATAACCGCTCCATTCGGTTTATTAGCCATTTTCATTGTGTTTAACGTTTAGAAAATCTCCCGTAATTTTTCCGGACTATATCCTAAAGGCACGAGTTAGTTTCCTAAGCCTGTGGCTTGATTCCCTTCTGATGTGTTTATCAGTAGCCGCTCGTATAGCTAGAAAAATCGATAAGCATCAGCTGATGCTGCTCAGCAGCGTGTGAGTACGATAGATGCAGTTCACCGCTGGCAAGAAAACTGTCACATTATTGAACCTCATCATTCACGTTATCGTAAGGAATGTCGTGCAGCGGAGTTTACTCTAAAGCACTGCATTGTAGGCCTTAGTAACCGTTACCAAAGAAGACGATCCTCTTTGCCGCAACTCATTCCACCTCCGGGCGGAAGAAGACTAGGGCGGTTACTGAGAATGCGTGCTGCGCATGTGCTCGCTCCTTGTTGAAACATCGTCTGCTATTATTGATCGCCGTATCCCGTCTTTGCGCCGAGTATCACTGAACTTCCCGAGCAATCATAGAAATTAATGGCGAAGGGAGAGTAGTCTGAAATACTCTTGGAGAGGAGGGGAGTGGAAGGGGGCCCGAGTCGCTGAAAAGGGGGAGCTGTAGTTAAAGTTACTCTCTCTCTCTCTCTCTCTCTCTCTCTCTCTCTCTCTCTGACAGTGTGAGAGCTGAAGAAGGGACAGCACGATACTAGTATAAATGGACAAAAATGCGGTGTTCTGTTCCTTTCAGCGTCTGAGTGGTCAAGATTGGAGAGCGAGTCAGAACAGATACAGGCATATTTTGTGTTTTCAATGTGCTTGTTGATCATGGTCGTCGCTGACGTGATGCAGGCTTACTACGTAATAAGATGCTTTGCTACTTGAGTTGCAGATTACGATGTGAACACGTGCAACTGCTACCGTAAGTCCTATATTTGTCTTTTGGTTCAAAGGAAATGAGCGCCACTCGCATGTTATCTTATTGAGGTTGGGTTTACAACAACGCATTCACAGCTAGATGATTGATTTTCGAGTTTTAAATTACCAACTAGGCTCATAGTATCCATACTGTATACCCAGGTACGCCGTCTCTCTCTCTCTCTCTCTCTCTCTCTCTCTCTCTCTCTCTCTCTCCTCCCAAATAGTCAATTTTAGAAGCAGCAATGTGGAGTAGGTTGCGTCACTAATCAGTGATCACAATTATCAACAATTGAAAACTGGATTAATTTTGATTTTGATGTCATTTTACATAGCAGTATTGGTAAAAAAAAATAAAATGTTCCCCCCACCGTTAAATTGGTACTAGCTAGTACACACTCAACTGTGGGCTTAGCAGACAATATGTATGTCTTCTGGCCACATGGAGATGGAGGGAAGCGGGGGGAGGGGAGGGAGGAGGGATCCTACCGCCCACACATGACAGAGATTTCAAAGGTCCTCGAGTACGTTTGATATCCGAAAGAAAGAGAAGTGCACTAATAATACTATGGGACGCGAGTTTAAGCGCCCGTATTGGAATGTGAGCGAAGTAAACTACTGGAATAGTAGTCAGTATAGGTATGGCATTTCTTATCACAGGTTCGTTTTTTTAAAAATCTATGAATCATCTACCTATCTCTTCCTTTAAAAACAAAAAAAAAATTAGTAGGGTTTAACCCACTGAATATTTTGATTATACATTTTAATTATCTGAACGCTCAGTTGTATGGTGGATCTTAACGCAATTGCGGACTAAAACTGATAGATTGGTAACAGAGGTTTTGTGCACAGCGTGCTGATAACGTTGTTTGCAACTACTGTGATTTAGTGTTGACGCTTTTGTGTCAAGAGACTTCCATTCGGCCCGAAAAGACATTCATCACTACTACCACCCCCCCCCCACCTCCCACCCCCCATGCACCCAAACATCTTTCAATAACCTGACCTTGACCATCAATGGACTAAGAATTGCCTTTTGGTATTCAAAACATGCGCAAACACCTTTTCATAGAGCCTATGAAATCAACAATTGTGTTTTGTAGGCGCCTACTGAGAAACAAAGAAAGCCAAGAATAATATCCTCGGGACCTTTCTTTGAGATCCTGACGCTCATGTCCTATACGGGTGAGTGCCGGTAACACAATACACTAAGCAAGCACTGGGTCCCTTCTCCCCATACACGGTCGCCAAGGATTGTACTCAGTTATCTAGGCGTCAGACGATGCGAACTAAGACTGCAAGTGGACGACTTGAGTTACATCATGTATCAGCATGCGCCTTGAGCAGCTCTTGAGCCGGAAAAGCGCGATATAAGAACGATTAAACAAGTACTATTATGTAAAGTTCTAGGTGTAATTAACTGCTTGCTGACAACGCTTTGCACAGAGGTGATTTATACGTTTTCTCTGGGCAAATCACTTCCTTGTCCCTGCATGATCTGGCCAACTGTTATAATAAGGTATAGTGTAGTACAAGTCAGTTCTTATGTTTCAGTTGTTACTTACACAGGTTTGAGGTCACTGATCTTGTAACATTATTGTACTTGCCTTCAATGTAGTGGTATTTATTGTAGGAAATTTAGAAGGTAAATATACAGGGTCGTTTGTATAATAACGCAGTTATTATCGAATCAGATTACAAGTTCAGTTAGTTTTAATCTTCCAAGAGAAAATTAAACAGGTCAAAGACTTTAAAAGATAAGTGTATATCAACGTTGTTATTATTACAGTACACAATACATTTATTTGTATGTCAATCCTTCTGCGGACTGTGCCAAAGATAAGGAACGGGAAATAAAACACATTTCTGGCTGGTATCATTTCGAAACATTCGCCATGACTACACATTCTTCTTACAACAGAAGATAGAAAGTGTCATTATCAGGGAACACAAAACATGTGTGTAGAATATAAAAAGTAGGTAAGTTTAACTCTCGCTCGAGAAAACGGAACTAATCAGCAAAAGTATCTTGTATGTAATTAAAAGTGTTCTAATTTTCTTAATTTAATGTTATACTGATTATTATTATAGTTATACATCCAAGGATAAATAGTTCAACAAACTGAAGTTATAATTAAATACTGATTATTTGTGTGCAAGGTTTGTTGCTGTAGCAGTGTGCAGAGATAGTGAGCGCTAATCCTCTTATCTCCTAAACTACTGGAGGGATTCGGTTCAAATTTGGTATATACTTTCAATATGCCTCCAAGGTAAAACCAAACTTATGAAAATTGAGTAATGTGGTCATAATGACGTAATCTTTACATTTTATTTATTTATTTTAAAAAAGAAATTTACCTTAAGCTTTGTATGTAATGAGAGTGTACAGATGCGTCGAGCCTTAGTCAAAACTACTGTGCATCGAGTAAGGTCATCTTGGTGACACGGCGTCAGGCGTGATACTTGCACACTTTTCTCTGAAACTAATGGAATTTCTGTGAAACTTGGTATTTAGTTAGGAAATTGTGAACCCTACGATAGGACTGTTCAAAAAGGTATGCCTATCGAATAACTTCATCATGGTAACCTCATAATATATTTTTTTCTAATCCTATTTTTATCATCTTTTTTTTTTCTTCTAATCCTATTTTTATCATCGTGACGTCATTTTTTAAAAAAAAACAATTTAAAAAAAAAATAAATCACTTTAGTTTTTTGTGAAATTAGAGTGTACAGATGCCCTGATCCTTAAACAGAAGTATGCTATATTGAGTGACGTCATTGTGTGTCGTCATCAAGGTGACGCCATAATTTGTTGTTTATTCTAATCCTATTTTTTCTCCCAAACTACTGGAGGGATTTGGTTCATGTTTGGTATAATATACTTAGACTTTCTTAAGGCCTCCAATGTAAAACCAAACTTAGGCAAATCGAGTGATGTAATCATGATGACGTCATCTTTTAATTAATTTTTTTTTACAATTGCTTGAAACTGTGTATGAAATTAGGCTGCACAGATGCGTTGAGCCTTAGTCAAAACTTATGTATACCGTGTGACGTCATACATTGTTGGGATTTTTTTTAATAATCCTATTTTCTCCCAAACTACTGGAGGGATATCCAGTTCAAAGCTGCTATAGTCTCTGGTGGATACAGAATCTAACTCAAGCCATCCGAGGCTCCAGCTTATATTCAACGCCCCACTCATTGTATTTATTTCACTGGCACTCACCCCCTAGGACATGAGTGTCAGTATATTAAAATCCGGGAATGGTATCTTCCTAATCCTCTTCCTCCTTCTCCTCCAATTTCTTCTACCTTTTTGTCCTTATTCTTCTTTATTATAAAAAAATACAGTGTGGGTGTGTGTGTGTGGGTGGGGTGGGAGTGTGTGGGTGTGGGTGTGAGTGTGTGTGGGTGGGTGGGTTTACGCGAAGGAACTCTGCACCAGTTAGTGTCGAGCACTTGTTTTACATTATTTTTGGGTGGGTTTTACATTTTCTGTCGATTAGTTTTTCTTATGGGACTTATTCAAGGGGCGCTACTCCCAGGCACATAATCTCCAAGCGGTGGGTTGGAATGTGTTCAATAAACTTATGAGACCCTGTCAAATTCAATGTGTACAAACACAAGCTTTGCTTTCCAGAATCGCAGGAGGTAAAATATTATCCAAAACGATAAACGTTAATAATTTGACCATAAAGCAAACATATTTCAAGTTGTTTTTTTTTTAACTTGAAGCAGATCATTATTTTACGAGACAACCACTTTTGGCCCGAGCAACCTTTAGAGGATCTCTAGTTGACGGAAATGAAAGACGATTTTATTTTGTATAAGCGGGGTTTTTGGCAGAACACAATATTCGCATTTGCAGACGCCTACTCTACACGCATGTCGTCAAATGTGATGCATGCATTCTTTGAATAATACACGCCAAGGTCAAGGTCACCGAAGCTGCCCAAAGTCGGTTTGTATAGGTACTTTGAAGTTATCTCGACCCTAAACTATGAGAGATATAAAGTCTTAACTTGTATTTAAAGATGATGCGTGGACCTTGAAGGTCAAGATAATATTTTAGGCCTTGCAAAAACATCTTTTTAAAAAGGTAATTATACAGTAAAATGGCAACAACATTGATTTATTTGATCATACGTGAGCTCGAGAGGTCACGTGAAGGTCCAGGTCATTCCAAGGTAAAGGTCACTGAAGATCAACATCATCTCAAAGTCACTTTGGCAGAATACAACTTTTGCTGTAGTTTATTTGATAGTAAATAAGTGTATTTGGAGCAAGAGCACATTAAAGATCAAAGTTGATAGTACTTTGCATTTTAATACCACCGTTTAATTTTATTCTCTGTAAGTACTCATTTTTATGTTAAATATTGCACGTTCCATAAAAAAACACGTGAGTCATATGGGCTGATTTATAGTTTTTAAAATTATTTTTTTTAATTATTTTTGTCTCTTTGCAGCTAACCTGCACATACTTTTTCATGTTCAATGCTGTGCTCAGTTGTTGTTTTTTTTACATTTAGACCTTTATTTACACGTCTCTTTAAAAAAATTGTCAAACGTTAGACAATCGTTCTTTTTAAAAAAACAACAACAAACTTTTAATTGGTCACTTTTATAGAAATCTCTTTCTATCTTTATAATGACATTGTATTATTTCTTGATTATAAATGCCACTGCAGGGATATTTTCAAATACATTTAGTTTCCTAAATTATTATTGCACACTAGTTGTGTTTGTATACTATCCGTTCCACAATTCAACACGCAATCTTACAGCTCTCATGCTCACACTCAGACCAACCACGCCCAGACCAAACTCGCAACAATACCATCCTGTACCTGATTTCCAACTCTTTCACCTCGTGTTGATTCTCAAATCAACAAAATTCCTTGTTACATTCTATACTTATTCTATATTAACAGGGTGGGTATAATATATGTTGCATTCAGGGTCCGGTTGAAATTTAGACGGATCAAAGAAGGTGTCTGTAGGGGCCTACATTCTTTGGACGTACGAAGCCTGGCACGATGGGACGGCGAATACCTGCGTCACTTCCGTTTTTTGAGCAGACGATTTATTGGGTGGTGTTTTTATGTGGTGCAAGCTACGGTATCTACCACCTCTACATTACGTCTTTGGGTAAGGAGTTCTATTCAATTCAATAATTTTATTTAACGTCTGTTCACAGTTTGTGATATTAGACTGTCACGTCACCCGAGCGGGTTCCGTGACGTCAGCACATAAAGGGAGTGAAAGGAATAAAAACTCAAACAAAATAAACTAACACAAAGTGCCAGAATACAATCACACTCTTTTATTCAACAATTGACATACACGCACAGGACAAATGGGAAACTAACCACCCTCCACCCCTATCAAGACCCCCGTCCCAAAATTAAATAACGATTACCTCCCTTTGTTTAACCCCAAATAGAACTAAACAGCAACAGTTTCTTTACAAAATGTGTACAACAAAATCACAATCAGTAAATCAATTCAAAATATAAATTTTCAACTAAGAAATGATGGTGCTATGAATCTTTAAACTTCGAACTATTGTCCAGGTGAAACTGTAGAACTGAAGCACTGTTCAAATGTTTGTCAAGTAGCTCAGAGAGAGCTAAACAGTCACTTCACAATATAGTGGATGATTCTCTACGACTAAATGAAATATGTTTTTAGGTGTGGCGCAGTGCAAGTCTGTGTGTGTGTGAATGTGATGTGTGGAATTCCTGTAATAAGGTAATGCCCCGATACGGAGGCAAAACAAGCAGCAGTAGCAGAGTCTACCACCACACTCCTCCTGCTGTAGAGGCAAGGTCACACACAGAACCACGACTGCGTAAGTTGTCGGTGTGGCGGATACAGCTGTACTGACTAGGGATTAGTCAGCGCAATACGGATGATAACAGGTACAACATCAGAACATCAGGTACAACATCATCAATCAGCCCAAACCTGTAAGCAGATACACAGTCTTAACAGTCTGCCTACAAAACATAAACACTATATAATATAACACGCCGTCCTCCGTCCGCCATCTTGACCTGTTTATGCCACAATGACAACAATACAAAATGCTATGCATACATTTCAATAATATAAATCATCCTTTGATGCTTAATAATTCATATCTTCTATAACACACATTTATATAAATATACATAATTATTGCAACCACACTTCATCACACAGTCCTGATTCATTCCATCTCCCTTCATCATCATCATCTCTCCCAACTGTTATAACACATCACGATTATCTCCCTTCATCCATACTATCTTGACGTACTATACTGTAAACATGCTTTCTTCATGTTAATCACTTCATCTTTCTTCAGCATAGTACATTTTATCTCTCTCCATACATACTCCCTCACCCTCTCTCTCTCACTCTTCCCCTCTACATGCATTCCCCATCGTTGCCGTTGACCCACTTTTACATCAACAACAGCAACGACATTTCTCCATCATATACATAATAAGAAAATCATAAGAAAATCATACAAAATCAATAAAATCATTATGCATCAAAAATACATCCCCTTCCCCCACATTCAACACCATTCATACGCGTACGCAGTCTCGGAGTGCTGCCAACTAAGAAATTGGATTACAGGGTTTACTCACCTTATAGGCCCCGGCTTGTGACACTCCTCCTTTCCCAACACAACACAATACAGCACTGTCACAATACAAATGGTTAGTCCTTTGAGAGTTACTTTGGGTCTGGCTACTGCTGGTTATTCTCACTTCAAAAATAACACTAATAAACGAGGATGAGGTCACCTCAATTCTGTCACAGAAACTGAGTCTCGGCGGGTGTTCAATGGAGAACTACACACACCTTAGGAAAAAAAACCTACATTCACTTATAAATGGCAGTTGTATTTCCTCCTCCTTCCAACTCTAGGCATCCTTACCCCGACGAGGGCGTAAGGCCTTGGGTGGCTTGTAACAACAATATCACACCCTTCCACACAGAAACCTATTCTACTATGACACTCTGTCACAGGGTCGCTGCCTGGCTAGAATTGACCTCTTCGCAAAAGCACTTCAAACCACTCTGCCCTACCAAATGCACCCGGCCACAAGCAAACAGTCGAGCTCTCCTCAGTATACATATTTCTATTATGCATAGCCCTGTTCTGTATTTGGCCTACCCCTGTCTTCTACGTTACGCACGGACTTTACGATACTGCACTCTTTCATACGCAATAAGGAAACCGGTCAAGCTATTCTATGTACACTACATAACAGAGAAGTGCAACTTCGTCAAAATATAGCTTCCTCTGTTACTCTGAAACTCGTATCGTCACATAGACCGTACACGCAATCATACACACAATCACACGCAAAATACAAAAAGCACATCCAAGGATCAGGCATAATAATCACACAAAATTGCTCACTGGAGACTGGCTAATAATTTGTGCTATGGTAATAATGGTTGGATACTGCAGCAGTTCAACGGTGGAATGTTCACTTGTTTTAATATTTTTGTTTAAATATTGTGATGTTAATATGGGGCAAGTTTTTAACAGATGTTCAACGGAAATTGGTTGAGAACATGGACACATAGCATTAGCTAAAAATTTAGTATTCCATGAGTTGACTCTTAGCTTATTGATTATTCTACATAAGTTTCTAGAACATGAGTAATGATCTGTTCCAGTACTTTGTGATAATGTGGAGTACAGTGACCTTTCTAGCAACGAAATGAGTTCCGATGCAGATGGTCTAACAACGGGGCTGT
Source organism: Oncomelania hupensis (assembly GCA_036898135.1). NCBI lineage: Eukaryota > Metazoa > Mollusca > Gastropoda > Littorinimorpha > Pomatiopsidae > Oncomelania > Oncomelania hupensis. Next base: position 30,741,622 of record CM072513.1, read on the forward strand.
CACTTACTGAGAATGACCCTTCCTTTGCTAAAGTATCCACAAATTCATTAAAATAAATGCCACAATGTGAAGGAACCCAACAAAAAGAAATTCCTACACCATTTGACATAATAGCATGAATTAATGATCTAATATCGAAAATAATGTCTGATCTTGTTTTACAATACCAATTTTGAAGGGCTTTGAGAACAGCTTTAGAATCAACACATAAAACTATGTTATAAAAGGCACTAGAGGTGTTGCTAATAGTGTCCAAAGCCATTAAAATTGCAAACAATTCTTTTTCAACAAGCCGGAGTTCTTTTCCATTGGCTGTCCATAAATAACGCGCAGTTAAATATGACCTAAAATCGTTGTCTATTTACAAGTGTTTACTTTGGACTACAGTAGCCTATGAAGGTGACATTATCGAGGAACCGAATGTCTTTTAAAACTGTTTACACGCTTACTTGATAGCTTTCACCTCAATAATGAGGGTTAGTGGACTCTTCTATCATTATACTATCGCGTGTAAAAGTTTGAAGACAAAAAAAATCCACCCGACACACTTTTAATATTTGTGTAAATGCTTTTTGAAATGCAACAGAGACCGGGCATCAGCTGAAGTACCTTGCAAACAGCGCCGGCTTCATGAAAGGATTCTCAGACAAGCAGGTGAGTTTCTTGCTCTGCGCCTGAATCTCAAGGATGCTGTTTATTGTTTGTGAGACTGTGAATTACCTAACTGATCGCTTTCAATCTGTCTGCATCAACAACCACCTCTCTGAACCGTCCAGACTTGTCTTCGGTGTTCTTCAGGGGTCAGTTCTAGGGCCTGTTCTTTTCACCCTTTACACATCTCCTCTGTCTCACATCATCCAAAACCACGACACTTTCCACCATTTCTACGCAGATGATAAAAAACAGTCACACTCCTCAAAACCTCCCATCCATTCTGACCAAAACTTCTGAATGCTTTGAAGACATTTCTAACTGGATGACAACCCCCGTTGGGGTGCCGGGGGTTTCAGTATAAATGGTATCCCCACTTTCTGGAAATTTAGTGCTTTAAATTCCCACTGTCGCTGTCTTTCTCATTTGCTCTTTCTCATTTCTGCTCTTTTCTATTAATCTGCTATGCTATCGTCTTCTTCGCTAGACCAGTCTCCTACCTTTTTTCTTGAAAACTCTTCCGGGACAAGACTCCTTGTTTGTGTATGGGGTCTGTTGGATCAGCTTGGGAATATTGGACGCTTTCTGCCAGGTGGTCACTAGGGCTTCCTATGATGTTATTATTTAGCAATGTAGGCATTTTATATGTATGTGTTTTGTTGATAATTTATATTGATGTTTGTATTCTATTTTGTTTTTGTAAACGGGGGTTCGATAAGTTGGGGTGAAGCCTCAGCCGTCCCCTGCTTGGGATGTCTTTATTGTAAAGTGACTGGCTGGTGGAGAGCTTTCGGTTTTCCCACTAGGGTTGTTTCAGCAGATCTTTTATGCGGATCGGGGGTTGTCCGGTCCTGATTTGGCTCGGAAGAGTCCGCTGGACCTAAAGCAATAATAATGTAATGTAATGTAATGTAACTGGATGACAGTCAACAAGCTCCAACTCAACGCAATCAAAACTGAAGTCATGCTAACAGGTACCAAACACAACCTGTCTTCTTCCTCCGTAGACACTGTCACTCTTGGACAGACCACTCTTCCTACGTCATCTTCTGTCAAAAACCTTGGTGTCGTTCTTGACAACACCCTTTCCATGTCAGAATTCATACGCAAAACTTGTCAAACATGCAACTTTCATCTCCGTAGAATAGGCCTTGTACGCAAACAGCTGACCACTGACGCTACTGTCACACTTACTCCTTTCCTCTCTTGTTTTGTCACGCTTAGACTACTGTAATTCTCTCCTGGCTGGACTTCCTTCTTCTTCTATTTATCTGCTCCAACGTGTTCAGAACTCAGCTGCACGTCTGGTTCTCAAAAGGAAAAAATCTGATCATATCACTCCCCTACTACATTCACTCCACTGGCTTACAAGTGCGTCCATGGCTTAGCCCCTTCTTACCTCACCCAGAACATTCAATTCTATAAGCCTTCTAGAAATCTTCGTTCTTCCTCTGCCACCCTCATGCTTCACATACCACGCTACAAACTCTCCTCTGCTGGCCGTCGATCTTTCTCAGTACTTGGCCCTTTAACTTGGAACTCTCTTCCCCTCTCTCTTCGCAGCTCTCCAAACATAGCTACTTTTAAATCCAACTTGAAAACTCATCTCTTCCTTAAATGTTTCTGATCTCGCCTCCCATCATCATCGTCGTTATTCCTCTATTTGTTTTGTTTTGTTTTGTTGTTTTGATTCAGACCACCGCCACCACCCAACCCATCACCCATCCTTAGCTCTCCCCTCCTTCCTCCCTCCCTCGTCTCTTATTCGTTAGCCAGTGTCTGATTTTATTTTGTATGAAGCCGGATGTTTAGAATGAATGCGTGAGTACTGCGCTTTGAACTGATATTGTTCATTGGGAAAAAGCGCTATATAAATATCCTTATTATTATTATTAGTTTACCTTGGGAACTCGCATTGTTGTCACTTGATGTAGTGGGCAGTTACCGTTCAGATCGTTCGCTAAGATTTGAATTTTCTTGCTTCTATTCTTGGTATGTAAACAAACAGCTGTGCTGTGCCATACACAGATCGTTGCGGCGCTATTCCTTTAATCAGTCTTGATGCTGCGCTAGTAACAGGTATATAAACAAATGAAGTTGTCGATATGTATCATAGTCCCCTAAACGCTATGTGTCCGGGGACGTTAGCCTAATCAAGTCAAGTCAAGTCAAGATATGTATCAACAGTGTACTTTTGAAAGATTTTTTTAAAGTGGTTTAACGTTATACTGTATCCAGTGGGACAACACTCACTGTGAATTTGTGCAGGGTCCGTGATACATGAAAGTTAGTCTCTTTCAGTGGGAAACAACGATGTAATTTTAGAGTAGGAAATTTCATATGTAATTGTCTTTGTTTGCTTGTAAAAGCTTGCTTTGAGTGATCAACAAACAGCCCCTTGGGGTCATGAGCAATCTTGTCACTGTAGATTGTTCTAACCTATAAAGGGAACAGTGAAAGCCCCAGTTGAAAACCTGTCTTGCCTTTGTAGGCATGACTAATTCACTGCGGCAACAGTTCCCCCCGTTGGAGTGCCGGGGGTTTCAGTATAAATAGTATCCCCACTTTCTGGAAATTTAGTGCTTTAAATTCCCACTGTCGCTGTCTTCATCATTTGCTCTTTCCCATTCCTGATCTGTCCTATCACTCTGCTATACTTTCTTCTTCTTCGCTAGCTCAATGACCTACCTTTTTTCTTGAAAACTCTTCCTGGACAAGATTCCTTGTTTGTGTATGAGGTCTGTTGGATCAGCTTGGGAGTGTTGGACGCTTTCTGCCGGGTGGTCACTAGGGCTTCCTATGATTGTATTATTTCGCACTATAGGCATTTTATATGTATGTGTTTTTTGATGATTTATAATGATGGTTGTATTCTATTTTGTTTTTGTAACCGGGGTGTTCGCGTAGTTGAGGTCAACCCTCAGCCGTCCCCCGCGTGGGATGTCTTTATTGTAAAGTGACTGGCCGGTGGAGGGCATTCAATTTTCCCACTAGGGTTGTTTCGGCAGATCTTTTATGCGGATCGGGGGTTGTCCGGTCCTGATTTGGCTCGGAAGAGTCCGCTGGACCTAAAGCAACAATAAATCAATCAATCAATCAATCGATCAACAAACCGGTCTAAGGAAGTATAATATACTGCATAGTGTTTATATTATTGGAGGAAACACGTTGGTGTATGTAGGAGCTAGTGACTGATCCGGGATTCGGGTCTTGTATGCCGCTAATAATATCCATATCAGTTTAGTATGGTCCGTGTGGTGTACGATAATTGTATTACACACATACAGTTACAGAATAACACGATCTCGTCGTACGATTTTGATGAATAGGGGTGTCGGATAGCGCAGTGGTTGGAGCACTCGCTACTGTGTCGCAGGTTAAGCACAGTCCGGTGCGGTTAGCACTTGGATGGGTGACCGCAAAACGTGAAGCGACAAATAACAACGCCCCCAGTTGACTCAACTGTGACTGAGTACCTACTCTCTTAAGGGTGGTGAATGTAAAACAGCGAGGGAGAGAGATGGGCATCACCCTCATTACGCTGGCCCAAGATAAGTGTGATCTCCAACATCACGCTCCCCTACGGCCACTAGGCTATGGGACTACCTTTACCCTTTTTTATTTTGATGAATGAACATTGAAGTTTAACGCTTTCACCCACCAGCGGGCGGGGATAGCATTCCCAGGGAAGAAGGTTGGGGACCTAAATCAACATTGAACCACCATAGTACTCATACTGCCAAGATGGACAGTGATAAAGAACCACTTATAACTTGGCAACCACGGGATTCGAACCTGGATCATCGGTTTCCCAGGCCAACGTTCTACCAGATATAGAGCAGTGGGTCCGGATTTAGATGATGAAGGCGGTCGCTTATAAGATTCTCCGAGCCCCCCTAAGCAAGAAGTGTCAATCTTTACTTTGTGGTGATGGAAGTAATAGCGAAAGGTGGTGGTGGTGGCGATGGCGATATTATGACCATGATGCTGCCCTGGCGAGGTTGAAGCCAATTTGGAAAGACAGGCCCATCAGTCTACATTCCAAGGTAAGGCTGCTGCGCTCCCTTGTCATCTCCATCTTCCTATATGCTTGCAAAACATGGACCATCACAGCAGATCTCCAACGAAGAATACAAAGCATGGAGATGAGGTGCTACAGAAGACTTCTGGGCATTTCCTATACCCAGCACATCACCAACGACGAAGTCCGACAGACCATCACACAAGCCATTGGACAACACGATGACCTGTTCACAGTGGTGAAAAAACGTAAACTCCGATGGTATGACCACGTCACCAGATCATCAGGTCTTGCAAAGACCATCCTGCAAGGCACAGTGCAAGAAGGTAGAAGAAGAGGGAGACCGAAAAAGAGGTGGGAGGACAACATTCGAGAATGGACTGCAGTGCTTCAGATTGTTTTCAGACATCATGGGCCCAATGACCCATGGCCATGCAAAATGATGGGTCAATTTTGAAAAAGATGGGTCATTGACAATCGAAGGTATTCGTATCGTATGTTCACCTAGTCCTTCTTGATTTTTATGACGCGCCAGGCTGGCGCATTCACGTTGACTGTTACGCGCCATTCTAATAAAATATGCGCCAATGGCGCGGGCGCACCAACAATCTGAAGCACTGGGACTGGTTTGACACTGAGCAAAACAATCAGGGTTGCTGAGGACAGGGAAAGATGGAGTATGCTGGTTAAACGATCATCTGTGGTGCCCCTACGACCTCCGAGTTATGGGATAGGATAGGATAGGATAGGATGTTGATGGTGTGGAGGGCTGACAGTGATGGCGATTACAATGCGGTGGCGGTAATGCGCACCACTTCTACTAGTAAATCATGTGATAATAGCTACTAGACTGTAAAGATTTTGTCTGTTATCATCCAGGACGAAGCTAATTTCGAGTGGCTGTTTTACGAGATGGTCTGGAGCTGGAAACTTCCACCTATGCTGCTTGTTTACATCATCGTGTCCCTTGCCCTACAGTGCTTCAGCCTACCAACAAAGGTAACATTTTCCAACATAACAGTTTGTGCTTAGTCCAATTAACAAACAATAGTGCAATATACCCACATCGTTGTAATTGTTGAAACTACAATTTTCTACATGTTGATGTATGATGTGATTGATGATGATGATGATGATGATGATGATGATGATGATGATGATGATGATGATGATGATGATGATGATGATGATTATGTCGATGACAATGATGATGATGATTTTTTGGTTACATATGCGAATGACTGAAAAACATGTGTGAATGGCTTGCCATCTTGTTACTATTGGTTAATTATTGAAAGCTTCTTCTCAGCATTGATGTAGCTCTTCATCGTCAATTTTTATTTTATTCCAACCAATGTTGATATTGTTTTCAGGCCAAAAGATGTGGCTACCTCCTTCTAAGCACTTTGCTAGTGTGGTACATGACATCTTGGAGGATTCTGTTGTTTCTGCTGTTAACCCCACTCCCTTTCTACCTGTTGTCTTCCGTAGGTAGTGTGACCGCCGTGAATATTCTCTGCATCGCTGTGGCACTCGCCTATAACAAGTACAGCACAGATCTGGTGAGTCCATGGATTGGATTGTTCCTACACAGCGTGCTTCCTAGCACAAAGAGCTGCGCAAGGCGTTGTACACTGTTCTTGCTCATAATGATGATGATTGTCATGTACAGCGTATTTTGCAAAGATTTTATCTCAATGTCCTTTACATTTGAGGAAGAGCAAATACGAAGGCATGTCAGGCTGATCATTAATCCTTGCAATGTCCCAATGAAGTTTAAACCAAATATGTCCAGCTGTTCTTGAAATATGGCAGGCGGCGGATCGACCAAACGACCGACGGACGGACAGATATTCAGGTCGTTCTGAAACTTGACTTTTTAACAGTGTTTTCAAATAAGTCTGGACATACTTAACCGTACAACAACAATAGCGGCTGCAGCAACAGCAATAACATTAGCAATGCTAACAGATATAGAACTTCAGTAAATTGTTGTCTGTTGCCAGCTCAAATAACTGTTCAGTGTTTTGTCAAGCTTAGGATCGAGCCCCAAATCGCCCAAGGCGCACAAATGCTGAAAGCTGGCGCATTGCTTGTCTACATGAACCACTGAATTACTGCAACCGCTTTGTAATGTAATCACAATAAATTCTACATTCTCGTATTTGGTGAAATGGATCGTGCCTTGTAGTGGACAGCAATGTTCAGATTTTTTTTTGGGTCGAATGTAATTAGATTTTGTTTTGTAGTAGTAGCAATACCTCAATATTAAGGGTAATAAATCATTTATGATACGTTGGTAGTATACTTTATGCATAAATTTCTTTTCAGGTGGATTTTCTGCACGTTGAGGGCATCTTGGCATATTTTGAGGTTCTCTATGTCTCTTCCGCTTTTTACTTACGTTGTTATTTCTTTGCCTTGGAGAGGAGTTGGTCTGTAAATCAACACAAGTTTACAGAGCTTCAACAGCAAACATCATTTTCATCAACAGAAGAAGAAATAAAGTGTGATAGTAAGGACACTACAAGCGATAACCACAGAGAAAAATCCACTCCTGCTGAACGAAGAAACACACTAACAGTAACAGGAACCGCCCGCCATACTTCAGACCTTCCAAGTAATCCAAATCTATCGTCTTCAACAACCAATGGTGCGACCAGTTGTGAAACAAAACTGAGTTTGTATGGCTGGCCTGTGGTGACGGAAGTGCCTGGTCTTCTTGAACTGTATTTCTACGTGTTTTACGTCCCGATATTTTTTGGCGGACCGCCAATAAATTATAAAACTTTTATTGAACAGGTAAATTATTGTTCTTTCTCTCTCTCTCCCTCTCTCTCTCTCTCTCTCTCTCTCTCTCTCTCTCTCTCTCTCTCTCTCTGTGACTTTTAGAGTAAGTTGGTTGTGTTTGGGTGTCTGGAAATACATTTTGATGTCTTGCTATCTTGTTTAAATTAATGTGTATCTTGAACTTGCATAGTTTCATGTGGCGATGCCGATCTATTAAACCAAGAATAATTTAATTTATAATCGTTTTGGATAATGGCTTGAAGTTCCATTTTTAATGTTTAATCGTATAGTGGTCACTGTTGGTTCACTGTTGGTCTAATAGTGTTTATGTTTCAGTGCAAACATCCTGTTGCTTTAACATCCGCGAGACTGCGTGGTATTTTATGGAAAACAACCAGAATCTTCTTTTGGGCATGCTTTATCTACGTGGTGCAACATTTCTTCTATTTTTCTGTGAGTTTATGCGCATGCCTTTTCCTTTAAGTAGTCAATAACCTGTTTGTTTTTGATGAGGTAGTAGTTGTCGATTAAAAATAGCATTTGTATCTACATTTTGCAATGTGGATTGCCTCGTTCTTATTATATAATTTCCCCCTTCCCTCCACCCTCCGTCCTCCTTAAAAATCCTTCTCCAATTTATTTTTAATATTTAATGAGTACTGTCCGAATATTTTGGTACAGGCAGGCTACTTTCTACGAAGAACTGCAGTTTTCAAAAAGGCGTAAATGGTTTAAATGACTTCAAAATAATGTGGGAATCATAGACATTTTAGTTAAAACAGGTGTAGGCTTACATGCACAACGTTTTGTCTTTAATAAATGTCTGAAATATTTATTTACTAGTCAAAAGCGGAAGGGTTAAATGAAACAGAATAGTGTCTTTTGTTCAGGAGTGTCCATCTCCACGTTGGATACCATAAAGGGCCCTATTATCACCAATTCAACGTTTAATTTAACATTTACAGCGAGTGTTGCTATAAATGATTAAATTGTGCATGTTTGCCTATGCGAATAGTAATAATAGTTATGTTGCTAAAAATAACATTGCCGTTAACTCTGCATAGCATAGGTGAAATAATTAATTTCTGCATGTTTGTTTATTCGTCTAGTAATAGCTAATGGTTATGTTGCTAAAAATAACATTGCCGTTAACTAAGCATAGCACGTCAAGGTGTCGTTTGTATGTTGTAGCGTTATAAAACGTTTTCAAAGCAACCCCCCGTTGGATTGGGGCGCATTATAAAATTTCAAACAACCGCTTTGTTGGAATGTAAGCAAGGAAACTCGTTGGAGTGACGCGAGCTATACGGCATCGATACAATAGCTACAGGACGCTGGCTAGTCTTGACTTGGTGTATTTTAAACAGAGATGTGCTTGCATGTAACGTAATGGAAATCGAACATTCACACCTTAGCGGAAGATTTGTGCAACGACCATCCACTATATCATTTCTAAAATTTAATTAGAACGCGAATTTTATGCCGGGTAAACCCAACAATAAAAATTATTCTTTCGAACTGGGCAACTTTCATTTTAACATCAGTTTAGTGTAAATTGTAGCAGCTAGCTCCTTTCACATACTTCGCCCTTGTATATTTTAGGCCTTGGGTGAAAATATCAAACTGATGGAAACCGTCAACAAATGGACATTAGCCACTACTGCCTGGCTGATTGGTCAGTTCATGACCGTGAAGTATGTCATCATCTACGGCAGCATGACAGAAGTGGCCAAGTTTGACGGCCTTGACCTTCCCCAACAGCCAGCGTGCATTAGTACCATCTACCTCTACTCAGACATGTGGAAGTAAGATTGTTCTTCTTTGTCACATGAAGACAAAGCTTTGAATTTGGTTTAAACATACATTTTATTCAACAAACCAGATTACAAGTCGCAACATGAGGGTGCGGGATCGAGGAAAGCGTTAAAATTAAAATGGACCCACTTTGACCACGCCCTCTTAATAGGTCCTTTTAACATTCACAGTGGGAGTTGCCCCCACTGACAAAATATAAGCTTACAACTAAAAATAACTCTTTCGAAAGAATAGTTCTTTTAATCAATAAATTCCGTTGTTTTTGTGCTTATTAATACCAACCGCAAGCCACGACTCTTCCGCTAAAAATAGTCTCTACCAAAGTCAGTAAGAGCCAGAACCCATAACAAAGTTCCTCGGTAAGGCTTTTCATTTTAAGTTGATATAATAGACCCTAATCTATCTCAGACAACAAAAGAGGCGCACTTGATGCTGCGTGGTTCATTCGGAAATAAGGGTCAAAGGTCACACGGCTATGGTATTAGTGTACCGTTAAACAGGGGAAATCACTGGCTGTCAGAAAACACATGGAAAATTCAAACTTTAGCGGTTGGTTTGAGCAACGAAAGCACAAGTCATTTATCAGTGTGTCATGTTCTAACTATGCGAGTTTTAGGGTAAACCATTCGAATTGGGCCCCTTTAAATCAGTTATATTCTTGAGGTGCAGTGTAGAGGTTAGACACGGGCTGTACAAATATAAGAGTGTTTATAACAACATCAGCCCAAAAATTATTGAAGTCATCAAAAGCCTGTATGACAAGGCTACCAGTGCAGTCCTCCACAACAGAGCCATCGGGAATTGGTTCAGAACAACAATCGGTGTGCGTCAAGGATGCCTACTCTCTCCAACACTCTTCAACATCTTCCTAGAGCGCATCATGTCGGATGCTCTTGCAGACCATGAAGGCACAGTCAGCATAGGGGGTAGAGCAATCTCCAATCTTCGTTTTGCAGATGACATTGATGGATTGGCTGGAGAGGAACAAGAACTTGAACAGCTGGTACAGAGGCTTGACACCACCTCCAAAGCCTATGGAATGGAAATAAGTGCAGAGAAGACCAAAATGATGACCAACAACACCAATGGCATCAATACGGACATCAAAGTCCAAGGCCAATCCCTCGACACAGTGCATAGCTTCAAATATTTAGGAGCCATTGTATCAGACAATGGGTCCCGACAGGAAGTCCTCTCCAGGATCGCACAAACAACTGCTGCCCTGACAAGGTTGAAGCCCATTTGGAAAGACAGGACCATCAGTCTACATTCCAAAGTAAGACTGCTGCGCTCCCTTGTCATCTCCATCTTCCTATATGCTTGCGAAGCATGGACCCTCACAGCAGATCTCCAACGAAGAATACAAAGCATGGAGATGAGGTGCTACAGAAGACTTCTGGGCATTTCCTATACCCAACACATCACCAACGACGAAGTCCGACAGACCATCACACAAGCTATTGGACAACATGATGACCTGCTAACAGTGGTGAAGAAACGGAAACTTCGGTGGTATGGCCACGTCACCAGATCATCAGGCCTTGCAAAGACTATTCTGCAAGGCACAGTGCAAGGAGGTAGAAGAAAAGGGAGACCGAAAAAGAGGTGGGAGGACAACATTCGAGAATGGACTGGTTTGACACTGAGCGAAGCCATCAGGGCTGCTGAGGACAGAGAAAGATGGAGTATGCTGGTTAAACGATCATCTGTGGTGCCCCTACGACCTTCGGGTTACGGGACAGGATAGGATAGGATAACACTAGCTGCATAAGCTAATACCATGTTTCCCTTTGGCTAAGTGTGCCAACTAACACAGGGCTCGGCTGTTAAAATCCACAGTTGCGTAACAGTCTTCGTGTGTTTTGGCTGCATCGAGGCGTGTAATCTGGAATTCCCATTTTTAATAGTAATCCGGAGGTTTTTGTTTTGTTTTTAACTACTGCTCGATTGTCGTCGTTTTTAATAACCCCAATGCATATGTTTTCTGGAACTATAGATTTATATTGCCGAACATGCAGTTGGACACTAATTTGCATGCCAAAGGTTCTGATTAAAAAAACAAAAACATTTTTACAGGCGTTTTCAATGTATTTCCGTTCATTTTCAGCATTTGTTCCATTATTTATTTATTATATTTAATTGTCTGGTTTACTTCGACTTAATTCTTATTTATTACAGATCGTTTGATCGTGGACTTTACGGATGTTTGAAAAGGTACGCAAATTTATTAATAGTAGTAGTAGTAGTAGTCGTAGTAGTCGTAGTAGTAGTAGTAGTAGAAGTAGTAGTATTACTAGTAGTAGTAGTAGTAGTAGTAGTAGTAGTATGTTGTTGTTGTTAAGTTAAAGTAAAGTAAATTTGACAACTAGCGTGCTAACTAGCAACTGTGCAAAGTGTTGGCCACACTCAGAACGCACACTTGCTGCAATACAGAGCGAACGGGTTGCGTCACGTCAATACCCGCTGTCCTGAGCTACTCTTAATCGAACTGCATGTGTGATTCTTTGAGTTCGTCACATGCACAGTGACAGAAATGACAAGATTCTTAAACGTACTGCAGAGGTGACGCGTCGTTGTGTTAACTGTTGCTATAATACTAGGTAGGTTTTTGTAGTTATTTATTTACTTAATTATTTCCTATCCTATCCTATCTTATTCTCTCCCGTAACTCGAAGGTCTTTGGGGCACCACAGATCACCGTTTAACCAGCGTTCGCCCTCTTTCTCTGTCCTCAGCAACCCTCATGACATCGATCAGTGTCAAGCCAGTCCATTCTCAAATGTTGTCCTCCCACCTCTTTTTTGTCTCCCTCTTCTTCTGCCTCATTGCACCGTGCCTTGCAGGATGGTATTTGCAAGGCCTCTTGCTTTGGTGAGGTGGCCATACCATCGGAGCTTCCGATTCTTTACCACTGTGAGCATGTTATCGTGATGTCCAATGCCTTGTTTGATGGTCTGTCGGACTTCGGCATTGGTGATGTGCTGGGTATAGGAAATGCCCAGAAGTCTTCTGTAGCACCTCATCTCCAAGCTTTGTATTCTTCGTTGTAGGTCTGCTGTAAGGGTCCATGTTTCGCAAACGTATAGGAAGATGGAGATGACAAGGGAGCGCAGCAGCCTTACCTTGAACACAGACGGATGGTCCTGTCTTTACAAATGGGCTTCTACCTTGTCATGGCAGAATTTTTTTGTGCGATCGTGGAGAGAACTTCCTGTCGGGACCCATTGTCTGATACAATGGCTCCTAAATATTTAAAGCCATGCACCGTGTTGAGGGATTGTCCTTGGACTTTGATGTCCGTGTTGATGCCATTGGTGTTGTTGGTCATCATTTTGGTCTTCTCTGCACTTATTTCCATTCGAAAGGCTCTGGAGGTGGTGTCAAGCCTTTGTTTCAGCGGTTCAAGTTCTCGTTCCTCTCCAGCCAATCCATCAATGTCATCCGCAAAAAGGACTTGGAGATTGCTCTTCCCCCTGTGCCTTTGTGATCTGCAAGGGCATTTGACATGATGCGCTCCGGGAATATATTGAAGAGTGTTGGAGAGAGTAGGCATCCTTGACGCACACCGATTGTTGTTCTGAACCTGTTTCCGATGGCGCTGTTGTGAAGGACTGCACTGGTAGCCTTGGTTCCTCAGAGCTGCATGCCAGACTTGTTCAAACGCTTTCTTGAAGTCTACAAACACATGATATAGATGTTGTTGATGCTGAAGTTTTTTTCGCAGATTATTCTGAGGTTGAAAATCTGCTCAGTGGTACTTCGCCCAGCCCTGCATCATGCCTGCTCTTTAGCTATGATTTGTTCAGCTTGGAGTTTCAACCTGTTGAGGATTATTTTCAGGATAGCCGTGCTGGAATGACTGATGAGGCTGATGGTGCGTTAATTTTCACACTCCTGAAGGTTAAACTTTTTGGGAAAGTGATGACAATCGACTGGGTCCATGGTGTAGGCCACTCCCCACTCTGCCAGATCTTGTTACAGATAATGGTGAGTGCATTAATCTCCTCCTGCTTGAAGCAATTCTGCGGGTATGTTGTCCACTCTCGCTGACTTTACATTTTTTCCAGCCATTGCACTGCTGCCTCAACTTCTTCTCTGTACTGGGGACATGCTACACGTATAACTGAAGGGTCTCCGTGTGGTGTGTTTGTAAAGGTCAGAGCAGTACTCTATCCATCTATCCAAGACTTCTTGTTCTTCTGTAAGGCAGACTTGCTTTGGATCGTGGAGACCTTGGGCTGTTTACCACTCCACTTGTCAGTCGCTTCACGTTCTGGTAGGCCTTCTTGCTATTGTTCTTGATTAGACTGTTCTCTATTTCCTGGCATTGCTCTTCTATCCAGTTTTCCTTTGCCGTGCGCATGCCTTTTCGGATGTCATTGTTGATTTTCCGGAAGGCATCAGCTCCATGTGAGGTGCTTTTTTTTCTTTTTCATCTCTCTTCGTTTGTCAAACAGGTCCAAAAGTTCAGGTGTAATTCACGGTTTCTTCTTTGGGCGATGCTTGTCAAGGATCTTAGTAGCGGCATTTGTCACAGCTGAGTTGAAGGTGGTGGTCATGGTGATGGCATCTACTTCACCAGCTCCCAAAATCAGCAGTGGTGCAAATTTTCCTCAAATAGTGGCTTGGGATATTTCCGCCACTTCCGGGTCTTGCAGTTTGTCCAGGTAGGACTTCAGTCTGGAGCACTTTGTTGTGTTTGCTCTCTTCAAAAGGAGCCGGAAAGACATAATCACGAGATCGTGGTCACTTCCGATGTCTGCTCCTGGAAAAGTACGTATCCTGCCAATGTTAACGCTTGATCTGAAGTGTTTCTTGACCATGATGTAGTCAATCTGGTTGTGATGTCCCCGTTGTAAGTGCCATGTCCATCGTCTGGATTTTTTTGTGGGGACCAAGCGTGTTTGCCAGTATCACATTGTTGTATTTGGCAAACTCCAAGAGTCTGAGACCTCTGTCAATTGTCTCGTTGTTGCAGTGGGGTCCACATGTGTCTCCCCAGTTGTGGTGCGCATTTTGGCCAACCTTGGCATTCCAGTCGTTTGCACTATGACTATTTCCTTCTTCCGCACTTGGTCAAGGACTGCCTGCACTTAATTATTTAATTTTATTTAATCACTTTTAAATAGCGCTTTTCCAGCTCAAGAGCTGCTAACGGCCAAGACCGATACAGGATCTAACTCAAGCCGCCAAGAGCGCCCACTTGCAACCGACGCCAAAACTACTCAGCACAATTATCCTGGACGACCTGGGTAGGGGAGAAGGGAGCTAATGCGTGCTCGGGATGTATTCGTGTAACCGGCACTCACCCGTCTAGGACATGAGCCTCAGGATATTTAAAGTCCGTGCTATGAAATACACGCGAGCACAGGCTATAATATCCTATCCCGTAACTCGGAGGTCGTAGCGATGAGCACAGACTAGACCTCGGTTAATAGTCTCATCGGAATGGATAGGGGCACATTGTCTCGGAGTATTCCGGGAATATCAGATATATATTTTGTAAAAAAAAATTTTTTAAAATTTAGATATCTGTATAAACTTTTCCCCCAAGCTGTTGATGGGCTTTGAACCCCTGCCTGCACAGGCTGCAATGTTATTGCTTAACATTAGAGTACACTGCGTACACCACTGAGCCAACTGCGCTGGCTCACATCTTGCTGCTGCTGTTTTTCTAGTTGTTTGTTGCTGCCTACTTTTATGACGTGTGCAATTCTTGACAGGTACATCTTCATCCCTGTTGGAGGGACCCGGGCTGGATTCCTGCGCCAAGAACTGGGCATGCTGGCATCCTTTCTGGGGATGGGGGTGTGGCACGGCGGCGAGTTTAACACCATCATCTGGGCTCTTATCAACTTCGTCGAAATCAACCTAGAAATTCTCGGAGCATTCCTAGAGAGGAATGAAATCGTCCAGAAACAGTTGGTAAAATATGTCTCCGATATCCAATAGTAGATTTGCAATTTGCCGACAGACAATATTATGGCTCTTTCTTGTAAAAATGCCAGGGTATCAAGGATAATATTAGTGTGTGTGTTAAAACGAGTGACTTGGGAAATTGCATTGTTGTCACATAAAAATACGATATAGTGGGCAATCGTTGCTATAACCAACCTCTAAGCTTTGACTTTTAGGCGAGGCGCAACTGTGCATACCATGTCCACTCTCGCTGTGGTGCTTTGTTTTTAGAATAAATTTTGTTGCTATTAATAGGCACACAAACATATCAATGTTGAGAATTCTGTATTTATCGTTGTGGTCGTCGTTTCACTCTATTATCATCATCATCATCATCGACGTCGTCATCGTCGGCATCTTTATCATCGCCATCATCATCATCACCATCATCATCATCATCATTATCATCATCATTATCAGCAGCATCACCTTCATCCTCAACATTAGCATTTTCATCATCATTATCATCGCATCACTGTGATCTATGCTATCCTGTCGGCATGGAAAGTGTGTGCGTGTGTGCGGTCAACATTTTCGTCGTCATCTGCAGCTTTATAACATAGTCATCCGCCTTATCATCATCATGGTAATAAATGTGTGTGAGGGGTGGGGTGGGTATGAAAGTATTGGGGTTGGGTGTTTACGCGTTTGTCAGTTGGACTAATTTGCAATCTATTAGTAAGCCTACTTATATTCAATGATCGCAGACCTGTCCTGCGAACTGAGGTAATAAATGTCAGTAACTGTCGGAATAATAGACCTTGAGTGTACACTTCAATAACGAATGGTTTCGCTTTCAGATGAGCAAGCTATCTCCATCCTGGGATCGAAGACTGCGAGCCCTGTTGTCCTACCCTCTTTTCCTTTTAGGCACCTCGTCATGCCAGTCCTTCTTGGCCAGCTCTGCCTTTGCTTATCTGTACGCCACCAGGATCTGCTTGCAGTGTGAGCTGATACATTTGAATTGTAATTAGCAAACCCCTGCTAAAAACAATCTGGTCCTAATATAGTACTACTACTACTACTACTACTACTACTACTACTACTACTACTACTACTACTACTACTACTACTACTATTATTATTATTATTATTATTACAAATAATAATAATAATAATAATAATAAAATACTGTATGCTGCACAGGAGCTTTTCCTCTGTGGAGCTTAGTGAGCGGCGATGTAGACCAATTTAGCCTTAAAGCTGACGTGTTATGCACACACACAATGTCAGGAATAAACAGCATGGCAAGCCATTCAAATATATTGTCAGACACTCACACACATAGCCGAAAAATGACTAAATAAATTACTAAAATATCATCCTTTGTGTTTGCATTTGCGCTAATATTTGTAACAAGATGTGTGTGTGTTTGTTTCAGGGGACTCTTTTTTTACCCTGGGGGTCATCGCCTATTCAGGCATGCAAGTTACCAAGCATCTGGAAAGATTGGGATGCACCAAATATGCTTGATTCCGATATTGCATTTCATTTTATTATTTGTGTCGTTGTGGTCATTGACGATGTGGCGGTTTGCGCTTAAAGCCAATTTATTTTGGAGGTATTATTATTATTATTATTATTATTATTATTATTATTATTATTATTATTATTATTAGTATTATTATTATTATTATTACTATGATTATCATTATTAGTAAGTCTCTCATCATCACCATTATCATCATCATCATCATCATCATTATCATCGTCGTCCTCGTCCTTGTTGTTTTGCTGGAAGTACTATAATTGATGCGTGGATTGGTTGGTCGTATTGTTTATTTGTCTATCGTTTTATTTGAACTTGCTTTCGATTCTTTTAAATTGAAGCTGGCCTTTTCTTTTATTTAATGCATACGAGGGAGTACATTTATTATGTGTATTATAATTATGTTATCATATACATGTACATCGTAGGTAATAAGGCTATTATTTTAATATAGTCGATCTCGGTGTCTGGAATACAAAACTCATTTTCCTGTCCGTCTTCTAATAGCGATCTTCCTGCCTTTACACCACATGTTTGAGTGATGAGTGTGTGTTTGTTGTGTGTGTTTTGAACACGCATGCTGGTTACACATCTGCACTTTTTGAGTCTGCTTTAGATGAAAAGCGCGTGGATAGCATCTATTATTATTTTTATAACATCTATTATTATTGTTTTCACATCTATTATTATAGTTATAACATCTAGTATTATTGTTATAGAATCTGTTATTAAGTCTATTGTTGTTGTTTTTACCATTACTGCTGCTATTACTACTACTACTACTAGTACTACTACTACTGCTACTACTACTACTACTATTTCTAGTAGTAGTAGTAGTAGTAGTAGTAGTAGTAGAAGTAGTAGTAGTAGTAGTATTGTCTGTGTTACATCAAGGTCGAGGTGTTTGCCATATTCAAACCTCACTTTCCCCAAAATTAGCAACCTATTATTTCGCAGCTGAATGCAGTTCACACTTTACTGAATAAATAAGTTTTCGAATAAACACGTAATGCAACGAATAGTAAGTATATGTTTGTTTAGTTTCCTGTCTGTTGGTTTCCAAATTGATTTGGCTTATTATTGAAAGTTATTTGCGCAGGTTTCAAAATCATCCATTTTTTGTTTGTAGCGCCGCACAGTTGTTCTACAGCGAGCTTTGAGTTTTGACCCCTGACCCTGCCTATAAGCCAAATAGCTTGGTGCTCAGGCATGCCAGCCGCCTGCCGTTGACTGATAGCAGTCAGAGTAATGGAGCTGTGCATAAGCATTCCACTCTCTGTACTGTGTGAGTAAAGACTGGGTTGGTCTTTGGCCCTTTCTGCATGCTCTGCCAGGAAAGAATAAAAATCAGCATACTGTGTTAGACTATCATGCACATGCCAAGTTTACTGTAGTGTATGCAAGTGTGAAAACATGTTGACCTAAAACTACAAGGGCTGACAGGAAATATATATTATGCTGCATTTAAATATGAGACCCAAAAATGTACTTGTGGAGAGAAAGAGAGAGAGAGAGAGAGAGAGAGAGAGAGAGAGAGAGAAAGAGAGAGAGAGAGAGAGAGAGAGAGAGAGAGAGAGAGAGAGAGTTGTGCAATTGAAAATTAAAAGAAAACAATACTCAAACAAACTTACAAAGATACAATCACAGTGTTAGCTGCATGTGAACGAATGAAATAAATGAGCCTACCCGAACTTGAGTGTCTGTCCTCTGCCAAACTTGTAAAGTATCCCAAGTATCCATTTAATGCACAGAACAAAATTATCCAACAGTGCTAACAATGATCAAGTGTCTTAACTTTTGTAGAAGTTATGTGAACAAATTATATTAATATTACATTAGTGCATTACATTTTATGCAGTTTGCACAAGTTATTAAAAGACATTGTTTAGGTTAACACGAACATTTATTGTTGTCCACAGCCAGGTTTCAATGAAGCAGAATCAACATTTGACAGAACTGATGATGTACATTGAGTTACTTTTTGGCACTATGCACAATGCACTCTTTCAAGTTTCAACTAGTAATCTGAATCAAGCAAGACATCAACATGTTATTTCCTCCAATAGTACATTTGTTCAGAGCTTCACACAGTCAATGGTGCCTGGTACTGAAATCTACACTTTTAAATTACTAATAACATCTTTCACAATTAATCAGTCATTTCGTTTCTTATATTTTTCAATAGACAAACGTTATATCTTACAGTGTTAATAACTTTTAAAGCACTTAAAATGCAAATGATCACAGAAATTGAAGTCAAACTTCACCAAAAATGTGTTTTTACCATTCACATTTACAGAGAAACAGTACCACAAATAACTACACAACACCACGTTCTATAGCACTTTTCTTCTTAAATACCACATCAGTCAACAAAATATAACTTTTAGTCAGTGCTTCAAACACTATAGAAACCAAGTTTTAAAAAAATAATTTTCAGAAATATGCAATTCTTCTGAATAAAATAGAAAAACATAGGAAAATATTCCAAGCACAACACCAGCAATCAGCCAGTTTAACAAAGACAAAGAGCGCGCCCAGCTTAAAAAAAAGGGAAGGGCAGCCTGGCGCCATGGCATCATTGCTAAAAGCAGGTGGCTAGGCAGATCAGATTTCATGCTGAAAGCAACTCAGAGCTCGTAAACAGAGACAAGGGTATCAGCTGTGCGCGCCGCGAGCGTTACCGGCTTCGCAGTCGAGGACAAGTATGTGTCCAACCACTGTTGCGTGTCGTTTGAGCTGTTGGTCTCAAAACCCCGATTGGTCAATTCTCGAAGCTACAAGAAGATCGAAGTTTCCTCCTTTAGGGTCGATTTGACTCGTGCACTCGATCCTCTTCGTTCAGATTTATTTTTTTATAGCGCAAACCCAACTTAAAGCTTGCTCTTAGGTGTTCTCGCGCATACACGCACATACGCTCGCAGGGATAGATATCTAAACAATGTTGTAAAACATACACATTAGGAGATAAAACAGGTAAACATGGTAAGAAATAATACAAACATTACACCTAACAAGGATAAATATGTGAACAATACGGTACAACATTATGAGATAAAATACTTTTAAGCATCGTAAGAAATAATACAAACATCACACCTAACAAGGATAAATATGTGAACAATACGGTACAACATTATGAGATAAAATACTTTAAGCATCGTAAGAAATAATAACAAACATCACATTTAAGTATGAAAAGGCATATTTAAAGAGAGACACACATACATAAGAACACACACACACACGCATACACACACATACATAAGAACACCAACACACACACGCATACACACACACAGGAAGATATCAGTGTGGCGGAATGGGAGTCGACTGGTTGAAGTTCGGGAGAGAAGTTCTCAACTTTACATTTTTTGGGTAGACTAGCCTTGGGTGGCTTCTGCTGTGCGGAATCCTTTGGTGTGGCCATTGGATTGTGCATGACAAGGCGACACGACATTATTTTGTTCTCCCCGGCTAACCGTTCGTCTTCTGCTTTTTTGGTGGTGAGCAGGACTACATTGTCGGCAGGCATTGTATGCAGGTCGGTGGCAGCGACTTTGCAGAAGAGTGTCGTGGAACTAGTAGCCAGCAACCCGGTTTACTACTAACCACGTATCACCGCCTTGCAGGACAACTATTTTTATATCGCTCTAACGAGGAATAAATAGAAATAACAGCTCGAGTTGAGCCGTGTTCTCAAGGTGGTGGCCGAGAAACGGGAGTCAAATGCTCCGCTCGGCTACAAAAGCATTAATAATAAATAAGGAAGCAATTATAAAAATAACTCAAAATAAAAAGTACCACTTAGTGATATGGGCAAAAGAAGTAATATGACAGTAATTAAAACAATATTCAAAAGCCACACACAACAATTTATTTTATAAAATAGTAACATTTAACTAAAACTATTTAAAAACCATACGGTGCCAACTACAATGAACTATAAAAAGAGATTTACAGGCAGTACAGCATTTAAACCACGAACATTACACAAACGACACTGATGGAACACACATACACACACACACACCACTATTCAATTACTCACTCAATAGAGCATAATAGTCTACCAACTACTGGTGTGTCTGTTTGTTTGTATGTAGATTATCAACGAAAGTTGACTTCCTACGTAGGCTGCATGTACCGATGTACGAAATCCAAATACTAACAAGATGGCTAGACACTCGCTCACATATACTACTCAAAATAATTGAAGGGCGACTCTCATATTTCATTGAGTTTAATTATTTTTTGCTGTTATCAGCCCTGAGGATGAGGCCGCTACAGCAAACACCATCAGAAGACAGCTTCACGCAGCCAGTAATGTTAACGTCAGCGACCAGACAATTCGCAACCGTCTACACGAGGCAAACCTGCGATCAAGACGACCAGCAGTACGGCCTTTGCTCACCCCAGCTCACCGTGCAGCGCATTATTGAATACTTTGCAAAACGAAACGATTAGATCTATCATGCGCGTTTCAAACATACTGCCATTCGCGTTTCAACGTAACAGTGGGATGTCTTGGGTCGACAGACACGGGCAAACCTCAGTCCAGGAGCTAACCTTGAAGTTCTGGCCCAAGTTCTACATCAAGAGTGGTTGGCCATCCCAGGAAACATCCTCCATAACATGATACGGTCCATGAGACACCGATGCCAAGACTGCATTGATGCAAACTGTGGCCACACCCGATACTGACTCTATAGATTTTTGGTTTCTAAAGTTTTGATTTTGTAAATGAGGGGTATGTCCAGTTAAATTGAATTTACTCGAATTTTAAGCGACTGATGTCTAAAATCTGTTTGGTTATTGATGCAGAAATGATTGCAATAAAACATGATGAACTAATAAATTGAATTCGTGTTTCTGATTTAAAGAGAGACCCATATGTCCAAGTGGTCCTTGTATTATTTTGAGTAGTATATATGAAAAATAGCGAAGAGTTAATTTACGTGGAGATTTTGTGATTGGCTTTATCCTACAGAAACAAAATGAAAGAATGGAGGGATAGGTCACTATAAACTTGGAGGAAGACAAAAATTGTCAAAATCGGTTCATCAAATTTTGAGATAATGCGCAAAAATGTTTTATAATATATTCAAAGTTTTTTTTCCAAATAAGTCTGGAAATACAAAAAATATCAAAATCGGCTGAGGCAATGTTTAGATAAAGCGCAAAACGTTTTTAGGACTGCTACTGAAAGATGGCCCATAATTTGAAGCACATGAATACCAAAACTCAACGAATTCATACCCGAACTCAACAAAATCGTCGAATTTTGGTTTATATATATATATATATATATATATATATATATATATATATATATATATATATATATATATATATATATATATATATATATATATATATATATATATATATATATATATAAGCGTGCATGTCTCCTGGTCAAGATTTTTTTTACCATACCATCTGTAAAACCAATTAACATCCCACACAGCGATATCTGATCCACCATCCTTTCATCTGTGCCTCAATCAGTCAGTTAGTATGCATTCATTCATACAGTATTAGCCTCACAAAAGCAGCATTTTGATTTAAGGTACGGTGGCCAAGTGGTTAAGGCGTTAGACTTAAGATCCAATAGATTTATATCGGCGTGGGTTCAAACCCCACCCATATTAACCTCACAAAAGCAGTATTTTGATTTAAGGTACGGTGGCCGATAGGTTAAGGCATTAGACTTAAGATCTAATGGATCCATAACCGCGTTGGTTCAAATCCCACCCATGCCATTTTTTTCCCCAGATAAAAAACACATATAGAAAAAGAGTTTTAAAACAAATGTTTACAATTCAATCAAGGTTCACTAATCATTCTTTCTTAAAATAAAAAGCCTTTTTTCTTGGAATGGGTAACATTCCACATGTGATAATCATTGTTAACGTGAGAAAGATTTTGTCCATCCTATCATCTACCATCTTCATAAATACTAATTAATATCCCATAATTATACTTTTCTTTTCTCTCATTTACATTGTCTCTCGAAATAGATACCATTTCACATGTGGCGTGTCAAGAGTGTGAGCGAGACCTTTCGTCCATCCTATCATCTACCATCTTCATAATTAATATCCCATAATCAGAACGAAATTGATACCATTTACATTGTCTCTCGAAATAGATACCATTTCACATGTGGCATGTCAAGAGTGTGAGCATGACCTTTCGTCCATCCCATCATCTGCCATCTTCATAAATACTAATTAATATCCCATAATCAGAACAAAATTGATACCATTTACATTGCCTCTCAAAATTGATATCATTCATCCATCCTATCATTAGAGGCTATTTCTTACTCACATCCATAGGAAATTACCATAATCATTGCTAAATAAAAAATAATACATTTATGCGTGCAAGCGTGTGTGTGCGTGTGTGTGTGTGTGTGCTCACAGTCTTTAGACTATTCATAAATAATAATTAATATTCATATAATTATACTTTTCTTTTCTCTCATTTACATTGTCTCTCGGAATTGATACCATTCATGCATCCTATCATCACGAAATTGATACCATTTCACATGTGGTGTGTCAAGAGTGTGAGCGTGACCTTTCGTCCATCCTATCATCTGCCATCTTCATAAATACTCATTAATATCCCATAATCAGAACGAAATTGATACCATTTACATTGTCTCTCAAAATTGATATCATTCATCCATCCTATCATTAGAGGCTATTTCTTACTCACATCCAGAGGATATAACCATAATCATTGCTAAATAAAAAATAATACATTTATGCATGCAAGCATGTGTGCGTGTGTGTGAGTGTGTGTGTGTGTGTTCACAGTCTTTAGACTATTCATAAATACTAATTAATATCCCCTGCAGATAGCCATCATACATGCTCTATACACCAACATCACGGCAGCACACATGACCTCATGACCCGCACATCAACCGCACATGACCCACACATGACCCTGACCTCACATGACCTCATATGACGTCAGCATATGACCCACAAAAAATGGTCTATGAGAGGCCCCCTAGTATACTACTCTCCATCTTTCTCTGTCCTCAGCAGCCCTGATGGCTTCGCTCAGTGTCAAACCAGTCCATTCTCGTATGTTGTCCTCCCACCTCTTTTTCGGTCTCCCTCTTCTTCTACCTCCTTGCTCTTTGCCTTGAAGAATAGTCTTTGCAAGACCTGATGATCTGGTGACGTGGCCATACCATTGGAGTTTCCGTTTCTTCACCACTGTGAGCAGGTCATCGTGTTGTCCAATGGCTTGTGTGATGGTCCGTCGGACTTCGTCATTGGTGATGTGCTGGGTATGGGAAATGCCCAGAAGTCTTCTGTAGCACCTCATCTCCATGCTTTGTATTCTTTGTTGTAGATCTGCTGTGAGGGTCCATGCTTTGCAAGCATATAGGAAGATGAAGATGACAAGGGAGCGCAGCAGTCTTACTTTGGAATGTAGACTGATGGTCCTGTCTTTCCAAATGGGCTTCGACCTTGCCAGGGCAGCAGTTGTTTGTGCGATCCTGGACAGGACTTCCTGTCGGGACCCATTGTCTGATACAAAGGCTCCTAAATATTTGAAGCTATGCACTGTGCTGAGGGATTGGCCTTGGACTTTGATGTCCGTGTTGATGCCATTGGTGTTGTTGGTCATCATTTTGATCTTCTCTGCACTTATTTCCATTCCATATGCACTGGAGGTGGTGTCAAGCCTCTGTACCAGCTGTTCAAGTTCTTGTTCCTCTCCAGCCAATCCATCAATGTCATCCGCAAAACGAAGTTTGGAGATTGCTCTATCCCCTATGCTGACTGTGCCTTCATGATCTGCAAGGGCATCTGACATGATGCGCTCTAGGAAGATGTTGAAGAGTGTTGGAGAGAGTAGGCATCCTTGACGCACACCGATTGTTGTTCTGAACCAGTTCCCGATGGCGCTGTTGTGGAGGACTGCACTGTTAGCCTGTCATACAGGCTTTTAATGACTTCAATAATTTTAGGGCTCATGTTGTACACTTTCATTGTTGCCCATAGGGCTGCATGCCAGGCTCGGTCAAACGCCTTCTTGAAGTCTATAAACACATGATATAGATGTTGTTGGTGCTGTAGGTATTTCTCAGAGATTATTCTGAGGTTGAAAATCTGCTCAGTGGTACTTCGCCCTGCCCTGAATCCAGCTTGTTCTTCAGCTATGATTTGTTCAGCTTGAGGTTTCAACCTGTGAGTATTATTTTCAGGAAGACCTTGCTGGGAAGGCTGATGAGGCTGATGGTGCGGTAATTTTCACACTCCTGAAGGTTACCTTTTTTAAGAAGAGTGATGACAAGCGACTGGGTCCATGGTATAGGCCACTCCCCACTCTGCCAGATCTTGTTACAGATAATGGTGAGGGCATCAATCATCGCTTCTCCTCCTGCTTGTAGCAGTTCCGCGGGTATGTTGTCCACTCCCGCTGACATCCTTTTCTTTAGCGATTGCACTGCTGCCTCAACTTCTTCCCGGATAATTGGGAGGATTTCTTTTTCTCTGTTCTCGGGACATGCTAGAACTGATGGGTCTCCATTTGGTGTATGGTTGTAAAGGTCAGAGCAGTACTCTGTCCATCTGTCCAAGACTTCTTGTTCTTCTGTAAGGCATATGCCAGACTTGCTTTGGATCGTGGAGACTTTGGGCTGTTTGACACTTGTCAGCCGCTTCACAGTCTGGTAGGCCTTCTTGCTGTTGTTCTTGTTCAGACTGTTCTCTATTTGCTGGCATTGATCTTCTATCCAGTTCTATTTTGCTGTGCGCATGACTTTTCGGATGTCATTGTTGATTTTTCGGTAGACGTCAGCTCCTTGTGAGGTGTTCTTTTTCTTTTTTATCTCTCTTCGTTTATCACACAGATCCAAAAGTTCAGGTGTGATCCACGGCTTCTTCTTTGGTCGGTGCTTGCCAAGGATCTCAATGGCGGCATCTGTCACAGCTGAGTTGAAGGTGGTGGTCATGGTGTTGACATCTACTTCACCAGCCCCCAAAATGAGCAGTGGTGCAAATTTCCCTCCAATTGTGGCCTGAAATAGTTCTGCCACCTCCGGGTCTTGCAGTTTGTCCAGGTCGAACTTCAGTCTAGTGCACTTTGCTGTATTTACTCTCTTCAAGTGGAGTCGGAAAGACATCATCACGAGATCGTGGTCACTTCCGGAAAAGTGCGTTTCCTGCCAATGTTGATGCTTGATCTGAAGCGTTTCTTGACCATGATGTAGTCTATTTGGTTGTGATGCTCCCCGGTGCCGCTCCCTGGCGGGACTGTGCCAAGTCCATCGTCTGAAGTTTTTGTGGAGACCAAGAGTGTTTGCCAGTGCCAGATTGTTGTATCTGGCAAACTCCAAGAGTCTCAGACCCCTGTCATTTGTCTCGTTGTTGCAGTGGGGTCCACATGTGTCTCCCCAGTTGTGGTGCGCATCTTGGCCAACCTTGGCATTCCAGTCGCCTTGCACTATGACTATGTCCTTCTTCGGCACTTGGTCAAGGACCGCCTGTAGATTTTCATAAAAATCCTCCACTTCGCTGTCGTCATAGTCTGATGTTGGGGCATAGGCCTGGATGATGGCGATGTTGAAAGGGGCTGCTCTCAGGCGGATGGTAATGAGTCTACTGGAGACTGGGCGGCAACCCATGACAGTTGCTAGAATGTTCTTGTGGACCAAGAATCCAACGCCGTGTTCGTGCCTGTCATCTCTACCGCTGAAATATCTCTGTGGCCTTTGTTGGTCGTTGTTTCACCTAGGCCTTTCCAGCGCAGTTCGCTGATGGCTAGAACGTTCCATCGATAGTGGTCCAACTCGTGGGCCAGTTCTTCTAATTTTCCTTCCGCAGTTAGGGTCCTGACATTCCAGGTTCCTATGACGATGTTGTTTCTCGTGCGGATCTTGATAAATTGTCCATCAGTAGCATACTTAACACCTCCGTCCTGGTGGCCAACGGAAGGCGCGGTCCTTGAGCCGGGCGACGACCGATCCGGTATGGAATTAGTGGATTAGTCATCATGTAGTGTGTCTTGGGCAATAAAGATCTGGCGGTGCCCAATCCTCTCCAGGCTGTTGGCCACAGCCGAAATCCACCAATACAGTGTGGATCGCCTTGGCCTTGAGCACGTGGTCGTTGAACCTGTAGTAACGTGAGGTTCCTCCGCCCTGGCCGGTGACTTCTGTGTAGAAGACTTTCGCCCAGTGATGCCGTGCTAACAAGTATGATAAATTACAATCAACAATTGTGTTTTCTGACTAGGCAAATCTCTAAGAGTGTGTTCTGTTGATTCCATCAGACCGGGTTGCTCAAGGCGAAGAAACAAAAGAGGTTCTGACTCAAGCTGCCAATGGCGCAAACTTGCTTCTTGATTCTCGCAGATTAGATCCCCAAACAGGTGAGAAGGGCTATGACCAAGAGGGGCTAGGACCAAGAGGGGCTAGAACCAAGAGCTTGCTGGGTTATGTGTATGTATCTGGCACTCATCCCTTTAGCACATGAGCGTCATTTCGGTCTTTCAAAGTCCGTGCAAAGGAATGCATGCATGTACAAACTAGACCTCGGTGTATAGTTCACTCTAGTCCGATGTAAACACTTGAAAATAGGCATTGTATTAGGTCTTATTTAACTGCGCGTTATTTATGGACATCCAAAGTCCCCTATACGCTATTGTGTCCGGGAACGGTAATCTACCCACTGAACTGAACTGAACTGGACATCCAACTGAAAAGAACTCCGGCTTCTTACCCATAGATGCAATCTACACGTTATAGATACCGTAGCTTGCACTACAGAGAAGCACCGCCCAATAAGTCGTCTGCTCAACAAGCGGAAGTGACGCTGCCATTCCTCGTCCTATTCTAACAGGCGGTGTACGCCTGAATGCAACACATATAATGATGACGCAGTTAATATGGTGGAGGAATGAGTCACTGTTACCATGCAGTGCGCTAAGAGTAAACTCGGCGGCACGACAATCATCATGGTAACGTGAACGATCAGGTTCCATAATGAGACTTTTAATGCGTTTTGGAAGCAAACAGAAGTGAAATTTGGAAAGACTGACTGACCGAACTGTAACTAAATGTACTTCAATTCCACAAATCAACAAAAACAAACAAAAGGATGAGTGGTGGTTAATGTATCTATCTAGTGAAAATAATCAAAATCAGCCCAGTCATTCTTGGGATACTGCAAAAAAAGGTGTTTGGAACAAACAAGTGAAATTCGAAGTGACGATTGTCCAACTGACCAGCTGACAGACAACAGGACTGTCACTAATGATTGACCATGAGTTGAAGTACTGCACGTATACTAAATTATCAACAACGCCGGTTCAGCCACGTTTGAGATATTGAGCAAAACGTGTTTAGCAATAATGTGACACCAGCGACTTTCACATTTGCGGTAGAAGAAATGTGAGCTAGGTTATAGTAATAATAATATAATAAAAGGCAATTTATACAGCGCTTTCCAAACTCACAAAGCGCTTTACACAAACAAATGTAAATACAACATGCGTACATTGGTTAATAACACGCAACCACATACACATCCCAACACCAAAAATAAAATAACTAACAACACTCACTCATGGCGCCTAAGAAAAGGCCTCTCTAAAAAGATGCGTCTTCAAGTTCATTTTTAAAGACGCTAGTGAAGGACTGTGACGGACGGACAGATAAAGCGAGTTCCAGGTCTGAACGGAGAAGAAACTGAAGGCTCTACCACCGTGTCTCACCCTGTGGTATTCTGGTACACGGAACATCCTTTTATCTGCAGACGAGCGGAGAGACCGAGAAGGAACATAGACAGTCAAAAGTTCAGAAAGATAGCTATGAGCAGTTCCAGAGATGATGTGGTAGCAAAGACATGAGGTTTTATATTTAATTCGTTGTTTCAACTGGGAGCCAGTGTAGTTCTTGAAAGAGAGGCGTGCAATGCTGTGATTTCCGTGCTTTGAAGATGAGTTTAGCTGAATAGTTTTGGACTTGCTGAAGGATTTTCTGTGTGCAACCCACAAGGAGTGAATTACAATAATCCAATCTAGACAGAATGCATGCGCTAACTAGTGTGTTTGTTGTATCTTGTGTGATATACTGTCGAATGGAGCTTATGCGTCTAAGTTCAATGTATGCAATCTGACAAGTTTTTGCAATGTGTTGCTGCATGGAGAGATCCTGATCGAGAAAAAAAACCAAGGTCGCGAACAGTGTCAGAAAAAGAAATAGAAGTAGTTCCAACAGGTTATGCTTCAATGAAGTATTTTCAAAATCCGTTTAGGGGTTCCTGAGATATTGATGCCACTAAACGAAACGACCCGACCGATCGACATTTGGCTCGTTCTGAATCCCGAATAATTAAAAGTACGTCTGGAAATTCGAAAACAAAACAATTAGAGCGATGAGTTTAGTAAAAAAAAATATATATATATATATAAACGTGAGTAAAGATAATAAATCTGAGGAGGATAAAAATAAACCCAGTACACCATAGCACGCAATATTTTATAAAATACATCCTACGCATTAAAAAACGAACCCTTCGCAACATATGATCTGTATATCCAACTACGCTTAGAGAGCTTTCTTTA
Organism: Oncomelania hupensis; assembly: GCA_036898135.1. Lineage (NCBI taxonomy): Eukaryota > Metazoa > Mollusca > Gastropoda > Littorinimorpha > Pomatiopsidae > Oncomelania > Oncomelania hupensis. Next base: position 30,770,949 of record CM072513.1, read on the forward strand.
ACTTAGAAGGTGTATGGATTCTTCACTCTAACCGATTGCAAATACACCTAATATCAAGACGACAAGCCGTTTAATGTAGTTCCAGAATCTAACACACGTAGCATTTTAAAAGTGTTAATTTTCGTGGAGCTCTACTGTCTCGGTTTTATTCTAAAGAAGTAAATTTAAAATATGGAAGAATTAGTCACTATCTGCAAGCTATACAATATCAAAGTCTGTTTAAACGATTTTGAGATTTAGCGCAAAATGATGGACCTCAGCAACCTTGACCTTTAAAAGAGCGCAAATATGAATGTCATAAAAGGTTAACTACGGAATCTGCCTATTAAAAATAATCGAAATCGGTCAAGTCATTTTGGAGATCTTGCAAAGAAGTGTTTTTAACAGAAAAATGACAAACCTATACTAACGGACTGCCACACAATGATTGGCCCTGACTTGAAGTAACTGTATACCAAGATTCATCAAATTTGCTTCAATTATGGTATATTAGCGAAACGTGTTTAGGAAAGAATTGACCTCAGCGATCTTGACCTTTGAAGTAGAGCAAATACTGTAGGAAAGTATTGACCCCAGCGATCTTGACCTTTGAAATAGACCAAATACTGTAGGAAAGTACTTACCCCAGCGATCTTGACCTTTGAAGTAGAGCAAATGCTGTAGGAAAGTATTGACCCCAGCGATCTTGACCTTTGAAGTAGAGCAAATACTGTAGGAAAGTAATGACCCCAGCGATCTTGACCTTTGAAATAGACCAAATACTGTAGGAAAGTATTGACCCCAGCGATCTTGACCTTTGAAGTAGAGCAAATACTGTAGGAAAGTACTGACCCCAGCGATCTTGACCATTGAAGTAGAGCAAATGCTGTAGGAAAGTATTGACCCCAGCGATCTTGACCTTTGAAATAGAGCAAATACTGTGGAACAGCTAGTAATTCAGGTACAATACAATACAATACAAGATTAGTGCTTTAGGTCCAGCGGACTCCTCCGAGCCAAATCAGGATCAGAGAGACGTTATCTTAAAATATTATAAAATGATTCAAATCTTAAAAAACAAGCCTGTTACTCTTAAATACACAAACAAACTTTCACATGACACCTCTTTAAGAGTCTTCTTTAAAACTGATGTATTAAAAATATATTCTTTCTTCAATCAAATCACTAAATTCAGTCTTATCAATAAAATCCAAACTAAACAAAACATGTCGATACGATTTATATGCGATAAAACAAACCAACATCATGTAAAAATTGAAACAGATGTTGACCATTACATACTTTAAAAATCTCTTTGAAAGGTATGGAACCAAAATATGTTTCTCTTTCCTCTATCAGATCAGCACACTCAGACATAAAATGGCGAACGGAAAATGTTCCTTTGAAGTTTGATCAAAATTTTTTCGATAGTTCTTAAAATAAGGGTTGCAACGGACCGACTAACAGACACATGTCTGCCAGATAGACATACCGACACTTGGACAAACCAACGGTATCAACATTTCCTAAGCATGTCAGTAAATACAAATGGGCGAAACATTCTGTGCTAAAATCTGTTACTTCTTAGCTGACAATGTGTGTGACAACAAAGTTCAAACTAATCGAGACAGCCAGCCAGTAGTATTATAATAACCCGTCTTTACTAGCGACTTCCCTTTACACCACTTGTGTGTTTGTTGTGTATTTGACCGTACATATTGACTACAGATCGTCCCTTATTATTATTATTATTATTATTATTATTATTATTATTATTATTATTATTATTATTATTATTATTATTATTATTATTATTATTATTAACACGTGACATGGTTTAGTTGTGCAGTGTCAAAGGAATAGGGTAAAATTACTTATTCATCATTCAATAGTTATCTTTTTAATAATGTTTTTTGTCTCGGTACGATAGAGACTTTTCTTTTACGTTTAGCGTCTCTGAAGTTCAATTGTACTCATTGTAAAATCAAGGTGTTTGTTGTGCCTGTTGTTTGCATTGTTTATTATGGAATTACCGTGGTGCAGTGTTAAAAGTATAAGTTGTAACTAAGATAGTATAACATCAAAGATAGTATAACATCTCCTTAATAATAATTACTTGAAGGATGGACCTAAAGCAATAATCATGTAATGTAATGTAATGTACTTGAAGGATGATCCAACTAACTCCGCTTTCATTTGCCTTCATAGTCAACAGTACAGAGCCACTGAGAACAATTTTGGAAGTTCTTTTTCAGAAACGCGTCAACAATAATAATTATGATCCCATGATTCATGGTTATGAGTGTTGCTGTTTTGCATTCACTGAAGATCAAGGAAACATTGCATCAACTAAACACTTTTAAAAAAAATCACAGACACAAATAAACCGGAACAAGCTTTTCCCAATTTCTTTATTTTTATTTAATTCTCCGGATCACCAAATATATAAAAAAACGTTACGAACATAGGCACATAAAAAGAACAAAACTGTATTCTTTTAAAGACTGGTTTAACAACGTCAAATTTTAACAGTAAATAAAAACAAATATTAATCAATAGGGTATATGAAAGATGAATTCAAAATGTTATACAAACCACACCACGCTGTAAATTTGATCATTAATTTTTTTTAAATATGTAAAAATACCAATTTTCATGCAGTTGTAATGTAACCGCAAATCTCCATCAATAGACGAATTTAATTATTCCGAAAGATAACAAAATTATTTCTAAAAGCAAATTGAAGCATAAAGTTTAATATATGAAGAAGCAACCTTTTGTATTTAAAACTGGTGGTAAAAGTGTAAAGAGAGTTGTAAGAAGTTTAACTATGATAGAATTAATCCCAAGCACATAATAGAAAATAATATTTTGCTATAGCTGTATGCAGATTTGGAAAATATAGAAGGGGTGTCATTGTGGTATGTGTAGGGGAGAATATGAGAGAGAGGGGAGTTGGAGGGCGGCATAAGAAAGATCTTTTTCAAGGTACCTCCTTTTTCACCCTTGGGATCACTCCGGGTGGGGGCAGTCAAACTGGTCTGTTCTACCGGCAATGGAGATATAGAATACTTAAGAATAAAACAATCCCTTGTGAATGAAGCCCAATGAAGAATACCAATAATAATTAAATAAACAATAACTGACAATCAAGGAACAAATATAAAGAACATTTTGTTTTTTTACTTTTCTATATAATATATTTTTATGAATATTTGGTGTGCCCCAGCATTTCCAGGTGCTTCACGACTTGAATTACACTGTAACCAATGACTATGGTCGTCAGCAACGAGTCCCCTGAAACAGCAATGATTTATATTCAAACTGTATTCAAAGAATCAGTACAACAACGAATTTAAAGGACAACACAATGTCAAGTTTAAGTTGGACTTTGCCAAGACGAACACGGTCAAAGTCAGTTGTAACACTAATGTTCCCAAATCTTCGAGGTCTGAGACAAACACAACTGACAACTCTGAACTCATATTTTGAGGAGCATAACATATCGTAAAGAGGGCTGTCCAATTCTAACAAGTTGGCAAGCCATAACATTTTTTAACCAGACATTCACACACATAGCCAAGAAATAAGCATAAAGGGTTAATTTTGTGGATGGTAGTTGTGACCCGCGGCTTTATCCTACTGGTGTAAGGTTTAAGAACTTACATTCAAAGAATATCCTAGTGACATAATAGTACGCCAAAGCGCTGCTGGCGAAGAGCATCTGACTGGACGCTGTACTAATAACAAACAATGGATAGGATAACAAGGTCCTGAGCCTTCTGTCCCAGGCTGGGGATAACTTTTTCATCTGCAACAGAGGTTAAAAGTTCCACAACATACGCCTCACATGTAACACAAACTCTGACATGCGCAATGAATACACATTCATCACTCCAGCATGTGGTGTAAATGCAATGAGGTCGCTCTTTGGCAAACGGAAAGACAGTCTTTAGTTTGATTTTTTTAATGCCTATGATGACGTTTCAAGTGCCAAGAAGTCCTTCAGATGGGTAATCAGTGGCATATCAGCTTTCGCCTGTTGTCATTAGAATTATTATTATTATGTTCTCCCTCCCTCAAAGACCAACCACTAAAATAGATAGCCTGTAGATTAGGCCCATTTGCGTTAGTTTAAAGACTAATTAAAAGGAGGTCGAGCTTTGCCGGTCGTGGTTAAAACCCAGAGGCCACTACGGTATTGGTCCTCCTGAAGGTTTGAAAATGTGGAAACGTAACTTTGGAACTTTGTCCTTTTATTAGCAAAACCACATATAATTCCTAGCATGGTTCATAGCCCAGGGGGAGAGGGGGGCATTTTAGCCAAAAGTAAGGGGGCGGGGGAAAGGGAAGGGGGGAATTACAGACATTAAAAAACAGTGATCGCAACAAGAAAGACTGCTCCATAGGCATCACAAGACAAAACTCTGAAATGTCAAACACCCGTTTTAAGGTTTACATTGGTTCAAGATGGAAAGAAACGTGTACAGCATCGCATGGTTCACAAAAGAAGACCAAAGATAATGCACAATATATAAATAATGACATAACTCCAACAAAGCGGCTAAATTTAGCAGTCTGCTCTTTGATTCGGTTTTCATCAGCTGGTTAAATTTAGAAACATTTGAATGAATCCATAACGGCGATAGAAGTACTGAAATGTTGCTTTATTTATTTTTCTCCTATATTTCTTTTAGTTATTATCTCTATGTGATAAATCTTGGGCACCACCCACATTGTGGATATATTGCTCTGTGCAGGGATACCACATGATCATGAAGTACAAAGAGAAGAAAAGAAGATGAAAAAGAACTTCAGAATGTTTATTTCTTCTCATCAAAACCCTATTTTCGGACTGCTAGGACACTTTCCTATTAAATAAAAGGAAGCTGCGGAAACTTTAAGAATATATATTAATAGTATCCCTATTTATTATTATTGACTTACATTTGTTTTGATCGGTTCTGTCCTTTCCAGGTATGTCCCCAAAGTCTCCAAGCTGACTTCCACGAAGTTTATGAGACTCCATAGGATAGAAATCCGGGTTCCATGGGCAAAGCCGATTAGTATGAAACAACCCAAAACAGCGGTCTGCGTGCGCCAGAATCCAGCTTTTCTACCCCCAATTGGAATGAACATGTACCTGAATCACACCCAGGATCGAAGAAATGGATTCTAGGTTAACACAGTAGATAAAATATTAGAAAAGTCGTAAAAGGGAACACTACGATTTTAAGGTTGCATTTCATTCACTGTAATCAATCAGCTAATCCACTGTAATCAATCAGTTAATTCACTGTAATCAATTAATCCATTGATGTGAACACATAAACGCATAACGATTTACTGTAATGGTTTTGATGGATCTGGAAAAACAATACTAAGGTTTTAAGAAAACAGTTTGAAGCATAAACACAGTGACAGTCCGTATAGGCTCTAATCAAAGGGATGTGTTTAGACTATGTTTCTTTACACAAGATTGATTATTTCATGTAACAAATTTAATGCAATAAGTAGTGTATGACAGTGAAAGTGGGAATGGATGAGTTTTAAGTAGTATAGCACTCTGCCTCTTAAGGTCCTTTTTTTCTGGGTCATATGCTGACGTCATATGAGGTCATGTGAGGTCAGGGTCATGTGTGGGTCATGTGCGGGTCATGTGCGAGGTCATGTGCGGGTCATGTGCGGGTCATGTGCTGCCGTGATGTTGGTGTATAGAGCATGTATGATGGCTATCTGCAGGAGATATTAATTAGTATTATAAATAGTCTAAAGACTGTGAACACACACACACACACACACACACACACACACACACGCACGCTTGCATGCATAAATGTATTATTTTTTATTTAGCAATGATTATGGCTATATCCTCTGGATGTGAGTAAGAAATAGCCTCTAATGATAGGATGGGATATTAATTAGTATTTGGTCAGACTTTTGACACGCCACATGTGAAATGGTATCTATTTCTAAAAATGCATCTATTGAGCAAAGAGACCCAAGAAATAGCTGATGCAATCATGATATCAATTAGGATAGAATGGCTAGAATGAAAGTATAATTAATTAGTATTTATGAATATGGTAGAGATGATTAGATGGATGAAAGGTCATGCTCACATTCTTGACACGCCACATGTGAAATGATATCTATTTCAAGAGACAATGCAAATGAGAAAAAAGAAAAGTATAATTATGGGATATTAATTAGTATTTATGAAGATGGCAGCGATGATATGATGGACGAAATCTTGTTCACGCTCTTGATGGATCAGATATCTCTGTGTGGGATGTTAATTGTTTTTATTTACAGATGGTATGGTAAAAAAAAATCTTGACCAGGAGACATGTGCGCTTATATATATATATATATCATACACACTATCTCTCTCTCTCTTTCTCTCTCTCTTTTTTTCTCTCTCATCTATCTCTCTCTCTCTGATCTCTAATCTCTCTCTCTCTGATCTCTCATTTCTCTGATCTCTCATCTCTCTCTCTCTCTCTCTCTCTCTCTCTCTACTTCTGTCTCCCTCCCTGTCTCTCTCATGCATTTTAAAGTAAATGTGTAACGATAATTGGAGTTAAAACAGTGACCCACACTTGTTTTAAAAATGCAGATAAAATCGCATGAGTATAATGTAATATAAATTGATGCTCAGAATCTATACAACGTGAATGCTGTTGCTGCGAAGGATGGTTAATTACGCACTCTTTATACCAAACTCAAGACTGTTCAATTCCCTGCAATAGATGTATCTTTGTCACGGTCAAGCTCTTGATACAACACATGTGAAATGATATCAATTTCGAAAAAAAAATTATGCCATATGTGAAATGGTATCCATTTTGAGCTAATAGGATTGTCTGCTGGGTCAGGGGTCAAAAGTAATATAATCTTCTCCACTCAGAGCTCGGTCTAGAACAACTGTGTAGCACTATTATAGGCCTTGATGGAAGGTGACCAGTCTTGAGAAAGAAAGAGATTAATCTTTTATAGCACACATACATCCTTAACAATGATTATGATGAACGCACACCCACAACCGCACACACACATGCACACACGCACACATGCATGCATGTACGCACAAATATATTATTTTACACAATGATTATCACATGTGGAATGTTATCTATTCCAAGAAAAAAGGCTTTTCATTTTAAGAAAGAATGATTAGTGGACCTTAATTGAATTGTAAACATTTGTTTTAAAACTCTTTTTTATATGTGTTTTTTCACCCAGGGGAAAACAAATGGCATGGGTGTGGTTTGACCCCATGCGGATATGAATCCATTGGATCTTAACCACTCGGCCACCGTACCTTAAATCAAAATGCTTCTTTTGTGAGATTAATGCTGTATGAATGGATGCATACTATCTGATTGAGACAAAGATGAAAGGATGGCGGATCAGATATCGCTGTGTGGGATGTTAATTGGTAAAAAAAAAATCTTGACCAGGAGACATGCACGCTTATATATATATATATATATATATATATATATATAAGGCCAAATGTGCACATGGGTCGACCACAGTAAATATATGCTATAAGTCGACCATGGCTATATTTGGTCTTTATAAATCTGTGACGATGTCCTTTAACTATGTTCATTGTCTTTTCCTTCTATGACTAAATGGATAAGATTTTATGATTGCATCAAATAACAACACATATAGAATTTTAAGTGGTCGACCTTCTGTTTACTAAGTACTTTAGCACTGTTAAGTCGACCACGGTTAAATTACCGCTTAGGTAGACATAACATATATACCATAATTTAAACTGTTATGTCGACAACAGTAAATTTGCTTGTTAAGACAACTAATACTATCTTAGTAAACGTTTTATGGGTTCTTGCTGCTTTTGTCTACCACATTTTCCCTCTTAATAGTCTTAAGCATGCAAACTACAGTAAAGAAAAATAACAATAAAACATAGTAAAAATGATAAGTACTAGTGTATATTAACAATAATGATAAAATGAAAGAATCATACTTGTTAAAAAATATTGAATTGTGTATTGTTTTTACTATGATTTTCAGTTTTTTAAATGTAATAATCACATGTCTAACAATCGTAATGAACATATATAAATTCCTTAGTAATTTATTTGTGTGTGCTTTTATTGTATCATTAATTTTCTGTTTTGCATTTGAATATTTTTATCCAAATTATGACTTTTTGAAGTGGTAAGCAATAAAAACAATGTGCAATGAAGGCATTTAAAAATAGTTTGAAGTTGTGAATTGTTTGGAATATGTGACACTTTGTAATGTATTATTTTATTATTTATAGCACTTGTTTCTATTTGTTTATTTTAATTATGCATTTGTGGGTATGCAAGAAAATTAATAGTGCTTACATGTTCTAGAATCACACAGAGAGAGAGAGAGGGAAAGAGAGAGAGAGAAGAATCATACAGAGAGAGAGAGAGAGAGAGAGAGAGAGAGAGAGAGAGAGAGAGAGAGAAGAATCATACAGAGAGAGAGAGCAGGGTCAGTACAGAAAAGTGGTTTCAAAATTCCCAAGCTTTTCCCAAACTTTCCCAACCGCTACATACTTTTTCACTGACTCAATTCGCAGCAAACCAAACGAAATATAAACCAGTATTCCATCCCATGCATATGTATGGCAGCTGCATAAATAGAAAATAATTATTTACCTGCAGCTCTCAGTGCATGCACATTATTTTTTAGTTTCAGTCATGTTACTTGTCACAAGATCCGAATGAATGCATCGTCCAATATCTGATTCAGCAGCAGTTTCTGTTGATATAGGCCTATTCATCTACTGTACATTGCCATACTATTTATACCAAAATATATGTTCTTTCAAGAAGCAGATTTTTTTTTTTGGGGGGGGGGGGTTGGGGGGTGGGGGTTGGGGCGGGGGTGGAGGATTACTGTACATGTATGCACACTATTTAAACAAAATGTATGTTCTTTCAAACAACGGATTTTTCTTGGATCAGCTTCTCCACCCCCTTTATTTCTTCTCCTCTTTGTCTTTTGCTTTCTTTCTCAAGGCACTGACTGGACTGTGAGATGAGGTCCAATCTGTTATGTTTTTCAGCATCTTCTGCTTTAGAGTCTGCAGTTTTCTGTAAGGATGCTTTTCAAAGCCCCTTCACCTATAGAAGCAATGTGAATTTTTGTTTGGCATACTTTGCAAAACGCTTCCTTTATATTCTCTAATTTTTTAATCCAAGCTGTATATTCTGGTTTTTCCAACCATTCATCACGAAACGAACATGAGTCCGGCATTGTGCACAAAGTGTAAAATATTACCGATCACACGCGGCGCCAAACATTGATGTAGAAGCCCGGATGTCAATAAACGGAAATGAATAATTAGAAACCGGAAATGAAACATTAGAAACTGAAAGTAGACTTCTTCAATTTTCCAGATTCGGGAATATTCGCTTCTCATTTTATTTATGTATTTAAAAAAAATTATTTTATTTTGCACATCGTTTTTACCAAGCAAAGACAAGTGCTTAGATTGTTGAATCAGTTTTCCAAGACTTTCACTGACCCAGACAGTTTTGCTCAATTTTCACACTTTCACAGACTGGAAAACACCCTCTCCAAACTTTCAAAGACTTCACAGACCTGTGCGGACCCTGGAGAGAGAGAGAGAGAGAGAGAGAGAGAGAGAGAGAGAGAGAGAGAGAGAGAGAGAGAGAGAGAGAGAGAAGAATCATACAGAGAGAGAGAGAGGGAGAGAGAGAAGAATCATACAGAGAGAGAGAGAGAGAGAGAGAGAGAGAGAGAGAGAGAAGAATCATACACAGAGAGAGAATCATACAGAGAGAGAGACTGACTGATTAAGAACTTGAATAATTTAAGTCTTTATTTATTCACGAGAACTTCAACAATTAGTGTCTTGTAATTTGCAGTTGTTAAAAATCAAGTTGTTTTATATAATGCTTTTTTCGCATATATTACAATGCAAGGCAAAAGTTTAATTCCAGACCCTTGTGTAAGGGATTGGGGAAAAGTGGTGGGAGGGGGCAAACCGAACACACGCACACTCACTCACCCACACACAATTTCAAAATGACAATAAATAGTACATCTAAAAGATAAGATAACAAATGTACAATGAATAATGAAATCTCAAGACAATATGTTAGAACAAAATATATAAAACTAAACCAAAAACAAGAGAGAGAGAGAGAGAGAGAGAGAGAGAGAGAGAGAGAGAGAGAGAGAGAGAGAGAGACCAAAAAAAAAATTCAGTCCATATTCACAATAACTTCAACAATTAATGTCTTATAATGCTGTTGTTAAAAATCAAATTGCATTATATAATGCTTTTATTTCACATATGTAACAAATCAATGCAAAGCGAAACACGTTTAATTTCAGGCGTTTATGTTAGGTGTGGGTGAGGAGATGGGAGGAGGAGGCAAACGGAACACATGCACGCTCACATATCCACACAAAATAAAAAAAGAGCAATAAATAGGACATCAAAAAGATAACAAAAGTACAATGAGTAATGAAATCTCAAAACAATACTTTAAAACGAAATACACAAAATTAAAGCAAAAATAGGAGAGGGCCGCAAGAGAGATTACAAACTGTTTCACACATATAAAAGAAAATTACTAATTAATACTCATCAAAACTTAAAGGGCAAAGCCCAAGTGACTCACATGCTGCATATAGAACTCGCAATATTTAACATGAAAATGAGTGTCCAGAAAAAAATAATGGTGGCAATAAAATTAAAATACCGACTTTGATCTTTCTATGCTCTTGACGTTGACCTCCGGTTCCAAATACACTCATGTAATATCAAATAAATACAGCTAAAGTTGCATTATGCCCAAAAAAAACCTTGGGATGACCTTGACCTTGTGATGACCTTGACCCTCGCGTGATCTCTCATGGATGTCTGATCAAATAACCCATTGTTGTTGGGTTAAATAAACAGCCATTCCACTGTACGATAACCTTTTTTTTTTTGCATGATCTTGCAAGGCCTGATATGGCCTTAACCTTCAAGGTCAGCGCACAAAAGTCTCTTCGACAAAGATGAATCCACTTTGTCATCTTTGAAACGATCTAATACTTTAGTTTGAAAGTCAGCAGGCACACAAATCAGTTTTTTAGGCAACGAAATCAACAATGGTTGCATTTAATAATAAAATTTAATTTACCTTCAATAATGGTACAGGACGCAGTCAATATAAAAATTTCCAAAATAAAAATTCGATTTTCTTTCCGTCTTCTAATAGCGATCTCCCTGCTTTTACACCACCTGTTTGAGTGATGGATGTGTATTTGGTGTGTGTGAGGGTGGATGAGACAGGTGAGCGTGTATGTTGGTATAGATCGCCGCGCTTTGAGCCTGAATGATTTGGGGAAAGGCGCGTATAGTATCCTGTATTATTATTATTATTTATTTAAGTTTCCTGTATTTGAAAGTGTCTTTTTATGTTGGCTCACTCTTCTTTTACCAAACAATCCCTTGCAGCCACTGCAAATAACGAGTCTGTAATTGCCCTGACTTCTTTATCTTAAAAGTTCTTTGTCTTCATTCTTCAACTGAACATTTTTTTTAAATATATCTCTTCTTTCTAAAAACCAATTTTTTCTCTGTGTGGAGAAGTTTTGCTGCAGCTTGCACAGCTTCCTCATATTTATGCTTTCGATTAAGTTAGTTTGGATTGAAATTGTCCACAGTAAACACACGGATTTGAAAGTTTTCTCTTATATCGAGTCCTCTTTTGGTTTGAAGTTGAAGAGCCTTCAAGCATGGAGTGGTCATCAGCCGATCCAACTTCTGGCATGGCTTGATCCTCCTTATCAACCGGTTCTACTTCAAGCATGGTAAAATCCTGATTCAGACTGCATCCAGCACCAAGCTCGTCAATGTCTGGAAGCATACACAAATATTGCAATACCAAAATAAAACCTCAAGAGCCGTACTAATGAAGCTCAGCTCAGCTATTGAGCTGGCTATTGTTTGATAGTGCGCTTTATAAATCAAATAATAATAATAATAATAATAATAATAATAATAATAATAATAATAATAATAATAATAATAATAATAATAATAATTATTATTATTATTATTTATTATTATTATAGGTAGCAAAAGAATTGATAAAACTCAAGGATAAAATGCTTACATTTATCAGTCTTCGCCTTGTCTACCGGGCCCAGGTTCAGGTATGGCGTGGTGACGGTGGTCTTTAGCAGGCGCTAGGCGCTCCAACTTCAAGCATGATGAATCCTGACCAGACCCAGCCTCAGGCTCGTCAATGTCTGGAACAATACACAAATATTGCACCACCAAAATAGAACTTCTGAAAAACAGAAAAAATGTTTTAGAAAATTTATAAGCAGTGTAAACTTTGGTAGACAGCTAATGACTATAATTATGTGTAAAACAAATGAATGCCACACGACACAGGAATCAATCCCAATGGTGAGTTCAAGCTCTATTTGGTTTTCTCTAAAGTCTCTACTGCTGTATTAGTGTTGACTAAATTCATGATTCAATTACAATTTAACTGTAAATATTGCCTGTGCAGTGGTATTGGGTTTCTGAAAGTACGTACTTTAATGGAAGATGAAGTTTTTATCAGTTGTTTTTTTACTAAGAAGTAAAAGAACAACTGATAAAAACTTAGAGATAAAAAGCTTACATCTATCATTCTCTTGTCTAGATGGCTCACCTTCAGTTATCGTGTAATCCTTATCAGCTGGTCCAACTTCAAGCATGGTGCATTCCTGACAAGACCCAGTGTCTGGAACTATACACAAATAAAAAATATGTTACAAAAATTATAACTTTAGAATAACAGCAAGGAAACAAATCTCTGTGGTAGACAGCCAATGACACTTATTTTCTTGTAATTATACATCTGTAGACTAATGCAGCCTAAGGCAGGGAATAGTGTGGGGGGGGGGGGGGGGGGTCAACACACTTAGTGCTGTATTGATTTTGCACTATCAACACAATCTATGTATTAATAACATTTGCCTGTAGATTTTTCCAGGGTTATGTTGTTGGATTATAATAGAATTTGCCTAAAAAAAACTGTTAGTAAGGGACTAGTACTTCAAAAGTTTACGTGACCCAACAAAATTGAATTGAATGGAAGAAGTTGAGGCAGCAGTGCAATCGCTGAAGAAAGGGAAGTCAACGGGAGTGGACAATATACCCGCGAAATAGCTACAAGCAGGCGGAGAAGAGATGATTGATGCCCTCACCATTATCTGTAACAAGATCTGGCAGAGTGGGGAGTGGCCTACACCATGGACCCAGTCGCTTGTCATCACTCTTCCCAAAAAAGGTAACCTTCAGGAGTGTGAACATTACCGCACCATCAGCCTCATCAGCCATCCCAGCAAGGTCCTCCTGAAAATAATACTCAACAGGTTGAAACCCAAAGCTGAACAAATCATCGCTGAAGAACAAGCAGGATTCAGGGCAGGGCGAAGTACCATTTAACAGATTTTCAACCTCAGAATAATCTGTGAGAAATACCCACAGCACCAACAACATCTATATCATGTGTTCACAGACTTCAAGAAGGCGTTTTGACCGAGTCTGGCATGCAGCTCTAGGGCAAAAATGAAAGTGTACAACATCAGCCCTAAAATTATTGAAGTCATCAAAAGCCTGTATGACAAGGCTACCAGTGCAGTCCTCCATAACAGCGTCATCAGGAACTGGTTCAGAACAACAATCGGTGTGCGTCAAGGATGCCTACTCTCTCCAACACTCTTCGGATGAGAGTATAAACTGAGGTCTAGTCTGTGTCGCATACATTCCATCATAACGGACTTTAAAGATCCTGACGCTCATGTACTAGACGGGTGAGTGCCGGTGACAAGAAAATACCCAGCATGCTCCTAGGTCCTTCTCCCCCATCCCTGGCTGCCCAGGATTGTGCTCAGTTGTCCGGGCGTCAGACCATGCGCCCAAAGGCTGCGGGTGGGCGTCTCGGGCGGCTTGAGTTAGATCCTGTATCGGCCAGCGCCTTGAGCAGCTCTTGAGTTGGAAAAGCGCTATATAAGAACGATTAAATAAATAAAATAAATAAATAAACACTCTTCAACATCTTCCTAGAGCGCATCATGTCAGATGCTCTTGCAGATCACAAAGTCACAGTCAGCATAGGGGATAGAGCAATCTCCAATCTTCGTTTTCCGGATGACTTTGATGGATTGGCTGGAGAGGAACAATAACTTGAACAGCTGGTACAGAGGCTTGACACCACCTCCAGAGCTTATGGAATAAAAATAAGTGCAGAGAAGACCAAAAGGATGACCAACAACACCAATGGCATCAACACGGACATCAAAGTCCATGGCCAATCCCTCAACAGTGCATAGCTTCAAATATTTGGGAGTCATTGTGTCAGAAAATGGGTCCCGACAGGAAGTCCTCTCCAGGATCGCACAAACAGCTGCTGCCCTGACAGGATTGAAGCCCATTTGGAAAGACAGGACCATCAGTCTACATTCCAAAGTGAGACTGCTGAGCTCCCTTGTCATCTTCATCTTCCTATATGCTTGTGAAGCACGGACCCTCACAGCAGATCTCCAACGAAGAATACAAAGATGGAGATGAGGTGCTACAGAAGACTTCTGGGCATTTCTTATACCCAACACATCACCAACGACGAAGTCCGACAGACCATCACACAAGCCATTGGACAACACGATGACCTGCTCACAGTGGTGAAGAAACGGAAACTACGATGGTATGGCCACGTCACCAGATCATCAGGCCTTGCAAAGACCATTCTGCAAGGAACAGTGCAAGGAGGTAGAAGAAGAGGGAGACCGAAAAAGAGGTGGGAGGACAACATTCGAGAATGGACTGGTTTGACACTAAGCGAAGCCATCAGGGCTGCTGTGGACAGAGAAAGATGGAGTATGCTGGTTAAACGATCATCTGTGGTGCCCCTACGACCTCCGGGGTTACGGGACAGGATAGGATATGATAGGAATGGACCAATAGCAGAAGGAAAAGAAAGATGCATTAAAAGAAGAAGTTTACCTTCATCTGTCTTCTCTTGTCCTGAATGTGAAGGCCTATCTTCAGGCAAGGTGCAATCCATATTAATTCTGGAGTTTTCTATACTGTCATCAACCTCAGCTGTGTTAGATTTTGTAGAAGCTGAAATATAGAGAAAAATAAATAGTACTACTTATATATTAGTAGTAACATTACAAGCCACAGTAGCACTTGTGTAGTACTTAGCACAATGGTTTACAGACTGGGAAGTCCTGGGTTTGAACCCCGCAAAGGTGATAGGATTTTGTTGCTCAGACAAACCTCAACTGTGGAAGGGGCGTGCTGTGGACCCAATGGGAATGCTGTTGCCACACATGTGTGACTCATCCACGTTACAGATGCAACATTGAGGATGATAATTATATCATTTCGGGAAAGATTGAATTTATTCACACAAAATCGCTGGTCATCGCAGTTCGGTAGTTGTTAATTCTGATGTTTTATAACGCACCCAAGAATTATACAGATGTTTTTATTAGATAATAAACTGTTATCTGGATACGATTTATAAATTATTAAAAAGAACTACAAATGAACAGTTTCCAGTAATGGCATTGCTAATCGGTTTATAAATAGAGTGACATGATGATAACACAGCAATATATATAATCACAAAAAATGGAAGGGAGAAGGGGACGAGTGGGGGTGGTCACTCCAAAGCTAGGTTAACACAAGACCAATGTAGACTAATAATATTTATTAATTAATTAATGAGTAAATGTGGGTTTTGTTTGTTTGCTTGTTTGTTTGTTTTTACAGAAAAGACTTACCTAGAGCACTTTTAAAAATGTTCACCTGTCGGTCTGGTGATAATTTTTGAAGTAATTTCTTTGACATTATCTGAAATTGTAAACAGATTTAAATAATATAATGAGAAACAAAAAGACAGAGATGACAAACAATACCGTTCCAAGGAATCAACAACACTCCGGACCATATAAAAACAAAAACAATTCAAATATTAGTCATAATATATCAGTTTTGATGTAAATTTACAGTATTCCTTTTTTTTTTATTCCTCCTGAGTTCTGAAACAAATGTAATTATTTTATAAGCTTGGAAATACATCGTTCTTCCACTTCGTTGCAGGCGACAAAATGTATAGGTGATAATGTATAGGCAGCCCTAGGTAAGCATTCACAGAGTTCTTTGCTTATGGTGATTGCCTCAGCGAAGGACAGTTTTATGTTATGTTGTTGTTGCTGTCTATTTTATCCCTTTCTATCGGGAAACTCTGGGCCGCCTACCATGGGGAAGGCGTAGTCGTCGCAGCCTGTGGCACGCCCAAACCCAACCTTTCTAACATTATTTGTGATTTTTTTGTTTTTAAATTTTGCTGGGGGAGCAAACGGAGTACCCGGATAAAACCCCCGAGACGTTGCCCGAGTCGAAAGTAAATAATATTCGGAGAAACATAACGCCCAGATGCTGGATCGAACCCAAACTTGTCAGGCACCATTAGTTTCTGGCTTGTGGACAAGGCAAGTTAGTCACACCATAGCCCACTTGGCCACAACGTTCGTTTGTTATAGCAGTTCAACGGTAAAATCCCGGCAAAATTGTGTATGTTCATGATTTTAAATCTGAATATTAATATTGATTTTTAAAAATGTGTTGCCTAGTTTAAGCTGAGATCAAAGTCGCGTACTTGCCGCTATGGAGTAAGATGGCAGTCTTTAGGGTCCGATGCATAGCAGCAGACTTCAATTGCGGAAAGTTACAAACTTTGAAGTTATAAACTTTCAAATAGTTGCGAACTACAGTAGAGTGCTATGCACATATCCAACCCATCTGTTGACTAAGAAGTTCTGACGTAGGCCTACCTGATATTTTTAGGCATGGGAATCTCCGATAAATAAATGAATAAATAATGACATATTAACATCGGGAAAACAAAGTGACGTCAATCTTATGTAATTTTATCATAATTAAAGTCAACTTTATGCGATGACTGTGTATGAAATATTATGATTGTAATGTTTATTGAAAATGTCAAACAGGACTATAACTGAAAGATTTCGCTATTATTCAATAGTCAATTTAAAAAAAAAATACTTTGAACAGTATGAATGTTATGTGGAATATATTGTTGCACTGCAGTCATGAATGATATGTTTTATAGTTGTATTATTTTTGCAAATGTAAACAATATCCTTGAAAGCATGTGTCAGGCTACAGCCAGTGGCGTATCACCGGAGTACAACAACTGCAACAATGGGCTGATGACCTATTTCTTGCAAGGGGGAAATTCGATGCTGTCTAGCACATTGGCTAGCTCTAAAATCATATTCTCGGCAATCAGTATCTTTTTAGAAATTGACTATTATACCACACCTCAAATGGATGTGTTATGTCTCTAAATACTCGATTTCTTTGAAGCAATCGGCGATTTTGCTGCCTACACGAAAGAACGCACGCCATGTTTGTTTTCGCGTAGTTACTAGCTTCGAGCTAGTAGTCCACTTCCGATGTAGACTCCCGTTGTTGGTAACTTAGGTGCGGCCTACTCGCTCATGCATTACGAACTACCGCTCAAAGTTCGTAACTTGCGAACTAGTTGATAACTTCGTGTGAAGTCTACCGCTATGCATTGGGCCAAATTTCGTCGATCTACAATTGAAGTCTTAAAAAACAGTTGTAGGACTAGCCGATCAATAACAACCCAAAATTTCCAGGTTAATAAACATAGCCGGTGTGTTTGATCATAACAATGCACTGATAGATTATAAAACAGATTAAAATTAAGAAACTGTACTAAAAAGCATCACTTACTTTTGTATTTCATCCTCACAAATCCAAGCGTAAACGCAAGCGCCCAGAAAGGAAATGACATCATCACGGAAACGAAGTCACATTGGTCAGAGAGAGCGCTCTCTCTCTCAAACAAAGATATAGACATTTGGGTCCAAAGCAGAGGTAATTTCTTGGTAAAATAAAACTATTAAACACACAGACTTCAAACTTTAATATTGTGTCAGTGCATATTAGAATTGAAAAAAGAACTAATTTCACAAAGATATAGATCTTCTTTAAAAAGTTAAAAATACAGTGGTCAACATAATGAAAACTTTTACTGTGGTCGCCATAAATGGTCATATACAAAGTGTAGCTTTTCCCATTCATATTTATTCTCAAATTAAATTTCAGTAGCGGTCAAGGACGGTCGACACTGGATCCTCAATAGCGCAAACTACTATCTTTCCCTGGTAATTGGTTTAGCCGGCAGAGGCAAAAACATTAGGTCGACCGATTTTGGTCGCCTTAAAGAAGCCCTGCAGTAAAAGTATCATATAGGTAGACATTTTGTCGACCCAACCGCACCTTGTACATATATATATATATATATATATATATATATATATATATATATATATATATATATATATATATATATATACATACATATATATATATATCACTCTCTTTCTCTCTCGCTCTCTCTCTCTCTCTTTCTCTCTCTCCCTCTCTCTCTCTGTCCCTCTCTCTTTAATCCCTTTCCCAGTTGATGATCACACTTCATTTATTAGTCAACTTCTAGCTATCATATCTTATTTTTTCATCTTTTTATTTAGCCCCTCCCTCTCACACCCCACGCACCAGCCAGAAGGAGGGAGGGAGAAGCTCTGCCACTGTTTGTCTAACACATTTTTAGCACCAATGTGACCATAGGCTATCTGAATTGGCTCTTTTTGGTGTTTGATAGTGGCGCTTAAAGATGTAAATGTTATACAATAAAAATAATAAAAATGTAATCCATAGTGATATGACTATGTGTTATGTATATTCTCGTCTAAACCACAGACACATGGACCTACTTATTCCACGAAAACGGTGGGTGTTAAAATAGACTATCCCCTGCAGCCAACCATACCCTGTAAACAATAGTGTCGAACAGCACAATGTCAGGTTCTACAGAAGGGGAGATGAAGAAAAACTCAATCTCAAAAAATTTTTTTCATGGGAAGTAACCCATACCCCATCTCTCTCTCTCTCCCTCTCTCTTTTCCTCTTTCTCTCTCTCTCTCTCTCTTTCTCCTACTCTCTCTCTCTCGAATGTGTCGAACAGCCACATGTCCTATAGAAGGGGAGATGAAGAAACAACTCAAACGGTGTCGAACAGACACATGTCCTATAGAAGGGGGAATGCAAAAGGCTGCAAGTGCGCGTCTCCGTGGTTTTGAGCTAGATCATATATTAGCCAGCACCTGGTCAAGTGCTTTGTGGATAGTGCTCAGTTGTCTGGGCGTCAGACAGTATACCCAAAGGCTGCAAGTGTGCGTCTCGGCGGCGATGGTTAACCAAAGGCTGCAAGTGCGCGTCTCGATGGTTTTGAGTTAGATAATATATTGGCCAGCGCCTGATCAAGTACTGCATGGATAGTGCTCAGTTGTCTGGGCGTCAGACCATGCGCCCAAAGGCTGCAAGTGCGCGTCTCGGGGGTTGTGAGCTAGATCATATATTGGCCAGCACCTGGTCAAGTACTGTGTGGATAGTGCTCAGTTGTCTGGGCGTCAGACCAGGCGCCCAAAGGCTGCAAGTGCGCGTCTCGGCGGCTTTTGAGTTAGATCATGTATTGGCCAGCGCCTGATCAAGTACTGCATGGATAGTGCTCAGTTACGACAAGAAGAAGAAGCAAAAGAAGAAGAAAAACCTTCAGACTTACCTCTTTATCCCACTAGATGTGGAATCACTTTGACGACTTCTGCTTTTGATGCATTATTGATTCATATGTCTGAACTCTTAAATATAATCCACGAGAAGGAAAAAAAAAACACCACTGTGCTTAATAATCAACAACACCAGCTGATGAACTCTGCTATGCAAAAGCCTATGTATTCAACCACTCCACATAAGAGATTGTAGTTGGATAGCCAATATTCACTCCAAAAGCTGTCGGAACACAACTAAACAAAAGTGACATTTTTGATATTGTGTGTAGAGATCAGAGCGAGAGAGAGAGAGAGAGAGAGAGAGAGAGAGAGAGAAAGGGGGAGCTGGCCTAAGATAAGTGTGATCCCACACAGCGATATCTGATCCGCCATCCTTTCATCTGTGTCTCAATCAGATAGTATGCATCCATTCATACAGCATTAATCTCACAAAAGAAGCATTTTGATTTAAGGCACGGTGGCCGAGTGGTTAAGATCCAATGGATTCATATCCGCATGGGTTCAAACCCCACCCGTGCCATTTTTTCCCCCCTGGGTGAAAAAACACATATAAAAAAGAGTTTTAAAACAAATGTTTACAATTCAATCAAGGTCCACTAATCATTCTTTCTTAAAATGAAAAGCCTTTTTTCTTGGAATAGATAACATTCCACATGTGATAATCATTGTGTAAAATAATATATTTATG
Organism: Oncomelania hupensis; assembly: GCA_036898135.1. Classification (NCBI taxonomy): domain Eukaryota; kingdom Metazoa; phylum Mollusca; class Gastropoda; order Littorinimorpha; family Pomatiopsidae; genus Oncomelania; species Oncomelania hupensis. The sequence continues at coordinate 30,791,344 of CM072513.1, forward strand.
CGTGCGTGCATGCATGTGTGAGTGTGTGTGTGTGGGTGTGCGTTCATCATAATCATTGTTAAGGATGTATGTGTGCTATAAAAGATTAATCTCTTTCTCAAGACTGGTCACCTTCCATCAAGGCCTATAATAGTGCTACACAGTTGTTCTAGACCGAGCTCTGAGTGGAGAAGATTATATTACTTTTGACCCCTGACCCAGCAGACAATCCTATTAGCTCCAATTGGATACCATTTCACATATGGCATTTTTTTTTTCGAAATTGATATCATTTCACATGTGTTGTATCAAGAGCTTGACCGTGACAAAGATACATCTATTGCAGGGGAATGAACAGTCTTGAGTTTGGTCTAAAGAGTGTGTAATTATCCATCCTTCGCAGCAACAGCATTCACGTTGTATAGATTCTGAGCACCAATTTATATTACATTATACTCATGCGATTTTATCTGCATTTTTAAAAGAAGTGTGGGCCACTGTTTTAACTCCAATTATCATTACACATTTACTTTAAAATGCATGAGAGAGAGAGAGGGAGGGAGAAAGAGAGAGAGAGAGAGGGGTGAGAGAAATGAGAGATCAGAGAGAGAGAGAGAGATTAGAGATCAGAGAGAGAGAGATAGATGAGAGAGAAAAAAAAAGAGAGAGAGAAAGAGAGAGAGAGATAGTGTGTGTGATATATATATATATAAGCGCACATGTCTCCTGGTCAAGATTTTTTTTTACCATACCATCTGTAAAAAAAGAAAATTAACATCCCACACAGCGATATCTGATCCGTCAAGAGCGTGAACAAGATTTCGTCCATCATATCATCGCTGCCATCTTCATAAATACTAATTAATATCCCATAATTATACTTTTCTTTTCTCTCATTTGCCTTGTCTCTTGAAATAGATATTATTTCACATGTGGCGTGTCAAGAATGTGAGCATGACCTTTCATCCATCTAATCATCTCTACCATCTTCATAAATACTAATTAATATTCCATAATTATACTTTCATTCTAGCCATTCTATCCTAATTGATATCATGATTGCATCAGCTATTTCTTGGGTCTCTTTGCTCAATAGATGCTTTTTTAGAAATAGATACCATTTCACATGTGGCGTGTCAAGAGTCTGACCAAATACTAATTAATATCCCATCCTATCATTAGAGGCTATTTCTTACTCACATCCAGAGGATATAGCCATAATCATTGCTAAATAAAAAATAATACATTTATGCATGCAAGCGTGCGTGTGTGTGTGTGTGTTCACAGTCTTTAGACTATTTATAAATACTAATTAATATCTCCTGCAGATAGCCATCATACATGCTCTATACACCAACATCGCAGCAGCACATGACCCGCACATGACCTCGCACATGACCCGCACATGACCCACACATGACCCACACATGACCCACACATGACCCTGACCTCACATGACCTCTTATGACGTCAGCATATGACCCAAAAAAGAAGGACCTTAAGAGGCAGAGTGCTATACTACTGTTTTATTATGCGAGATCTTCTTATTCTTCATGTTAGTAGTAGAGTAGAAATAGTAGTAGTAGTAGTGGTAGTAGTAGTAGTAGTAGTAGTAGTTGTTGTTGTTGTTGTTGTGTGTTTTTTTAAAAAGATTATTATGTATTTTTCAGCATTGGTTGCAATGCTGTTAATCCATAACTTGTTTTTTTAAATTAAAGATTTGTGTTTAATTGCTGCCCTGAAAAGGTTGAAGCCCAGTTAGAAAGACAGAACCATCAGTCTACATTCCAAGGCAAGACTGCTGCACTCCCTTGTCATCTCCATCTTCCTTTACGCTAGCAAAATATGGCCCTCACAGCAGATCTACAATGAAGAATACAAAGCATGGAGATGAGGTACTATAGACGACATCTGGGGATTTCCTATATCCAGCACATCTCCAACGACGAAGTTCAACAGACCATTACAAAAGCCATTGGACAACACGATGACATGCTCACAGTGGTGAAGAAATGAAAACTCCGATGGTATTACCACGTCACCATATCATCAAGCCTTGCAAAGACCATCCTGCAAGGCACGTTGCAAGGAGGCAGAAGAAGAGGGAGACATAAAAATAGGTTGGAGAACAACATTCAAGAATGGACTGGCTTGACAATGAGCGAAGCCATGAGGGTTGCTGAGAACAGAGAAAGATGGAGTACACTGTTTAAACGATAATCTGTGGTGCCTCAACGACCTTTGAGTTACGGGATAGGATAGGATTGTGTTTAATATTGTGTTTACCTACCTTTTAGTTTTGTTTACAGGAAGATTACCAAATGAGTGTATGACATGGTAATCGAATGCATGTGAGGCTCTGCAAGTGAGGATGTAATTTATTGTCACCTTGCCACATCAAACCCTTGGTAACGTTTTACTGGGTGAATAAACAGTCTTATATGTCTTGTAGTTAGTCTTTCTACTACTACTACTACTACTACTACTACTACTACTACTACTACTACTACTACTACTACTACGACCTAAAGCAATAATCTTGTATGTAATATAGATCTTGTTACGTTTTGTTTTGCAAAGCATGCAATAACAGAGTGTTTTTACCTTTGATTTGATTTTGTGTTGTTATTAGAAGAATCTTTGTATAATGTTGATAATTTTCCTTGGTCGATATTATTGGAGAATGTTTTTAGAATTAGGCTACTTGTTTACTATCTATTGAAGCATGTACAGAGAATAATTCCGGTGACGAATTTTACTCTGATTGGCTGTAATGGCGTCATTCTGAAATGTTCCAACATTCTCTCGATTATAGAAGGACTATATTAACGGTGTACTGTGTCGTCTTGAGAGAGAAAAAGTGATTGAGCGATCTTGTATGAAGTTGTTGATGTATGCTGAATAAAGTTGGAAAACTTTATACGACGACTCCTGCCTTGTTGCTGAGTGAACAGGTTGCGTGGATAAACGAATCTGAGTTCCACTTATGAAGATTCCAACATCGGGGCTGAATCAACAATTGATAAAAACAACGACAGATCTATCTTCCTGTCCCTCTATTACTTTCGTGTCACCAGACTGACCTTTTTAAACAGGTATGCAGTCCACGATCGAATGACCTGTGCAATTAAACACACAATCCCGTTAGTAAATTCTTAATTTCCGTTCGTCAAATGAATGAAATATATAATCAAGACAACAAGCAGACACACACACATTCACAAACACATGCACACACAAATCTCTCACTCTCTCTCTCTCGATATATATATATATATATATATATATATATATATATATATATATATATATATATATATATATATATATATATATTTTTTATATATATATATATATACAAAACCAAACAAGCAAGAACTCTAGATATAATTCTTTTGGAAGGAAAACTACAGAAAACAAAACAAAATATTTATCATACACAAAGAAGCTCAAATTTATCCACGCAAGGTCAAAATATGCTCGGCGTACAGCACTATATTCCCATTTGCTGTGAGAAACTAATTTTATTTTGTATTAAACATAAACTACACCATCTAAAAACGAATTTTTACCAATTTCTAATGCAAACATCAATAAAGTATCCACCAAGGTGTTCGTGTTTTCGTACAAACATAGCTTAATTCAAGACCAATATTAAACTGGAGAATTAGGCAGCATATTATGCTTTACATATCTTTTATTCAGCCCGACTGTCTCCCACCACTGTGCAAACTAAAACGTTAAGGTTTAAAAAAAACTTACTTCCACAAGTCTGAGTAGAGGTAAATAGTACTGATGCATACTGGGTGCTGGGGAAAGTCAAGGCCATCGAATTTGGCCACTTCCGCTATGGAACCGTAGATGACGAAATATTTATTTGTTCTGAACTGACCAATCAGCCAGGCAGTACAGCAGAGGGTCCATTTGTCGACGGTTTCTAATAGATCTTCCTGTCTGCCAATTGCCTATCAGAGTTATAATAATAATAATAATAATAATAATAATAATAATAATAATAATAATAATAATAATAATAATAATAATAATAATAATAATAATAATAATAATAATAACAAAAGAGGAAACACTAAGAAAATGACAGTAGAGTACAAGTTAAAGGTTATGTTTAATTTTAAATAATTTTTTTTAATAGCTGCATATATAATTTATTATATTTTATTGTATCTATCTATCTCTGTATCTATCTATCTCTGTATCTATCTATCTCTCTATCTCTCTATCTATCTATCTATCTATCTATCTATCTATCTATCTATCTATCTATCTATCTACCTACCTACCTACCTATCTATCTATCTATCTATCTATCTATCTATCTATCTATCTATCTATCTATCTATCTATCTATCTATCTATCTATCTATCTATCTATCTATCTATCTATCTATCTATCTATCTATCTATCTATCTATCTATCTATCTATCTATCTATCTATCTATCTATCTATCTATCTATCTATCTATCTATCTATCTATCTATCTATCTATCTATCTATCTATCTATCTATCTATCTATCTATCTATCTCTATCTATCTATCTATCTAACGTTTTTGTGTGCTACGTGTAGATATATATGTTTAGAAATTAATTTATTGCAATTACCAATTTTCTCATTTAGTTTACTTTTAATTACCCCCTCATCCACCTCTTTGCCTTATCAAATGTTTGCGATTTCCACTCAGCTTTCATATTATTTTAACTCCCTACATTTCCATCTATCTTTCACTCCGTGAAGAAAGGCTTAAGGACCAAGAATGTCAGAGCATATTCTTTTACCAATGGTCCTCTTTTTGCAGGTCTTTACAACTGTTTACTTGCAAAAACAAAATCTCAACCGACGAGTGGAGGTCCTCCTATATTGAATGGAGGGAAGCAGTCCAAGAAAGACTTTTCACCTTAACTTCGAAATATAGTGTGGTAGTGCTAACTTTGACGTGAAATCTTCTTTGAGAATACTGAGTTGTTACTTCCTTTTCCACAAAATACTTTTACTGGTCATAAGAATATTACATCTTAATAAATCAACCAATAAATTCAAATTGAATAGATCGAAAATCAATCCGTTAATCCCTTTTAAGCCTGATACCTTGTCAGCAACTTTTCGATTTAGTGTCTCATTTCTTTTATTTTTTTTAGTGATTTTGATGATAGAACGTCTCTATCCATCTAGATAATGGTGCTTTCATTATAGCAAGCTTTTCGTTAGCTTACTAAAGCTGTTTGTAGTAGTATCGCTAGTAGTAGTACTAGTAGTAGTAAGAGTGGTCATCACCATCATCACCACCTTCATCATCATCATCATCATCATCATCATAGTTATCATAAATATAATTATAGGCTACTGTGGAATAAAAAAAAAAAGGGCACTCACGGAAAAATAAAAGAAATGTTTCGTAATGTAGTTAAAGAACAACCAAAAACAGACTCTAAGCAACTTCCATAAAATACCCAACAGTCTCTCTGACGATAGTGGCTCAGGATTTTCAAACTGAAAACAAAACGTGCAGTTTATTTACACGTGTTATAACAATAATAATAATAATAATAATAATAATAATAATAATAATAATAATAATAATAATAATAATAATAATAATAATAATAATAATAATAAAAATAATAATAATAATAATAATAATAATAATAATAATAATAATAATAATAATGTATCAATATTTTTCTGATTATGTATGTTATACTTCACAATAAATATAAAGTTATTATAATAATTTTGATCACAGTTTTATTTGAACTGTAAAAAAAAGAATATTGACAATAACTAAACTTGAAGTTTTTGCTTTTTTTTTAAAACTTAATTGAGCGAACTAAATAACATCTAACACCACAAAACTAGGAACCCAGAAGGTAAGAATCTTTATCAGCATTCTAATACTAACATCAGAAATTGTTTCTCCACTAACAATAGTGTTTTCTCACTGGCACAGTTTACCACGAACTATAAAAACTGCACAGAATATTGATTGTTTTAACAATTAATTGGACGCAATGCCAAAATTCAGAGATTTGTTTCTAATGCATTGATGAGTAATACAAATAGGAAAATTGCATGCATATAGATCCAAGCAAAGTGTAGATGAGATAGGACATTCATGAAGGCTTCACGGCCTGTTTCGTCCTCAAAATACTACTACTACAAGTACTACTAATAAAATACATTTACAGTTTTTCTATCAAATTTAATCTATAATAATAGCATCAAAGTAGAGTACCCGTATAATGTGTTAGCGACCACAGAGGAATGATGGATCAGTATTCATTTCAAGATTATATTGTATATGTCAGTATTACTACTTATTGAACGTTTAATATTATTCAGTCTTATACTATTACATTATACCAGCAAAGTGCTCTTACCTGCTCTATGAACGTTTTAAAGGTCATTTGAGGACAGGCAACCAACCAAGGCGGGTACATTACATACAAATAAAACTCAAGCAACCCAGGCACTTCGGGCAGCACAGGCCAGTCATACAAACATTTTCGTGTTTCAGAGGGTGCCAATGCTCCACTAGTGACATCAAAACTGGTTTTTGCACTAGTAATATGGGCCATTTCTGTCATGTCAGTTTTTCCCACATTTGATTCTTCTGCGTTCGTTCTTCGTCGTTCAGTTAATGTAGATTTTCCTGGTGGTATAGGCTGCTCTGCTATTTCTTCTATCCTTTGTACAGTTCGCCGCTTGAGGTTTGCGAATCGTTCTTGTTTGATTGCCCATATCCGTTCCAGTGCAAAGAAAAGACATCGCATCGGTACAAATTCTGTGATAGTCGCACTAATAAAATATTGTAGATGTTCCTTGAACTCTATAATCTCGTACTAAAACAAAAGGTATAAACTTATAGTAATTATACTTTGTTTACGCAAATAATGGAAGGCTTGAACATAATTATAAAAGTATCGTATTATACTCTATTACTTGTTTATGCCAGTTTCATTGAAATAACAAACCTATTTGAAATAAAAGGATTGAACCGCCTCAGTCATCAATGGCACATATAACGACTTTTTATTATAAAAGTTCAGCAAAGAACAGCTTCAGTTCAAAAGACATTTATTACCAGGATTTCATTGTTTAAGAAAATGCTTGTTTTAATTCTAGGATACTCAGAAACTGAATGTAGAATAAATAAATGAGTAAAGCTACTAAGTACTGTAGTACTAAATTTATTGCTACGCAATGACTTTGAAATAATCAGACGAAATTGAGACAAATCGCCTCAGGTCACACAGCAAGGACTCCCGATGCTGCGTACTTAAATATGAGATTATTTACCCCAAGTCAAATTTCATAGTTACCATTTCAATCTGGAAGTACATCATTGGAAGAAAGACGATCCATACAGCAGGCACGCTTGTCAGGTTAGAGACAAAATAAAATGGTAAAGGGACCAGCAGCAGCAACAGCACGAGTTGCCAAGATTGCAAGTACAGGGTAAGCAAAACACCAAGCAGGATGTAGCCATATTTTCTCAGCTGAAAAACAACGTTTCACATAATGTGCATTTAAAAACTACTTTTCAGGAGGTGTCAGAATACATGTAGCGTTTTCACAAGGTTTGAGAAAATAACATAACGTAATGCATGGCGAGGTGGCTCCATTCTACAATATTACTACTACTACTACTACTACTACTACTACTACTACTACTACTACTACTACTACTACTACTACTACTACTACTGCTGCTGCTGCTACTACAACAGGATGCTATCACGCGCTTTTTCTTCAATCGAACTCAAAGGGCGGCGATCTGAAGAGAGTCTACAGAAGGGGAAGAGAAATCAATTTTTATTTTTGCAAATTATATTGACTGCATCCAATACATTATTAAAGAAAGGGAGGAAATTGGAACAACCGGAGAAAACCCTCGGTGTCATGAAGAGCCTCGTACCTAAGTCGCATCACGTCAGTTCGTCCCACGCGAGGTTTGAACCCGCGACCTTTAAGCACAGGAAACTAGCACAATATCAACTGTGCTACCAAGCCACTCGATACTGAGTAAGCACTGCCGACAGTTAGTTAGTCATTGTTTATAGGGCCCAGCTAACTGCAAAGAGCCGAATCAGGAACATAAAATCAAGACCACAACTTGAAAGTAGACTCACAACGAAATAAAAATAATACGCAATTTAAGAGGGAGTTGGCTGCTGCTCTTAAGCATTTCACAACTCTAAACTCATAACAACTTTTTAATTTAATACAATTATAAATAATAGTAATAATGACAAAGAAAGAACAACGTCTCCCCTTTTTAACGATATATAATATGACATGGTTACTATTATGGGTTCCGACTATGACAGACTAAAATAGAAAACATCTAACACAACAACAATATATACATCTAGCCCATCTTCTTACAACTTTTCCTCTGTTTCCCTTCCGATGTATGTCCCCATAAAACTAATATTAAATTTAAGTATATACTATTAGAGAATGAAATATAGGCATCGGAAAATATCACACTTAATGTGTTACAGTGGAAAATCTTTGCTATCGCCATCATCGACAAATTTGTTCTTATCATGTGTTAATCTACGATTACACAAGGCGGGAATGCGTTAGACCGGCCAAACCAGTAATTCTGTTAGCTTGGTCTGCAACTGCGCGGTGTCTTTATCACTGCGATAGGCATCGCGCTACTTTAAACTTCACGCTTTCCTTTAAAATTGCTACATAAATCACAAATTACGTTTATATATTCTACTTGAGAATTTAATGCTGCGTCTAACGATTATCTGCTTTAAGGGATCTGAAAAGTATAATATCAAATTATTGCATATAGCTAGTTTAAAATAACAGAGAACAGAGTGAGGCCTATGTATCGAAATGGTCAGAAATTCTCGTAGCCGGCTAAGCCAGCCCGGCTACATATGGACGGGCAACATACGGACCGCGGGCCGCACACCCGGTGTAGCAGGCCAGATTATACCCCGCCTCAAGTATACCCAGGGTATAAACTGGCCTAGCCCAGACTATGCCCCCGTATAAACTGGCCTAGCCCAGACTATACCCCTGGGTATTATCTGGCCTAGGCTCGTTTAACCCTCTCCTGCCTATTATAACTCCCCCACTACGGAAGACCTTATCCTTCACGTTACTCTTTAATTTATGTGTTGTAATTGTTCTGATGCACTCAGATAGATAGATAGACAGACAGACGGATAGCTAGATAGATAGCTAGATAGATAGATAGATAGATAGATAGATAGATAGATAGATAGATAGATAGATAGATAGATAGATAGATAGATAGATAGATAGATAGATAGATAGATAGATAGATAGATAGATAGATAGATAGATAGATAGATAGATAGATAGATAGATAGATAGATAGATAGATAGATAGATAGATAGATAGATAGATAGATAGATAGATAGATAGATAGATAGATAGATAGATAGATAGATAGATAGATAGATAGATAGATAGATAGATAGATAGATAGATAGATAGATAGATAGATAGATAGATAGATAGATAGATAGATAGATAGATAGATAGATAGATAGATAGATAGATAGATAGATAGATAGATAGATAGATAGATAGATAGATAGATAGATAGATAGATAGATAGATAGATAGATAGATAGATAGATAGATAGATAGATAGATAGATAGATAGATAGATAGATAGATAGATAGATAGATAGATAGATAGATAGATAGATAGATAGATAGATAGATAGATAGATAGATAGATAGATAGATAGATAGATAGGGTTAGGGTTAGTTTTTTTTTTGTTTTGTATTTTTTACACGCAAGCAAAAGGCTGTTACCTGAGAGTTGGTCACGAAAACGGTCATGTACAACAAACCCATGAGTGAAATATCTTTAGGTGGGGGTATATTCCGGGCGCGAGGGGTATGACCTGGCCTAGGCTGATCTATATCCAGGGGGTTAAACCCGCCTAGGCTACATTATACCCAGGGTATAAAGTAGCCAGGGGTATATTCCGGCCTGTTACACCGGCCCGCGACGGGATTTTGACTGCCCCGCAGACTGTTTCTGGCCGAACATGGTAATGTGGCCCGCGTCCACATCCCGACACAATCTCAAGATTCAAGATTTAATCTCATTACTCGCCTCTTTTGGGGTGCGGAGGATACAAAAACATAAGCATAACAATCATAATGCGGTTGTAAAAAAAAGCTGCCACATTACTAACATTCCAACTTTAACATTCACAACAATAACATGTTGCTAATATTGTTAATATTATTAGTATACGCCCTTTCCCAATTTTATAAATTTACTAAATTTTAGTAGCACATGTTACATGTTACATCTCCCACTACTTTCTTACTGCGTCGAAGTAATAGTGACTGTGATGGTCAGTGTTACTATGGATGGCTTTCGTCCCCTATATGCTTTGGTGTTGGGGACATAAATTTAATCCCGACTATGGATGGTTCTTCATCTTTGACAAGAAAGAAAGGTGGTCTACTCAAGAGACTGGGTGACTGTGTTGCAGAGGTCGATTGCGCCAGGGAATTGCATAATACACCAGGAAGTGCTGTGTAAAAGTGTGCTTGACATGAAACATGTTGTGGATCCAGTTGTGAACATTGTTAATTTCATCAGGGTGAGAGGTCTAAATCACAGACAGTTTATCACACTTCTGTAAGATTGCGGCTTTGATCACAGTGATGTTCTGTATCATACCGCTGTATGCTGGTTGAGTTTGGGGAAAGTTCTGAGACGTGTCTGGCACCTGAAAACCGAAATCTTACTGTTTTTGGAAATGAAAGGGAAAGATACAGAATATCCCCAACTCAGAAAATCAGAATGACTGTCAGATCTGGCATTTGCAGTTGATATCTTTGAACCTATGAATGAATTGAACACCAGACTTCAAGGCAAGGGCACTTTTGCTCACGAAATGTACTCAACAGTGAAGGCATTCAAGGTGAAGCTAAAACTATTTTCTCGCCATCTCAGTCAGAATATCACAACACACTTTCCAATACTCGAAATTATGGCACCCCAAGTGATGTCAACTGAGAGGTACACCAATATATCTGCACTAGAAAATGAATTTTGCTCGTCGTTTTGCAGACTTCCAGAAACTTGCTGCTGGGTTTGATATCTTGTCATCACCGCTTACAACTGACTTTGAAAAGGCGTCGGATGCTCTACAGCTGGAACTGATTGATCTGCAGTGTGACTCTACTCTGAAAGAGAAATTCCAATCTGAAAGCATTGACAAAGTTTATGCGTCACTGAATGAGTACAAGTTTGCCAACCTGAGAAAGATTGCCATGAAACTACTTGTTCTGTTCGGGTCTACATACATTTGCGAACACACATTTTCGACCATGAACATTAACAAGACAAAGCTGCGTTCCAGTCTAACTGATGTTCACGTGCAGTCTTTACTGAGAATTTCTACGTCCGACATGAAGCCAGAGTTCAAACAACTTGTTGACAACTTTGATCGACCATAGGTGTCTCATTGACTTCAGCAGCTATTGAAGTACATTACGTTAAATTCATTAAATACTGTTTTTGGTCTCTAAGTTTTAAAGATTACAAGTTTCAAGTTTACATTAAATACGATTTATTCCTTGCATAGGCCCTAGGTGGATAAATACGCGATTAAGGTATTGTTTTAGTAATCCGGCCCGCCAAGGACTTCATTTTCCCATATCGGGCCCTCCGACTGGAGAAGTTTCCCACCCCTGATTTAGAATAATAATAATAATTTTATATATATATATTATTATTATATATATATTATATATTCATGTTATATTGTTAAGTAAATATTTTATATGGCGGTTTTTTCCCATTTTGATTAAATTTTCATTTTAAAAGACAAATATTATTTTTACCACAGAAGTCGACGTAAGGCGATTGTTGAAATCATTCAATTCTGTCAAGTAGTAAAATAATTGCATACACTGATTACTTTTACAGAACAGGATGGAAATAGTGGATTAGAAATATGGAGAGGATGTGTATGCTGAAGCAGGAAAAGAAGACAGGATGTGTACGTTGAAGAAGAATAAAAGCAAGAAGACGACAACGACGATGACGACGACGAAGATGATGATGATGACGATGATGATGATGATGATGATGATGATGATGATGATGATGATGATGATGATGATGATGATGATGATGATGATGATGATGATGGCAAGTTTGATGACAAATTGATGAAACATGATCAATCTTACAGCACGGAAACTTGAACATCGTTTCGAATACATTTAATAAAGTATCAATTCAAATTTATGACCTACAAAATCAATAGACACCAGAAGATACAGAATCACACTTAACTTTATAGAAAGTAGTTTCACAAGAAAGTTTGGTTTTTTTAACACAAAAAAACATACATTAGCAAGTTGTGTAAGTAAACTGAGATAAAGGTTACACTCATAGCTATTAAATTGCATATTACACCATCATAATACTTACTTCTCCGCCTGAAAATTTGCTCAACCAGCTGCCTCTGTCCCTTACCAAGTTCAGCTCTTTGCGTAGATCTGGGGCGAAAAATGCATTTTTCTTAAGGGTAGATAGACTTCATCAGACACCAAAAACGCCGACTTTGTTTATGTATAAAAATTGTATGTATTGTTTAATTTTGCATATGGATACATTTGAACCAATAATAATAATAATCATCATCATCATCATCATCATCATCATCATCATCATCATCATCATCATAATAATAATAATCATAATAATAATGGCCGAATATAAGGAAACAAAAACATCTTTAAAAGTTTGTTGACATTTTGTTACAATCAAACTAAACTGAAATTGATTCTGAATTATTTGCTGACAGACATCGAATTACATATTTAAAACATGACAACGGTCTTTGTTCATCTAAAGCTATCTCATTATAGGAAGATGGAGATGACAAGGGAGCGCAGCAGCCTTACTTTGGAGTGTAGATTGATGGTCTTGTCTTTCCAAATGGGTTTCAACCTTGTCATGGCAGCAGTTGTTTGTGCGATCCTGTAGAGGATTTCCTGTTGGGACCCATTGTTTGATACCATGGCTCCTAAAGGTTTGAGTCTAGGCACCGTTTTGAGGGATTGGCCTTGGACCTTGATGTCGGTGTTAATGCCATTGGTGTTGTTGGTCATCAATTTGGCCTTCTCTGCACTTATTTCCATTCCAAAGGCTTTGGAGGGAGGCTTACGCTTCTGTATCAGCTGTTCAAGTTCTTGTTCCTCTCCAGCCAATCCATCAATGTCATCCGCAAAACGGATGGTAGAGATTGCTATACCCATTAGGCTGAATGTGCCTTCGTGATCTTCAAGGGCATCTGACATGATGCGCTCCAGGAAGATAATGAAGTGTGTTGAAGAGAGTAGGCATCTTTGACGCACGCCGATTGTTGTTCTGAACCAGTTCCCGATGGCGCTGTTGTAGAGGACTGCACTGGTATTCTTGTCATGTAGGCTTTTGATGACTTCAGTAATGTTAGGGCTGATGTACACTTTTATGGCTGCCCATAGAGATGCACGCTAGACTCGATCTTGAAGTCTTGAAGTCTCATCATATAGATGTTGTTGGAGCTGTAAGTATTTCTCGCCATTATTCTGAGGTTGAAAATCTGTTCAGTGGTACTTCGCTCTATCCTGAATCCTACTTGTTCTTCAGCTATGATTTGTTCAGCTTGGGGTTTCAACCTGTTGAGTATTAGTTTTAGGAGGACTTTGCTGGGATGGCTGATGAGGCTGATGGTGCGGTATTTTTACACTTCTGAAGGTTATCCTTTTTAGGAAGAGTGATGACAAGCGACTAAGTCCATGGAGGAGGCCACTCCCCACTCTGCCAGATCTTGTTACAGATAATGGTGAGGTCGTCAATCCTCGCTTCTTCTCATGCTTGAAGCAACTCTGCGGGTATGTTGTCCACTTCCGCTAACTTCCCCTTCTTCAGCTATTGCACTGTTGCCTCAACTTCTTCTCTGCTTGGGGTTTCAACCTGTTGATTATTATTTTAAAGAGGACTTTTCTGGGATGACTGATCAGGTTGATTGTGCGGTAATTTTCACACTCCCGAAGGTTACCCTGGTTCCATGGTGTATGTGTTACACTCGATTTTTTTTATCAGTTGATTCAGCCCCGATGCTTGAAACCTGATAAAGTGTAACTCAGATTCGTTTATCCTCGCAGCCTGCTCACTCAGCAACAAGGCAAAGTCTTCGTATGTAGTTTTCCAACTTTATTCAGCATACATCAACACTGCATACAATCGCTTTTTCCACTCTCAACTTTTTACTTTCCACCCTCTCCATTTTTGAAACAGTGAGGCACTTATATAGTCTCTACATACTCCAGAACAAGCGAGAATACCCCACATGAAACACCACAACCAATCAAAAGTAATTTCATCATCACTGTCTCACGTCATACAACCCTATTTGGAATGGAAGCTTCCATGGTTACCACTAGAACTATCCATACGCTTCGATCGATAGTAAACAACTGACTCGATAAAATTCTCAAATAATATCGACCAACTAAAAACACCAACGTTATACAAAGCCTCCTCTAACAACAACGCAAAATCAAATCAAAGACAAATACACTCCATCACTGCATGCGTTGCAAAATAAAATGAACAGATCTATCGCGCGCGTCACACACGCAAGCCTACCATTGCACGCGTCTCCAACGTAACAGTATGCTACTCACCACTCTGCCAATCTTGTTACAGATAATGGTGAGGGCATCAATCATCGATTCTCCTCTTGCTTGAAGCAATTCTGCGGGTATGTTGAACACTTCCGCTGACTTCCCTTCTTCAGCGATTGCCTCAACTCCTCGGAGAATTGGCGGGATTTCTTCTTCTTCTCTGTTTTCGGGACATGCCAGAACTGATGAGTCACCGTTTGGTGTGTGGTTGTAAAGGTCAGAGCAGTACTCTGTCTATCTTTACAAGACTTCTTGTTCTTCTGTAAGGCATATGCCAGACTTGCGTGGATCGTGGAGACAATGGGCTGTTTAACACTTGTCAGCCGCTCCATAGTCTGATAGGCCTTCTTGCTGTTGTTCTCGTTCAGTCTGTTCTCGATTTCTTATGATTGATCTTCTATCCAGTTCTCTTTTGCTGTGCGCATGCCTTTTCGGATGTCATTGTTGATTTTTCGGTCCAAAGGTTCAGGTGCGATCCAAAGATTCTTCTTTGGGCGGTGCTTGCCAAGAATCTCAGGGGCGGCATCTGTCACAGCTGAGTTGAAGGTGGTGGTCATGGTGTTGACATCTACTTCGCCAGCTCCCAAAATGAGCAGTAGTGCAAATTTCCCTCCAGTTGTGGCTTGGAATATTTTTGCCACCTCAGGGTCTTGCAGTTTGTCCAGGTCGAACTTCAGTCTGGTGCACCTTGCTGTGTTTACTCTCTTCAAGTGGAGCCGGAAAGACATCATCACGAGATCGTGGTCACTTCCAATGTCTGCTCCTGGAAAGGTGCGTGTCCTGCCAATGTTGATGCTTGATCTGAAGCATAACTTGACCATGATGTAGTCAATCTGGGTATGATGCTCCCTGCTGGGACTGTGCCATGTCCATCGGCTGGATTTTTAGTGGGGTCCTAGCGTGTTTGTCAGTATCGCATTGTTGTATCTGGCAAACTCCAGAGTTTCAGACCCCTGTTGTTTTTCTTTTTGTTGCAGTGAGGTCCACATGTGTCATTCCAGTTGTGGTGCGCATGTTAGCCAACCTTGGAATTCCAGTCGCATTGCACTACGAGTATGTCCTTCTTCGGCACTTGGTCAAGGACATCTTGCAGATGTTCATATAAATCCTCGAGCTCGCTGTCGTCACAGTCTGATGTTGGGGCATTGGCCTGGATGATGGTGACGTTGGAAGGGGCTGCTCTCAGACGCATGGTAATGGTACAGGAATTCCTTTTTTGTCCGTACTGTAGCTGAGTGGAATCAACTGAGTGACACAGACCTGCCAGCCAAACCAGCCCGACCAGCCGGCGCAGCATCATCGGCGACGAAGGTGTCAGGGCTCTCGCCGCCCCCCCCTCCCCCCTCCGCTGAACGCTCACACAGATCTGTTTTTAGCCAGCTTTTAAAGACACTGAGAATATTTATGTTTTAGCTGTGCACCTTGCCTTTATATTAGGGCCACGAATTTATAAATCATGCGCTTCCCCCAGTTGGAAAGATAACCGACATTGGTTCCTGCAACTATACGACCAGATCCAGATCCAGAGTGTACTGGAGCCTGGGCGGCAACCCATGACAGTTCCTAGAATGTCTTTGTGGACCAAGAATCCAACGGCGTGATCGTTGTGACGGGGGGTCTATTGTTGCTGGGCTCTGCACAATGGAATGCTATTACCCACTCGTCTATAGTCTATGGGAATCGCTAGTAATATCCCTGTGACTTAACTTAATACATTTATTTGTTTAGCTCGGTCTGTGTTTAGGCTGGGGTACAGAGATAGAAAGAAAAATGGTAAAAGATCACTGTCACACTAACTTTCACATGGCTATGAAACATATGTAGTCCAGCCACTTGATAAATAGTCTGTACCTTTACTGTTCCGTCTTTGGTGTATTGTAGCAAAAGTGATGTTTTATCGAGTGCATGTATTTATATGTAATGACTATGTAAAGCGTGGTGAGTCTGGTCATAGGCTGGAGTACCCGCTATATAAAAAATCCGTTATTATTATTATTATTAGTATTAGTATTAGTATTAGTATTATTATTATATTATTATTATAACAGTAAATATCACACATTTATTTCTTTTACTCTATACACGATCTTCGAAGTACGAAACTAACTTAAAAGTTCAAATGTCACTGCGAATGGTTCGCTCTTGATAGGTCTAGGCAACTACTTTATCTTCATCGGGCACTGGATACTTTCAGCCCTAATGGTCAGAGTTCTTGAAGAGTGGACTATTGTGGTCCGTTTATACAGATTTGGTGCACGGCTTAGATCTGCACTTATCTGTTACTTCGATGAGCTGGGTTGTGGGTGCTTCCTTGGTAAGCTGTGTTGGGGTGGATTCTGCTCCCTGTGGCTAGACTGGTGGGCACTCTTTGCTCATTGCTAGAGAGGCCTCTGCAGACCAACTTTCAGCGACGACTTGGTCTTGTCTTTCGCCGAGTTGGGCTCACGATACAATGCCTGCTCGTCTGTAACATATGAGACGAAATTCTGCACCACCCTGTATAATAGGTGTGTGCAGAGCGTCTCACTGAAGGCCGAAGTAGCCCTCAGTGATTAGCTCCACATCTCTATTTATAAGCGACGAACATTCTGCTAAGTCCGTAGTCCACTGGAATCAGAATCTCCACTCTAATTTCCTATACATATATAAATATAAATCATGGCTAACTATACAAATAGAGAAAGAATTAATAGGATATACATTCTCGGGTACAGCCATTGGTCTGCAAGCATACATATAGGTTAAACAACAGTCATAATACAACAGTACGTACCAGTACGTAATACAACATGGCGTCGGCCCATCGTGTTCGCCACGTGGTCGGGCACGTTGGACTAACAATTCAATTCTAAGCATAGCAAATTTCACAAACATAATTCAACAATAATATAATTACATCACGATGAAACAAAAGTATGTTCATTTACCTTTTTGACAATGTCAGGCCGTGGCTAACTTGATTGAATTCGAATTTTCAACAAGTCCTGCTTTAGTCTATCAGTGGAGAGAGTTTCTAGCAGAGCGTAACTGTGTACTGCTCGGCGTTTGAACGTAGACTGACTTTCTACCTCTCTCCATCGGACCAGGCAGAACTGGTTCTACCTAACGGTTCTGTGTTCTGATTGGCGGAAAAATCGGATTGGCTGTAAAATCGATGCGCTCTGACGTACGCTACGATGATGTCACTACACGGCGCTCGCGTCAAGCTACAACTGTGTTACATTGAGTAAACAAGCCAAAGCTATAGGGCTGTGTTTAATACTGCCTCTTGTTACAATCGTGCCTGTCATCTCTCCCGTTGAAATAAAGCGTGTGGCCTTTGTTGGCGTTGTTTCACCTAGGCCTCTTCAGCGCAATTCGCTGATATCTAAAATGTTCCATCGATATTGGTCCAGCTCGTGGGCCAGTTCTTCTAATTTTCCCCCGCAGTTAGGGTCCTAACTTTTTAGGCTCCCATGACGATGTTGTCTCTCATGCGGATCTTGCTAAGTTGTCCATCAGTAACACACGTATCACCTTCGTCCTGGTGGCCAACGGAAGGCGCGGTCCTTGGTGACCCGGGCGAAGACCGATCCGGTATGGAGTGAGTGGTTCTTTTCATCATACGGTGTGTCTTGGGCAAGAAAGACCTGGCGGGGCCCAATCCTCTCTAGGTTGGCCACAGCCGAAATTCACGAATACAGTGTGGCTCGCCTTGGCCCCGAGCACGTTGTCGTTGAACCTGTAGTAACATCAGGTTCCTCCGTCCTGGCCGGTGACTTCTGCGTCGTAAACTTTCGCTTAGTGATGCCGTGCTGACATTACCCCTGTTAGTCGCCTCTTACGACACTCCGGGAAAGTTTGGGTCTTTTCTAAGTAGTGCCCGAACCCACTGGCATAATAATGCTCAATGCAGATTATCATGGCCGGAAACGGTGCGTTTAACCATAGACGGTATTGTACTGTCTCATATTCGGCTAGATATTAGAGTTTCATTGTGCTTTTATGTCAGTATATCAATTTAAAAGTTTAAATAAACGGAAATTGTGTTGCCGCATGACAAAACCCGGCTAAAGACGCCAGGATTGATTCGCTGCTACAGCCGTAAAACACTAAAAATAGGCTACCCCATCAATTTTAGGATTGTTGCCTCTTTGTCTTTATTTAAGACTTTTTTTTAATATCCCAAAAGGATTTTGTTCAAAAATTACTAAAACATTGTTTATTTTGTTGATTTTGATAAGGGTGTTGATCACACCTTGCTAAAACAATGGCACTAATTGACCTCCGATACCCCAACTTTTCTTGTCCGACTATGAAGGGAAATCCCCAATGTGGATTGATATATAACGTCTGGAGAGTGAAAAGTCCCTATTGGTACTACTTTTTGGTACATACAAGTGTGTGGCGTATGAATTTTTCATGAAATTCCTTGTTCCGAAGCTTGCTTGTGACACAAGTTGTGTTCGAATGTGTCTCTAGCCGGGTCGTGCAAAACTGAAGTGTTTCCTATAGATTTTCGACGATTTTTACTTCAAAGTGAATTTTTTAATGTAGATAAACTCATCATCCATCTATTTCAAGTGTTTTCTTGCAATATTTATGTTGCATTTGTTAGAAACAATTTGTCAAAGTAAGTGACCGATTCTTTTTGGAAACCGGAAGTGATGGCTTCGTCTCCAGCGTCAGTAGATGTGTCGTCTGCTAGAGTAGCTAGGGCCTTGAATCGACCCGGTTTTGCTTCTGAAGAGCTCCAAGACCTGCTTTCAGACTATTTTTATGATGGTGCCAGTGGGAACTGTGATGAGGATTATGATTCTGACGAGCAGAAGCTTGATCCCGATATTAAACGATACTGTTTGTTTTCATTCAATGATTCATGTTTCGTAGGCCTCTTCGCTATTGGCGTGTCTTTAATAATCCGTCATTCTACTTGCATAGATTTAGGTAATGGTTGAAAAGGCGATATCAGTGAAAGAATTACAGTAGGAGTGTGGAAAATATTTCAGTAGTATATTTTGTTGGGTGGAGGTGGGGTGGGGTGGTTGAAAAGGTAAGTAGTCTGGCCTGCATTCAATATTACTAGCATGACAAGTTGACTATGTTCTCAGTATTTATTATTGTTGGTTTGTCTGTTTTAGGAAATGAACATGATGACTATTTACCAAATTACTAGTAATTAGTATTTGCTTTGATATTTGTGTTTATTTAAACTTTATAGAGCAAAATGACATGTTATTTTGATTTACACCTGTGACGCTACAGATTTATTCGACGTGCGGAAGGGAGTGGAGAATCAGGGAATTATTAAAGCTTGATTATTAGGACTGAAAACTACCTAATGAAACTTTTGTTTTAGGTTTGTAATCTTTGTTTGACTATTTGAACTGAGCTGATGTAGCTGCTTGCAATTAAACAAAAGATTACTTGACGGACGAGGGATTTAAGAGGGGGGGGGGGGGGGGAGGGAGGGGGCATTATGATAGGGTTTATTTTAGAAAAATGATTGATTCAGGCCATGTTATTGATATATTATTATGTGTTTGAGTTATTATAGACTTGCTAAACATTTGTTTTATTTGTAATATGTTTAAAAACACTATGCATTATGGATGGGTACAGAATAAAATTGTGCTTACTGTTTTAATTTGTTTATGTTCAGTATTGTGTGGATGGTGTATAATGTGAATTTTCTCATCTTATCTCAACTCACTGCCATATTGCTGCCATCTTCTTGATTGTTTTGATACCAAACACATGCATGGGAAAATTCTG
Source organism: Oncomelania hupensis (assembly GCA_036898135.1). NCBI lineage: Eukaryota > Metazoa > Mollusca > Gastropoda > Littorinimorpha > Pomatiopsidae > Oncomelania > Oncomelania hupensis. Next base: position 30,811,801 of record CM072513.1, read on the forward strand.
GTTGTGAAGTAATGATCATTTTACAATTCAAAACTTTGAAGGCAATTTCTGGAAATTAGCCCCCGAGAAAATAAAATATTAAAAAAAATCATAAAACATCAACCAATAAAGATAAAACAATTCTGTTTTTTGCATTTTGAAGATTATTTTTAGTACTTTGTTAATAAATAAATAAGTAATTTTTCATATTTTGACACTTTAGCCTGGTTTTCTCATGCTGCAACACAATTGGAGGATCAGTTCGTTCAGTGTTGTCAGCATGATGTGTTTACTAATAAGTTATGTGTAACAAATAAGATATTCAAACATGATTTTTGTTTTCAAAAATACCTTGCATGTTTATGGAACAATATGCGGAGAAGCTTTATAAAATTCATATTAAATTGTAAGCGTTTGCATGTGCAGCAGCTTACATTACATGATTATTGCTTTAGGTCCAGCGGACTCTTCCGAGCCAAATCAGGACCGGACAACCCCCAATCCGTATAAAAGATCTGCTGAAACAACCCTAGTGGTAGAACTGAAAGCTCTCCACCAGCCAGTCACTTTAAAATAAAGACATCCCACGCAGGGAACGCTGAGGCTGTACTTTAATTTATCGAACCCCCGTTTACAAAAACAAAATAGAATACAAACATCAGAAGACTACAGGGGGGAAAAGGCACATGTCACACATTTCCACTTTTGAGATAAATGAAATTTTGTCTTTGAAAGTCGCTATGTTTGTTCTTACTGTATTTCTTGGGACACTAAGTGTTTTGTCTTAAAGACATATCACTTCTTTTGTATTCATGAGAATTTCTCTGTCCAGATTGTATAATTTAATTAAATATGGAGGATTTAAACCACCAGGGTGGTCATGGACATGTGCCTTTTTTCCCTTTTACAGACCACTCACTTGAGACTTTCTTCTACAAGCTGAATTGCAATGTACTCAGTCAATGTAAAATGGATTATAATGCCTATTTTGCTGTTGTAAATGACTAGGTATGATGGAACTGAAGTTGATTTTGTTATTTTTGATGCCTGTACGAAGACCACAAGGGAAAAAGGGCACATGTCACATTTTTTTAATTATTTGAGTAATGTCCCCTACTATATAAACATAGAAGCCTAAAGGTTAGCAAAATAGTCAAATCCAACCCAAAAAAAAGGCCTATGTACTGCTACAGAAACACCCAAAGAAAAGGCATACAGGGGGAAAAGGGCACAAGTCCAGACTGTAAAATGGGAAAAAGGCCTATGTCACAAACAACAATTCCTTTTTTGGGTTGGATTTTACTATTTTGCTAACTTTCAGGCTTATGTTTATATAGTAGGGGACATAACTCAAATAATTGGAAAATGTGGCATGTGCCCTTTTTCCCCTGTGGTCTTCAATTATAAATTATCAACAAAACACATACATATAAAATGCCTACATTGCTAAATAATAACATCATAGGAAGCCCTAGTGACCACCTGGCAGAAAGCGTCCAATATTCCCAAGCTGATCCAACAGACCTCACACACAAACAAGGAGTCTTGTCCTGGAAGAGTTTTCAAAAAAAAAAGGTAGGTGATTGGTCTAGCGAAGAAGAAGATAGTATAGCAGATTGATAGAACAGAGCAGGAATGAGAAAGAGCAAATGAGAAAGACAGCAACATTGGGAATTTAAAGCACTAAATTTCCAGAAAGTGGGGATACTATTTATACTGAAACCCCCGGCACCCCAACGGGGGTAGTGCAGCAGCTGAGATACTCGAATGTCTTGAGATATAAGAAAGAGCCTGCAGGTTGTGTAACATGAAAGAAATTGGCGATGGGTTCCATGATCATTTTTCTTATAATATTCCATTATTACACAAAACACAATTTTTTTACAAAATTATTATAACCACCGCCCAAATATACATAAACGTAATGATCTTCAAAGAAGATGAAAAATGTGTGTCTATTTATTATCATTTTTTCATTGTTCAGATACTATGATTAGATTAAATACACTATTTTTGTATTTTAATTTTCTTCCCTCACTTTCATAATTATAAGGTGTGGGTTTTTTCCTGTCAAAATTGGTATATTATTCAAATTGTGTACATATTGTATTCAATACATGGAATAATGTGATCACAGCTCTTTGATCTCCCTTTGTCTATGACGTTGTGTTTGTCCGACGTGGATAAAAGCCTCTCAGAGGCTTAGAGCCAGCTTGAAAATTCGAGTCCGTTTTCTGTTATATACAGTTTAACAAAGCATCTGAACATGTTGATGAAATACACACCTCTAGATGATAGGTAGAAGTTGTAGAGGCCATAGGCAGCAGAACAGATGAAAATCACATAACAGGTCAGTTGCTCCCACTTGGGTAATGGGGCTGGTACCTTTCTTCCCATCATTGTTGACACTGTACTGATTATTACAATATTGTATGATATTAAATATCATAAGTACGTAGCAGACAAGAAATCAGACAATATAATGTTCATGACAACGACGACGACGATGAGGATGATGAGGATGTCTATTGTTTCTTTCAATGTTACACAGCAATACGTACCTATAATTCAGCTGGCGAATCCAACGGCAGCGAGTTCATAAATAATATTTCAACGTATACATGTAAGTATATAATCATCTTAAGGCAACGATACTGATTGGCTGAATCAATTGGTTTAAAGTCGAAATGTCTTTAAACTTTAGGTAAGTGATACCGTAATTACAAGGTTTAAAATGAATGCAATCTTCATTGACACATTATATAGTGAGGTCAGTTAAGTGATACCAGCTGTTGCCCTTAAAGGGTTTTTTAAAATCGAGATCAAAGTTGTACACACATTATAAAATGTCTTTATCACGCTAAGAAATGACTAATTTGCTGAAATATTCATCATTTTTCGAGTCTAATATTTCCGAAAATTGAATCGAAATTTAGGCCCCGATCGAGGTAAATGTCGTATGCCATAGAAGTAATTAAATTGCTTGCTTCCTTGGTTTAAAGAAAGAAAAGAGATTTATCTTTTATAGCGCACTTACAAGCTCAGAGAGCTACTCAAAGCGCTGGCCCGTAATATCCAGCAAGCACACAATAGTTTGCTAAAGTCAGGATTTGAACCCACATCGTCCAAATCGCACTCACACAAGTCGTGCGCTCTGACCACTGAGCTATCCCTGCCAACAAACCAAATAATATTACAACGGAAAACATCAGGGCGCACTAAAGCACAAGGCTTAAATGAGTGCTACTCAAAAAATAAATACTGTATCAAAAATATCACTGGCGGACGACAGGATACAAAACAAAACATTGATATAAATACTAGGAAAAACCAGAAAAAATAAATAAAACTTAAAATTAAAAAAACAAAAACAGAAGATGAATTGAATAAAACAATACTGGCAAATACAAACGTCTGAGATGTTAACATGCATAGTTTAAGTATATCAAACTAAAAATGTCTCCAAGCGAGGGGGAAAAAAGGGTGGGTGTGGTGGTGAGGTGGATGCGGGGATGGGGTGGGTGCTAGGTAGTCGTACTGGTGAAAAGAAATTAAAAGATGTGTGTTGAGGATCAAAGTTAGAAAGCGAAGTATGTGGAACTGATTTTGACCAAACTTCATAGGAACGTCACCTGGGTTAGTGGCCCGCCTCCCGTGTCTTCATATTTGCTCTATCGCTAAGGTCAAGGTCACTGGCGTCTATTTGTAGCTAAACACTTCTTGGTGAATATCTCCCAAAAATGGCTAAAGCGATTTGGTTGCACTTTGGAATACATGTACTTCAAATCATGGGCCAGCTTTCATTAGCAGTCTGGTTGTCAGCCAGTCGTTCCGAATGTCACTTTAAAAATATATATATCAAAAATACACACACGTTTTGCCATTATTTCAAGAATAACTGACCCGATATTCATCATTTTTACTTTGCAGATGTGTACACTACTGCTAAGCATGTTAGATCATTCATATTTGTACCTTTGCAGATACCGGTCCTGATTTGGCTCGGAGGAGTCCGCTGGACCTAAAGCAACAATAAATCAAATCAACCTTTGCAGATACTTTGCGGAAACTCCGATGGTATGGCCAGGTCACCAGATCATCAGGCCTTGCAAAGACTATTCTGCAAGGCACAGTGCAAGGAGGTAGAAGAAGAGGGAGACCGAAAAAGAGGTGGGAGGACAACATTTGAGAATGGACTGGTTTGACACTGAGCGAAGCCATCAGGGCTGCTGAGGACAGAGAAAGATGGAGTATGCTGGTCAAACGATCATATGTGGTGCCCCTACGGGTTACGGGACAGGATAGGATAGGATAGGATAGATACTTACACTACTGCTGATCATGTAAGATCATTCATTGTGTACCTTTGCAGAAACTTACATAACTGCTAAGCATGTTAAATCATTACATTTGTACCTTTGTCAAACGTCACGGTAACTGTGCTTCACCATTTGTGCGGCGTATCTAAACACTGCTTCAGCCGATTGGATATTTTTTTTAAAAAGCTGTTTTAATCACTAGATATAAACGTATAGTATCAACAGCAAATACAGTTTATATTTTACAATATAACAGACAGACAATCACATGTACACAAACCGGCACACATCCAAGCAAAACACTTACGATGATAAACAAATACCAGACGCACACACAGGCCAACATAATATACAAATATTATAATTGCATGGATAGAGCAACAAACCGTATCGCCTCTTAAATACTTCGAAACATAATATCTTAGGTCGCGGGGGTAAAATAAAAGTACCAACAAGCAAATAAAAACTCATTGCATTTTTTTTAATTATTCAAAAGCTTTTCTATACAACAGTTGGAAGAAAAACAAGAGCAGGGGTTAATAAAAGCTTTTGCTCTCTCAGCATCAAAATACTGTTTGAGTCTTCTTTTTAAAAAAAAGAGAGAGAGAGAGAGAGATTAGCGACGGAGGTACTGCTTTGTTTGGAGCAAATTGTATTGTATACTGTCAACAAGAAAAGATCAATAACACTGTCAGTCTTTGTATCATTGTGAAAATACTAACACAATTAGTTCCTTTGAAAGTAAAGGTCTTGAGCTACGCGGACAATTAACGGTGATCGAGTTTTGAATTTCTGATTTAATATTTTTGGCATTGAGGGTAATCCCATAAAAGGTGCAGTAATGGTTTCCCAATGTAGATACTTCTTTTTGCATGCACACAGTTCCAATAGTGGCCTATAATTATTCCATGTTTACTGTTTGCTTCTTTAGGATTAGACCGAGTCACAACCCCGCCAAGAAAATTAACCCATTTGCTACCACGATCCCATATATGGGATCGTGGTAGCAAATGGGTTAAAAGTCTTGAAATACACATTTCTCGGCTATGTGTGTGAGAGTCTGGAAATAAGTTTGAATGGCTTGCCATCTTGTTATTAAATTGATTAAGGTCAATTTAACGACCTCACATGAATTTCCTTTTGAAAGATGGTAGTATTCATTCACAGGCGAACATTATAAAAAGCAAATTTTTTCCCCCTGTTAAAGTCCTCCAAGCCAACAAAACATTTCGCAAAATACCACCAATTACAATAAAATGAAGTACGATAGAAGATGCAATGTGAATGTTAATAGTCAATGCAATTTAAAAAAAAACCATGACGTATGTTTACAAAAGTTCTAAGTGGAACATATAAAGCAAATTACTGTTATACTTTTTGCTACTAGTTGCTAAAAATCAGGAATGAATATTTACTCAATATCTCATTTGAATTGTTCAGGAACATAAAAAGCAATTAATGCTATAATCTGCTACTAGTTGCTCAAAATCAGAAATGAAGTTTAACTCAAAATCTATTGTTATTGAATTGATTATTATAACATCTCGCTTTACCAGCTCAAGAGCTGCTCAAGGCACTGTCCGAAAACAGGATCTAATCCAAAACGCCTACATACTTTTTAACGCCACAGACACCGACAGCTGATCAATCCTTGACGACCCCGAGATGGAATGAGAGCAGCTGGAAGTGCTTCCTGGGTATTTTTAATGACTATAGATCTGACACTCACTCGTACTTAAATCCTGAGCGATGGAATGCATGCGAGCACAAAGGAGACCTTGGTGTATACTCTCGTTTTAAAGGAGTAAGAGCATTAGCTGTGCTGGTCTGACTGTCAGGGTCATGTCTTCAGCCACGCTAGGCCATCAAAAAGAAAGATTTCGACTCTCTCTCTCTCTCTCTCTCTCTCTCACACACACACACACACACACACACACACGCTTAGACATATTTAAAACATCTCTGTCATATTCTGGTCCAAGTATATGGAATTCTCTCCCACAAGAGATCAAGGAAAGTAAATCATTATCATTGTTTAAAATTAGACTCCACAAATTTCTATTTTCCCTTGCTCCTAATATTTAAGATGATTGTATACATTTTGTTCTTTCCTATCTTGCGACAGTTTAATTTGTTCATGTGTGAATTAGCTTGTGTATGTGTGTGGTTGTGGTGGAGGGGGTGGGGAGAGTTGGAGTAGGAAAGGGGTATTGGAGGGAGGTGAGGGGAGGGACTATGTGTATTTCGGTACATTAATTTTCTTAGTATTTTTTTTTTATTCTTACCATTGTTAAGGTTTGTGTTAGTTTAAAATCAATTTTATGTTAATTATTTGTTTGTTCTGAATTTTTTTTAAATTATTTTTTTGTTTTATTTTACAATTTTATTAAGGACTAGCTGTTAGACAGACCCCATAGGACCTAATGCTATTATCCTATTAAAGTTTTCGACTTCGACTTCGACTTCGACTTCTCTCTCTGTTCACCTAGCCGTCAAGTGCTTAACCCTCACTTCCCCACTAAGTTAACGCAGTCCCCTCCCCCCCCCACGCACTACTCTTCCCCTCTCTCCCAGTCTAACAAGAATATAAAAAAATAACAAGCTCTAGAGTTCAAAATATAATTATCCAACACCCTCACTAAAAAACATTATTTTAAAGTTAGCTAAAATGTTCAAGTGCATGAAACTTTTATGGGATTATAATATTAAACGCAGATCACCACCATACAAAAAACATGTAGTGACTATACATGAATGCAGTTTTGATTGTATTCTGTAGAATAGATTAATTATCGGCTTAATCCAGCTTGGTGTGCCCCAGCATTTCCAGATGTTTGCTGATTTGAATTGCACTGAAGGTTATCACTCCCAACGTCACAAAAGAGTCCCCTGAAACAGTAATTATTGTGGAATGAGCGTAGGATACAAGAAACAAGAAAGCTTTATTATCTCACTCTGAGAAATTAAGATACAACATATTAATTCATAATATTTTAAGGACGACATACATCTCCTTCAATGTTGTCGAAATGTGTGAAGATGACAGCAGTCAGTTCTATCAATGAGGTTTTAATTGCATCAAGGTCTGAGCACTGATATGTAAATATGGAGGTAATCACTTAACTCTAATATTATTATTATAATTTTTATTATTATTATGATTATGATTAGTATGATTATTATTATTATTATTATTATTATTATTATTATTATTATTAACTCTCTTTTGGCTGGACTTCCGTTCTCTTCTGCCCCAAAGCGTTCTGAACTCAGCTACTAAATCTTGTCGTCAAAACGTTTTCTTTTTTAGCTTTTTTTTTATTATTATTTTAAATCTTATCATATCACATATATATTTACTACGTTTACATCACTGGCTTCCAGTGTTTCAAAGGATTACCAACAATTCTTAATTTCTGTTACAAGTGCGTGCATGGATTAGCCTCTTCCTATTTCACCTATAATGTTCACTTCTACAAGCCTTCTAGAAACAACGACCACGAAACCAACAATAACTCCGATAGATTGGTGCGGGGATTTGATAACTTACACTGCAGACCAATCCTAGTGAAGTAACAGTAGGCAAAATCTCGGTTGCCTAACACCAGTAGACTTGACGTTGTACCAACGAGAAACAATGGATAGGATAACAAGGCTCTGAACCTTCTATCCCAGGCCGGGGATAATTTCTTCATCTGCAATAGACAGACCAATGACTTGCAGAAGCATTTTAAAAAAATAAACGAAGAAAATACAGCGCTATACAATCAGACAAGGAGTTGGTTTAAAAGTAAAACATTTCAGTGTAAATCTTTCATTAAGGTATGACACAACAAATTTGACAAAC
>CM072513.1:30824945-30837445 GCA_036898135.1 Oncomelania hupensis
TTAATTAAATATGAAAGTAATTTATGTGTTGTTTGTTTTTTTCCCCACCAAACATTACCTTTCATCTAGAACTCACAACCATTTGTTACACAAATACTGTAAAACGAAGTCAGTACAACTCTGTAATCATTGTGGTTTATAATTATAATTATCCTTTACATTTTCACTATCAATAATAATAATAATAATAATAATAATAATAATAATAATAATAATAATAATAATAATATTATTATTATTATTATTATTATTATTATTATTATTATTATTATTATTATTATTTTATTATTATTATTATTATTATTATTATTATTATTATGGTGTTTCTCGTTTCTTCTAAATTTGGTAGTAGTAGTAGTAGTAGTAGTAGTAGTAGTAGTAGTAGTAGTAGTAGTAGTATGTTTCTCATTTCTTCTTCTAAATTTGGTAGTTGTAGTGGTAGTAGTAGTAGTAGTAGTAGTAGTAGTAGTAGTAGTAGTAGTAGTAGTAGTAGTAGTAGTAGTAGTAGTAGTAGTAGTAGCAGTAGTAGTAGTAGTAGCAGTATCATCATCATCATCATCATCATCAACATTAATTAGCACATAGGAAACTCACCGCAAAATATAGAAAATGCTTCATGACATTGTTAAAGAACAGCCAGAAACAGATCCTAAGCATTTTCCATAAAATGCCGTAAAATCTCTCCTTCGACATTGTCACAGGATTTTCAAACTGAAAACAAAGCGTACGATGAAGAAGAAGAAGAAGAAGAAGAAGAAGAAGAAGAAGAAGAAGAAGAAGAAGAAGAAGAAGAAGAAGAAGAAGAAGAAGAAGAAGAAGAAGAAGATGATGATGATGATGATGATGATGATGATGATGATGATGATGATGATGATGATGATGATGATGATGATGATGATGACGATGCTGATGATGATGTTTAGTGGATCCTCCGAATTCTAGAGGTAGCAGTAGTATGTACCATATGTAGAATACATACTACTATTCCTGTGCTATGGAGGATGCATTCTACTTGGTTAATACGTCGGTGGTATGGCTAAGGTTGATATTTATTTCAAACCATGTGGGTCAGTTTACTTGTGGCTAACAAGGGAAGCATTTCTCTTGTTTGGAATCAAAAGTATGGGTCAATTTTGACCCTGCACCTATGATAAATGAAGTAGGGCGAAGATTAAAAGGCTCAAAGATCATACCTTTTAGTGTCACCTAGGATCCCTTTTAAAATTCACAGTGAGCGATGCCCACATCAGTAAAAATAAAAGTAAGCCAACAACTATGTCGCACATCTTTCAGAAGTACGTTTTTGATATAATTCGACGCCTTTATTTGTTTATTTGCTTATTAATTGCATCACAGTTGTTGTTGTTTTTTAAAAAAAAACGAACACAAAAAAAATACACAGCTGTAGTGATATTTGTTTGTTTGCATAATAAAATAGACGTCTAAAATTCAAAGCGATCAATTTGAGCAACGATTGACCGTTATAATTATCATCTTTTGGTGTAACAAATATGCACTTTTTCAAGTAACATACACACACAATATAAGCAAACATCCTTAATACCTTGTTCCCTTTAAATATCCCATAATTATACATTAAATTGACAACTTGTTCTCACCTGCTCAATGAAAGCTCTAAAGTTGAGGATAGGACCAACAGCCAGCATAGGCAGGTACATCGCATATAAATACAAATCAAGCAATTCAGGCACTTTGGTCAGTACAGGCCAATGAAAGACGCATGTTCTTGTTACAGAGGGTGCCGATGCTTCGCTGGTTACCGGGCGATGTGTGGCAGTGGTGTGGACCGTTTCTGTCGTGTCAGCTGTTTTCGCCTTTTGGGGCGTTTTACACCGTTGAATCAATGTTGATCGGGTAACTTCTCCATCCTTAGAATACGTACTGTGCTTTTGATGAAAAGTCTGGTTCTTGGATTCGGCGAATTCTCGTTGTTTTAGTGACCAGACCCTTTCTAACGCAAAGAAAGTGCAGCGCAGAGGTACAAATTCATACATGCTCTTAGCTAGTGGAAAATCATCGAATCCTATCATTTGGAGCTGAAACAAAGTGCCGTAAAATTAATCATACAGAAACGTTGAAACCTTGCGTAGCCAAATGGGTTAGGCCTTTTGCCTCCCTGACTCTCTGCTACGTTCCTCGTGGAGAACACAGTCCAACCTGAACTGTTATTTTCCTTTCTTTGAATTGTTTACGTAAATCTATTCATGGCATAGTGCACATTATTCATTTGTTCACACACGCGCAGACACATGCACACTCAGAAAGGCATTCTCAAACACTCTCATGGAACAATATCAATAAGCATTATTGTGCGTTATATGTTGGTGACAGATCGCCGCTCTTTGAGTCTGATTTAGGAATAAGGCGCGTATAGCATCCATCAATATTATTATTATTATTATTATTATTATTATTATTATTATTATTATTATTATTATTATTATTATGATTATTATTATTATTGTTATTGTTATTATTAGTTAGTCATTGTTTATAGGGTCCAGCGAACTGCAAAGAGCCGAATCAGTACCACTATGCCTTATGTCACGTTGGGTAAATAATAAGCTAATGGAAGCATATTTCAAGTGATTATTTTAGTGGAGCAATACAGAAGCAAAATATCAAATCTATTGATGGGCAACTCTTGGACTAATCTGCAAGCTAAAATTACTTTTTTTTCCAGAAAATTTTAAGTTAAAGCAAAAGTTTTAAAAAAAAACTTTCAAAACAAGATGGATATCAGCAACAAATTTGAATGACTGAGTGTTACTGTTAGTTAAAAGTGTCTGCATTGTTATAATAATTTTTTTTTTCAAAAAACGGTCCGTAATTTTTTTTAGATAAGGCAAAAATTATTTAAACAGAAAATTGAAAGACCGACCGACTGACTAACTGAAAGACCAATCAATTGATTGCAACAGCATGACCATGGGGTGAAATATCTAAACCAAACTACATCAAAATAGGTTGAGCTGTTTTGGATATGGACGGTAACACTTGATTAGCAAATACTTGAACTTAGTAACCTTAACCTTTAGGAAAGAGCAAATTCGATGGCACGTGAAGCAGGTCATTAATACTGCGAATGATTCAGTAGTTCTTGAAAGAGTGTGGCGCGCGACTATTCGAACCGATTGATCGATGGAAGGACAGACCGAGGACCGCACTTTGTCTCGTTCTGAGTCATGACTATATCCAAGTATAAATCTAAAACAATAAAAAAAGAAAAATATGGAAACAAAAAATACTATATAAAATCTTTTAAATGCTTTCCACAAGTATCTTTCTATAGGCACGTCAACTGCCTGAATTTGTTCAAAACAAGAGATCATAAAAAATAACTCGCGCTGCGTTGCAGCGTTAACGTTGTGTTTATCGTATCTGAAGGTTTGGTACTTACCATGTACTCACTGGTTTGCAAATAGCTCGCGGCAATAAATATGTAACAAACAGCAGGCACGCTGGACAGTGTAGATGCAAGGTAAAAGGGTATAGGGATCACAAGATACAACAGCACAATTCTCCAAGACTGCACGTACATGATGGCCGAAATACCAAACAAGATGCAGCAACATTTCCTCACCTGTAACAATTTGCAAGCATTTAATTCACGGAATATTGAACAGTCGGGGAAAAATAATTATGATTATTGCCGAGACTACGTATAGAATCCGCAACTGCAGTAGCATCGTTGAGAACAGCATCTCCAACCTTCAAAAGGACCTTTAACAGAACTGTATACCAAGGCCTGTGGCATGAGACATATCTAAACAAGATGGCAAGCCATTCAAATCTATCTGTACAAACACGCATAGCGGAAAACCAGCATTGTCAAAAGTGTTAATTTTCATGGGCCACAGAGTTCTGTTTTAAATTAATCCTTAAAACCAGAAGGGCAAAGCCCCCCCCCCCCCCCCCAATAACTTAGATTTCTCTTAGGGAACGTATTCACAAATAACTTACATGCCCCTTATGGAACGTATTCAGAAATTATCTACATGGTAGTAATTGCCCAGTATGGACTAAGTTTTATAAAAACCGAAACGGAATGTAATTTGCATTAAAACAAGCAAGAAAATATTGACTGATCTTGCGATAACCTTAATCTCCGGTTTCACATGAGCACTCATGCGTGATCAACTACAGCAAAAGTTCTATTATGTAAAACAAATAACTGTGACCTTGGAGTGACCTTGACCTTGGAGTGACCTTGACCTTGGAGTGACATTGACCTTGGAGTGACATTGTTCTTCTTCACATAACCTCTAATGCTCATGTATAATAAAAAAACTTCATGTTGATTCATAATGTGGGGCAAATGTAGAACCAGTCCACTGTAAATAATGACAAATGTTTGAAGATTTTCTTAAGGCCTAAAATGACCTTGACCTTAAAGATGAACATAAAAACGGAACATATATAAAAGATCAATCTACGATCTCTACATAAGGCAAGTTGGGATTTGTGTATCTCTGATAGTTTAGGTTTAAGGCCGCCTCAAAGCGCCAATATGAATCGATGTTGACATCTCCCGTGACCTTGACATTCGAGTGGGGTTGACCATGTCAAACTCCAGTCAACTAGCAATAACTTGGGAAAATTGTACAATTGTGTGATAAAAAAACAACATTTGTTAACCATGTAACCCGTCTAGGACACCTACGTCAGGGTCATTAAAGTCCGTGCGATTGAATGCGTGCGTGCACGGAAAAGACCTCAGTTTAAACTCTCATCCGAAGAAGTAGGGACGCAATGTCTCAAAGTAATCCTTCTCTCTCTCTCGCTCTCTCTCTCTCGCTCTCTCTTTCTCACTCTCTCTCTCTCTCTCTCTCTCGGTTTTTTCCTCTTTTTTTTTTTACTGCAGGCCGTCAACGGACTTTGAACCCTTGCCTGTACAGGCTGCAATGTTATCGTCTGACAATCGAGTACACTGCGTACACCACTGAGCCAACGGCGCTACCAGATCCAAGTGAGCAATCTTTTTCAAAAACAACAACAAAAACATAAATAACTTTTTAAAAAAATGCAAAGTTTATTTCAAATATTCTAGAGAGCATCTATATCATGTGTTTGTAAACTTCAAAAAAGCGTTTGACCGAGTCTGGCATGCAGCTCTGTGGGCAACCATGAGAGTGTACTACATCAGCCCTAAAATTATTGAAGTCACATAAGCCTGTATGACAAGGCTACCAGCGCAGTCCTCCACAACAGCGCCATCGGAAACTGGTTCAGAACAACAAACAATGTGCGTCAAGAATGCCTACTCTCTCCAACACTCATTTTTAACATCTTCTTAGAGCGCATCATGTCAGATGACCTTGCAGATCACGAAAGCACAGTCAGCTTAGATAGAGCTATCTCCAACCTCCGATTTGCGGATGACATTGATGGATTGGCTGGAGAGGAACAAGAACTTGAACAGCTGGTACAGAGGCTTGACACCACCTCCAGAGCCTATGGAATGGAAATTAGTGCAGAGAAGACCAAAATGATGACCAACAACACCAATGGCATCAACACGGACATCAAAGTCCAAGGCCAATCCCTCAACACAGTGCATAGCTTCAAATATTTAGGAGTTATTGTATCAGACAATGGATCCAGACTGGAAGTCCTCTTTAGGATCGCACAAACAACTGCTGCCCTGGCAAGGTTGAAGTCCATTTTGAAAGACAGGACCATCAGTCTACATTCCAAGGTAAGGCTGCTGCGCTCCCTTGTCATCTCCACCTTCCTATACGCTTGCGAAACATGGACCCTCACAGCACATCTACAACGAAGAATATAAAGCATGGAGATGAGGTGCTACAGAAGACTTCTGGGTATTTTTTATACCCAGCATATCACCAACAACGAAATCCGACAGACCATCACACAAGCCACTGGACAACACGGTGACCTGCTCACAGTGGTGAAAAAACGGAAAGTCCGATGGTTTAACCACATCACCAGAGCATCAGGTCTTGCAAAGACCATCGCAGAAGAAGATGCGACAGAAAAAGAGACGGAGGACAACATTTGAGAATGGGCTGGTTTGACACTGAGCGAAGCCAAGAGGATTGCTGAGGACGGAGAAAGATAGAGTACGCTGGTTAAACGATCATCTGTGTTGCCCCTACGATCTTCGAGTTACGGGATAGGATATGATAGGATAGGATAGGATAGGATAGGATAGGATAGGATAGGATAGGATTTTAGTGAGCAATAATGGAATACTAATTAACAGCACTTGTAACATATTTCAAGAGAAGATATTATGGAATTTAAGAATACCTTGAAAGAAGCTTTTATTTTTCCTACCATGCCCAGTATAACCTAATGATAATTAGGAAATGTCCCAAACAATTAAAAACATTATACATGAAATTTTTGGTGGAGACTAAATCCGCAATGAAACCAGACTCGGGAATAAATAAATAAAAGCACCCAAGTTCTTTGCAACTTCGTACTTGCCATTTGTAACGGAAAGTATTATAGATTGGCATTACCTTTGGAGCCATGTTGAAGTGTTGTAGGCCAATGGACATCAATATGTGTAAAAGCAGCAGAGGATAGATTTTCCATATTAAACCCTTGTACATATACCAAAGCTCGTCGGCAACATCCTGTGCAAATATTGAACACACGTCCATAATTATAATAATGATTCACACACAGTGACAAACTCTCTCTCTCTCTCTCTCTTTCTCTCTCTCTCTCCCTCACACACACACACACAAACACATGCAAACACGCTCTCTCTCTCTCTCTCTCTCTCTCTCTCTCTCTCTCTCTCTCTCTCTCTCTCTCTCTCTCTCTCTCTCTCTCTCTCTCTCTCAAGCAGTGACAAAAATACATAAGTAACGTAAGCCTCTATCTCTCCCTTCTCATTCACCCCCACTCTCTGTCTGTCTGTCTTTCTTTCATGGTGTTTATTGCTGTGAAATGCTGATACCATTTTGCATGACAGCTAATTTGGATGAGCTGTGACTGTAATTTGGTACGTCTTCAATAATCTGTAGCACTTGCAGCAGGCAAAGACTTGGAACTAAGCTTGCTTTGGAACTTGGAACAAGGTCCAACTATTTGTGTCACCAGTACCCACATGCACATACCTCAAAATTATGCACTCAAAACGAAGAAGAAATAAAAGAAAACACGCATAAAAATAGGAGGAAAAAACACCTACATAGGACTAAGAACAACCAACAGTCAACAGAAAAGCGAAAGAACAATCCAAATAATACACAAAAAAAACAACAACAACAGCGCACACAAAGGAATGCTTTAAAAAATATAATTAAAAAAATGTTTTTTAATAAAGCACAGGGCATAATTATGTAGACTACTGTGGTTGCATGAACAGATATAGAGGTATTGAAGTCAGCAAGTCAACCAATCATTACTTCATTCAGTCATTCAATCCATCAGTCAATCATTACTTTACTTCGCCTTCCTTGAGTCATCAGTAAATCTGAAGGCGTTGAATGGAGAAGGGTGGGCGGGCGTGAGCGGTGTAGGAAATGGGGGAGGGGGGAGAGGGGGGGAGGGGAGAGAGTAAACCTGCAGAGATCTGTGTTAGGCTACTTACTTCACCGCCAGGTGAAAATTTGCTCAACCAGCTACCCGACTCCAATGCCCAGCGTATTTGGGGAAGTAAGTCTGGAGAGAAAACAACAACAACAACAACAACAACAACAACAACGTGTTCCTAAAACTAACTACACACAAAATTTATCATACTGTGCTAGAGGACAAAGAGTAGACTGAAGTAGTAGTTTTTTTTTGTCTTTTCCAAAAGTCATCAACGATTTAGGCAAAGAGGTGTTACCGAAGCATTAAACGAAGATGGAGGGTTGCAGGCGCTCCGTCTGCTGTTCGTGGAAATGGTATAAAACTTGTTTTCTTCCACTTTAAGTCGATAATAATATGGAGGATCGCGCGTGAAGTTATTCTCGATAAATAGAATTAAATAAGAACAATTACTTGGCAGAAGTTTATGCATACATGTAGGCGTTCATTTTCTTGCCTGCGCTGCTTTGGCGCGCGCAATTTCGCTTGCTCCGGCAAAACTTGTCAACAACGACCGAGGCTTTATTGTATCTCCTCCTACTCTACCTACCCTACTTTCCCCCTCCCTCATAGGTTATCCTCCACATCTATCTTCGGCTATGTTCAAAAACAATCTATTCAAAAATATATATTAAAATTGACCGAAGCTCTTCAGCTGCTTCAGCGAAACCGAATTTAAATGTATGTAGGTATGAATGCATACATGTATGGATTGATGGACGGATGAATGGAATGTAACTATGACTGTGTATATGTATGCATGCATGTATCTATAAATGTTTGCATGTATATGTGTATGTATGTATGTATGTACTATGTATGTATGAATGCATGTAGTCTATGTAAGTATGTAAGTTCAATCAACTAAATCCCCCTCCGTTCACTTTTGGGATAGAGATAGTTTTAGATAACGTTTTTTGTTTTGTTTTGTTTCTAAGCAACGTGAAATCATCACTGGATTTGAACATGCTAATGAAATACTAACCCCTACTACTAGACGATAGGTAGAGATTGTAGATGCCATAGGCAGCACCACAGGTGAAGACCACGTAATAGGTCAGTTGCTCCCACTTGGGTAGTGGCGCAGGTACCTTTCTTCCCATCTTGCTGTACTGGGTGAAATACTGGTTTTCTTTGTTTTACCTTGTTTGAAGTAAAATAAATAAATAAATAAATAAATAAATAAATGATGATGATGATGATGATGATGATGATGATGATGATGATGATGATGATGATGATGATGATGATGATGATGATGATGATGATGATGATGATGATGATGACAAAGACGACGACTACGACAAACTTGATAGTGATGATGACAAACCACAACGACGACCACAAAGAAGAAGAAGAAGAAGAAGAAGAAGAAGAAGAAGAAGAAGAAGAAGAAGAAGAAGAAGAAGAAGAAAGAAGATGATGATGATGATGATGATGATGATGATGATGATGATGATGATGATGATGATGATGATGATGATGATGATGATGTTGATGATGATGATGATGATGATGATGATGAAAATGATGATGATGATGATGACGACGATGACAGCGAAATTGCTGTCGATTTCAAATATGTAATAAGCTTACTACTTACCCAACTGGCTGGAGAAATAAATGGCAGAACGAGTGTAGGAAAAAAAAAGTAATGTTTACGTGGACACTAGTCCTTTAAGATCGATATGTTGGAACGGACGTCTTTTGCAATGCAAGTCATAAGGTAGTGACAACATAATTATACTGCAATGTCTTCATTTTCACACAGCATAGTAAGGTCAGTTAGGGGTCAGTTATATGCACACCAGCTGTTGGCAGATTCATTTAGTTCACCGGGGGTCTGCGATGGCTCCGGGATTAAGGGGTGTAGTACCTTGGTTCGATTCTCAAAATCCAGTGTTAATGGGATATGTTTCTCAACAGACGACTTTCAAATCAAGTCAAGTCAATGCATTCTTTATTTCTCAGAAAGAAAAATGTGGATTGTCGCTTTGCAAGACAAGACAGGATTTCATAGTGGCAATAAACACAGGGACAGCAATGGAAGAGTAACATAACATTGAGAAAAAATAACCCACCCACACCCACACCCACACACACACTCACACTCACACTCACACACAAACCCAATTACGTTATTACAATATAATATTCAGCTCCTCGTTTTAACAAACAAACATACCAAATACACAACATTTGTACCCTCGCGTACATATGCATGTAATCACACACACACACACACACACACACACACACACACACACTATTACATAGGTTACATTACATGAAGGTTGCATTATAACAAATAAGTTCATAGCAGGTGGAAGAGGTTACGCGAATGAGCACTCTCGGAAGGGGTAAGTGGTGGAAATGGGTCGGTGGTAGCAAAACAGTTACTTTATGGACGGAGTTCCAAAAGTACCGACGACCGGCTCAAATCAACGGGCCTTTACCTACATTAATTATGTTAAGCGTAGATTTTCTCTGCAGTTCACGGCGTTTGATCGTGTGCAGCTTGTGGCAGGTTGACGTCGTGGGCGGCGTGTGTTCTATAGTGACTTCGGCCAACGCTTTGAACACCTCTTTGGTCCGTGATGTACGGTGTTGAAGAAAATTTTACTTTATACGAAGACAAAAATCGATTGAACTCTTTTAGTTTAGTTTCCTGTTAAAATATTATAGATACGTGCGTATGTTATTGTTGTTTTTCTTCTTCATTTTAAATTACTTCTTTATTTGTTTGACTGGCTACCATGTAGGCTATGCTAAACTTCACACATTTCCAAATTCAAATTCAAAGATGCTGTTTGGAAAATGTTGCGTTTGCCTCTCTAATCAACGTTTTGTGGGTATTTGAGTATGCCGACTCCAAACGTCAGAAATGCCATTGTCCTGTGTTGTTCGTTTCATCATACGGGACAAATTCTTCTGTTATTTGTCAAACGTCGAAGAAAATACACGTTCTGCACGATTTGGAATGACTTGTTATCCTTAATCACTTAACCCACCCAGACCATGCCTGGAGAATATACCGACAAATTATGAAGCAAGTTATGGTTATGATTACAACGAACAGAAAATTATAATTTCACAAAGAATTAGACCAACAAGCATCAGATCCTACACAATTTCGAACCAAAGAATGGTGGAAACTGGTTAAGATATTCATGAATAAAAAAAAGGGAATCTCCAACGATATTCCACCGATATTTCTCATTGGAAAAAATACTTGATACAAACGAAGAAAATGCTAACGCATTTAACGACCACTTAATTCAACAATCATTACTAGAAACACCCCATAATGACCTCCCCGAACTTCCTGAATTAGATGCTGAATTGATTGAAATTTAAATAAACCAACAGATGTAACCAAAGTGATAAACAAATCTGGACAAAAGCAAAGCTTTCGGCCTTGATAAAATACACAGCAAGCTCCTAATAATATCCGCCGATATAATTTCACATACTTTAATTCAATTCTTTAACCACTGCTTATCGGAGGGACTGTTCCCAGATATTTTGGAAAACTGCCCATTTTACCACTAGTCACAGAAAAGGCCCTGCCGACAGTTGCACTAACACCCAATATATCTCTTTTAAGATGTGTTGGTAAAGTTTGTGAGCGCTGTATTCAAGTCCACGTTTTTTCCTTTCTAAAAGCTAATAATAGCACAACACCCTCTCAGTGAGGATTTACTCCCGGGGACTCTACGGGTAACCAGCTCATCTGCATCTAAAACGACTTAACATTAGCTTACAATAATGGAATCATTAATCAGTCAATGGTTTTTGACCTATCTAAGGATTGTGATAAAGTATAGCAAAATAGGGCTAATAACTAAGTTAGAGGCAATACGTATAAGAAAAAAGCTTCTCCAGAGGTTTGCTAACTATTTAGAGCAACGCAAAAAAGTCGTCGCCATCAAGGGAAGCAAAATCGGATTATAAAACCGGTCCGTCAATTTTAGAACCCAAATGTGTCTAATCTATATAAACGATATTGTTGAAAATATTGAATCTGTTATCAAACTTTTTTGCGGACGATACAAGTATGTCATTAACTCTAAACAACCCAGACATCCTATCTTTAAAAAATAAATGACTGGGCTAACACAGGAAAAGTAATAAAGACAAAACTTATTAAGCTTTGGCAATTTAACCTCACCACAAACACCTAGGACTGACATTGCAAATTAAGTGTAAATGGGATATACATATAAATAATAGTACTAAGAAAACAACCCTTCTCTTGACCTTAAGTCGTATAAATATACACTATGCAGAAAAGCCCTAGGGCATATGTACAAATCCTTTATTTTACCTCACTTTGATTATGGCGATGTAATCTGGGATAACTGTACAGATTCGCAGAATGCCTCATTGCAAAAACCTACACCTAGAAGGTTTAATAATTATTGTTGGAGCTGTAAAGGGCGCTAGCTATGAGTTGTTCTACAGGGAGTCGGGACAGCACACGTTGAAAGAGAGACGGAAAAGACAAATTTCTTAACTTTCATATGATGATTAACGTGTGCTATCCTGAGTACATATCTATCCTGGTCCCGCAATTTGTACCAGCAGTTAACCCATATCACCGCAGAAGACCCTTAGAACGTAGAACACCTCCACATAAAACTAAACTTTATAAAAACTTCTTTCTTCCTTCAGCTACAATTTTATGGCATTTTTTTGGGTTGTTGTTGCAGTTTATTATCCATTTCTATCGGGAAACTCTGGGCCGCCTCCCCTGGGGAAGGCGCAGTCGCAGCCTGTGGCGCGCCCAAACTCAAACTACCTAACATTATTTTGTGATTTTAGAAATTTTGCTTGGGGAGCAAACCGGAGTACCCGGAGAAAACCCCCGAGACGTTGCCCGAGTCGAAAGTAAATAATATTCGGAGAAACATAACGCCCAGATGCTG
>CM072513.1:30839945-30872445 GCA_036898135.1 Oncomelania hupensis
CAGCGATCATATATTACAAAAAGTGAGGCTTCCAGGTACGAAGTCACTGAGTCTCACAAGATGTTTACCCAATAAGGTTAATCGCAGTATTTTTTCAATATATTTTTTTGTCATTTCGTGACTGCATGCTGCGCCCAAATTGCACTTGTTGTCGTGATTCACTTGGTCATCAAGGCAAACTATAGAATAGAAGACAAATTGGTGCGCTACAATCTGAAGTATGCAACCTACGATTGAATCAATAAATCAGTGAACTCAGCCCATTCTTTTCGTGTGCCCTACAATGCCATTACAGTACGAGAGAACGAGAGAGAGAGAGAGAGAGAGAGAGAGAGAGAGAGAGAGAGAGAGAGAGAGAGAGAGAGACCCACAGTAATGAATACCTTGAATACCGGAGGATACATTTTTCTCTGTCACTGCATTAAGTGCTTTGCTTTGGGCCCCGCGTGTTTGAAGTACATGCATTTGTAATTAAATTGGAAAGCTCTCGCGTTCTTGCGTAAGTAAGGGTCATAATGAGCTTACTGTGTGATCGACCTCTCCAAATGTTTGAAATTCTCCCGTTCAGCGCAGTCTTGAGTGCAAATTAAATCCACAGTTGGCGTCGCCGGGCAGATTTCTTTGTTGACGAAATTGGTATTAATGTCTGCAAAACTCGAAGCAGGCAACAATGTCTGCATGCACATGCACCTTGTATGCCCGCCTTAGAGAAGGATATAAATATTTTACTGTGGCCTTTTAACGGTATATTTAACTTCGATTTAATAGAAGCATGTCCTCAGTAAATGCACACAGACTTGGTTATGGTTTAAGTGGCGTCTATTCTCAACGGTCCGTATGTTCGTTCGAGTGCTGAAAATCTCTTTTATATAACTTTGAACATCAGCTGCCGTTGGATTAAAACTTGCAGACATTCTATCACTATCCTATCCTATCCTATCCTATCCTATCCTATCCTATCCTATCCTATCCTATCCTATCCTATCCTATCCCATAACTCTGAGGTCGTAGGGGCACCACAGATGATCGTTTAACCAGCATACTCCATCTTTCTCTGTCCTGAGCAACCCTGATGGCTTCGCTCAATGTCAAGCCAGTCCATTCTCGAATGTTGTCCTCCCACCTCTTTTCCGGTCTCGCTCTTCTTCTACCTCCTTGCATTGTGCCTCTTCTATCACACATTTTGTTAAAATGTGCAGGCATTCCGTTATTTCCACCGTTTATGAATTGTTCTTATGTGACCCTTTGAGTTGCTCAGCTCAAGCTAACTCGATGATTACCGTTTCACTACTATGACCAAAGCAATGTTCTCACTTAGCTGTAATTATTGTGTACCACGGTGTACCCATGTTGTGTGACTCAAGTGAATGACATGCGTACGTAGGAAACTGCATAGGAAATGTTTCATATAACTGAGATGAATCAGGCGTATTTTCCTGATCCTGAAGAAGATGACGAAGAGGATGATAAGGGAATGCAATGATGAGGATCAATATGAAGATGCAATGTGTTGCTGCTGCTGCTGCTGATGATGATGATGATGATGATGATGATGATGATGATGATGATGATGATGATGATGATGATGATGATGATGATGATGATGATGATGATGAGGGTGATGCACAGATAACAAAAATAGTGAGAGGATTGAGAATTTGGAGAAGCAGAGATCTAAGTCTAATTAAGTTACAGAGGAAGCTTGGTAGATCTAACTCAATTTTGAATTCTCTGTGAGAGCAATAGTTCTTAAGGGAACAATCGAGGAACGAACTGAAGTCGACATCGTGTCAGGCAGGCAAACCACGGACTGTTCCAGCTTTGGGAAGAGGTTAGTTTTCGGTTGGGACAACACGCAGGTAACTGTGAAATTAAAGGGAATCTGTTACGCTGTAATGTGTGGTCTACGGTCGTGTTGAGTCGAGAGCCGGACGACGGAATGAGAAATACGAGCCCACGCATTCCTATTTTGATGCCATGGCTGCCTATCCTGCTACTGAAATGCCATCGCTGTGCAAGAACGCGCTTACTTTCATAACACAATGGCTGGTGTAGTGTCACAAGGTAGTGCTACTTCTGAGTTCCAGATGCTCTTGTGCAGACGAATGAAAAGGACGAACCGATGACACATTCCAGCACATGTGCCAGCGGTTCGTTATCTGTCACACTCTGTGGAAAGAGATAGAGCGGACAGATCACAGACGTAGACGGGAGGTAGTGCATTCATGCATTGCATACAGAGAGAGAGAGAGAAAAAAAAAAGAGAGAGAGAGAGAGAGAGAGAGACAGACAGACAGACAGACAGACAGACAGACAGACAGACAGACAGACAGAGACAGAGAGAGACAGACAGACAGACAGACGGAGGGATGGATGAACCGGTACACAGAGACACAGAGACAGAGACTGAGAACATTTGAAATCCTAACTGAATAAATCTGACAAGTCGAAGATCAATTATTTGCCTGTTTTTGGTGAAAATATGCCAAAGGAAAATGGCGGGTGTAGGCTGTAGCCTATATACTTTGAGCGTTGTAGGCCTATATTATGGTCAGATTCACGGTATTTCTTTCCTGAAAAAAAGGTTTGCTATCGATATATTAAAATCGATACTACATCCCAAGCTTCTTTTGGACTGATCATTATCTCCACTGTAGATTTTTAAAGCCCCAAACTATTCTTGCATTATCTGGTTAAGCGCTATTGAATATACTAGAGTAGGTCTAAGTATAATGGGCGACACGAGGACACATTCCAGAACGGGAGCCAAGAACGCTAGCTATGCCACTAGCCAACAACATTCTTCATTCCTAGCGACCCTCCCTTCTCATTCCATCGCGTTACACTAAACACCAACAGACAATTGGCACTTCACGGAACCACTGAACTTGGAAAAGCTTTGTGTGTTGGGTTTTTTTCCCGGACCTTGCAGTGCGGGTTGGGGTGGGAGAGTGTACCACGAAGAGGTCTGTGCGTGTGTGTGTGTGTGTGTGTGTGTGTGCGCGCGCGCGCGATTTGTAATGAACTTTCTGCTGCTAATCAAATTCCTCTTATTTTTCCAATAAAGTTTAATTTCCGATAAACAATGTATTACAACCATGTAAGTATAAAGCGTAGTGCGATATGATATGTACAGCATTTCAATGCAGAATTACCAAAGAATTAAGCTCTTTGGAATTACATAGACATAGGGAGAGTCCACAAATATGGACGAGCGACAAATGTAGACCACCTACTGTTGTTTTTTTTAACAAAGGGAGAGCACCTTTGGCCGATTTGAGGTTTTTAAATATTTTGATTATTCCCCCTGGATAATTCGACGAGAATATAGCTGTTTGAAAAACGTTGAATGGATTTTTTTTGTTTTCTGACTATTTCGACTAAAAATATGAAGACATAAAAGGTTGTATAGCTAATTTTTTTCACAAATTAAAACGAATTATGGCATGTAATATACACTGTTAAACTACGTAAGCATGTTTAATCGCCCGCACTAAATAACTGTTGGCTGTAGACTGGAGAATTTATAGAGTCATGTTCAAGGTATATAGACCACCTCATTCCACATAAATGGACCAGTGGTCCAAATTAGTGGACTGTGATCAATATATCAAGACACTTTTATTGTAATATCTACAAAAAAAAAAATATGTGTGTTTATTGTCGGTCTGGAGTAATATAATAATAATAATAATAATAATAATAATAATAATAATAATAATAATAATAATAATAATAATAATAATAATAATAATATAATAATAATAATAATAATAATAATAATAATAATAATAATAATATAATTATTTTCATTCTATATGTATGACGTAGTGTTACAAGTCATCAACTTGGGCACTTGGTACGTCAAACATACCTAGTCTAGACATTAAAACAGTGTCAGGAAATATTACAGAAGCTAAGGTCAAATATTAAATTAGAAGGGGCAGTTCTGGGCTTATGTCAAATATTAAAGCTCATGGTTGTTTTGATAAAACTGCATTGTGAGCAACCAAGTTTAGAAGTGCAAAAACAAAGACTGGCTAAAATCAAAAGTACGGAGCTTACGATTGTTTAGCATTTTTTGGAAGAAACGTGGAGAGAGAGAGAGAGAGAGAGAGAGAGAGAGAGAGAGAGAGAGAGAGAGAGAGAGAGAGAGTCAACATATATAATATGAACTACAGTCCACCAAAGTGTGGTCCAATATTGAGGACGTGGTGGTTCATATATTACTGAACGTCTCCTAAATTTGACCACATTGAACAAAAAAAAACAAAGGAAAAAAAAACAGAAACAACAAAACAAAACAAACTCGTTCTATTTCATTTTAACCCATTTTATATTAAAATTAGTTTATTGGTTGTTTTTATGTAATACGTTTAAAAGAAATAAAGGTATTCGCCAATTATGATCATGTTTTGTGTTTCCACTTTGTTTTACAGGGAAATGAATGAAGAAAAAAAAGGTCCTTATTTGTGGACTCACTTAAAACCGACTCGTGAACGTTCTATACAGCTTTACGGTAATATCAGTAGCAAGCTTACGCTATCGTTGGCAAATTCCTTTTTAATGTCAGGTTGTTGTTTTTTTTTCACAGAAATAATGTGAGCGTCAGGCTGTCACGTTGTAGCCTTCAATATCGCATGAGAGATCGAAGGTGAAAAAGAAACCACATTAACCCCTAGGGTTTATACACGCTTTATAGGCAAGACTAGAATTAGAAGGTGTAGCCTATGGCTTACCAATAGCCAAATACACTGCACGGACCTGTCGCGTTTACCGAGTGCTTGTAAGAACTAGTATTACATTATAGTATTAAAAACAGAGTTTAAGGAGAACAACTGGCGTTGGATTGTCACTCAGTAGATTCCAACTTAGACTTATATAATAAGATTTGGGGCAGATCGAGCGACTGTAATAATGAAAGATATGCATTGTAATGTAATATTAGTTTCAGAACAGAACAACGAAAATAATCTGTATTGCCATTGATTTTTACCGGTTAAGAAACAGTAATCTCTCTCTCTCTCTCTCTCTCTCTCTCTCTCTCTCTCTCTCTCTCTCTCTCTCTCTCTCTCTCTCTCTCTCTCTCTCTCTCCACTTTCGTTATTAAATGAATGCACCTTCAGTTTCACTTTACAAAGCACACAACCACGTGTTTGCAGCGAGGAAACCACAACGGTGCCCATCAAAATGTGTTCCCTTTTCCACAGTACGAGGAAAATGTCCACCTGTTACACTTTTTGTTTGTTTTTATCAGTAGTTGATTCAGCATCAATGCTTAAATCCTCCTAAGTGTAACTCGGATTCGTTTATGCACGCAACCTGTTCACTCAGCAACAAGGCAGGAGTCGTCGTATGAAGTTTTCCAACTTTATTCAGCGTACATCAACAACTGCATACAATTAATCGCTCAGCCGCTTTTCACTTTCTCTCCTCTCAACTCAAACAGTGCGGTACATAATATAGTCTCTCTAAACTCGAGAGAACGTTCGAATGTTCGAGCGTGGCGCAATTATAGCGAATCAGAATGAATTTCGTCATCACTGTCTTACGACACATAACCTTATTTAGGTTGGAAGCGTATCGTAGTTACCATTAGATCTATCCACACGCTTTGATCGATAGTAAACAAGCAACCCTAGAAAATTATCCAACAATATCGACCAACGCAAACCACCAACATTATACCAAGCTTCCCCCAATAACAATGCAAAATCAAATCAAAGGTAAATACACTCTGTTATTGAATGCTTTGCAAAAGAAAACGATCAGATTTATCGTGCGCCTCTTTCACGTACTATCGTGCGCGTCAAAAGTAACCGCATCCTTAGGGCATGTGTGTTACTCTATATAATGGGTGGCGCAGAAGTGTAGTGCTTAGGGCACACGCTAGCAATGTTTCATGTTAAGCAACATCCGAGGGGTTAGTATTTGGATGGGTGACTGCACTTTGAAAACAAACTCCCAAATGACACACGCACGCACGCATGCACACACACACACACACACACACACACTCACACACAAGACTGAAACGAGTGCACGACACACCCCAGCCCTCCTAGCTGTAAATGAGTAGCTGATCTGTTTAGAACCAGCGAATGTAAAGCAGCGAGAGATAGGAGATAAGCACCACCCTCATAAAGCTGGCCTAGAATAAAGAGAGGTCTTAAATGCCTCTCCTCCCAATGACAGACAGGTTACGGGAACACCCTTACCTTTTTATCTTTATTATTTTGTATTAGGACCCTCAAAACTACTACTACTACTACTACTACTACTACTACTACTACTACTACTACTACTACTACTACTACTACTACTACTATGTTGTCAGCTTTGTTTTCTCTAGTAGAATTCAAAGTCGTGACCATTGTTAACAAACGGTATTCCCTTAAATGCAGTATATTTATTATATAATTGCATGTGGGTGGCGCTGTAGCATTGTGCCTTAAGGCTCAAGCTATTGCTTGGCCGGTCGTGACTTATCCTTTTTTTTTTCAACTGCAACGAAGATTTATAGCTATTTTCCTGTATTTAGAGTTCGCCCATCTGCTTTGTCACAAAAATGTTGTTTCCAGTGCAGTGTGATTCGTAAGATGAGCGCCGGTTCTTTACAGTTATGTATTTGATGTTAGGCTCGAATCACACAAACATTCACCGGTGGCGAACTATACTTATAACCGTAACAGATGTCGCGAACGATTTTTTGTACTCTCAACAGTTCGATGATAGAAGTTGACGCTTTGTGCGCGTTATGAATGGGCCTTATTCGAAAGTGGGAAGTAACTTGTCCTTTTGTTTGGTTTTTAGTTATCTAGAGTTATTCGGGCGGACACCTCCTCTCAGAACACTATGAAAGCTACCCTGAGCTGCAAGCTTTTCTTCTGGAAAGGGGGGTGGTGGTTGCCTGGCAGTGCAAGGCCGAACTCGCGGAGCTAGCGAGGATTGCAACTGAAATCAACCTTTCGGTTGATCCAGAGGTCTTGATGGAGGACAGAGCAGAAATTGTAGGCAAGAGACTGTGTTCATTTGCAACGAATATCCGCCCCAACGTTAGGCAACTTTGGCGCAACAAGCAGGCAAGCCGGCCAAAGATGTTTCCCCTGTAATATGTCATGTATTCTACCAGCGCCTTGAGCTGCTTCTTCACCTGTTAAGCTCGCTATAAGAGAATAATTTATTTGAACCAACAATGGTCATAGTATATACCCCAGTGGAGGAAAGTATTTCTCGAGACAATCTCATAACCATTGACGTATAAAAGGAATGTGAAATTGGCAAGTTAGATGGGAACATAGGGGAGCTTTCATTTTAATGACGTCAACATTTCCATTGTTCAGAAACAATCTTTTGTCCCCTGAATTATTATAATTTCTCATTTTGAAGATGAAAACACCGTCATTATAGTATCGGCGCCTTTTAGGGTTTCTGCTTAGATATCTAGCAGGCCGTAACCATTTACACTGGAGGTGAAAATGGCAAGTTCTTGTTGAAGATGACCCAATTAGCGATGAAAGAACTTTCAAGTTTACCGGGAAATAGTATTACTCTGTTGTATGAGTCTGTTAAGAATAGATGTTCCATTAAACTTCTTTAAATTCAAAAAATAAGAATATGAATGTGTATTTGTGTTGGAGTTTTCCTTCCGTGTAATAATAATAATAATAATAATAATAATAATAATAATAATAATAATAATAATAATAATAATAATAATAATAATAATAATAATAATAAATAATAATAGCTATGAAGGCCAGGAGCAGCAGACCGAAATTCGCATTATCGAAGGGGTTGGAGTCGGAAGGGATCATGTATTTTCTTTATTTTTTTTTTCGCTTGCATATTTTTTAAACTTTTCAAACGTAGTTGAAGTACGCACGTCCAAGGTGTAGGAAACGTGTACCCAGTGGGAGAAATAGCAGAAGGAACATTGACAAACCGTGCACCGTCTAGCTTACTATCGCCTCAATCAGATGAAGAATTCCTTCCTGTGTCACACATCTCAGCCAATGGCAGCCCACCGTCGGTCACGTGACCTTGTCCTGCCGTGGGAATCTACTCACGTCGACCAATTAGAAGGGCGGGTTCTCGTGATGTCATGGGCGCTCTGCCAAAAAAGGGCAACAGCAGAGGAATGAATGGACATGGAGGGAGCTCGTAAACAACATCGTCACGCATATGTGTGAGAAGTCGGCGCTCATTCCTGACATTCCTCCACGACCTTCTTCTCCCTCTCCCCAACCTCTTGCCTCCTCCTCTCTCTCTCTCTCTCTCTCTCTCTCTCTCTCTCTCTCTCTCTCTCTGTTCTCTCTTCATCTATCTAGCGTGCGTGCCAGCGGTAGTGGCAGGACAGGGAAAGAAAACAAACAGGCAATGGGCAGAAGCTATAAATTTTCTGCAGTAGCGCGTGTTGCCTTCAGTCTGTCGGCCACAGAGCTCGGGACAACGTGTGTGTCTCCTTGCTACTACCATACTACATTATATACTACGAGACGTCAAGTCAAGAGGAATACCACTCACTACCGAAAACGTCTCAACATTGTGCATTCATCGAAGAGATATACTCCTGTGATACTAAATGTGCATGTAAGTGTTGCTTACTGTTGTGTCTATAATCATCGCTAGTCAAGTGTCGCTGGGTTGTACCGTACTTTAGAGCTGCTTCAGGAGAGAACCCTTACTAGAACGCAATCATAGTCTGCGTGATCTAAATGTACTTTTTTTAAGAAGTGCTAGAAAAAAGTCCTTTGGGATAGGCTTACATGTAGGCCATGGTCTTACCACACGTAAGTGTAGTGTGAGAGAGTATATATAAGTTAAACTAAGTCGTGTAATCTAAAGTGAAGTCACAGTATCAGCGATAGGACAGCGACATCTAAGTGCCAGTAGGCTACAGCGGTAATTAAGGCCTTACATGTGGGCACTTTCGTTCAAGCCGGGCAAAGTCCCAACGTTACATAGGTCCGGTTTTTGTTTCTCTTCATTACGTAACTAGGCTTTTTTTTTTGCAGCAATTTTGTTCATTGTTGTTGTTGTTGAATTAAAGGTGACTTATAACCCACTTTTAAAAACCAATTTTGATATATTATCCATTGTAGATCATGATTTTGCTGCAGTTTTGTTTATTTGTTGTCTGTTGTTGTTGTTGTTGAATTAAAGGAAGAAATAACAAACACCAACACATCCCAACAAAAAACAAACAAAACCACAATATTTTGGTATAATTCTCGATTGTAGATAATTTTACAATATCATTGGTAAATACATATTTCTCGTGGACAGCTTCGTAGTGATTAGTTTAGCCCCAATGGGTAAAACAGCGACATATAGTGTCGGCAGTATTTGTTGGCGTTCAGTTCCTGTTTTCATGCACAAATACAGTAGGCCTTAATTGTTTTAAGGTCGATGAAGCAGTAAACATATCACAATAAGTCATTTCAGTTAGCGTTAGAGCTTATTACGTTAAACAAAGTTATTTTCCTTATAATACTAACATAATAGTTACTCTTCATGTATTGTTACTTTTATTTACAAAATATAATCGTTTCCAGCTATCTAATACTACATCTGGGACGGGATGACTGCATTTTTTTAAAAATCAATCAGAAAGTTATTACAAGTGTGTTTTGATACTTAACTGTTTCAACTTCAATTCCATATTTCGTAGCGCGAAGCTAACATGTTTCAAACATGTATTTTGCAATAATTCCATGCCTCCATTCTGGTTTGAAAAGACCATTATAAAATTGGGCCTAATGCTGTGCCTACTATTTTCTACCAGAAGAGCTCGAATACAACTTTATTTAGCAAATAATTAGGTTACTTCCGTGTCTCCATTTTTAATGGAAATTAAATGACTGGGAAAAGCTTTTTATAAAATTGGGCCTAATAAGTATGTTGTCTACTAAAGACGATCTTCAATCTTCTTTATTAATCTGCATATTAGCCTATAGATGATCTTCTCTAGGACTGTTTCATATACTCTCTAGCCTGTTGACAATCTTCTAGGTCTGTGTAACTCAGTGTATACTGTTTTTTTCGCTCTCAGTGCAGAACAGCTTTCCTACACCGCTGGTGCACTACTCGTAGTTCCCCTATTTTTAGCTCCCCCCCCCCACCTTCCTTCCCACCCTCCCACCCACCCATCCACCCCTCACCTCCTTCCTGTGCCACAGCGTACGGCTCTGTGTACAGTTGCTGTCTGTGATAGTAAGCCAGAAGAAAAGAAAGAGTACGCAGGCTTTCTCCGTGTCACTTTTTGTTTCTTTCTCGTACTTTGCTCTCTCTCTCTCTCTCTCTCTCTCTTTTTTTTCTTCTTTCTTCATTCGCCAACTCATTTCAATCGCGTTTTCTTACGCTCCTGTATTCGCGTACCTGCTTGCAGTATTGTTACCTCTTTGACAGAAATAACGTTTGAACCCAAATACTTCTTAATTTTAATTTTTTTTAAATCATATTATATAGCAAAACTGATCGATCATCCAAGTTTTAACATTGGCTCATTCGTTCAGGATCCAGATAATTTCGCGTTCTCTTAAGGGACAGCTTTTAAAAAAATAGTAACTTTGGCATTTTGATTGTCTTATGTTCTCTGCCAAACCTCAACCTAGGAGCAGGTAGATCAATATTATACTCGTACAAATGTTAAAACATCACCAAGGTTTTTTGAGAAGTTAATTTCAATTTCATTTTATTTTTTTTTGACAGTTCAGAAATAAAAACCAACATGCGATAGTTTGGGCACTTTGAATTTTATGAATAGGCTTACAATTTCAGTATTAAGTCTTAGTCAGTGAAACATCAAACTGGTTTTATTTTTAACTTAAACATCTGAACCGTGACTTATAAATCAATCTTGCATCAACAGGACATTTGCATTTGGACACGTTCTATTTTCAATTGAAATCAGCAAGTGAGGAAGACTACCTATTGAGCATCCAGTACTTTTTTCACCGAGTTGTATCACAACTATTTTTGTGTTTTGTGTTGACTTATTGTGGAAAGCGGGGTTAACGTATAACTATTAACATTATCGTCGCTGTGTTTACTCGTGAAGTGCATCTCGGTACGGAAACAGTTGTTGAGAAATCTGAGTGACTGGAGGCCACAGTTGTAACTGCACAGTAAGTACTTTTTTTTGCATCTCTTAACATTTTTTAAAATCGAATTTGTGTAATACACCGACGCACAAGAACACACACACACACATACGCAGTAACGCACGCACGCATGCATACATGCGCGCGCGCTCACACACAGACACACACATATATATACACACCCACACATCTCTGAGGCTCTACGGTTCGCTCCAGTACAGGTGGGATTCTCAAGTAAACACGCACCAATTTAAGTCCGGCCGCGGTGACAGTGTTGAGTGGTTCACGTTGCAGCTAACGTCTGCTTTCAGGTCTTGGGTTCAATCCCTGAGTCCGGACTACCCTCTGGGCAGTTCTGTTGAGCTGGGAGAACAATATGCAGTTTAGATATGGCGAGGTTTCCCCAGTTTCAAATCCAGAAATAGTCATTGACTTTATTGTGTGTACCTGAGGAATTTGGATCAAGTACAAGAATGTGAATGAAGCTGTTGTATACTGAGTATTAAACGTAATAATCAATTCTTTTTCTCAAATCCAGACAATCATAACGACCTCGATATGGTGTAATCGTTTGGTCTCCTTTTCTCAAACCAACATGCTCCATTCTAATTAAAGGTTGGTATCTATCAGTTGACATTTAAACACCAGTTGTTCTTTGACACTGTGTTTCCAATGCTTCGTTCGTTAGTCCAACGATTTTGAACCTACAGATGATTGAATTTTAAAAAAACTTTAGGCGCGTTTTCAGTGTTATTAGGCCCAATCTCCTATAGTGGGTCCCAAATCGTTGACCGATATGTTTCCTATACTAGTTATTAATTAAAATCTGCTGTATATAGCAGTTGACACGCCGATGGTGAACTAATTTAGTTCATTCCGACCTTACATAGAAACTAGCCAGCCACTGGACATCTTGCGTTATGAGATACGTGTCACTGGTATAAGTGGACTGATCTCAGTCGTAAATGTCAATTAGGATCTAACTCAAGAGGGGCCGGGTAGCTCAGTTGGTAAGAGCGTCTTGCTAGTAACCGAAAGGTCGCTGGTTCGAATCCCGGATTGGTCAACGTGTGATCATATTATTTTCCCCTTTACCAACAACTGGCCCGCTGGTGTCAGTATAAATCGGTCCAGTAGTCACCTATATGCGAAAGTGTCGTGTGACTATAATCTACATACAAACAAACGTAAATGTCGCCCAAAAGATCGAACTAATTGTCGCCCAACAAATCGCGTACCTAACTGGTCGCCCAGCAGATCGCAGACCCAACGGTCGCGTAACAGAGTCCATCAGATTACATACACCTTTACACCTGTTGCCCAACAGAGCTTATACTTAATTATTGCCCAACAAATTTCAAATTTATTAGTAGTCTACTGGCACAGCAGCCTAGGGAAAAAGATAGATGGCGACGATTATTTTACTTTCTGGTAGAAGCGTGCATTGGAAGAAATGTCAAGTTGTTTTTTGTAGGGCTAATCTTTAGTGTCCTAGTTAGAACACGAGGAAATGTTCGTTAATCGCGTTTGTTTTGTTATCGTTTTGTGAACTGACCTCGAAGCCTCTTCCAAGTATCAGTTAGTATCAGAGCCATCTTGGATAAAGTCGATAGTGACAGAGATAGGGTGATAGTAGTAAGTGTGACTTGCCAGTGAATGGTTAGTTTCGCAACTAGCGTCTGATGGCTTTCATAATTATTTTGGCCGACGATGCGCATGCATTCCACCGCACGGACTAAAGATCCGGACGCTACTGTCCTAGACGGGTGAGTGCCCCCAAAACACCAATAATTATATACCCAGCATGCACTATAGGTGCTGTTCCCAACCTGTCCTGGGTAGCGCTTCTCTTGCGGCTGTCGTGCTTTCGCTGAGAAAGCAGCCCGAATGTCGCCCGCATTTGTGACCAAAGAATATGACATCCAAACCGGCGTCCCTTTCCTCCTCCTCCTCCTCCTCCTTCTGCTCCTCCTCTTTCCCTCTTCCTTCCTTTTATCTCGCTGTCTTCCTTCCCTCCATTCCCCTTGTTTTACTTTCAGTTGTTCCATATGGTTGATGTTGAGCGTTATTTATTTATCATTTTATCATTCTTATATAGCGCTTTTCAGCTCAAGAGCTGCTCAAAGCGCTGGACAATACAGGATCTAACTCAAGACGCCCGAGTCGCCCACTCGCTGCCTTGGGCGCACAGTCTGATGCTCAGGCGACTGAGCACAATCTTAGGCGACACGGAATAGGGGGAGAAAGGAAAACTATACACCGAAACAAACATTATACATGTACTACTATCGACAGTAAGATAGCGAGTGCTCACGACCAATGTTTATGTACAGGCCTCTGGGAATCGAACCCGCGATCAATGTGACACGAGCTCGCCAGCTCTACCAACTGAGCATTCAAGGTCAGCAGCGTCCGTGTTTTCGCTACTAGAGTCCGTTGTTCTGTGACGTTCTAGCCCGCAAGGTCAGACCGAGGCGTCCAGCGCCATATACCGTAACTGAAGCTTAAGCTTAACGAGGGCTATTCCCCTGGAAAGGAAAAAAGTAGGTCTCGTCGTCTCAGCTACGCTGTACGGTCCGGTCCAGTGCTAAAGACTATAGATGTTTATGAGCTCTGACCTTAGTTGCTTCAATACATGACAGGTTCCCTGGTTTGCCCCCCGTACTCTCTGACACCATGTTTATTCTGTCACCGGATTTTAAAGCACTAACGAAATGTTCGTCAAAGTGGCAAAAAGACTGGAATAAGGAATAGAGGTCTTCCCCCCTCCCCCCCCTCTCTCTCTCTCCCCACGATTCTTACTATCTTTGGATACACTGTACTATTAAATAGATTCGCTTTAAATGCTCAGCATACGCTACGTGTCCGGGGACGTTAATCTACACAAGTCAAGTCAAGTGCTCAGCTCAGTCAGGTCATTTTAGTTAACACTTGCGATTTGTCGCATAAACAGTTTATAACAAGTAAATGACCCGCGCTTAGTCATCATCATCATCATCATCATCATCATCATCATCATCATCATCATCATCATCATCATCATCATCATCATCATCATCGTCATCAAAATCACCACCACCATCATCACCCTCATCATCGTATTCTTTATTGTTCTTGTTCTTAATGTTCTTCTTGTTTCTTCTTGAGACTCTTCTTTTGTTTTTTTCTTCATCGTCCACTTTTATCAAACAAACAAACAGTATTTTGAAAGTATTTCGGTTTTACAGTGAAGTAGAAAACGGGGCTTTATTCAAATCCTATCTATCCTATCCTGTCCCGTAACCCGAAGGTCGTAGGGGCACCACAGATGATCGTTTAACCAGCATACTCCATCTTTCTCTGTCCTCAGCAGCCCTGATGGCTTCGCTCAGTGTCAAACCAGTCCATTCTCGAATGTTGTCCTCCCACCTCTTTTTCGGTCTCCCTCTTCTTCTACCTCCTTGCACTGTGCCTTGCAGAATAGTCTTTGCAAGGCCTGATGATCTGGTGACGTGGCCATACCACCGAAGTTTCCGTTTCTTCACCACTGTTAGCAGGTCATCGTGTTGTCCAATGGCTTGTGTGATGGTCTGTCGGACTTCGTCGTTGGTGATGTGTTGGGTATAGGAAATGCCCAGAAGTCTTCTGTAGCACCTCATCTCCATGCTTTGTATTCTTCGTTGGAGATCTGCTGTGAGGGTCCATGCTTCGCAAGCATATAGGAAGATGGAGATGACAAGGGAGCGCAGCAGTCTTACTTTGGAATGTAAACTGATGGTCCTGTCTTTCCAAATGGGCTTCAACCTTGTCAGGGCAGCAGTTGTTTGTGCGATCCTGGAGAGGACTTCCTGTCGGGACCCATTGTCTGATACAATGGCTCCTAAATATTTGAAGCTATGCACTGTGTCGAGGGATTGGCCTTGGACTTTGATGTCCGTATTGATGCCATTGGTGTTGTTGGTCATCATTTTGGTCTTCTCTGCACTTATTTCCATTCCATAGGCTTTGGAGGTGGTGTCAAGCCTCTGTACCAGCTGTTCAAGTTCTTGTTCCTCTCCAGCCAATCCATCAATGTCATCTGCAAAACGAAGATTGGAGATTGCTCTACCCCCTATGCTGACTGTGCCTTCATGGTCTGCAAGAGCATCCGACATGATGCGCTCTAGGAA
The DNA here is from genome assembly GCA_036898135.1 of Oncomelania hupensis. Lineage (NCBI taxonomy): Eukaryota > Metazoa > Mollusca > Gastropoda > Littorinimorpha > Pomatiopsidae > Oncomelania > Oncomelania hupensis. Next base: position 30,855,199 of record CM072513.1, read on the forward strand.
GATGTTGAAGAGTGTTGGAGAGAGTAGGCATCCTTGACGCACACCGATTGTTGTTCTGAACCAATTCCCGATGGCTTCTGTGTGGAGATTTTTTTCTGGGGGGGGGGGGGGGGGGGGGGGGTGTTTATTTTTTTTTTTTTTTGTGTGTTGTTTTATTTTTGGTAGGGGGGGGGGTTGTGTGTGTTGGGTTTGGTTGGGGCACGTAGCCTTGTCATACAGGCTTTTGATGACTTCAATAATTTTAGGGCTGATGTTGTACACTTTCATTGTTGCCCATAGAGCTGCATGCCAGACTCGGTCAAACGCCTTCTTGAAGTCTATGAACACATGATATAGATGTTGTTGGTGCTGTAGGTATTTCTCACAGATTATTCTGAGGTTGAAAATCTGCTCAGTGGTACTTCGCCCTGCCCTGAATCCTGCTTGTTCTTCAGCTATGATTTGTTCAGCTTGGGGTTTCAACCTGTTGAGTATTATTTTCAGGAGGACCTTGCTGGGATGGCTGATGAGGCTGATGGTCCGGTAATTTTCACACTCCTGAAGGTTACCTTTTTTGGGAAGAGTGATGACAAGCGACTGGGTCCATGGTATAGGCCACTCCCCACTCTGCCAGATCTTGTTACAGATAATGGTGAGGGCATCAATCATCGCTTCTCCTCCTGCTTGTAGCAGTTCCGCGGGTATGTTGTCCACTCCCGCTGACTTCCCTTTCTTTAGCGCTTGCACTGCTGCCTCAACTTCTTCCCGGAGAATTGGGAGGATTTCTTCTTCTTCTCTGTTCTCGGGACATGCTAGAACTGATGGGTCTCCATTTGGTGTATGGTTGTAAAGGTCAGAGCAGTACTCTGTCCATCTGTCCAAGACTTCTTGTTCTTCTGTAAGGCATATGCCAGACTTGCTTTGGATAGTGGAGACTTTGGGATGTTTGACACTTGTCAGCTGCTTCACAGTCTGGTAGGCCTTCTTGCTGTTGTTCTTGTTCAGACTGTTCTCTATTTCCTGGCATTGATCTTCTATCCAGTTCTCCTTTGCTGTGAGCATGCCTTTTCGGATGTCATTGTTGATTTTTCGGTAGACATCAGCTCCCTGTGAGGTGTTCTTTTTCTTTTTCATCTCTCTTCGTTTATCACACAGATCCAAAAGTTCAGGTGTGATCCACAGCTTCTTCTTTGGTCGGTGCTTGCCAAGGATCTCAGTGGCGACATCTGTCACAGCTGAGTTGAAGGTGGTGGTCATGGTGTTGACATCTACTTCACCAGCCCCCAAAATGAGCAGTGACACAATTCAAATAACAGTCCAAATGTTAACCCACTAAGCCTGAATAATTATCCGGAGTTTTGTTTTGTGTGTGGTTGTTGCGGGGCGAGATTTCTAAATCAACTGATCACCTTGAGTATCTCTGCTGCTGGGGGTAGTTCGGTTCACATTCCATTAACTTTTGTCCTTGGATCGCTGGACGCTCAGGGCGTCCCTATCGTCTTTATCAGTCAAATCATGTCCAGCTACTGTTCAGCTTGTGTACACATAACGATTGTACTAGTACTTGTTCGCTCTCTGTTGTACTTGAGTTCACAATCCATATGACTGGGTTAGTTGGAGTACTTACGTTTCTTCTATTTTATGCGTTGTACTTTATCGCGTCCGGTTTCTTTAAAGACAACGTAAACTCTTCTTTTTCCTCCCTCTCTTTCTCTAACAAACGTTTACACTAGATAGTGTGATCAGAGGAAGTTTTGTAGTCCACTTCATTACAATGAAAGCTTTCCAATAAGCGTATAAAACACTTATTACTTTCGATAAGCGTATAAAACAATTCTGACTTTTTCTATCATGAGTTGTTGTACTTACATGGCACTCTGGTATGATTAAAGGGAGTCTGGGCCCTTTTTTTTCTCTCTCAAGCATTTTTCACTATACTAATATCATAGAAGAGTTGAATAGTCCATGTTAGTACTGTGAACGCTGTCCGATAGCGTAAATAAAAACAAGTTGCAATGTTTGAGCTTGATTCTGGCCGTGGCCTGAACAGTTGTTGAGAATTTGTAGCGGCTGTTACGCTATCGAGAAGTAGTATAGGGTATAGGTATTGTGTTGGTTGATCTACGTAGCCAACAAAAGAGGTTGTAGCTTTAGCAGTCAGTGGTATGTATAATACTCTGTTGGAGTCACGGTAGAGTATTATACGTGGTTCTTCATTTTTAGCGTGTAACAACTTTTTTTTTAAACGACGCACAGCAATTGTGTATAATTATTATGTTTCGGGACTTCTTCCAACACTCCACATACACACTATGTGACTGTCATCTTGAGTAAACACGCATGTAATCTACGTAATGATCATATATCAGCGATGCTAATAATCGCATGCATCTATTAAGATTATATCGTGTAATCAGATAGAAAAAGTGTTATAATTATATTACTCGAAGTTTTTTTTTTTTTTTAAATATTATGATGCTGGTGTTTCGACATTAAGTTGCATTCTTTAATCTTTAAAAGTTCTTGTATTATGTATGTATTTATTAATTTTTTTAATTTCATTTTTTAATAGTTTAAAATCTCAGCACAAACGTGTTCCTGCTTTGTTCAGCGGTTAAATGTAATTGAAGAAAATGGAACTTATTTTTGGACTTTCTCTTTTCAATGCTACTTAATGTTTTTGTCATTTCGTGTATCTAAACTTAATATATTATGCGCCACGGGTTTCTGTAATTCTCAGCAGCTAAAGTAATAGTTACTTTCTTCAAGACTGTGTCTTTTTCAACACTGGACGTAATACTTAGTATTGCACTTCTTATACACGTACTTGAAAACATGGTGATTATGTTAAAGTAAAAATGGGGTTCTGCATTGCGCAACCTGGAAAGTCCTGGGAGACTAATAAGAAGTTTTTTGCTAGGCTGCTTTCATCTCTCTCTCTCTCTCTTCCCTCTCACCTTCTCTCTCTCTTTCTCTCACCACCAGCCACTCTCACCTTTCGGCCTGCCCACCCTAAACTCGCCCATCCCATATCCCCGCTAAGGATTGCTGTTTCACCGCCGTAGCTCAAGTGGTAGAGAGTCGTCCTGGCCCACCGATGACCCAGGTTCGAATCCCGTGGTGGCGCAATAACTAGTGGCCATTTTCACAGTCCACTTTAGCAATGTGATTGCTCTGGTGGTTTAGTGTTGATTTAAGTCCCTAATCCTCTTTCTCTGGGATGGTTATCCCCCTTCTGCCAAATCGCCAATAGTGGGTGTATGCGTTAAACCTCAATAGTCATTCTTCTGCTGTTTCTCTCTCTCCTCTCTCTCTCTCTCTCTCTCTCTCTCTCTCACTCACTCTCTCTCCACTCCCCTTAGCTTAAAGAAAGTGGTTTAGTTGAAGTGTTATCAGCGGTTTCTAGCCAACTGACGAGGTGATTCTGTAGCAGGGAGAAGTGCCAGAACCAAGGAGTACTAAAGACCAGAACATAAGCTGCGCCATGTGCTTACAGACACGTGCGTATACAGAGAGTCTAAGACCGTTCGGAAATGCGCGCGCGCCAATTAAAGTTTTAAAAAAGGGGGAAAAAAAGAAAGAAAAAACAAAAAAAAAGCCAGACTGCATGCAACAGAATCTGAAACCATCTAAACTTGCTTACTAACAAACAGACAGCGTAGGTGAGCCTGAAAATGCATACACCCAATTCAGGGTACAAGGTATGCAGCAGCAGGTTCAGACACTGTGTATGCCAACCGTCGAGTCATTGAAAGCCTCCACTACAGCTAGTCCTCGTAACTATTGTCGTATTATTTTACCATCCACAGAAGTGTGGTCAACCATCTTTGTAACAATTTTGATTACAACGAATTCACCCATAAAGTATAGCACACTAATTACTTGTCCATCATTACCAGTGATTATACATGTAATAACACCAGCCACAATAACAAACAAACAACAATAACAAACAATAAACAACGATAAGGAACAGCAGCAGCAGCAACAACAACAAGCATCAGAAACAGAACTTTGAATCACAAAAAGGGTGAGAGTATAAACCGAGATCTAGTCTGTGAACGCACGCATTTCCATCGGGTACACTTTAAAGATCCTGACGCTCATGCCGGCTACACAAATACACTCAGCTCGCACTAGGTCCCATCTCACCATCCCCGCTAGACATGGTGCCAGAAAGTTGCAGGTGAGCGCCTGGGACGGCTTTAGTGAGGTCTTGTATCGCCCATCACCTTGAGCAGCTCTTGAGCTGGAAAATGCGCTATATAAATTTGATTGAAAATAAATGTAAACAAAATCATTACTGCAATGCAGTTCGGAAAGTCCAGATTTGCACATTTCTGCTGTATTATTATTTGACGAGTAACGACTGAATCTGAATTTTAGAAAGCCCCAATTTAACTAAAGACATGGATGAATATAGTACAGTAGCATATTTTTAAAAAATAAAATTTAATAAATCCGTAAAACATTCAACTCAAAGAGGACTACGGTTAAATGTTATAATCAAATAGTTTACACTGCAACTTTCCGAGTGAAACAGCTTTATTGAGAAAAGAACCTTTTCGTTTCTCTTAAGAGCCAAGGTGAATGTTGTTGTACATCCCGCACCTTGGCTAGAGGAATTAATGAGCCCTTGCCGCCGTCTGTTTTCATTTTTTTTTAAAGGCTGATGCTAAACGCTACGCTGCAGGGAGCTGCAGCGGTGATCTTAAAACGCTACTCATCCGTGTCGGTTGTCGGCATGTCGTAAAGACAGCGCACTTAAATCAGAATGCCCTTGTATCCATTGCGTCCTGCATTTCATATTAAGACATTTATTTTCTTAGCTGTATCACTTCCATTGGATGTACATTCAGCAAATCTTTATTGCCTTTTACTACTAAAAATTTGGAAAGGCTTTAAACATTGCTCAAATAAATAAAGACTTGAAAACATAAGGTATAAAATGCATGCACATATAACAAACAAACGCAAATCGCCTTTTCGCATTACACGTGCCTTTAATGTTTCATTATTAAACTGATCTTATATAGCGTAAAAGAGCACTGTCGTTGACAAATGTTATACTGTGTAACTTCACTTGTTCATAGGTTACGTTCTGAGTTCTGAATTGCGGCCTACATGAATAAATGCAAGCTGTTTGCTTTTGTTTGCATGTCAACACAGAATTAACGATTCTTGTTTTTTTAAAAAAACTTTTGAGATGTAATATTTAGTTCTCATTACAGAGACATGCATTATGTAGTTGTAGTCAGTTCCTGTTTTCCTATCCTAGCCTATCCCGTAACTCGAAAATCGTTGGGACATCACAAATGATCGTTTAACCAGCGTACTTTTCTTTCTCTGTATTCAGCAACCCTCAGGGCTACGCTCAATGTCAAGCCAGTCCATTCTCGAATGGTGTCCTCCCACATTTTTTTCTGTTTCCCTCTTATTCTGCCTCCTTGCACCGTGCCTTGCAGGGTGGTGTTTGCAAGGCATGATGCTCTGGTGACAAGGCCATACCATCGGAATTTCTGGGGTTTTTTTACCACTGTGAGCATGTCATCGTGTTTTCCAATGGCTGGTGTGATGGTCTGTCGGATTTCGTCTTGGTTATGTGCTGGTTTTAGGAAATGCCCAGAAGTCTTCTATCCTATCCTATCCTATCCTATCCTATCCTATCCTATCCTATCATATCCTATCCCATAACTCTGAGGTCGTGGGGGCACCACAGATGATCGTTTAACCAGCGAACTCCATCTTTCCCTGTCCTCAGCAACCCTGATTGTTTCGCTCAGTGTCAAACCAGTCCATTCTCAAATGTTGTCCTCCCACCTCTTTTTCGGTCTCCCCCTTCTTCTACCTCCTTGCACTGTGCCTTGCAGGATGGTCTTTGCAAGACCTGATGATCTGGTGACGTGGCCATACAATCGGAGTTTCCGTTTTTTCTCCATTGTGAGCAGGTCATCGTGTTGTCCAATGGCTTGTGTGATGGTCTGTCGGACTTCGTCGTTGGTAATGTGCTGGGTATAGGAAATGCCCAAAAGTCTTCTGTAGCACCTCATCTCCATGCTTTGTATTCTTCGTTGGAGATCTTCTGTGGGGGTCCATGTTTCGCAAGCATATAGGAAGATGGAGATGACAAGGGAGCGCAGCAGCCTTACCTTGGAATGTAGACTGATGGTCCTGGTCTTTCCAAATTGGCTTCAACCTTGCCAGGGCAGCAGTTGTTTGTGCGATCTTGGAGAGGACGTCCTGTCGGGACCCATTGTCTGATACAATGGCTCCTAAATATTTGAAGCTGAGCCATGTTTTGCAAAAATATAGGAAGATGGAGATGGCATGGGAGCGCAGCAACCTTAACTTGAAGTGTAGATGTATGGTCCTGTCTTTCCAAATGGGTTTCAACCTTGTCAGAGCAGCAATTGTTTGTGTTATCCTGGAGAGGTCTTCCTGTCTGGACCCATTGTCTGATACAATTGCTCCTAAATATTTGAAGTTACTGTTTTACAGCATATAAATAATTATTTTCGTGTATTATTGTCAGTTCATTTGCATGCACGTGAATAATGCAGTTGCACTGCGGCATCGACGTCATTATCTCTTAGCCTTTTGTTATTTCTTTTTCATTGAGACCAACATGCATAAAACACTTGTAATTTTACTTTTGGCAGCGCAGACATAATTATTCGTGAGCTTGTCAATATCACGGTTTTATTCAAAGCACCAAGCATATGCAAGCATGATGCAGCCGTAATTAGTTTCTACCTTAAAGGTAAAGAATTAATCTTTGTCTTACTTTTCCCTTACTGTTTTCTTTTCGTTGCGACCACATGCATAAACAGTGGTGATTTTCTATCTTACAAAACAGAGGTTATATTCTTTTGTGACCTTGTCAATATTATCGTTGTATTCAATGCGCCGACGTGCATGCATACCAAATCGCAGTTTCTGCTTTGCGGCACGCTGCGTCTTCATTGGGCTTGCTAAAGCTATTAGAACTCTATAGCCTACTAATAAAAAGAAGCTTTTGTAAAGCGCGATTTCCCATGTAACGTACAAGCTATAAGACCGCGTGTCTCATCGCCGTAGCTCGGTGGTAGAGCGTTCGCCGATGAAACCAGGTTCGAATCCTGTGGTGGGCGAGATACAAACTGGCCATTTTCACTGTCCATCTTATCAGTGTGATGCTCTGATGGTTCAGTGTTGATTTAGGTGACTACCCGCTGCTCTTTAGGATGGTTACCACGTCTGTCATATCGCCAATGGTGGGTGTCGATGTTAAACTTCATGGTTCATTAAAGACCGTGTCAATCAAACAATCAGTATAGTACTCAGTCAGTTAACCAACCAGCCAACCAACCAAAACTCAATGAATCCATAAATCAATCAAGCGACACTCCTATCCTATCCTACCCTATCCTATCCTATCCTATCCTATCATATCCCATAACTCGGAGGTCGTAGGGGCACCACAGATGATCGTTTAACCAGCGTACTCCATCTTTCCCTATCCTCAGCAACACTCAATCAACAAAATAAATCAATGGACCAATCAATCACTGGAGTGTAATTTACTATTTGTTTTGTTTGTTTTCAAGATCCCACGTCATTTATTGTCCCCAGAAATTACGAGGAGATGTAGTTCTCAAGCTGAACCAAGAACAAAGACTTGAATGAATGTTATCAAAGTTTGCACTATACAGTTTTAGAGTCAAACAAGTAAGAGCCCTTTCTTTTTTTTCTTCTTCTGTTATTAAACCAACTGTTGTTGTTGTTCGTTTTCAGGTTGCACAACGGAATAGAGAGTGACAAGAGAGGGGGATAGAGTTGTTGAATCAGCAGCAGCGAGGATTGTGAAGTTTGCAGGGAAGAGGAGGGTGAGTCAGACCCCTCAACATGTATCTATACGCTGGAGTTCAGCTTCTCTGCTCCTCTACGTTTATGCTGCTGGTGAGTAATGCTCTTTATATCTTCCCTGTATCGTCACTCTGCTGTTCTTCGTGCTAGTCTTCACTAATTGTCAGGCTTTGTTCTTCAAGTTCTTTTGCTTGAAGTAGTTTTTTTTAGGATGAATGAATATTGTCACTCTGTGTGTTTTTGTGTGTTTGCGTACATGTATGTGTATGTACATATATATAGGTGTACATATGTGTGTGTGCGTACATATATGCGTGTGTGCGTGTGTGGTGTGTGTATTCGAGTCCTGAGGAGGACAGACATTGGAAGCCAAGGGCCAAGGGCAATGGGTTGATAGTGGCAACCATTAGGTGGGATTAATAAGAATTATTATTAGGTTTAACTTGGGTAAATTTCCGGTAAGGGTGGTTGGGCACAGAGTATTGAACACGTTTGGAGTGTGGGGATTGGTAGCCAGCCAGGGCAGGTGGGGTGGGAAAAGGAGCAGAGGATTATGGGATAGTTCTAGCGCTGAATGGCAGGCGCCTCCCACAGGGCCAAACAAACCGTTGGTTAAACAGCTCCTGTGATTTAATCGGACTGCAAACACTAAAGCGCCACTCGTACAGAAAAACCTGACGGGACGGTAGGAGATGGCTTTATAGAAAGCACGTTGATTGTTTAGAGTAGAAATTACTCTTGTCCCCTCTGTAAGCTTACTTGTGTCTGAATGAGAACGCAATCTTGTCCCTCTCTATGTGTACTATTGATAGTATGCACATATTATTGTGTCCGCATTGCGTTTACATTACAAATGTTATTGTCAGCTTTCTGTCAAACTATACATCTAATTGTCGTAATCCTGAAGCACATTAATTATTGTTGTCACCTCATAGCTCTGTACTGTTCAAGACCATACCTACCGAGATCCTAAGAAGCACAACAAAGTTTGTTGTTTTTTAAGTCAGAATTGAACCAGCGCCGCCTAATGCATAAGGCGTATAATTTGCTTTTTAGATCAATAAGCAATGCCAGCGCCAGGTTTTTAAAATTTTATTTCAGGGATTTATTTTTTTTTTCCAATTAGTGTTCTTTCTTTCTTTTCTTTTTTCTTCCCTTCCTTCTTTCTTTTTTTTTTCTTTCATCCTTTTCTTTCTTTCTTTCTTTCTTTCTTTCCTTCTTTTTTTCTTTCTTTCTTTTTTTCTTTCTCTCTTTTTATCAGTCTTTTTTTCTTTCTTTTCCCTTTGCTTCGCGGACAGCAAAAATTGTGTATTTATTTTAATAATGCTTGATTTTACGGGAGGGGTGGGGGGAGGAGGTTGTATTATTTTTTTTTTCATTTTAAAAGAAGTAAGACAGGTACCACTGTAAAGCCATAGCAAATTGGTTAGGGTTAGCGACAAGGTGTTGATTGGTTCCGATGCGGTCAAATCGCTGCAGGGAGGTCTATTGTTGTTGGCCTGTCCACTTGAGTCCCCAATGAAAGGCTGGCAACGACCTCTCTCGGCGCCGCTAGTATCGAGGGGTAAGGTTCCTGAAGGCGCCCTAGTAAGACTTACACGATTCCCATTAATTATCACGTTTGAGATCATATCCATACTATTATTATTACATGAGCGTGTTCTAATCCTATGCATGCGGGGGGATTACCAGACAATCGCCACCCGGTTCATCGCCAACGAACAATCGCCACCAATTCCATTGCCACCCAGACAATCGTCACTTAGGGCAATGGCCACCCGGATTATAGCCACCTGGGACCATCGCCACCGGAAATTGCAAATGCCATCTTGTCTTAAAATGATAACCCATACATTTGGTACTGAACACAAAGCAAACACACCTTGAGTTTGGGTTTTGAAAGTTTATATTCAGTCAAACTGTAGAAAGGATTGCAGCAGACTTACATGACTGACGGTGCGTTGTCTCTGCATGTTCGGATGTTGATGGCACTCCCTTTCCTACCCCCCAGATAACGTCATTGACGGGTTTGTGGAACTCACAAATGAATGCTCAGATGAACTTAAACTAGTGGTTGAATACTTTGAGTCAACGTACATCGGGAAGCGCCATCGAAACCGGAGTCCGAGGCCTTCTCTCTTTCCATTTCCTAGCTGGAATGTGCACGACCGAGCTTACCAAGACCTAACAATCCATCAGAAGGTTCCCACAACCGTCTTGCTGCAAACCTCGCGTGCCAACACCCAGACTTGTTCAAACTGATCGAGGCTCTGGTGCGAGAAGCATCTTTTTCTCCAATAAACGTCACACATGCTCTCATCGGACATCCACCTCCACCAAAGCTCAAGAAATACAACGACAAGAAGCGTATTGAAACAATGCTTGAGAAATACGACACAATCAACAAACTGACTTTTCTGGGAGTGATGTCATATCGATGGTGGTGTAGTAGTAGTAGTAGTAGTAGTAGTAGTAGTAGTAGTAGTAGTAGTAGTAGTAGTAGTAGCAGTAGTAGCATTTGGGTGTGGGGGAAAAAATAACTGCATTGTCGTGCTCTCAGTGATTGGCTGGACAGAACCTCATTTACTCTTTCATATCAAATTGTTTGCTATTTTAAAAATGGGTGTGAAATGAGAACAACAGGTGCTAAAATGTATCTCGATAGATCACAGCCTTATACCCTCGGATGAGGGTTTTAATCGAGGTGCACGCGAGCATTGTATTGCAGGGATCCTAACGCTCATGTCAAAGACGAGCGAGGGCCAGATACAAAACAACACGGCCCCAGCAAGAACTACGCCTCATTAATTTTATTCTCCATGTTTATTGGTGGATGCAGTTGCCGGGCTTTTGCAGAGAACCCGGATTTCAGCGGCATGGGCGACAGTTATGATCCCAAATCCCGGAATCCTCGTTGACGTTCGCAATTCAATCCTACGGGTTACATAAGAACTGGCATTAATTAAGATGTCGCGGTATTCAAGTAGTATAGTGGTAAAGAAACGGAAGACATGGCTGTGGTTGTTGACCTACCCACTCGTATTTCCAGTGAAAGGCTATGAAGCTTTGTGGCCTATACCTCTTTAAGACCACAACGGTCCCGCTAAGCTGTTTAACTTTGACCAAGACTTCCCTCGGTGTCCCTAGCACCAAGACGAAAGTTTACAGAATGCGCATCTGACCTTGAAAAAAAAAGTTGTGACCATATCAATTGATCATTAAAGGATGGCGAGGGTGGGGATCGGGTCAAGGGTTACCGTTCAGGCACTAAGCTACTGAGTTCCTGCATGACCATAATAGCTTGCAGAAGCCCGAATCGCTTGTTTGTTTCATTTAAATGTTCACGTCTTTTCACTAAATCACAATTTCAGCAATGGACAATTTCGCCCTTCCTGAATCAGCAGCCCGTTTTGTTTTCTTTTCAAAATGATTCCTCTCACTTACCTACCCTCTTTCCACACGCACGCACCCACGCACGCACATCACCCAACCCTCACACCCTCAGTGCGTCCAATGCGTCCTACACAAACACATACAAACATTTATTAATAGGTCATTCAGTCATGGCAATGGCAGTAGAGAACGCGTATTGATTGGAATCTCATGTGATGCACTGTCCATGATATAGGCTACGGGAGGACGTCTGGGCGTTTACTCTGACGTGGAGCATTACCTGATTATTCCGGCACTCCAAAGGTCGGTCTACTGTTACGATATATGGGTGTTGTGAGGCATATTGGTTGATGGTTGATGGATTGTGAATGCCGTCAATCTCTACCTTGCGCTTTATTTACTTATGTATTTAATTATATATTTATTTATTTTATTTTATTCATCATGCAGAGTGTGTCTTGGGCAAGAAAGACCTGGCAGGGCCCAATCCTCTCCAGGCTGTTGGCCACAGCCGCTATCCACGAATACAGTGTGGCTCGCCTTGGCCCCGAGCACGTGGTCGTTGAACCTGTAGTAACATGAGGTTCCTCCGTGGGTGGACAACATTCGAGAATGGTCTGGTTTGACACTGAGCGAAACAGTCAGGGTTGCTGAGAACAGGGAAAGATGGAGTACGCTGGTTAAACGATCATCTGTTGTGACCCTACGACTTCCGAGTTATGGGATAGGATAGGATAGGATAGGATTTTATTTTATTTTATTTAGCGCTTTTCAAGCTCAGGAACTGCTCATGGTGCTGCCCGATACGGGATTTAACTTTGCTGTGGCATGGTTATTGTTGTCCAGTAGGATTGGTGCGCTCGTCCTGGGACGTGACAATCTACGTAAACGCAGCAGGTGCGCGTCCAGGCCCTTAATCCTTGCTTCCAGCACAGTTCGTGCTTTCTGTGAGCGTGCCTGGTATTGTACCTCTAGCTTAGTATTATACATGAAGTTTGCTCACAGGTGACACTGTTTGTGCCCACGGTTGCAACTATCGTGCCTCTCGCGAAGAATCTTCGCTTCCAGGACAGTAAAAAAAAGGTGTTATAAGAATTCTCTTGCCTTGCTCACAAATTTTTACGTATGCTTGTTACATGGTAGTACGCCATTGCCGTATATTAAGCTTATTTGCGCGTACCGGTGAAACCATGCGCGTACTTGCACCAAGTGAGCGACTTGGTTTTATCGTCGCTTCCGGCATAGACTCAGTTTTATCCTCGTTTCAGGCGGTAGTGTTAGTTGTGCATACCTCGTGTCGCACTTCAGGCGGGGTATTAAGTTTTGCATAACGGTATTTAAGGCTAAACATTGCGAGCACCTCTTTGGCATTTAGCGTGATTATGTGCTTTGTATAATCAGGAATATTCCGATTCTAATTGTTTGTCCATGCATGTGAATGATATAAGTATAGTTTTTGTACATCACCCGTGTTGTGGTAGGAGTTGACAAATTAACTTGTTGTTGTTGTTGCTGTTATTGTTTTTGTTCATCATCGACATCATCATCATCATCATCATCATCATCATCATCATCATCATCATCATCATCATCATCATCATCATCATCATCATCATCATCATCATCATCGTCGTCGTCGTCGTCGTCATCATCATCATCATTACCGGTGGGGGCAAGCGTATTTATAATCACTGCATCAATGCACCAGACACAATAAGCCTCGAACTGTAACAAACTAACATATTATTCACCAGTACAGCCATATTCATCAGTACATCAGTATATCTTACATTAATAAGATATATAACATTTATACAACCAGGAACAACAACAATATCATTTGTTAATCGTGTAGAAAGAAAGCTTATTTACTTGCAGGCCCACCCAATACCACTCGTGCGGTTTTCTTGACTGCAGATCGAGACAGTCAAATCAAAGATAATCAATGATGCCCTGATCAAAAACCACCCACATAGATCTGATCATTATCGATCACGATGTCTGCACTGTATCAGCGACAAGACAAGAAACATTGTGACATTCAAAGAACAATCCAAGGTTAATGAGAATTAATGCTAGTGATAGTGATATGATAGTGTGATTGTTTGTAATATACTTTTGTTTCTAGGCCAGACTGTGATTGCTTTTATCCATTGAAGATTATCCAAGGTGTTCGTCGTCGTTCCGTTTCGACATCAGACCACTGTAATTACGTTTTGTTGACCCCACTTAACGTGTCAGACTAGGTGTATCTCTTGTCTGCCCTTGTACTTACATTGGAGAGACGAGTACAAACATCGGAATACCCAAAACGGCACTATTAATTTAATTCCACTATAAAGATTTGTTTTTAAAAACATAGTCATAGTGTTGTTGTTTTTTTAAATATTTATAGAGTAAAATGTTACAACAGGCGATCGATAATGACATTGTGCCGAGATAACAGCAGTCTACACTGATTATGGACACATGTATCAGTTTATTAAAAACAAAAGTTGAAACGTTTTCTTTTTTATTACTGGAGAAAATTGGCTTTAAAAATTTTTAATAGATGACTACCCTATTCTAGCCGATTCTGTTATTACTGTCGTGACTTCATATAATTTCAGCTTCCTTGCTCCCATTTCCCATTTTCACACTCCCAACCCCACACTATTGTCCATGCAGTGTCGCCTTATTGGCACGTTACAAAACACGATCAAGGTACAGGTGACAGACTCAACTAAACACCCACACAGCTCGGTCGAGAAGACCCAGTAGTACTTTAACACTATACAGTGGTTTGGCTCTGTGTGTGTGTGTGTGAGTATGTGTGTGTGTGCGTGTGTGCTTTTTTGACAATAAAATGTTTTGATGTATTGCGGGCAAGTGGCTGCGAAATGGGTTTATTTCTGACTTGCCAACAGAAAGTGAACAGACGGATTGGAACTACTACCGCTGATAGGGCGAGAGGAATGTCAACAGGGATTGGCAAGGAGGTACTTGATGTCAGCCAAACTATGTCGACGATCACTAAGTAATCAGGCTTTATCAACCTGCAGGACACAACAATCGCAGGGTTTTGATCTGACTGAATAGTAAGAGACGGGGACCGTAGGACACAACGCTCAAATCTCCAATTCGCTGTTGGATGCTATCAGGGACCAACTCACGCCAGTGAGCTTACCACGTTGGAAAGCGTGCTTGCTTGCGGGAGCTATCAGAAACCAACACACGCAAATCAACATTCCACGTTTTAAAGATGCCGCGGGAGATTGTTTCGTCCTTGATATATTTAAGTGTGCTTGTTAGTCGCGTGTTTATCAGTCTGGCTGCCAATTAAGATAAGTGCCTGGCAGCCACCCACCCTGCCAGTTTATACGCCAACACCCACAGCCACTTCATTCATATTATTTTCGCGCGCCTAACAATAGCTAAAACGACTCTTTCGCTCACTCCTTTTCGCACACACTGAACAGATTTTAGTTAGGCATTGTTTGTAGGGTCCAGCGGACTGCAAACTGAACAGATGGAATGACTGATCTTTCTCCTCACAGTTTTTTTTGTCGCACATGGTTCGTTGTTTTTTTAACGTCTTTTTCGTCGAAATAATAAGAGGCACACTCGCACGCTCTTTATCTCAAACCATTTTGTACACACTGAAGCGTTGTAATGACTCTTTGTTTTTTTTTTTTCCTTTTCTGTTTTGTCGCACACTTACGAATTATAATTGCGACTTTATTTATTCAGATAAAAATCTTCATTGTTGAAGAAGACGTTTGGTGAGAAGGACACTGAAATGAAAGTTACGACTCTTCTTGTTCTTGTTGTTGTTCCTCTTCTTTGACTCCAACAGCCAACTATGATACTAGAAGCCAAATGTACTGCCCTGGTGGCGAATCAGCAAAAATCTGTGTTCAGTGGTCAACACATTCTTTCGAGTACTAACACTTGTCATTATGGACAATGATGATGGCCATGACACCAGCTTTGACCAGTCAGCTTGTAAACAAAATGTTTAAGTGACCATCACCTGGCATCGCCATAGGCAACGAGGGTCTAGGTATGCAGCAATCAATGTTGATGACCACCAGAGACCTTAATGGCAAACGTACTTCGGTCTCAGCTCAGCGATTACCCTGACCACCGGCGATTTTGCCTGCGTCTGCAGAAATGTTAAACTTGTTTTGGGAGATGGAGAGAGAGAGAAAGAATTTGACTTGCAATACGCCTACAACTATCTACACGCCGAAGGGCATGAGAAAGAGAGAGAGAGAGAGAGAGAGAGAGAGAGAGAGAGAGAGAGAGAGAGAGAGAGAGAGAGAGAGAAAGAGAGAGAGAGAGAGAGAGAGAGACTTTACAGACAAACAGACAGACAGACAGACAGATAGACAGATTGCAGTGATAATTTGCCTAACTACAAATCACGGTTGAATGCGTCACTTCCGCGATCACTAATGCGTAACTACGGTAGTTAAAATCGTCATCATGGGCAAAAATAACGTATGTATAATATAAATAGTTGCGTTAGGTACACTTGTGAAAGGGGTGATGGTTATAAAATCAACTTAATGACGACGGTGATGATGTAACGACCCCCTCTTATACCCCCCTACCCCCCCTCTCCCTCCACCTCTCCATTGCCATAGCTCAAGTGGTAGAGCGTTCGCCTGGCACACCGATGACTCGGGTTCGAATCCTAAAACTTCAATGTTAATTCTTTCTTCGTTAACGACCTTGCTGGGATTGCACTTCTTAGCGTATTAAGTTTAAATGCTCACTTCTTCTTCTTCTTCTTCTTCTTCTTCTTCTTCTTCTTCTTCTTCTTCTTCTTCTTCTTCTTCTTCTTCTTCTTCTTCTTCTTCTTCTTTCTTGTTCTTGTTCTTGTTCTTGTTCTTCTTCTTCTTCTTCTTCTTCTTCTTCTTCTTCTTCTTCTTCTTCTTCTTCTTCTTCTTCTTCTGCTTCTAGTTATAACACATGCATTTCCTGATGTACTTGTAGGTCTTACAGTGTGAAAGTGACTGATGAGGCTTAACATGTATGCTACAGTGTCATGAAGGCAACAATGGCGAACTATTTTAATTATGATCCGAAGCCATCCATTACTGTCATAATCGCACTTTCTCCGGTCTGAAGAAAACGCGCTATGTTGCGCGAGAAATGTGTTAGTGTGACAACACAGTCATAACACATTACTTAATACACGTGTCCACTCTCTATGTCCTTGCGTTCCGCATCCTCTACAATCTAGTCCATGTTTTAGTGGTATTTTATTTCATCGTTTGTATACTTAATCGTCCTCAAATAGCGCTTTCTCAGCTCAAGAGCTGCTCAAGGCGCTGGCCGATACAGGATCTAACTCAAGCCGCCCGAGACGCCCACTTGCAGCCTTTGGGCGCATATTCTGACGTCCAGACCACTGAGCACAATCGTGGACGACCGGGGATGGGGGAAGAAATGACCTAGTGCTTGCTGGGTGTGTTTGTTTAGGCGGCATTCACCCTTATAGGATCTGAGCGTCAGTAGATCTTTAATGTCAGTGTGTGGAATGCGTGCGTGTACGGACTAGACCTTGGTTTATACTCTCATCTAAATGAGTAGGAGCGGCAGTGTTTCAATTGCTTTTTTTTTCTTTCCCTCCCCCCCCCTTCCCTCCCCTTTCCCCCCCCCCCCCCTCCCTTTCCCCCCCCCTTTCCCCCCCCTCCCTTCCGCTCCAGGTCGTCAACCAGCTTTGAATTACTGTCCATAGGGGTGCGATGTTATCGCTTGATATTCAATGCGGCAGCTGTTTTCATCTCTGGGTACACCACTGTGTCAGCTAAGTTTCATGGCCTTATTATTAGTTTTGTATGTTTCGTCACTCAGGCCGCGCCGTCAATCGGCTTCGAACCACTGCGCAGGCGGCAATGTTATCGTATCTTCTCGTAGTATACACCAAGGAGCCAACTGCGCACTTTGATGAACAGTCCCTGTGAAGTGGATGACCTACACGCAAGGGCTCAAAGTCAAGTAAATCCTCCCTTATTTCAGCCCCTCCCAAAGAAAATAGTA
>CM072513.1:30874945-30882445 GCA_036898135.1 Oncomelania hupensis
TGAGACGCGTACGATAGATCGGATCATTTTATTTGCAAAGCATGCAATAATAGTTGGTTGTTTTATTAACGTCTTTTTTTTATCAAGATAATAAAGACCTTACATACAGATTCACGCATTTAAACAGACATACATGAACACATACATACACACAGGTACTATTACTATCTCTCTAACATAACAATAACAATGTCAGTTAAATGAAACGAGCGACTGGAGAATTGATTAAAGCTTTTGCCAATCCCACACTTAATTCATTGCTAATGTTTTTAACTGATGTGCAATAACAAAGTGTAGTTATCTTTGATTTGATTTCGCGTTGTTGCAAGAACAGGCTTTGTATAATGTTGATAATTTTCGTGGGTCGATATTGTTGAGGATTTTCTGGAGTTATTTGTTTATTATCGACCGAAGCTTCCAGATAGATCTCGTAATAGCTAAGCGATTCTCTCAACATAATGATGTAAGACAGTGCATAGTTCCGGTGACGAGTTTTATTTTGATTAGGTGTTATAGCGTCTTGCTGTAATGTTCGAACTTTTTCTCGATTGCAGAATATAAGTAATGCACTGTCTGCTTGTAGGAGTGATTTATGATGCTTGTTGCTGAGTGAACAGGCTGCGTGGATAAACGAATTCGAGTTAAACTTACCAAGATTCAAGCATCGGGGCTGAATCAACTATTGATAAATGAAGGTGTAACGATCATCATCATCATCGTCATCGTCATCATCATCATCATCATCATCATCATCATCATCATCATCATCATCATCATCATCTATTACCAATAACAAGAATTAACACCTTTCCCTGAGGAGAAGCTTAAAGAACATTTACACCCAAAAAGAAGTAAAAAAGCACAGCAACAACAGTGCATACTCCAGGAACAAAGAAAAAAATCATTATTATCTTCTTCTTCTTCTTCTTCTTCTTCTTCTTCTTCTTCTTCTTCTTCTTCTTCTTCTACTTTTACTTCTTCTTCTGCTTCTTCTTCCAACGATTTGATAAACCGTTGTAAAATAACTTAATGTCCTGTTCATGTCTGTTTTACCAGTGAGAGTGTGTGCATGGTCGTTGACCTTGGTGACTTTGGATTATATTAGTTAAACTACTACTACTACTGCTGCTGCTGCTGCTGCTGCTGCTGCTACTACTACTACTACTACTACTACTACTACTACTACTACTACTACTACTACTACTACTACTACTACGAGAGCGCCTACTCAGTTTTCTTTCCAGGTTGCGACGCCAGGATTTAAGGTGTTATAACAAATCTCATACAACACGGCCGTCGGGGAATCTGAACACAATCCAACAGTAGGACCCCAAAGCACGTGGCGTCAATTGTTTCCAATCAGCCAACAGGTGTTTTCGCGTCACCTCACCTGTGACCCAGTGGCGACCCGATTCCTGGCATTCCTAGCAGCATACAGTTCTCCATTTCTCGCATTCCTAGCAGGCTTGCCCTTCTCTCACACAGAGAGACCTTTTGCTAGCAGCATGGGGTGTGGCGTTATAATATCTAATCTTTTGCGATCTGTCTAATGTAGTATATATAATGTAAGATTTGTGTCTGCCTAAATAGTTACTAAGGCTCGCAAGTTTTAATTTTGGTCAAGATGTTATGATATAAGTGTTTTCCCCCACTGTTATCTCTGACAGATGTAGTAGGCATTATGTCGGTTTTTTTTTCTCTTTATCTGTAACTCCAGCTGAGCACACGTGCTGAAGATTTACAGCTTAACCCTTGTAAAGATTCTGTTTTCTCCCTTTGCTTTTTATTTGTTTTTATTCCTTTTCCTTTGATTGTAGGTTTTTGCTCTCCTTTGAGATTGTAATGCTTTTGAATACAGTCTGGATAGTAGAGTAATGCTTTTGAATACAATTAGGCTTTTCGGTATTCGTGCAGTCGGTTTGATACCTACGAACTCGGTTGTGTGCTTTTAAAAGGGCCAGGGTAACAAGGATGTGTGTATGTGTGGGTGTGTGGGTGTGTATGGGTGTGTGTGTGTGAGCGTGTGTGTGTGAGCACGTGGGTGTATGTGTGTGTGTGTAACAATAGTTTTTTTTGCAAATTGCATTGTTATCACTTGAAAGGATGACACCATGGACAGAAGTTTCTCAAAGCAACAATTAAGCGTTTGAATGTTAGGCTGTCTCTTAATGGTTTCTATAAACCAAACAAATTTGCTTACTATACACACTTTCGGTGCTAACTTTAGACTCAGATTTGATGTCAATAATACAATCATATTTAATAACGTTTAATTAAACAAATGAGTTTGTCGATTTATGTCATCAAAAGCGTACTTTTTGTATCTTATTTTTTCCCCTACTGGGGCAACACTCAATGTGAATTTGGAAAAGGATTTGTGACGCTAAAATGTGTGATCTTAGGGCCCTTTAAGGCTTAGCGGATCTACTTGTAGTAGTCACGTTTAAATGCTACACATTCGGGAGCTATACACGCGATAAACTGTTGTTTTTTTTCTTCTTCTGCATGGATCGTATTATTTGCAAACGATATAATTATGTGGGCTAGTAGCTCGCTAGTGTGCCAACGCTAATAGCAACAAGCCTGTGTTTTCATTAGGATGTTGTATTTTCTTTTGAACTCATTTGTAAGATTTATTTAGTGTTGATATATACGACCGCACTCAGTCGGGTGTTGAGTTAGGTCATTGCAGGTATTAAGGTGAGTTGAAAGGAGTAATTTAGTTCGATTTATTTTGTTTATCTTTCTTTTGATCTTATGTACGTGCTTGCAGGAATGTGGCATTCCTGGGTTGTTGTTTTTTTAAATATTGGCTACGAGTCACAGCTTGCGGGCAAAACATGACTTTACATGTAGATAATACTTAAAATATCCTTAATTTGGCTTTGCATTGAGTAACCTATGATAGAGAAAAATAACGTTAGGTTCTGGTTTCGTGTGAAGTTGTTTTAAGAAAGGGTCTCCCTTGTTTGCCGTGATGATTAATTTCATGTTTATGGGTCTGGATACTTTAAAACTTACTGCTACTGTGGATTTTCTTTTTAAAATCGGATTAATAAATGTGAAAGAATTATAATGTTATATCTTTTTTCGTTTATTCGTTTATATAATTTATTCGTTCATTATGCTGTTGTCTTTGTCAAGTTTCGTGCTTATATTAATATGTTGCCCCACGTGTCAAATCTCCTTGCATAAAAATGGGGACAAGAAATCCTCTTGCATCATGTATTATTAATACATACGCATAAATCGTTGTATGTTATGGAGGGTTGGGGTGGGGGGTATGAGGGGGTGGAGATAGAGTACGGGATGTCAGTGCGAGGGGGGAAATAATATTAATCTCACTCGGTAAAAAGACAGTCTCCATTGTCCCCGCCGATGGTTTACAGGACCTCATGCTGAGGCAAGCGAGGTCACTCACATAAAAATAGCCGCCGGGTGTCTGTCAGTGTGACCCGGAAATGATTCTCCAATACATAACTGGGCGCCGTTCTCCTGGGAGGGCGACCCGTTGATGCGGATTAATAATTATATAGTAACAATAATACTGGGCAGTTCGGTGCATATATACGCTTTTATAGCTACAATTGTGTCGAGCCACGTTTATTATTAAGACATTTGAAATGTCTATTCTAACATGTAGCAATGGCGCTAGCTGTTAGTTCGGAGTTGGACGCTGATAGATGAAGAGGCGGGAGGTTAGGAGGATAGGAGGGAGGAGGGGGCAGAATGGGAATATGAGGAAGAAGAAGAGGGGTCAGGGAGGCGAAGGAGAAAAAAAAAAGAAAATGAAGAAAGATGGGTGCTTTGCCGAGTCTCATGCTCCTGACACAAGCATTAACATTTCGTAAAAGCGAAGGTAAGAAAGAGAAAAAAAAAGAAGAAGAAGAAGAAGAAGAAGAAGAAGAAGAAGAAGAAGAAGAAAAAGAAGAAAGAAAGAAAGAAAGAAAGAAAGAAAGAAAGAAAGAAAGAAAGAAAGAAAGATGATGATGATGATGATGATGATGATGATGATGATGATGATGATGATGATGATGATGATGATGATGATGATGATGATGATCTAGAAAAGTACAGCGTCCTGAGTGCAGTGCCATCAAGACTAAACAAGGGAACAAGGAAATATTGTTCATCAACTCTCCTAAAATCTAATATAATCGATTTTTGCCACTTTACTTCAATTCTCCAGCAGTTGCCCTCAATTTCACCCTCGGGGCTAAACCAACACCAACATCTAATTCTGGAGCCCGCAGACCGGCTGTGGCCATTACGTTATGTTTATGCAACTAAAAGTCTGAAACTCTTTAAAACTTCATATGAGACCTACCTGTTCGATCCCACCTGTTCTTTCAAATGGGGGTGTTTTCTGACTTGCTCTTGCCAGTTGTTTGTGGTGAATTCAAGAAGTGAAAGTTGTCATGTATGACACTAACGTGTTTATTCTGGCTTACCTGGCTGTTGAACATACACACGCACACACACACACGCACACACACATTTTTGTAGAAACGAAGTTGTGATGACTGTCGTGAAACTCTAAATACATTATTTTGACACACTTCACATTTTTTGACATTATTGTGACATTTTCCATTTTTTGAAGCTATCCCTAACCTTAACCCTAACCAAAACTCTGATCCTAACCCTAACCCTTAACGTAACCCTAAGCCTAACACAGCCCTAACCCTAACGGAACACTATTTTGACGTCAAAATAACGGGGCCGTCAAAAGAAAGTACGTAGAGTTTCAAATGTATGTCAGAGTAACGTCGTTTCTACCTGCCCACGCACGCACACACACACACACACACACAGACCGAACAATCTTCAGCGTTGACGAATACAAGGTGTTCCACGCTGAATAATTCATGTGTTTAGGTTAGACATCGGAGATGTAATAATGGATGTAGGGACTGGGTTTTCCTGTGTATGGTTTACGCAGCAAATAGACTGTTATGCGTCAGCAAATGTTAGCACCAAGTCGATAATCTACAATATCCAGTGTATCATCAAGCAGGTTAGTCATTCCATCTCTCCCACCCCACCCTTCATTCCTCTTCTTGCTCTTCTTCTTGCTCTTCTTCGTCGCCCTTCTACTTTATTATCAATAGCAAGGATCAACAGTAAACACGACTGTTACTCTCCTCTTTAAGTATGAACACTACTACTACTACTACTACTACTACTACTACTACTACTACTACTACTACTACCCCCGTTGGGGTGCCGGAGGATTCAGTATAAATAGTATCCCCACTTTCTGGAAATTTAGTGCTTTAAATTCCCACTGTCGCTGTCTTTCTCATTTGCTCTTTCTCATTCATGCTCCGTTCTATCAATCTGCTATACTGTCTTCTTCTTCGCTAGACCAGTCATCTACCTTTTTTCTTGAAAACTCTTCCGGGTGGTACTAGGGCTTCCTATTATGTTATTATTTAGTAATGTAGGCATTTTATATGTATGTATTTTGTTGATAATATATAATGATGTTTGTATTCTATTTTGTTTTTGTAAACGGGGGTTCGATAAATAAAGCAATAATCTTGTATTGTATTGTAATTAGAGTACAGCCTCAGCGTCCCCTGCGTGGGATGTCTTTATTGTAAAGTGGCTGGCTGGTGGAGAGCTTTCAGTTTTACCACTAGGGTTGTTTCAGCAGATCTTTTATGCAGATCAGGGGTTGTCCGGTCCAGTTTGGCTCGGAAGAGTCCGCTAGACCTAAAGCAATAATAATGTAATGTAATGTAATACTAATACTTCTGCTACTACTACTATTACTACTACTACTACTACTACTACTACTACTACTACTACTACTACTACTACTACTACTTGTGCTGTCCCCGAGACTTAGTGTAAAATGAACATTGAAATGTAACGTCTCACCCACCATACTATCCCAGGGATGAGGGGGTAGAGGGCTTAAATAAACGCTGAACCCCCAGAGCAATCACACTGCTAGGATGGACAGTTAAGCATGCTTACTTTTATCTTGCCCTCCATCGGATTGGAACCTGGGTCGTCGGTATGCCAGACGAACACTCTACCACTGAGCTAACGGCGATGGGTCAGCTTAGTGTATTACGCAAGCCAGGCCCAATGAAGCTTCCTACGTCAGGCGCAGCGCAATTTATTATCCGCATCGCCCGTCATTCATAACCGCGTTCGTACCTATATAATTATACACCTTCCACCTCTCTTGTAGCGCTTGGCACGAGAGACGACTGATGAGCAAATGCCAGAGATAATTCCTGACATGGCGCACTTTGTGTTGGGATAGAGAAGGAGGAGGAGAAGGAGGAGGCTGGTGTTGTGGTCGCTAGCCGTGATGTTGTGGTTTTGATAGAGGTGTTAGAGAAAGAGACGTTCTTGGTAATAATTATTTTGCACGGCTTATCTTGGTTTTTACCAGCTCAACGTATCTATATCGTGGTGATTTACAGCTTCAACACATTGCCGTCGTGTTGGGCTTAAGTTTTGAAACTGGGCTATATTTGAAATAAGGGATGGTGTAATAAGTGAGACCCAAGGTAAATGTGCCTGCCTCAATCGCTTCTTTAACCAAACTGTCTATATTAAACATAATAATTACCTTTAGATTATTCCCCAATCCCCGTAACCCCACCCGTACGATATAAGACCTTAGCCCTGCCTATCTGGTGATGTGTGAGAGAGTGTGTCAGCATCTGCCACAACATTACCTGTCAAAGATGAAAATAGCTCTGGAAATCAGCATTTTGGCATTTTCGGCAGCGCTGTCTTTTCACGACTTTCGGCCTCACCCCTTCAAACTCAAAACTGTCTAGAAGGAGAGCAATGCTTTTTTTGTGGTTTTTATTTTAATAAGCGATCTTCGGAGAACGAGCCTAATAATACTTAGTAGTGACCTAAAAGCGTTATGTTAGAAACAGCCTTACACGCAGGATGGATTTGTAATGTATACCATATAATAACACTTATCCAAGCAAGTACCAGAATTTGATAGCTTTTAGAATTTTTTTTTAATTCTCCAGCTAACTTTTATGTTTTACTGCATACATTATTATAACTCGAGCGTGATTGAGTGGTCTTAAATGTCTTGGGTTCAATCCTGACTTTAGCGAACTATGTGCGTGCTGGGAATAAGCATACATACAAGAATAATCAATCCTACTCAACCGCCTGCGTTTACGAGGCATTGAACACGTTAAGACGAAGTACGTGCTTCGATCTACCAAGTCAGCTAACAATATTCAGCATTAAACCGCCTACTATGACTATATGACTGGCTTGTAATACTCCTCCTCATTTTGAATTCGTCATCGGAAAAAAAACAACAGAAGGAGAACCTGTGTGTACGGTTTCGGCTTAAGAACAGCTAACTTTGCACTTATTTAATAACAACTATCAGCAACAACTCCCAGCCTCACCCAAAAATAATATCCTCTTTATGCCGGATGTTGTCACGAACTGACAGATCTTCCTCGCTTACCTGTATGCGTTTGGGGAATTTTTTTCATT
>CM072513.1:30884945-30897445 GCA_036898135.1 Oncomelania hupensis
CCGTCCCTTTTTGTTTGTTTGTTTGTTTGCGATGTATAGCCCATACAAACAAAGATCACATCAGATTGAAATCATCCGCATAAAGTGAAGATATAATTTTAAACCATATATAGCTGCTCAGCGAACTGATTGATACAATGATCTAGTTCGAATCGCCCGAGACGCCAACTTGCTGCCTTTGGCGCATCGGCTGACGCTCAGACAACTGAGCACAATCCAGGGCAAGAGGCGGGAAAGGAAGAGAGGAGACCTATAGTGCTTGCTTGGTGCGTTATTGTAGCTGCGGCGCTCACCCGTCTATGACGTGAGCGTCTCAATCTGTTAAAGTCCGAGCGATATAATTTTGATTAATATTCAAAGTTTAGGGTTGTGTGCGTTGTTGTTGTTGATATTGTTGTTTTTCAAGACTCAAGACACAGTTTATTTTGCTTTACAAGAACATACCATTTGCGCAAAGACAATAAAATCAGATCATGAAACTGTGCTTGAACACCAAAAGGAAATGGGATTTTAATAAAAGACCGAGCAGGGAGATAACTGTGGGAAAAGCTATTTGTAGTCTGGGTGATCTTTCCTGATGACCTATGCGCTGGCGGAGTCAGCACGACGTGACACCGTCTTCCACAACGTAGTGTCAACATTTGCACTTCCTTCCCATTGCTGTGTGTTACACTAATTATCACATCAGCTGCACACAAAATGGGAGGAAAGAGATTGTGAAGAAAGAAAGGAGAGAGAGAGAGAGAGAGAGAGAGAGAGAGAGAGAGAGAGAGAGAGAGAGAGAGAGAGAGGAGAGAGTATGTATGTCTAGCTTCATCTTTCTTCCTGCCTCTCTGTCTCTCAAGTTATTCCTTTTTCTCCTCTTCCTTCACCTATACCTCCATTTCATCCCCCTCCTCTTCCTCCTCCTCCTTCCCCTCCTCCTCATCATCTTTCTCATCACCTTGTTCTTCTTCTTCGTCGTCTTCTTCTTCTTTTTCGTTTTAGTATGTGTGGATGGAAGTCTGCCGTGAACTGACAAAACCGAGCAAGTCCACAAAACCTACTTTCGAGAAAATCGACGTTTTGTGTTGCGCTATATTACGCGATCGTTTCTGGAAGTTTAAGGGCATATTATAATGCAATTCCTCGATTTAAGAGTGCATACCTTGAATGTTAAAGAAATGTTTGATAGATTTGATGTTTTAAGACTATTTGTGGACTTGCTTTGTTTTGTCAGATTATTCTTGAGATAGATCTTTGTTGAGAACATGACAAAACCAAGCAAGTCACCCGCTTGGTTTTGTCAGTTTATTATTGAATTAAATCCTTGTTAAAAAAAATTCACAAAACCAAGTAAGTCAAATCCGCTTGGTTTTGCCAGTTTATTATTAAGTAAATCCTTGTTTTCAAAATTCACCAAACCAAATAAGTCCCATAGGCCGTTTCTTTCTTTGTTAAAAAGTCTGACGAGATGAGTCACAATATATGTTGGGTTTTGTAAGATGTGGATGCGGCAGTTACAGTGAGTGTATATGTGTGCCTGTTTATTGTTTTTAGCCATTCTTCACTTAATATTCCTGGGTTGGTATGCAGGAGTCATGGGTTTTTTTGCTCTCCCTTCAAAATAATATTAGATGCAGCCAATTTAATTTTAAAAATACAAAACTATTTTCCTTTCAGTTTCCTACTGTAGCGATTTTCCTGCCTTTACACCACGTGTATGTCTTGTATTTTGTTGCCCTTGTTGTGTGTCTGTAATATATTTGTTGCTGTTTGTTTGTGGGTTCGGGCACAGAATAGAATAGGCCCAACGTTTCCCGGCGTGTCGTAAGAGGCGACTAACAGGGGTAATGTTAGCACGGCATCACTGGGCGAAAGTCTTCTACACAGAAGTCACCGGCCAGGGCGAGGAACCTCACGTTGCTACAGGTTCAACGACCATTTGCTCGGGGCCAAGGCGAGCCACACTGTATTCGTGGATTTCGGCTGTGCCCAACAGCCTGGAGAGGATTGGGCACCGCCAGGTCCTTTTTTGCCCAAGACACACTACATGCATGATGACACTATCCACTAATTCCATACCGGATAGGTCGTCGCCCGGCTCAAGGACCGCGCCTTCCGTTGGCCACCAGGACGGAGGTGTTAAGTATGCTACTGATGGACAATTTAGCAAGATCCGCACGAGAAACAACATCGTCATAGGAACCTGGAATGTCAGGACCCTAACTGCGGAAGGAAAATTAGAAGAACTGGCCCACGAGTTGGACCGCTATCGATGGAACGTTTTAGGCATTAGCGAACTGCGCTGGAAAGGCCTAGGTGAAACAACGACAGACAAAGGCCACAAGCTCTATTTCAGCGGTAGAGATGACAGGCACGAACACGGCGTAGGATTCTTGGTCCACAAGAACATTCTAGCCACTGTCATGGGTTGCCGCCCAGTCTCCAGTAGACTCATTACCATCCGCCTCTTTCAACATCACCATCATCCAGACCTATGCCCCAACATCAGACTATGACGACAGCGAAATGGAGGATTTTTATGAAGATCTACAGGCGGTCCTTGACCAAGTGGCGAAGAAGGACATAGTCATAGTGCAAGGCGACTGGAATGCCAAGGTTGGCCGAGATGCGCACCACAACTGGGGAGACACATGTGGACCCCACTGCAACAACGAGACAAATGACAGGGGTCTGAGATTCTTGGAGTTTGCCAGATACAACAATCTGGTACTGGCAAACACGCTTGGTCTCCACAAAAACTCCAGACGATGGACATGGCACAGTCCCTGGGGGGGGGGGGGGGGGGCGGGAGCATCACAACCAAATAGACTACATCATGGTCAAGAAACGCTTCAGATCAAGCATCAACATTGGCAGGACACGCACTTTTCCAGGAGCAGACATCGGAAGTGACCACGATCTCTTGATGATGTCTTTCCGGCTCCACTTAAAGAGAGTAAATACTGCACTAGACTGAAGTTCGACCTGGACAAACTGCAAAACCCGGAGGTGGCAGAACTATTTCAGGCCACAATTGAATGGAAATTTGCAGCACTGCTCATTTTGGGGGCTGGTGAAGTAGATGTCAACACTATGTCCACCACCTTCAACTCAGCTGTGACAGATGCCGCCACTGAGATCCTTGGCAAGCACCGACCAAAGAAAAAGCCGTGGATCACACCTGAACTTTTGGATCTGTGTGATAAACGAAGAGAAATTAAAAAAAGAAAGAAAAAGAACACCTCACGGGGAGCTGATGTCTACCGAAAAATCAACAATGACATCCGAAAAGGCATGCGCACAGCAAAGGAGAACTGGATAGAAGATCAATGCCAGGAAATAGAGAACAGTCTGAACAAGAACAACAGCAAGAAGGCCTACCAGACTGTAAAGCGGCTGACAAGTTTCAAACATCCCAAAGTCTCCAAGATCCAAAGCAAGTCTGGCATATGCCTTACAGAAGAACAAGAAGTCTTGGACAGATGGACAGAGTACTGCTCTGACCTTTACAACCATACACCAAATGGAGACCCATCAGTTCTAGCATGTCCCGAGAACAGAGAAGAAGAAATCCTCCCAATTCTCCGGGAAGCAGTTGAGGCAGCAGTGCAATCGCAAAAGAAAGGGAAGTCAGCGTGAGTTGACAACATACCCGCGGAACTGCTACAAGCAGGAGGGGAAGCGATGATTGATGCCCTCACCATTATCTGTAACAAGATCTGGCAGAGTGGAGAGTGGCCTATACCATGGGCCCAGTCGCTAGTCATCACTCTTCCCAAAAAAGGTAACCTTCAGGAGTGTGAAAATTACCGCACCGTCAGCCTCATCATCCATCCCAGCAAGGTCCTCCTGAAAATATTACTCAACAGGTTGAAACCCCAAGCTGAACAAATCATAGTTGAAGAACAAGCAGGATTCAGGGCAGGGCGAAGTACCACTGAACAGATTTTCAACCTCAGAATAATCTGTGAGAAATTTCTACAGCACCAACAACATCTATATCATGTGTTCATAGACTTCAAGAAAACGTTTGACCGAGTCTGGCATGCAGCTCTATGGGCAACAATGAAAGCGTACAACATCAGACCTAAAATTATTGAAGTCATCAAAAACCTGTATGACAAGGCTACCAGTGCAGTCCTCCACAACAGCGCCATCGGGAACTGGTTCAGAACAACAATCGGTGTGCGTCAAGGATGCCTACTCTCTCCAACACCCTTCAACATCTTCCTAGAGCGCATCATGTCAGATGCTCTTGCAGATCACGAAGGCACAGTCAGCATAGGGGGTAGAGCAATCTCCAATCTTCGTTTTGCGGATGACATTGATGGATTGGCTGGAGAGGAACAAGAACTTGAACAGCTGGTACAGAGGCTTGACACCACCTCCAAAGCTTGTGGAATTGAAATAAGTGCAGAGAAGACCGAAATGATGACCAACAACACCAATGGCATCAACACGGACATCAAAGTCCAAGGCCAATCCCTCAACACAGTGCATAGCTTCAAATAGTTAGGAGCCATTGTATCAGACAATGGGTCCCGACAGGAAGTCCTCTCCAGGATCGCACAAACAACTGCTGCCCTGACAAGGTTGAAGCCATTTGGAAAGACAGGACCATCATTCTACATTCCAAAGTAAGACTGCTGCGCTCCCTTGTCATCTCCATCTTCCTATATGCTTGCGAAGCATGGACCATCACAGCAGATCTACAACGAAGAATACAAAGCATGGAGATAAGGTGCTACAGAAGACTTCTGGGCATTTTCTATACCCAACACATCACCAAAGACGAAGTCCGACAGACCATCACACAAGCCATTGGACAACACGATGACCTGCTCACAGTGGTGAAGAAACGGAAACTGGTGGTATGGCCACGTCACCAGATCATCAGGCCTTGCAAAGACTATTCTGCAAGGCACAGTGCAAGGAGGTAGAAGAAGAGGGAGACCAAAAAAGAAATGGGAGGACAACATTCGAGAATGGACTGGTTTGACACTGAGCGAAGCCATCAGGGCTGCTGAGGACAGAGTGAGATGGAGTATGCTGGTTAAACGATCATCTGTGGTGCCCCTACGACCTTAGGGTTACGGGACAGGATAGGATAGGATAGGATAGGATAGGATAGGATAGGATAGGATAGGATAGTTTGTTTGTTTGTTTCCACACCTCGTGGAAGTTGCCGCGTAGGCGGAAGATCTACAGGATCCTTCATGGTTGGCAGGAAAGTACATGAAGAAAACTCTTTTTCAAAAAGCCGAACACGTCCTTTGCTGACTGAAATTTCGCCATCATTTTCACAGGAAAATAATATTGCACAGCAGCAATAACATGGATTCTCACTGGTCCACTTCATCGTAAGGCGCTTTCTCATTGGTCGGGAGGACTTACTTTTCTTTGTCAGGTTATTGTAAAAAATGACGTCATCATGCCAACTCGAGCATCAGCCAGAGGATCGCCGAAACAAAATCGCAGGGGACTTGCTTGGTTTTATCAGTTTATTCCCCCACTTAAATTTTTTTTAACAAGGACTTACTCTATGATATCTCCAAATCTAAACATAGTTTGGATTTGATTTTTACAGGTAAGATGCGTCATTCTCTTGCAAGTTTGATGGCGCAAAAAACTCATTTTCGACCTTAGGTGGACTTACTCGGTTTTGTCAAATCACGGCAGAAGTCCATATATGAGTGGGCGAGTGTTCCCAAGTGTGTAAAGGTGAATGAGCATCCAAGTATGTGTGTGTGAATGTGTGTGCGTTTGTGCGTGAGTGCCTACGTGTGTGCGTCTATGTGCGTGAGTGTGTATGTGTGAACTGTGTGTATGCGTGCGTACTCTGTGTGTGTGTGTGTGTCCACACGGTGCTATATTATAGACAGAGCAAGCAGAAGACATACAGCGCTGTATTGTAGACAGAGCCAGAAGAAGACACACAGTGCTGTATTATAGTCAGAGCCAGCAGAAGACACACAGTGCTGTATTATAGACAGAGCAAGCAGACGACACACAGTGCTGTATTATAGACAGAGCAAGCAGAAGACACACAGTGCTGTATTATAGACAGAGCAAGCAGAAGACACACACAGAAAGCTTCCAAAATGTAGGTTAACCTAACAACTACGTTTGCCTTGGCGCAAATCTCAACGGTGGTCGGCTGTCCCAAAGAAAACGAGGGGATATGGTGCATAATTTGAAGGCGAGAGAGAGAGAGAGAGAGAGAGAGAGAGAGAGAGAGAGAGAGAGAGAGAGAGAGAGAGAGACGCTTTGACGCTTTGATAGTTTATTGTCTATAACTTCACACGTTTTTAAGACAAGGATTCGCAATCCCAATAGATTAAAACATTAAAACATTACCAAATTAAGACATATAGCAGCAAATAAACACAAAAGCAAAACAAGCAAATATTAAAAACACCTCTAGTATTAGAGCCACATGCCTAGAGAATTATTACAATACAAGGACGTACACTGAATTATTAAAAGGAATAAGAATTATCCTAAATACATACCGGTAAAAAAGGTAATAAATAAATTAAAAACGTTATTTAGGTAATGCATTCATTTTCCCACTCTTTTCTTTTCATTTTCTATCTTTTTCATACAGTATCATACTCAGATTTTTACGGGAGACGCAACACACTCATTCCGTCCTTAAATAGGCTACATATTACATAATAAATATACATTTGAGAGAGAGAGAGAGAGAGAGAGAGAGAGAGAGAGAGAGGAGTGATGGAGGGAGCGAGAAAATACCAATACCTTCTTATCTCAAATGAGAAAATACATTGTGCCAACATGATACACACGATGAAGAGAAGAGGTGAGAGAGCGAGAGAGAGAGACGGAGAACAGAAAGAAAAGGACAGAGAGAAGAAGGAGAACAAGAACAAGAAGATCAAGAAAGATAACGAATAAAGAAAGAAAGAAAGATCAAGAAGAAGGAAGAACAAAAACAAGAAGATCAAGAAAGATCAAGAAAGATAAAGAAGAAAGAAAGATCAAGAAGAAGAAGAAGAAGAAGAAGAAGAAGAAGAAGAAGAAGAAGAAGAAGAAGAAGAAGAAGAAGAAGAAGAAGAAGAAGAAGAGATAGAAAGAAAGAAAGAAAGAAAGAAAGAAAGAAAGAAAGAAAGAAAGAAAGAAAGAAAGAAAGAAAGAAAGAAAGAAAGCTAGAGGGGACGAGGGAGAGAGAGAGATGACGACGGTGACGACAATGATGATGATGATGATGTTGTTGATGATGATGATGATGATGATGATGATGATGATGATAATGATGATGATGATGATGATGATGATGATGATGACGTGAAGGAGGGATTTGTTCGCACCAGAAAGTAACAAAACCTATGTACAGTTGAGCTTGCTTGCATCAGGAAGCAAATCTACATCATTAATTCAGCATAAACTCCGGTTTGCTATAAACCATTGCTTACACTCCAATTTTTACCATTCGAAAGGTTTCTGCTCAGAAAACATGATTACGAGTTATTCAAATGAACAAATAGCATCAAACAAGTATACACTAGAAGACTAGATATTTCGGCATGGTTCATATTAGATGAGTTATAACAAAAACGTTTTATGAAATTTTGCTACCGATTTGGTTCTTTTAAAAACAAAGTGTATTAATAATGTTAGGTCAAATCCTCACCTCCACCCCCACTGCGCCTGATCTGATTCTGACCAGCTTCAACAATTTCAACAACTTTTGTCTGACCTGTGTTTAAATAAAGTCAATGCTGCATAGCCTATAAATAGTCTTTGTTACCTTTTACCTGCAGCTCGTTAAGTTTGTATGTAAGCTCGGGAAGGATCTCAGGACAGGAGTTTTCTTTTTTCTCCATCAAGCCCCAAGGCAGGTGCAACGAGACCGGGGTTCTGGCAAAGGGCTGTAAACATTGGGCTGAGGTCAAGCTACGCTCAGACAACAACCTTGCAAGGCAGAGGAGTTAAGCATGTTTGAGTTTTGACGAGAAATGCAGACATGTTTGAGTTACACAATTCCGCCCGAGGAAACTAGGCACGTTTGCAGTACACAATTCCGTCCGTGAAAGTGGACAAGTTCGCTAGCACACTTCTTTTCTGAGGCTTTTATTTTGAGTTACGCAGTTTTCTCTAAGAAAATAGATTTAACGATGTTTGCACGCGCACAGTTATTCCTTTTCTCCCCCTCCCCTTTCCTCCACCCCCTTCTCACTTACCACTCGATATGCATATTTTGTGTTGCACAATTATTAACGAGAAAGTAGGGTTATTTGCCTTAACAAATAAGGCCAACAGTTTTGTCGTTGGAAGCTAGGCACATTGGAGCTAAGATTGTATTTTCTCAAAAAGTAGGCATGATTGTTTGACGTGGTTTTTGTATGAAACATTTATAGGGTTTGTTTTTGTTCAACAGCTTTGTCCCATAAAGCTAAACATATTTGTGCTGAACAGTCCTGTTCAAGGAAACATGCATATTTTACGCGATGAACTGTCGTTGTATAGCCCTTTTTTTCAGCTCACGGCCCTGGCCGACAAAAAGATGTAACTGAAGCCTCCCGATATAACACACTTGCTGCTTGATTCGCATCCTTTCACGACCCAGACAACTGGGCGATCCCGATTGATAGGGGTGTAATAGCATTCGTTATTAGAAAAAAACACTTTACATATATAATATCCAAAGTAAATGTTGTTAGTTCTGGAACACTATTAGATTAGTATATATAAGCTACGCTTGAATTAGGGTGGGCAAAATATGTAAAAAATATTACTTGTATATGTGCTGGTATTATTTCCTTTGATTGTACTGTACAATGGAATTATTTTATCTGCACAAGAGCTGATATTAGATACATCTTATATCGTTCGATGTTACAGGACATCGCGCGTGTCATTGTCGGAATACATTTATGTAATAATTAACAGGTTTTTGTTGTTGTCTTTCTTTGTTTGTTATGGTTCTCTAAGTCACATTGTTGTGAAAAGCCGTTCAATTAAATATTGAATTAAATTGAATTTTGAATATGAGGTATATCATTTAGTAGTGATTGTTATGTGCGTTTTAAATTTCAGGCTTTCACTCGTCTAGGATATGAGCGTCAGGATCTTTAAAGCCCATCCGATGGAATACATTCATGCATCAACTTAACTTCTGTTTATACTCTCGTCTGAAGGAGGAACGAAATGGTCCACAAAAGTGCATTAAAAAAAACCATGTTCATTCCTGAGGGCATGCCCGCATAGCTTGGGTTTGCTTCTGTAGGCGGCAAACAATATTGGGGTTAGTTCCCTTTGTGCGATGACACAGTGTGCAATTGTCCATCGAAAACAGAGGAATCAACCACGGGGGGTCTTTAGCTTTGCATGGGCCAAAATTCTTGAAACTTTTGACAGCCATGTCTATAAAAACATATAGAGCACATCTATCTTGTTTTTCTTACTTTGATTAGTTTGTTAGAAAATTGCCAAGTTCATGAGTAAAACAAGCATGATCCAGCCCGTTGGCATTGTGTCCATTTTGAGAAATGAGGACAATAGAAGTTCCTAACTTATCGCTAATTTATGGATTTGTATCGCCGAAGCTCTTAAAACGATTGACTTAAGCTAGCGTCACTCACCAAGTTGGTCTAGCGCTGATGTACATGTTTTGAAAAAGGCAACTTAAGATTCTCCAAATTGCCCACTTATTATAAAGGAGTTTGATAGTATGTGTGTCTCCTTCAATAGGGATGTACTGAAAAACTGACAGTTTGATTTTTAGTAAGAATGTTTGTAGAACAATTTGAGTTTATCAGACATGTAGTTTGTTTTTTAAGATTAAAATGAAAACATCAGTTTATATGAATTGTATGGAGAAATTTCGAAAAATTCTTCGGCACATTCACAGTGGCTGAAACAAACTTGACTCTCTCAATCCCTCGGCCACCGGACAGGTTGTAAACTTGGAGCTTATTTAAAGGGTGTTTTCCTTGTTCGACGTTCAGCGCAGACGTCCGTCTTAACTGACAAACAGATTTGATATGGTGTAGAGGTAGAAATAATATATTTTTTAACAAAAAGAAATCATGGTTGAGGGTTGAGAAAACCGAAATTATCATCATCATCATCATCATCATCATCATCATCATCATCATCATCATCATCATCATCATCGTCGTCGTCGTCGTCATCATCGTCGTCGTCGTTGTTGTCGTAGTCGTCGTCGTTTTACTCCTCATCGTCATTGTACTGTTTGCTTGTGGGGGTGTTTAATGGTTAACTGGGTATATAGTAGGTCCATGGGTATAAAAAGTTGCATCCGGCGTAAGTGGAAAGTAGAGAGACCTTGTTGGTGAAAGGAATGAAGAATGTGTGGATTATATTGGCAGTGATTGAGCTTTGTGTAACTTGATGTTTGTGTGTTATTATGCCCGCATATTATGCGGGGAAAGAGAAAGAGAAAGTGTATTCAAGAAATACGCACAGACAGTACAAGTAGGCTAGAAAACCTGTATTGTACTAATTCGTATACATGTACATGTCAGCTAGTTGGTGGGAGCTGGAGAGTGGGGTTGAGAGTAAGAAACCCGAAAAGAAGAAACGGGGGCTGCGCTGAAAGGGGATTTTGGGGGGGTGAGAAGGTGGTTCTCTCGTTCAGCGGAAGCGGTGTTGGCAGAGGTTCAAACCCGTGGCTTGGAAAGTACGCTACGAAGTTGGCACTGGTCCCTGGTGCTCCCGGGCGTGGGTTTAAGGTTCTGAGAATGACCTTGGTAGGAAAAACTACGCAGCGTAAATGGAAGTATGTGTGGACTGTTTACCTGCTTTACTGGCGCAGCTGGCACTTCTGCACTGTGCATACGTATCTCCTATTCCCAGCCCTACTCACAGGCCTTGCACTTGAAGTGTACATTTACAATTTTCTTGCGATACCGCCTTATAAAAAAAAAACACAACACATAAGAGATAGAGTTTTCGGTCCTTTCAGTTAAAGTCTAACCATTTTTTATATTGACAATTATTTTAAACATTCACATTTACTCACACGCACCTCAGACACACACAGATAGGTAATACACATACAATACTCTGTAAGTCCACATGATATCAATTGACCTTTTGTCCAATTTTTGGAAGAGAAAAGGAAGAAAAATGTACAGTACTCAATAATTTTTTGGAGGCAAGACATTTTCAGAATCAAACTACTTTTTCGTGCCCGTAACAAAATGTAAGAGTTTGGACTCCGATTTAAATTTACCGCCTGTTCACTTCACAAGATTGTGATATTTGACAAATAAAGCGAACAAAACTTAAAATGGTAATAACTTTGAAGAAAAAAAAACTCACACAACACTGATGTGTTTTTTTTCCCAGTCCCTACTGACAAGTGTAAATTCTCCCATCTTGATTTTTGTGTGTGTGTTCTTTGAGAAGATGCCCATACCTGTGGAAACAGAAAATAAATACCCACATGCAGAGAATATTAGGATGCAGGTGGATGGACGCGGAAAATTAGCAACGAAACACGAAGTACATATTTTACTTACTCAATATTATGTTCATGTTTGTTGACCCAAAACACATATACTTTGCCTAAAATTATCCCACACTGAACACATTGCTTTTGCCGTATTATCCTATCTAATGTAAATTACACTGCAGATGTTTACGGAATCGTTTGGATAGGGGAAAAGAATGAAGTTTTTATCTTATACATCTTATTTAGGACACTATTAATCCATAGGTTTAAAATACATATTTTCTCTAATGTGTTAAATATTGAATTAGATTTGATAATAGTTATCACAGACTCTGAGTTAAACCATCAGTTCAAAATCATTATATATACAAGCATTACATCCTTGATTGAAAATGATAGCTTCACTGCATGTTGTAACAATTATACTACAAATATGATTATAATACGAGCAGTGCAAGGAGGTAGAAAAAGAGGGAGACCTAAAAAGAGGTGGGAGGACAACATTCGAGAATGGACTGGTTTGACACTGAGCGAAACAATCAGGGTTGCTGAGGACAGGGAAAGATGGAATACGCTGGTTAAACGATAATCTGTGGTGCCCCTACGACCTCCGAGTTACGGCTTAGGATAGGATAGGATAGGATAGTATATAATAGTATGAATAAAACGGCTTTACTGTATTAGTAATTATAAAGCAATTGTGATTGTAATAACAAGCGGTATATCCAAAAGAAACTAGCCGGCTGTCTTATAGTAATTTTAACGCAATTATAATTGTATTTACTTCAAAAGCGCTCTATCCAGAGATAAAATATAACATTGCTGTCTTGAGGTTATTTATAATGTCAAGATTATTATATAGGACTTTCGAAATTGCTTTGCTGTGGCTTACTTCTAAGTTCTAAATATTTTCTTGCTTTTGACATGTTAAGTATAATGCAAGTATAATGATGTTTTGACGATCAGATTTGCTTCACATACCTTCAATAGGCTGTTTAACTTGAATTACCTGGTGTATACGCTATTGCAATTCCCGAAGTGCAATTAAAACGATATGACCGCAAAATATTGT
>CM072513.1:30904945-30944945 GCA_036898135.1 Oncomelania hupensis
CTTCTTCTTCTTCTTCTTCTTCTTCTTCTTCTTCTTCTTCTTCTTCTTCTTCTTCTTTTTCTTCTTCTTCTTCTTCTTCTTCTTCTTCTTCTTCTTCTTCTTCTCTCTTACACACAGCTACAGGCATACACATTCAGGCGCTCACCCTAAATATTGGTTTTCTCAGTAGCATTCGCTTCCCCATGCCCATCCCACCTCACCCTACTTCATTCCACTCCTCCTTTCCCCCACTCTCCTCACCCTTCCTTCCCCTAACTTGTCCCGTGGTCCCCTTTGCCATCTTTGCTTTTCTTTGCGCGCTGGCATTGTGTGTGTTTACCATCCATGTAATGGGTCGTTGGCCGGGACAAAGTAAATGAAAGCGTTACTAATGTTATTTTCTCATTCATCATCATCATCATCATCATCATCATCATCATCATCATCATCATCATCATCATCATCATCATCATCATCGTCGTCTTCTCCTTCTTCTTGTCCTCCTCCTACTGTTTTTCTGCTCTTCTTCTTCTTCTTCTTCTTCTTCTTCCTATTCTTCTCCTCTTCTTTTTCCTCTTTTCTCCTCCTCTTTTAATTTTCCTCCTCCTCCTCCTTCTTCTTCATCTCAGCTTCTTCTCCTCCTCCTGTTTTTCTTCTCTCTCTCTTCCCCTTCTTCTTTCTTTTGTTTCTTTTTCTTCTTCTTCCTCCTTCTCCTCTCCCTCTCCTTCCTCCTTCTCCTCTTCCTCTTCTTCCCCTCCACCCCTTTTTCTTCCTTCTGTTTTTTTCTTCTCGATGATAAATGTGTTGGTCACACTCGTAGTGACAACATGATGTTTTATTTGTTTTGTTTTGGTAGCTACAGGTGCACTGTCTTGCTTATTATGAGTCAGAGTTATTTAACATGCCTAAGACGGTGTCGGTACGTGCGCTTTCATCTGTTAATTAGCTATGACCATCTGATGTAAGAAATCCAGCCCACTCCGATTTCACCACCGTCCCTCCACCCGGATCCCCACCTCCCACTATCCCTATCATTCCCATCCCCGTCCATACTCATGTTCTCCCATTAGTAAGGCAAGAGAAGTGGGGTTTAGCCTGCAAACGGCGAAGATTCGAGTTTTACACTGCGAATCGTCATCATCATCATAATCATCATCTTCATCATCATCATCATCATCATCATCATCATCATCATCATCATCATCATCATCATCATCATCATCATCATCGTCGTCGTCGTCGTCGTCATCATCATAGTCGTCATTGTCGTGCACTTTATTTGACACAAGATACGATTGCAACCAAAACCACTGCGTCGAACTTTCTGCAGTTACAAGTGAACCACGTATCACAATAATATTATTTGTTTTTCACACTTTACGAATTTGGCTCTCTCTCTCTCTCTCTCTCTCTCTCTCTCTCGCACACACACACACACACACACACACACAATTTACATAGAAAAATATTTTAAACAGCCCTAAATGTTTAGAGAGCAAACTTAAATCTTTTTTCTTCCCCTTTGAATAGATAGGTCAGGAGGAATGTGTAAGTTTTCTGACATTTGGAGGGTTCATTGAAATCGTTTGGTTTATACTCACACGTCTCGCTTTTTTACCGCATATCCCTCGCCTTTGAAAATATGTTTGGTTGGAAAATATTGGAGTACAGAACTGGGTCCTTTAAAAAAAAACGTGCCCGTCGCTCTTAACTGCCAAGACGGAATGACACAAAACGTACGTTTTTTTTTAAAGTACTTACGTCAAAAAGCAGCTGACAAATTTAACAAGTTAACACCCGTCATCCCGCGGGCTTAAGTCAGTTATGGAGTTTTAATTAGCTCCCCTACACACACCTGCGCCGGAAGTACTGTTAGAAACGTTGCCTGGATAAGCGATTTACCACAATCTCCAGCGTGACATAGGTAGGAAAGTGCACAACACGGGCCGCAGAAGTGGTTTATGGGCCGAAATAACCGCTTGTACTTGAGTTCAACAGGGTAGAGCGAGTGCCAACTAACTGAGAGGTAAATTTGACCTGAGAAGAAGGAAGAAGGGAAGAAAAAAACAAAACACGTCTGCTAAGATAAGCTCTGAGCGTCCCTGGATACTTTCAACTCTATAGGTCGGATAAATTATAACAATCTCTGCTGCTTCTACGACTTAAAAGTTGGACTGGGCTGTTCTGTACATATTTTCAGTGGGATGGTCCTGCAGGTGCTTAGTAGGAGAAAGAAAGGACTGGGACTGCATTTAGTACTGAGCTTAGACGGATACCTGTTTGTCAGCGTGGTATGTCCATCCGATACGCTCAGGGCAAAATTATCGGACCTTATACTTTAACAGTAAGAAGTCATGCATAGCAAATTATTGGATTTTGGCTCCTGCCGTTAGCTGTCTTGTATGGCGGCCTACTAGCGCCACAACCTGATAATTACTATTATCATGTGATACTTACAAATATCACGGGATAATTACAATTATTAAGAGATAATTACAATTATAATTGAAAATTTACAAATATGTTCGCGTGATCATGTTTAATTTTCAGTTTTGGCTCTATCAATCCGCCTTGAAATACGCCAAGACTGAAAATGGTAAATATCACTTAATAATTAAAATGTTCACTTGATAATTATTATAATTTTCACATGACCATGCTTAATTCTTGTAAGGCGGCTTACTAGCGTCAACAACTGCAAAACTTACATGTAGATGTATCAGTGATAATTGTAATTAACACGTGTTCTGTGTAATTCACAGAGATACCGATAATTCACAGTGTTAATTACTAATTTTCAGTTTTGGCCACGCTTTACTAGGGCCAAAACCCCAGGCGTGCGGGGAACAGTGCCGCTGCCGCGCATGCGCCTCGGACCGCGCATGCTCATCAGTATTAAATTGATATTTATAATTTTTCAGTGATAATTGTAATTATCGCTTGATAATTGTAATTATCGCTTGATAAATGTAAGTATCTCTTGATAATTGTAATTATCTCATGATATTTGTAATTATCAGGTTTCGGCGCTAGGAAAGCGT
The DNA here is from genome assembly GCA_036898135.1 of Oncomelania hupensis. Lineage (NCBI taxonomy): Eukaryota > Metazoa > Mollusca > Gastropoda > Littorinimorpha > Pomatiopsidae > Oncomelania > Oncomelania hupensis. The sequence continues at coordinate 30,907,966 of CM072513.1, forward strand.
GGCAAATACTGATCATTATTAATTAACACTGCAGATTACCGATATCTCTGTATGTTACACAGAACACTTGATAATTTCAATTATCTCGTGATAATGGTAACTCTTGGTTTTGGCGCTAGTCGGCTGTCATAGTCTTGAACTCATAGTGCGCCTACGGCATCAAGTGGGCGGCTCGGGCGGCTCCAGTTAGAACCTGTAGTAGCCAGTTCCCCCAAGAACTCTTGACCTGGAAAACAAATCGCTTAAATAAGCGCGATATCATACTTAAGTTGGAAGCATAGCAATACACACACCTTTAAAAAAAAATCTCTCATTAAATGTGTTGATGACATTTATGAACAATGGTTGACATTTTCATGAAGATAAAAATCTGTTGGCCAGTTACGAACTATTTAAGCTTAAAGTATGAGCAGACTGAACGTTGGAGGTGTTAAGCCTTAGTGCTGGGTTGAACTAACCTCTCGCGACACTAATAAGGTTGGGTGTTTTTTGTATTCAGGACAACGACATTGCAAAGTAATGCTATATATATAATATACCACTTACATGTTCACCTCTACATAAATAATGATATGTACATATTTGAGTGGCATTCATAATGATATAACAAGCCAATCATGTTTTCACACATGGATATATATATATATATATATATATATATATATAAGTACAAATTCACTGTTAGGGCGACCGCAGTGGAATGATGCCTTAGGGTGACCTCACATAAATCTGCATGTAACACATGTCCAGATTCAACTGAATGCTTAACATAACCTACACATTAAATGCTGTAATATAATGCAGTATGCATTCTTTAATTTTATATTTTAAAGATATACATAATTTTGCTGGTCGCCCTAAGGATTACCATGTAATTGAGGTGACTTCGGGTGACCACTGTAAAAATGCTACTTTGAGTGACCGTGTAAAACACATACCTTGGGTGACCACTGATAATATATATGTTTATTAGTGGTGTACAAAATGCCTTGTGTTTGCATCCTATTAGTTAATTCGGTTGTATTGCTGTTCGTGTTATCACTATCCTCACTAATTTTGTTCCCCTAGATCATCATATGAAGCTTGGTTTTGTATCCCTCTTGTTATTATTATTTGTTGTAGTAGTACTGTTATTATTATTGTTATCATTGTTACCATATATTATTAGTCTTTTTGTGTTGCTGCTGTTGTATTATTTTTAGTAGCTGTATTGTTATTAATATTATTATTTTTATAATTACTCTTATGACTATGATTGTTATTATTAGTGTTATTATTAATATTATTATTATTAAATCACCTTTTTTTTTTTCAAATGAATGTACGGGGTTTTTTATTTTTATTTTTGTAAAATGTAGTTCCTGCATCAAGATGCCACAATAGAAATAATATTACGTAACGATGTGGGAAAAAAAAGAAGTAGGAATCCCTTTTCATTGACATGCATACTGAAATGTGGGTCTGTGTTTTAAATGAAATGAATTAGTATTATATAGTGCAGCTACAGTTTGAAGATCTGCTCATAGTGCTGGCCAATTGCTTCTTTTTTTACAATGAGAATAGCAGATGTGCAAATTTTTATGGGTTGAATGGCCATCATCAGCATAAAATAAAACAAGATTTTACCATGTAAATGCTCTTCACAGCATAGAAAACATTTTAAATTCACTTTACTTTTTTAACAATTGCATGTACGCTGCACTAATGTCATCCACATCAGAACACGCCATAGTCTAAGTCATTTGTCACTGGCAGGCACTCAAAATCCCATCTAAACACAAAATGGGAGCTGACATCACAATCTATGTCTTCTTTTTTTGGCCAACGAAACAAGTCTTCTTCTGAGAGAGCGACCAGCTGCATGGAGGAGTAGTCGATTCGTACACAACAAGTCTGATGGGGGGCGTGGTGGAGCACCTCGCTTGGTTGGCAGCTAGGAAACTCAGTTTCAGTTTGTTGTATGTTTCATCAGCTACAAAAAAAAAGAAAAAAAAAAGAAAAAATAGGACAGCATTGCATTAATATGACACAGGAGGCAAAAAATAAAACAAAACAAAAAGAAAGAAAAAGAAAAGTTCAAGAAAAAAAAGCAGTGGGGTGGTGAGTGAATAGAGGAAAGGGCAAATCAAAATATTATGACAAAAACTATAGATCATCAATATAATAATAATAATAATAATAATAATAATAATAATAATAATAATAATAATAATAAATCTTTACAATGGCAACCATAAACATTAAAACTATACAACATAGTTTTTCATATCAAACAACTGTTAAACTTAAATAACATACAAATGAACAACAATGGCATAAAAGTAAAGATAAAACCAAAGTAAAATGTAATCACTATTGCTTTTTTAAAAATTATTATCGCATATATCAGTAAAATTAATGTACACAAAAAAATATCGACCAATCTTGCCTAAGTAAAAGTACTAAAAGTTAAAATTATATTTGGCTGCAATTTAATTTATGTTTAAAAACATTGGGTCTTGAAGTAATTGGGAGAGATTTGGATGCTTGCAGAACAGCTCAAATAAAAAATCAATAACAAAAATAGCTTCAACACAAATTGCCCGAAAACATATAGGCTTAACCACTGCATGCCGCAAGTTTCTAGCTCACTAGCTGTAAATGAAAACGAAAGTAAACAGTGCTGAAGTCACGTGACTTAGCAAGATCGTTTTTTTTCTAAAGTCTCTGTGCATATTTTACCCCAATGGAATATATGCTAAGAATCTTTAATATATGCAGATACAATTTGTTAAGAGTTAAATCTGGTGGAAAAGGTGTGTCTTAATTCATTTCACATATTTTTGACCATACCATTCAACCTACATCGATTCTCGATTGTCAACTTCCGGTCTTCAAATAATTGCTAAACAATTGGCCTATCATTAGAAAAAATATATTTATTGACAATACAAACGTTATTAACAAGTATTTAAAGGCTAAACTTACCAACAAGTGCCTTTAGATTGACTTGTGACGACGTGCAAGAAGATACACTGACGATCGACTGAAGCGGTTCAGTCGGCTCATTTACATCGTACTCCGTCATTACCGACGCACATTGGTAGCTGTCGCGCTCAACATTACTCTCCATTTCTAAATAATCTCAGCTAGTGTGAACTCAAAAATCCTAAACTGATTACATATTATTGTAGAAAAAAGATTTGCCTTTCCAACGAGCTACTTTTTAAACAGATCAATTCAGTAGACGCTGTATATCTTGACCTTAGGAAGGCATTCGATACTGTACCACATCGCAGACTTTTACAGAAACTAAAAGGTTATGGCATAAGTGGCAGCACACTTGCATGGATAAGGAGTTTCTTGACTGACAGGACCCAGTACGTGACTGGTAACGGTAACAGCTCTGACAAAATAAGTGTTACAAGCGGTGTCCCTCAGGGGAGCGTGTTGGGGCCGACATTATTTATATATTTCATAAACGACATGCCAGAGAATGTAGAGTGTGACATAAAGTTATTTGCTGATAAAACAAAGGCATATGCAGAGGTTGATGAAAGTGAGGAGTCTAAGGAGAGAATGCAGCAATGCATTGACAAATTGGTTGAATGGACGGAGACATGGCTACTTAAATTTAACAGTGAAAAATGTAAGGTGTTACATTTGGGCAAAAATAATCCCCAGCATGAGTACTTTATGAATGATGGTAAAGAAAGGTGTAAGATTGAGACAACTGGTGCAGAGAGAGATCTTGGAGTGATAGTGGATACAGAGCTCAGCTTTGAGAATCACATTGAGAGTATTGTTAAGAAAGCCAACAAAATATCAGCCCTGCTTATAAGAACTATAAGTAACAAATCCAAGGACATAATGGTCCCCCTCTTTAAGGCCCTTATACGTCCCATCTTGGAGTACGCTAACCCTGTCTGGTGCCCATATTTAAGGAGGCATGTTGACTTGATCGAGGGTGTCCAGCGCAGATTCACCAGGAAGATCTGTGGAATGTCAGGGCTCTCCTACGAGGAGAGACTGAAGTCACTGAGGTTACCCAGTTTAGAATATAGGAGACAGCGGGGTGATTTAATCGAAATTTTTAAAATTGTGCACAAATTGTATGATCCTTTAACCACTTGTTCTCTTTTAAATTTAATGATGTTGGTTTAACACGAGGTCACACATTTAAACTTACTAAAACTTTTAATAATACTCGTAAATTTAATAAGTATTTTACTAATAGAGTGGTAACCCCTTGGAATGACCTGACTGCCGAGGCTGTGGATGCTGGATCACTTAATGTGTTCAAAAATAGTCTGGACAAATTGTTTAAGGATAGCATCTACTCCACCAAGTTGGAGGTTAAAAAATTCTAAATTGGTAGGCACTGATGCCAGGGGGGTGGGTCTTGGGACCCTCATTAAGATTAATTATGAGGACCAAAGGCTTTTAGCCTGCACGCCGAACTATGCTATGCTAACTATGCTATGCTATGCTAGTAGAAGCTATCTAAAAAAAGCAACAGATCACAAAATGAATTAAAAAAAAATTGCACCAGAAGAAAGCCAAAATAGTACAGATTCTTTCATTTGTCGATTTTTTGGTTGGAGACTAATTCCCTAACTGAGATTTCATTTTGTATGGAGGTGGGGTTGAGAGCGCCCTGTGAAGATGGCGTCTGCCACAACCGAGGCAGTGCATCGCAAAACACGTTTCGTACTTTGAAACTTGGATATCTTTCACTCAAAGAAACACACGCATAAAAGATAAAAGGCTCAGGCATTTATTTGGTATGTTTTTATTCAACATCAGGCAAAACAATCAAGAGAACAATTGCAGTGAAAGTGGCCCTTTTGGCCCATAGGGCGGACACAGTAATGGCGCAACTTGGAGTACCTAATAATAATAATAATAATAATAATAATAATAATTTATTTATTTTGTATAATAATAATTTATTTTGTATAGCGCAATTCAAACATAAAATGCTTCACAAAGCGCTTGATCACACGCAGCCACACACAGATACACACGCATAATAAATCTATTCTGCATTTAAAAACAAGACAACATGTAAACCTAGTAAAGGTAACAAACCAACAAATAAAAGTATAAAATCAGTCAATCAATCAATAAACTTATATAAAATAAATGAATAATTTCACAGAAAAAATTTAAGAGAGGGACGTTAATACCAAAAGAGGCAGATCAACAATGCCTCATCTAAGATGTAAAGTGTAAATGGTGGTGAAATACAGCAGTTTTAAAAGTAGAATAATCGTTGAAAAACTAAACATCGTTACAACGTATGACAGGCCAGATGAAGAGAATAAAAGCTTGTGTAATGGCATTAATCTGGTTTAAAAAGAGAGCATTTTTGTGATTCACATAATAATAGTAACAACACCATTAACAATAATAATAATAAATAATAATAATAATAATAATAGCAGTTTCTAATTTCATTTACAGTGAAAACAAGTTAAGAGGGATCAAATGTCATTTAAAAAAGCAAAACAATTTTAAGACAAGTACACGCATACGCACATGCATCCACGTACACACGCATTCACCCACACATTCACACACACACACACATATTCACACACACACACACACATTTCAGGTATCAGCGCAACAGGGTGGTATAATAATAATAAATACAATTTAAAAATAACACAAGAAAAAAAAAGAAAGAAGTGTATTATTCCATTGGGAACGTCAGCATTTTTTTCTGTTTATTTTACAAATTCATAATGTTTTGGCTTCATCATTATTAAACACAAAATATGTCTTCAGTTGCATCACTTTCAAAAACGCGACATTTAAACCTATAATTGAGGGCCTTTCTCCATGAAGATTTTCTCTTTGGCCTGGATCATAGTGATACCCCTACGTCTCAATCGGATGAAATAATTAACATAAATAGAAGGGAAAATATAATACAAACATTTCATCCAACGAATTAGGCCCAAGGCATTCATAGAATAGAATAAAATCAGCTGATTGAAATGTACAATAAGGCAACAAAGGAATAGGTGCCTCAGTCGCCCACACCCAAAGTTAGCAGGATTTGTCTGTGTTTATTTGCGTTTTATGCCTGGACTACAACTTAACATTCACCCGGTCATATATCCATAGCTAATACGAATTATTCTGTAAACACTTGGTGAATCAGACATCCGATCGAGTAGCTTGCCATCAGACAACTTTTAAATCAATCCCATACCTTCAAAATAAAATACTGTTCTCTTTTGGAAGGTATAGGTACACCAGGACCCACATAATCTTTATAGGTCATACGTGTCAACAGTGAAAGCGTGTGTAAAAAGTGTTGTTAGATGAAACTTTGTGCACATAAGACACCTAATGTGCTTGATCATAGCCAAACTTTGAGGCTTGATAAAAAAAAAAATAAGAAAAATAAACTGTGCGCTGATAAAGAAGAAAAAAAAGTAAACTGGACGCGCCGATTTACCCACACCTTCGGTGAATGCTGAATTAACATATCTATACATTCTCTTTAGCACAATGCTTTTCAATCACCAGCATGGCACTGTATTGGCAAATGGTAGTAGCCCTGCAGGCACATGAACTTGGGGGTGTTTGTGGGGAGCTACAGTATAGCCATTACTTCATAAGAAATTATAAAGTAATGTGTTTTTTTTAATTACTTCCAACAACGTTGGAAATTATGAAGTAATGGTCATCACTCCCCACAAACATGCACAAACAAATTCAAGTGCTTATGGCAAGCCCCTATTAGGTTATAGGCACAAAATTAGAGGAGTCTGTATAACCACTTGATTTGCGCGTATAAAATAACACCTATCACATTCACAATTGTTCAAATAAAACACCATATTAAGGCAAATGAATTGTTTTTAAAATTAATGATGACTTGCTTTTTAAATCATTTTCATCATGCCACTAAATTTATCATGTCTGTTTTTAGATGGCAAAACAAAGACAGAAATGCTTCTTAAACACTTTGTACAAATTTGTAGCCACAAATTAACCTTGGAATTTGGTAATCTTGTAAATTAAACTTTAAGCACTGTACTAAAAATTAAAACAACAACAAATGAATAAATAAAAAGTTTCTTGGAATGTTAACTGAATACTTAATTTAATGTACAAGTATTGAAAAGTAAAAATTACCTCCCATTTACCAGTAATTGAGACATACATACAAACTACTGTCACTGCCTTTTTCTTTTAGAGGTTGGGACAGACAGGTGAGAGAGAGGGAACATAACATGACATAAAACATGTGTTCACCCAAAGTACTAAATACAGTGATAATCCCTTTTAGGGTGCCCAACGGTCGCCTTAAGTACAGATTTTATATTTTGATGTGCGAGTCTAGATCATGGGTACTCTGTGCAGTTAACTTGTATACAGATTTCACTCTTTACCGTATTATATTACACAGCTTACACATTTTCATATTTTCCAATGCTGGTCATGTACACAAGCTTAGTCAATTTTTCTTTTGACACAAAGGAGGTTTAAAGAGACATATCTCGTATAATCTATATGCAATGAAAACCAAAAAATATATATATCCACTTCTGAAAGTTCATTTGTATTCTATCACAATAGGAATAAGGTGAACGTTTGGTTCTGCATATATCATGTCTGCTTTTTTAATCGTCGAAATTCATTTTTATTTCATAAACTTCAAAACAGACATTCACGTTTTTTTCACTAAATATTGACACTGGTATATGCAGAATCTGAAATCAATTCAGTGACACAGTTTATCCATTTTCTGGTGAGTCAATATTTTTATTTAGAATTTGTGTCAGCACGGGTCCTGGAATTTTCTTTTTTGATCCACCAGACTTCGGCAAGAACAAAACAACATTTGATCAAGTTCTGCATATAATGGTGTATCTTATTTTGTTAAGTGTAAAACATCATGCATAATTATATTTATAGCGAAAGTGCGCAAATATTAGTTTACTACCACATGTTACTCATCTAGTAGCCATGATATAGACTCAACACATACATGTATATAATGTATGCGCTTACATCCCTCAGAGGTAAGGTGGTACAGGTCATGTCCTGGTCACGAGGTAATTTTCAGGACATATGTCTGAATCTCAGAAATGAACTAGACATTTTTTAAAAGGACAGGACATTGTGCTGCTTGACAAAATAGGTTACAGGACAATGGCTATAGATACTGGACTGAATCGGGTGTCCGATATGGATATTAGTCCCTGCATAATTAATTACATTATGTTTAAGTTTGAATAGAAATGGGCATAAATTGTCGACAACAACAAAAAACTGTACATCAATCCCTTTCACAGGACATAAAGGCGACAATGGGTTGGAGAGTGCATCAATTGAAAACTTCAGACTTGCAAAAACTATGTACAAATTCACTGTTAGGGTGACCGCAGTGGAATGATGCCTTAGGGTGACCTCACATAAATCTGCATATAACACATGTCCAGATTCAACTGAATGCTTAACATAATCTGGACATTAAATGCTGTAATATAATGCAGTATGCATTCTTTAATTTTATATTGTAAAGATATACATAATTTTGCTGGTCGCCCTAAGGATTACCATGTAACTGAAGTGACTTCGGGTAATTTTATCGCAATAGGAATAAGGTTTAAGAATTTGGAAAGACAGGACCATCAGTCTACATTCCAAAGTTAGACTGCTGCGCTCCCTTGTCATCTCCATCTTCCTATATGCTTGCGAAGCATGGCCCCTCACAGCAGATCTATAACGAAGAATACAAAGCATGGAGCTGAGGTGCTACAGAAGACTTCTGAGCATTTCCTATACCCAACACATCACCAATGACGAAGTCCGACAGACCATCACACAAGCCATTGGACAACACGATGACCTGCTCACAGTGGTGAAGAAACGGAAACTCCGATGGTATGGCCTGACCAGATCATCAGGCCTTGCAAAGACCATTCTGCAAGGCACAGTGCAAGGAGGTAGAAGAAGAGGGAGACTGAAAAAGAGGTGGGATGACAACATTCGAGAATGGACTGGTTTGACACTGAGCGACGCCATCAGGGTTGCTGCTGGTTAAACGATCATCTGTGGTGCCCCTACAATCTCTGAGTTACGGGACAAGATAGGATAGGATAGGAATAAGGTGAACTTTTGGTTCTGCTTTTTTAATCATCGAAATTTATTTTCATCTCATAAACTTCAAAACTGAAATCCACAAGCCACTCTATATACCTTTTATCTCCAAAATAAATATGAAACTGTACACATCTTGCATTTGTATGGCAATCTGATTACATTATTAAACTGATTAATGTGACAAACTGTAATGGTCCAACAGTGAGACAGATCTTAGTGTCACCACAATTATATGTGGAACATGAAGACGATTCAAACAAACTTATCTTTTAAAAACTACTTTTCACTAATAAAAATTGGAGTTTATGCACAAATTATTATGAGGTAACGGAAAAGTGTTCTTGAATTCACGTTTTTGTTCACTAAATATTGACATCGTTATATGCAGAACCTGAAATCAATTCAGTGACATTTGTCTTGCCATGTTTGAATCCAGACCTTGAAGGAATCCTTCCACAGAGGTGAGTTCACTTATGGCTAAGGGACACTGATAGACAGTCTTATTGATCAACTCAGAGCGTCCCATATGCCGGTACAATGCCTCTCGGGTCGCTGAGTCCAAGTCTTGAAGGGAGAACAGTGTCGAGGCACTGTGCCGAAACTTGTCAGCAATCAAAAGTTCAGGTTTGCTTTATTTTTATGTTTTGGGAAGTGTATAAGCTGCAAACACGGCATCTTCATCACTGTGCTTTCTTTTGACATGCCTTGGAAGTCGTGACTGCATTTCTCCACAATAGAGACATGGTCGCTTTGGTTTCTTTCCTTTCTGCAGAATGTCTGGCTTCTTTCCAGTCAGCAGATTGTTGGGTCTTTCTTCAGTTGGCAGATTTTCTGAAACACATTTAAAAAAAACAACAACAACAAAAACATTAGTTTTATGAACTTTGTCAACAATATCTTTATCTGGGCCAGCTGCTTGCCACCCCTCCTCTCCCCAACAACAAAAAAGCCATAATAAATGGGACAAACCCTAACTAAAAATTTAGCCAAGTATGCCACATATACTTGTTGGGTTTACAGTCATGACTACAACTTGCCGAAATGATTGCTGACACCCGAGTTAAAATTCCATAGTAACGTTACAATGTATATAATGTTGGCCGGATTCTACAAAGGGGGTGGCGGATATTTCGGTCACCAAAACATTTCAGCCCAGTTCATTCAAACATACACACACAAATAAATAAAATAAAATGCCAAACTTTCAAGATTCATAAAAAGATTGTTTACTGACACGGCACTGCTTTTCTTAACTCCACTTTATTTTGGTTCCTCAAGTGGTTGTGAGCGGTTACAAACTAGATTTTGTATCAGATTGTAACAGTCATGGACAGCATGTATTCTATGGTTTCAGGTTAGTATTAGTAATAAAAAAAAGTGCACACTAGCATTATTCAACACTTGGCTATTTTTGCTCTAAAGACTACAGTACTGTAGGCCTGCAAATATTGAAAGAGGGAGTCAGAAGATTATGACATGATGTGCGATTGAATGCACAATAGTAATAACTTTTTGCTGCCACAGCTTTTGTGTTGCTGGGGCCAGGCCAAAAAGAAAAAAAACTTAAACCCTGGTTATTCAGACCGTTTACCTTCGACTGAACAGATCCAATAAGACCACTATCCATTCTAATGCCTCAAGATAATCAAATGCGCCGATTAGATTTCCTGGAAGTGGATGCACTGAAAACAATATAAAACCTGACCACGTAAACAAATATTAAACAGATTTACCATTACTTGTTACCATTTTTAAAAATCAGATATGGCACTAACAGTGTTTTGGGACGTAAAACAGTCTCGCCCCGAGCATTTCATGAATGCCAATGCGTCACAGCCTTTTCAGTCTTCTTGTTATCATGTCCGCACCAGACCAAAACTGATAGTGACTGAATCACATTTTGCTTTAATAAGATTTATTTGTTAAAGATGTATGACAAGACAGTCGCTAAGGATCAAGTCAGGGTGATGCTGCTTTGAGTTTGACACACATAAGACCTAAGTTTCAGCACAGGCTTTACATTTGAGCAACAGTAGTCAGTGTACTGACACAATGATCAACCCCTTGATTAGCCCTCCCTCCATTTCTCCTTCCCTGTACTCAACACTCACCTTCCCCTCTGGATGACTTGATCTAGCAGTGTGTGGAGGGTCCTTCTGGGACTCCTGTCATCCATCGCCCTGTCGAGGTCCGGTATCTCCATCCTTTAACCGCCCGCCTTGCTTTTCCCGATCAACACTGAGTGTGCCTGCGATGCGATGTTCTCTCGGTTCACCTTGATCAAACTGTTGTTCACTTTCAGCCCACCTATAGCGGCCGGTGAATCCCGATTGACGCTGCCAGTGTACTGACCCGGCTTGTCTTTGTCCATCCAAAGGTTGAAGGTGTTGTTTTTGCTCAAGGAGAATCTGCCCTCTGCAAGGCTGCTGTTGTCGTTGGTGTTGGGGAGGACAGTGGTGTCTGGAGTTTCTGTCAGACACACAGAGAGAAACAAGTTGTGTTAATCGCCCTCGCTCACACATAATCACTTCTTTCTAAAAAAAAAATATTAAAAAAAGGTGTGTGTGTGGGGTGGGGATTGGGGAGAAGGGGTGGTTGAGGGAAAGGGAGGGAGGGTAAAGATCAGATCAGTGCATTGCATTTATGTTCACTTTCGCAAACTTAATTTTTTTTTAAATTTAACCATTGGCCGCAAAGCAATGACGATTTTCTGACGGTCAGATATTATTGGAAATTACCTATTGATTTCCTGATCAACAGTTCTTTTGCCTACACCAAACCCAACCTAATCACTACTAAAGTTAAAGTTTTACTTGCCGATCAGAATTTCTACTAGAATAGTACACAAAACACTCTCAGAGTAGCGTAATGATAAACTGGTGTGCTGCAATTCATGGAGAAAGCAGAAGACTCAGATTAAAAGACAAGGGTATGGCAACAAATAAATTGTGTAAATTGTGATGTGGAAATGCAACATGTCTTACCTGCCATTGAATTTCTTTGTTTTTCCAAAGCCACCTGCACCATTCTATTTCGTCTGTAATAATCAAATGGCTTGTATAATTGCTGTCCTGAAAGCAAAACAAAAGTTCAAAACACAACTCTTTTCAAATTAATGTCTTTCACTTGCAATTTTGAAGCAAACAAGAGGTTTTACAATTCTTCATTTGCAATTTGAAGACTCACAAGTTTCAGTTTTGTCTGCTCTCTTTTATTTTTTGTGCCATGAGCCCAAAACGGTGACTGACACATTGCACAATTTAGAAAGACAGAGGCTGTTCATGGGGCTCCCTACGAATAGCCTCAGATTCTATTCCTATCATATCCTGTCCCGTAACTCGGAGGTCGTAGGGGCACCACAGATGATAGTTTAACCAGCATACTCCATCTTTCTCTGTCTCAGATTCTATTCACAGGGCATTATTATTATTATTATTATTATTATTATTATTATTATTATTATTATTATTATTATTATTATTATTATTATTTGTTATTTATTTACTTATTTCTATTAAACCCAGCGTTGTGATCATGCTTTTTTATGAGTTCTTAAATTTTCATTCATTTATTCATTTATTTTTCCCCAAATATGGCTGACTGGTTAATGTGAGCAATAGTGTTGTTTTTTTCAGACAGTAGTCAGTAAGCAACACATCATATCCTGCGTCTTTAAAAGTTTTATAAATATTGAGGGTGGAGGGGTTGGGGAGGGCAATTTTAATTTGGTAATCTCCGCGTTTGAAGTTGTAGGATAGCAATTTAAGTTATGATCGCTGTGTTGCTGTTAGTAACTTCCTGTTTTCTCTTGAAGATCCCCTGTAACTTGAGATTAAACAGTGATTATCCGTACTGGTCCAGTGGTTAAGTGCTTTGGAGAGTGGATTTTGCAAGATGTGGTGTTATGTAAGGGAAGTGGTTCAAATCTGCTCAGGGTTCTTTTTTTTTTCTTGGCTCCTTTTTATGTATTTTATCTTTCTCATTTTATTTTTTTCTAAGAAAATACTAAATGAGCATAAAAAAGAATAGGAAACTCCAAAATATTTAAAATGCATCAGTAATATCATTTTAAGCATTTTATAGCATTATACCATTTTGTACTGAAAAGAACCAGAGAGTATTTGAACTCTCGACCGTCATCTTTTTTTTTTTATAGATCTATACCAATGATACAATACCATGCCATGGCAAAGAACACATTTACTTTGTCAATTTACAGCACATTTCTGAAGTTACTCTTTTGGTCAGACTGACATCACATTCACACCTAATTGAGGTGTCGGGGTAAATTGTTGATAGTCGGCAACAGTAACAAGACTTACACACTACTTATGTTCTCATGTTGTGAGACTATCTTCAAGCAACAAACCAAAAATTAACTTCAGCAATAGCGGAAAGCTTGAGGAAAACATTTACACAAGTTAGACTGATGTTTGGCCAGGAATACAGGAGCTGTTTTTCATTAATTTGAGTGTACAGTATTTTACATACATTATTTAGAATACATAAATTTGTACAGTATGCAGTACAGTATAATGTATTGTATTCTCGAGGTCGGACATCCGGGTCATAATCACGTGACTTTAGGCAGCATAGCAACAGTGGCTTGGGGGAAAAAGCCCCTACTTTCAATACAGAGAAGATGCCGAAAAATTGTTGCGTACAAGGCTGTATAGCCAATATTTATAAGAATCCGGACCGGAAGTTTTTTATGATGCCCATTGAAAAGATGAGACGCAAAAAATGGCTTCTTGCTATCGGAAGAGCGCTAGTTCAGTTGGATGGAACAGTCAACAGAGACAAGTTGTGGTCGCCGAAATCTTCTGACGTTTACGTCTGCTCACTGCATTTCATTACAGGCACGAGTTGTAGGCTAGTATTCCACCCGTTGAAATTATAAAAAGAAATAAATCGTAAAAATTCACAGGTAAAGATTATTTAATCACAGTGGGTGACGGTCAAGTATGTTGTGAACAAGAGAAAGACTTAGGTAAATTACCTTTGATACTAGGCTATAGCAGGGCTATTCTGACTTCACACTTGGTAAATTATCTAATAGACTAATATTTCAATCTTTTCTCGTAGGATAAATTTTGAATTTTGGGCAACACTAGTTTAGTTTAGTTTAATAGATTAACGTCCCCGGACACATAAGCGTACAGGGGACGATGATGGGCAACACTTTTTTTTTGTGTGTGCTCTTTTTTGTACGTGCTCAGTTGCTGCAGACTGTCTTTTAAACAAAGGGTACCAAATAATGTTGCCATATTCAAAATGGGGTCTAACCAAACATAAATTATAAAAATATAAATTAAATATAAATTAAATATTAATTAAATTAAATCAAATATAAATTATAAAAATGTAAAAGATTGACTTGGTAAATCAATATAATAATATATACTTATAGAAAACTTCGTTTAATAATACCAAGCAAATTATTTGCTTTAATAGCTTTGGACACTAATATGGATATAAAAACCTAGCTTAGTAATATAGTGTCAAAAGTAATACTGAAGTCTTTCTCTTTCTTTTACATTATATGACAACAAAACTTGTCTGTCACCCACAGTCATTAAATAAATTTTACTGGTATTATTATTACCTATATGAATTACTTTAGATATCATTAAAGTAAAGCTGTAAGGTTTCACAACATATTTGAAGTTGAATTAAATCCCTTTGTAAAAAATATGATAATTTTAATTTTAAGGTAGGCTAGTTTCTCTGAGTATGGAGAAAAAAGTAGTAGCCTGCTACTCCCTTCTTGCTTTATTTATAAAGTATTATTCTTGTCAACCAAATAAATGTTTGTTAAATTAATGACTCAGAAATTGTACTTTTAGTCATGCTGTAATATACTTTGTTGAATGTTTTGATCAAAACATGCGGCAGTGAGAAATGTAGAGAGATCAGAGTATCTAAAAGATGATATGGCATCTAATGAATTAAAAGAGAAACTAAAATGCTGATTATCTGATCCGCTGGCTATAAATGTAAGTACAACGTGATACGAACATAAGGAAGCCAGAAATGTAGGCTATAGATAGCGGGGGTTTTTTGTTTTTTTTTTTTAGTTTCCAACTTAAAGTCACCATCCAAATCGTAAAGGTAACTAACTCGTTAATCTTTCATTTCCGGAATTTTGAATGTCTGATTTTTACACAGCCTTTTTTGTTCAATGTTTTGTCTTACGAGTAATAATGCTCTGAAATGTTATAAGGTATAGTGTTCTTTATTTTAATATACAAATAAGCTGCTAAAACGACCAAAAAAAGTGGTCTACGCTCCCCCCTCCCCCCTTCCTTTAAACTGAACTATTTATATGGAAAAAGCAGCATTTCATATCATATTATTTACCGCCAACAAGAAAATGAAGTTCTTTCTACAAATAAAAGTAAATTAACTGAGCTTTTGTCATCTAAGTTTAAAATTGTGGGGGCTATAACAGGTGATTGCCAGTCAATGAACTAAAGGCAAAGACTAGCATGCCTGGAAAAAATGGAAACAACTCTTGTCTTAGTCCAAGTGTACATCATTAAAATAAAATCAGCAGTATTATCTTAAACTATTAAAAGTTGCAACACACAACAACAACAACAACAAAATTATAATCACACTTACAGTCCTTAGTACATTTTCAAGAATTCTTACATGTGGTTATCAATACCACAAAAACCTACATCAAAGTTTATATCACTTATCATATCAGTGTGCAGTAATTCAAGTAAAAATGCATGTGATTTGTGCATGAATAATAGGATGTATATGTGTAGGAGTCTAATCATTTGTTTCATGTGAATGTGTAAATATCATATGAATACATGTACATGGAAGGTGTATGAGTGTGTGTGTGTGTGCCTTTATTGTGGGTGTGCTTATGAACTACTGTTTATACTCTAAACTAAAGAGCAATTTACTACATCATTCATTATAGTGATAGATAATATTTAAAAAAAATAAAACATTGTCTTCTTTAAATCAAATTTACATAAACAAAATTTTATTAAATAGGCCTAACAGATTCATTTACTATAGGCTTCACCTCAGTAAGCCTAATACAACTTTCAAAAATACTAATATAACTAAGGACTAAAAATAAAATCATTCAAACAAGTTTTTGCCTGTTGCAGTGTCAGTTATTGAGTTACCTTTCACTTTCTCGTCTTGATCTTTATTTTATTTACTACATGTATTAAGTTGTACACGTCAGTGTACTCGATCGAAGGCCACTGCTTGGGATCATTCACCCATGCGTCTGCTGGAATTTATACGGTCGGGTATCCAATCCTGTAAGCTGCATTTTGATCAAATACCGCTCTCTTGCTTCTGATGAAAGCTCCTCTAAATATGTAAACGACATGGTAGTGGAAAATTGCTGACTAAACTTAGGCGAAACCTAATTGCTCTTCAATATCTTACACCGACTTCCGTCAAAGCTTTCCCCCAAGCCATCATGGCGGCTAGTGTTGACAAGTTTGTCACGTGACTTGTGACGACACGCCGACCTCGAGAATTACACATGCAGTACTACTGTATTCTTCAATCCTGTTTATCCATTTCGTCATTTTATTCTGAAAAGCGTGTTTGGCGGTATTGATTTGGGTTGTGATAAATTGAAAGCTATTGTGTTGTGCGGTCTCAGTCTTACAAAAGAGCTTATTTACACTGACTGATCGAAACAGTGAAACTGGAAGTGAAAGTCAAGGACATTGGCTGATTGGGACGTTCATAGACTTTTGTTTGGAAAGAGGGAAATTGATCATTGGAAAGAGCAAAAATTAGGAATCCAATGGTATATAATACTTTTTTGTAAGTCAGTTTTGAAGGAAGTGATAAGGAAGTTGAGAGATACCATCCACATGTCGAAGAAGACCCATCTGACTTGTCGTAATGTCGGTTTTCCTTTACCGATTTGATCCATTCTGGTTTGTAAGTGTAAAACATCATAATTCATATCAACATTCACAACTGCTAATTGAGTTGAAAATGGGTCCTTACAAAAGCTTTTTCAAGCTTTCCCGATGCGCGATTCAAAAAACTATGAATTATCACTAAACAGTAAACTAAAGTAAATCATGCCTTTGTCTGCACTGTGACCAACTTTGAACGAAACGCTTCGATTCGATCTTTACTGATCACTTCATACATTTTTAAGATAACCAAGCGTCTAATAATTCATCAATAGGCAAACAGAATCAATGCTAACATAAAATCACATTATTGATTAGATTAAAAATTGCAAACTTACCAATTTACTCCATTTCGAAAACATTGTCAGTCTATGCGTACGTGATCGCCATAGTCCAGTTGCGAGTAACGTCCCTTTGACAAGGCGTATATTTTTCACAAAGAGAAAGGGAGACATGGGTTTTTGGCTCTGAACATGTTTCTTCCTTGTAAATAAAATCGTTGATTTTGATCGATTATTTGGTGTTTCTTCAATAATTGTACATGATTTTAAAAGATATATTTACGAAATGAACAATATTTTCCAACTTTTTTCATGGTCACCTGATGTCCTAAATGTTATGTGGTCACCCCAAATACCACAACACAAACTACCCCCTAATAAGAATATTCATGACCACAAACCATTCGCTCTTTGAAATTGTGTTGCCCAATCAAAACAGAACCTTTCAGCGCCGAAATACAGTCTGTCACGTGTTTCATTCTCGCGGCAGAGGAAAAAACTTTTGGGCGACCGATTTTCGGTCACCCAAAGACCCAAATACAGTAAAAAAGCACTTTTTGGGTGCCCAAAGGTCGCCTGAAGTACTGATTTGTACATATATATATATATATATATATATATATATATATATATATATATATATATATATATATATATATATATATATATATCCATGTTTGAACAGTACAGAATAATGAAAGGTATTGCCTCAGAACTATGTGCCATATTTGGATTCCATTTACTGCCCCGCACCTCCAACGCATCTTAACTATGTGGGAAATTTGTACCACACGCACAAAGTTAAACACTTACTGATTTAGATTTTGTCAAATGTTTTCGAAAGGAAATGTAGATCGAAAAATAATTACAAACGTCATATGTGTGACAAACAAAAAAACACGAACACTGGATTTGTTTTTGAAAGCATAGTCGTGCCATATTTATGGTGTCTTTTTTTAAAAACTGTACGTAGATATCAAACACAAAATTATAGGTAGGTTATTATCGAAGACAGAATGTAGCTACGGGAATGGGGATCGAAAACTGCCACACTCGCAGAGTTCTTTCCAGTATCTTGATGTCCCAGAATTCTTGTTGGGGAGCGAAAAAAAGAAAAGAAAGAAATTGTGTGTGGGAATAGGGAATGAGTGCTCCTTTTCTGCATGAAAGAAAGGGAGCTGGCGAGGCGAGGTGGACGATCGGTGTATATCTAGGCTGTGATGTCTCACAGAGGCCAGATTTAATAACAGTTATGTAATATAGTATTGACATCAATATCTTTTTACTCATGACTACTCCCCCGTAGGTGTGCCGGGGGTTTCAGTATAAATAGTATCCCCACTTTCTGGAAATTTAGTGCTTTAAATTCCCACTGTTGCTGTCTTTTTCCTTTGTTCTTTCTCATTCCTGCTCTGTTCTGTCGGTCTGCTATGCTATCTTCTTCTTCGCTGGACCAGTCACCTGCCTTTTTTCTTGGAAACTCTTCCGGGACACTAGTCCTCATTTGTGTGTGGGGTCTGTTGGATCAGCTTGGGAATATTGGACGCTTTCTGCCGGATTGTCACTGGGGCTTCCTAGGATGTTATTGTTTAGCAATGTGGGCATTTTGTATTTATGTGTTTTGTTGATATTATGTGGTGATGTTTGTGTTCTGTTTTGTTTTTGTGGACGGGTGTTCGATGGATTGGTGTATAGCCTCAGCGTCCCCTGCGTGGGATGTCTTTGTTGTAAAGTGGCCGGTTGGTGGATTGCCTTCAGTGTTGCCACTGGGGTTGTTTCGGCGGATTTTTTGTGCGGATCAGGGTAGAGTCCTCTTTCACTTCTCTGGTCCTGATTTGGCTCAGAAGAGTCCGCTGGACCTAAAGTAATAACCATGTAATGTAATGTACTCATGACTACCGACAAACCGTGGTACGATCCTACGGTAGCCTAGCAAAATTGATATTATATACAGAAGGCGCCAGGCAATTACTAAGGCAATGGAAACCATAGATCTATCTATATTCACTCAGTTGAAACAATAATTTCTCTTTCACCCCACGTGTTGCAAGTTTACGTCATGAGGAAGACCCATATTTCAACCAGCGACTTTAGCAGCGGTTAGAACAGGATTACTAAGCAAGAGCACTTACATTATTTTACCCTAATTCACAGGAGACCCCACTTTACACGCCAATGTCCCTCGTCCTCAATTTTACAAACGTTCCACGTGGCTTCTGTCAGCCGTAAGCTAATTTCATTAACAAGCTTTTTCTTGGCAAGGTAACAATTATCCTCCTCCTCCTCCTCCTCCTCCTCATCATCATCATCATCATCATCATCATCATCATCATCATCTTCTTCTTCTTCTTCTTCTTCTTCTTCTTCTTCTTCTTCTTCTTCTTCTTCTTCTTCTTCACTTTGTTCTGATGGTTGTAATCCTTAAGAGTTTTTCTTGGCAAAAAGTAAAGGTTGCCGCCATCTTAAAAATGTTTTTGGACTTCAGCATTGGGATGATGCCAGAGCCGAGTTTTCGCATCGCTTGAATTCCGACAGGTTCATTCATAGAACGAAAAGGAGGAGACGAGATGTAGGAGAGGGAAAATTGTGCAGAAGAAGAAGTCGGATGAGAAGAAGAAGAAGAAGGGGAAGAAGGAGAAGAAGAAAAAGGAGGAGGAGGAGGAGAAGAAGGAGGGGGAAAAGAAGAAGAAAAAGAAGAAGAGGAAGAAGAAGGAGGAGGAGAAGAAGAAAGAGGAGGAGGAGAAGAAGAAGAGGAAGGGGGAATCGAGGGAAGGAAGAGGAAATGGTAGAAGAACAAGGCCTGCATGTAAGCGAGAAGAGGGGGCGGGGGTTGGGGAAGGAGGAGAAGTGCAGTTTAAAAGAGAAAGAGTGAGAGAGAGAGAATGAGGAATTGAGAGAGAGAGAGAGAGAGAGAGAGAGAGAGAGCAAGCTTCCAAGCAAGCACAGATCCAAAATGCCAAAAGGGAAATAACACAAATTCATACCGAGTGTCAGAGAACGGCATCTAAGTGCATACCTTCAGCTGTTTAGTTTAATGTTGGAGATACTTATACTCAGCGCTACTAATAGCATGCATGCTTTTCGCGTGACACGAGTGCAGCACTTGGTTACAAGTACGTGAGTACAAGACTCCGTATCCATCTATATACAGATCTGAGAACAATCACTTGACATTCCTAATACTGATGTCGATTACTCTCAGCAACAGACCTGGCATGCCTCTGGCACCTATTCTTCAACATGTGTTTTTCCCCTCCCCTGTCGGGCTAGCAAAGGCTTTACAACCATTTGCAAACATCCCGACATCGACCGAACAAAGTTATGTGAGATTACACTGTTATCTCTCTCTCTTTCTCTCCCTCTCCCTCCCTCCCTCCCCCCCTCTCTCTCTCTCCCAGTAACCTGGCTCTCAATATCAAAAGGTCCTACTCCAAAACCGCTGATGTTGTGCCATCCAAGATTCAGATTTCCAATCGTCCTCATCAGCACATGTACCTAAAAAGCACCCAGCATCTTGGTTCCAAAAATTCTACAACCATCTTTCAGTCTCCACCTGCTGGTGGACGATATCGAGATCCCATACAAACGGAAACAAGTCGCATCCTGTATTCTTCAATCGTCCAAATGATCATATCAACGTGACTACAACTGATGTGATCCGGCTCTCTTCACCCTAAACATATTTACAAAAGCTGCAGACTCATGAAGAGAGTCCAAGGTCAACGCATGCTAATCCCCTTGGTCTTCAGCAACAGCCCTCGTTCATCATTCATCCGCAGCGTCCACAGTCAGACAAGCCTTTGGACCTTATTCGCCAAAGTCAATCCTACCCCTTTGAATGACCAAGAAAGAACAGTTCTGTTCAGTTTCTTGTCTCGCTTTCATGTAGGAAATTAGCCAGCTATTTAATCCCAATGACGCCAGACCACAACGTTTTAGTAGATTAGTTATGTGTTATCTTTAGTTTTAGTGCTGCTCTGCTATCAGATTTATCGTACTATTTGGATTATTGCAGTGCGCTCAATATTATTATTAAATTGCTTGAACACTTCTTAGTGACAAGTACCTTATTTATTCCACTGTTTTTCTGAGCTCAAGTGAAGTTTGAATTTAGTGATTTACAGTGTATAACATTATTTCAAATGCAAAATAAACTTAGTGACATTCATTCATTCCTATAAATTATAATACACATTTTAAGTTCTTTTTTCCTTAATCTAAACTTAGATAGGGTCTCTCTCTCTCTCTCTCTCTCTCTCTCTCTCTCTCTCTCTCTCTCTCTCTCTCTCTCTCTCTCTCTCTCTCTCTCTCTCTCTCTCTCTCTTCCTCTCTCTATCTCTCTCCTACTCATGTCAAGCAGTCATGGTGGAAATTGAAAATTAATTTGGTCGATCAACTTTACACGTAATGTTAATTTAAAACACCCCAAGCGGAAACGAAAAGTAAATGTTCTCAATATAGCGCACTCATAGCTTAAAGAGCCGCTCAAGGCGTTCACGATAAATGAAAACCCCCATTTTGTCATTCGGCCCAGACACCAAAAATCGCCGGTGAGACAGTCTCAACCAGCCTTGTCGATCATTATTATCATTAAGACTGCCTGAAGAAAGGTACTTGCTGTAGTCATGGTGGCACGCACTTCTGTACATGAGGCTCGTGCTATGAACCACTGAGTCGAGGGGCCGGGTAGCTCAGTTGGTAAGAGCGTCTTGCTAGTAACCGAAAGGTCGCTGGTTCGAATCCCGGATTGGTCAACGTGTGATCATATTATTTTCCCCTTTACCAACAACTGGCCCGCTGGTGTCAGTATAAATCGGTCCAGTAGTCACCTATATGCGAAAGTGTCGTGTGACTATAATCTACAAACAACAACCACTGAGTCGCTGTCTCTTCACAAACCTAGAGGGAGAGGTAGGAGTGTGGTAGGAATGGGGCAGAGCTGAAAAAGCAGCCAATACGTTGTTATAGGCGATTACGATTGTAGGTTATTCCTATTTTGGTACGTCTCTGCTACTTTGACAATACGTCTCTACGCAGTGGAATGCCTTTTTTTTTCCTTAGCTGCCCTATTTTATAAATAACTATTTGTATAACCTTTGTAGGCTTACTAGTTCAATGCTTTCATTCTACGTCTGTCCACTTTGGGCGATATTATTATTATTATTATTATTATTATTATTATTATTATTATTATTATTATTATTATTATTATTATTATTATTATTATTATTATTATTATCGAGAATTTGTATAGCGCACTTATATCGCCGTACTTGGCCAGACTCTAGGGGCTGGCCGATACAGGATCTAACTCAAACCGCTCGAGTCGCCCACCCGCAGCCTTTGGGCGAATGGTCTGACGCCCGGACAACTAAGCACTATCCTGGCCAGCCAGGGATGGGGGAGAAGGACCACGTGCATGCTGGGTGTGTTCTTGTTACCGGCACTCGCCTGTCTAGGACATGAGCGTAAGGATCTGTAAAGTCCGTTATAATGGAATGTGTGCGACACACAGACTAGACCTCGGTTTATACTCTCATCCGAAGGAGTAGGAAACGGGAGTAAAGTGTCTTTCCCAGGGACACAACACAATGGCCCGGACAGGGCTCGATATTAGACAAGTTGCTCGAAGTTGATGAAGTCTATGTAATTATTTCTGGAGTATCTTTGCGCTGTTCCTGAATGTATTTGAATTATTCTTACAGAGCAGGTAAATAACTCAAAGAGCTGCTCAAGAAGCTGGCGGAAAGCATGGTCTAAGTTTGCTCTCGCGTCTGATGTGGAAGAAGAAATTAATGATGGGTTCGTCTTAATTACCTGTAGTCGTAGTTGGGTTGTATGTAGCTCATAGTTTTCCCTGCCTGTTCTATGTCTTGAGTGGGAAGAAGGAATCAGAGGCGACTGACTGTAAACATGTTTATGGTCTGTGGTACATAGTGCCTGCGGCGACCAGTGGTTGCTGCTTCTGCTGCTGCCATGCAGCACTAGTCTACACTACGCTCCCCTATCTTCAGGCGGAGGTAAGCTAGTCTGGTGCCCTGACCTTGGCGGTCACACTTTTCGGACGTGGGTCATACCATAGATATATAGATATAGATATATGTTCATCCACCATTCGTTGGGTTGTATGTAGCTCATAGTTTTCCCTGCCTGTTCTATGTTTTGAGTGGGAAGAAGGAATCAGAGGCGACTGACTGTAAACATGTTTATGGTCTGTGGTACGGTTGCTGCTTCTGCTGCTGCCGTGCAGCACTAGTCTACACTACGCTCACCTAGCGGAGGTAAGCTAGTCTGGTGCCCTGACCTTGGCGGTCACACTTTTCGGACGTGGGTCATACCATAGATATATAGATATAGATATAGATATATGGTCATACTCATCCACATAGCTAAGAGACTGACCAAACCTGCTCAGGGCAGAGAGAGTTGGCTTCCTCAGTGCAGTCTGAACTTCGCTGTAAGACGCATCCTAGCGGTGAGAAATTGGCTTGGCTTCACTGAAAACTTGTTCTGTGTGCTATTATTATTATTATTATTATTATTATTATTATTATTATTATTATTATTATTATTATTATATTATTATTATTATTATTATTATTATTATTATTATTATTATTATTATTATTATTATTATTATTATTATTATTGTTATTATTATTATTGCAGTCCCGTTTTCCATTGACATCTTGTGTTTTAATCAACTTGATTTTTTTCAATTCTCTCTCGTTTAACTGAAAACTAATAATAAAGTCAGGAAATACTAGCAAGAAGCATAAAACTCATCCAAAGAGGTATGAGAAGTTGATGAACTTTAGTGGAAAACACAGGTTTCGTTAGGTTTCTCACAATCCTGCAAGGCAGAAGTTTTCATGCCTGTAGTCAGACTAAACACCCACTGAGTATAATTTGTCACTACACCTACAGACAGACAGATACACGTACGCAAACATGCGCTCACACATACACAGGCAAACATGCACATACACAATCGCACCCAGGTATCTAACTCCCCCGCCCCCCCTCCCCTCTTATCTCTTTCTTTCTCTTGGTCTTTTTCTCTCTTTCTCTCTGTCTGTTGATCTGTCTGTCGGTCTCTCTTTCTCTGTCTCTCCTTTTCTCTTCTTTTTTATTTTCTTCTCGGTCTCTCTGTTTCTCTGTCTTTCTCTGTCTCTCTCTCTGTCTCTCCCTGTCTCTCTGTCTCTGTCTCTGTCTCTCTCTCTCTCTCTCTCTCTCTCTCTCTCTCTCTCTCTCTCTCTCACTCTCTCTCTTTCCTCTTATCATCGCAATTTTCGTCTGTACTTGGATCGTGCTGTACGGCAGCTCTCATCATAGGCGTAATGGAATGCTGTACCTGTCATTTTGGGGAAGCTGCACTGTAGCCGTCATGTCAGATGTAAAGGCTGCTTGTCCTGTCACATTGCTTAGGACTTCTATAGTACAGAAAGCCCTTTTTTTTACCGGGAGGGAAAAATCTTCTGCGACGCAGACAGACTGACACACTAATTAACATACACACACACACACACACAAAGTCACACATATATACGTTCACAAACAGCGAGATACAGGCGATCGATAGGACATGCGTATGAACAACACTCTACAAATTGATTGATTGATTGATTGTTGCTTTAGGTCCAGCGGACTCTTCCGAGCCAAATCAGGACCGACACTCTACAAAACACAGATTCCAAACTCTTTGTAACTGAATGCATTGTCCTTGTACAGCGCGGTTACCCCACGCCCAAAGAACTTCTCAAGGCGCTAGTCACAAGATGCAGCGTGCACACAGTTGTTGCTGAAGCCCGTATCGTCATCCCCCATCGTCCGAAACACTGATACCTATATTGGTCCACTGAACGGCATCTACTCGTGCCTCCCACACTCCCTGCGTTGCTACTTCCATCTCCCTTTACCCCCAACTCCCACCCTATGAGACAGCTCCACCCCTTTCTCTCCTTCCCCACCTCTTCCGTAGCTGACGTTTCTAAGCTTTGAGATCGGCTTCGAGGAATTTTGCCATTTCGGGTAAAGACATGCTTCCTAGAAAATTGCGATTGGAGGCATATATAACCAAGTCAGTCTTGAGATCTCTGTCTGGACCTGACTGATCTTCCTGGCAATCAAATTAACAATGACGCAAAGGACGCAAATACACACACACACACACACACACACACACACACACACACACACACGCACACACACACACACACACACACAACCGTGTAGAAACGCCGTTGTGATGACTTTCTGATTCATGAAACTCTACATACGTTACTTTGACATTTTTACAAATTTGTCCATTTTTTAGAGCTAACTCTAACCCTAACTCTAACCCTAACCCTAACCTAAACTCTAACCCTAAGCCTAACACGGCCCTAACCCTAATGGAACACTTTTCTGACGTCAAGTAAACGGGGTCCGTCAAAAGAAAGTACGTAGAGTTTCAAGTGTATGTCAGAATAAAGGCGTTTCTACCTAACCACTAAAGTCCACCCACACACACAGACTATATATCTCTGTGTGTGTGTGTATGGGTGGACTTTAGTGTGTGTGTGTGCGTGTGTGTATACTGTATATATATATATATACTCATACTACTAATACACACACACGCACACACACACACACGTTGACCTAGGTTAACTTCGTAATTTGGATCTTTCTCTTTAGACTTTTCTTCGAACTTTGTATAGACCGTTTTGTCCAATCAAACAAGCTTCTAACTTTAATAAACAAGATGCACGATACAAGATTATTTATTATCTTCATTTATTAAAAAGGAAATTTTGACAGAGAGAAAATTGAATACATTGAATACCCTCACTTTATCTGATTACTACAACATGCATTTAACTTCGAGATTTCCGTCAGATAAGACTGTCCATCAGTTTATAAACTACCACTAGCTAGGTGGAAACGTTGTTAAAGTAGCACCTTTTCCTATAGGGTCATTAGAGTATGCATCTGTGTGTATAGTGTCGTACGTATAGTATGTTGTGCATGTGTGACCGAGTGATGTAATAGCAAAATGAATGAACATTTTACTAAACGGTGAAGGCAAGGAATTGTTTCCTAATTGTTTTATTTTTTAATTGTATACTAATTACTTGAATCTCAGGTTTATTTTGCCATTTCCTTTTGCAAAAATAACTAAGTAAATTAATGCATTGAAAAAAATTAATTAAAAAGCTGCAGTATTTAATTCCTAATTGATAGGTAATAAAGGCTTGTTGAATTGAATTGAATATATCTTCGACATTTTCTCAGAAGAGGTATAAGACCATCTTTCGGTTTCATAGAACTGCATTGGCTACCTGACACCTGTTTTTACTCTCAGCACTCAGCGCTCAGCGCATCCTACTAGTGCGCTTCCAGACGAGTTTCTAAGAACTATGCGTGAGTCAGCTTAGCTGCGCACTATTGGAGAGGCAGGCAAGCAGCAGAGTTCTTTGAATGAAATTCCTACCACGGAACACTAGAGTACAGCAACAGCTGTCGCTTATGAATGAAGCTTGGAGGGCCAGGGTCTTAATACCCGAGAGTGATTGAGAGGATATAATAGAAGAAATAAAGATGAAGGAAGAACAAGAGTACGGCATAGTACTGCATAGTAATAAGAGTCCACCATTCTATAATTATACCGCCGGTCGAAACATAGCTTAAAGGGGCTGTATTATTATATTTTAGCCTCCAACATAATTATTTTAAAATTTATCTACTTACACTTTTACATCCCCGTTGGGGTGCCGGGGGTTTCAGTATAAATAGCATCCCCACTTTCTGGAAATTTAGTGCTTTAAATTCCCACTGTCGCTGTCTTTCTCATTTGTTCTTTCTCATTCCTGCTCTGTTCTATCAATCTGCTATACTATCTTCTTCTTCGCTAGACCAGTCAACTACCTTTTTTCTTGAAAACTCTTCCGGGACAAGACTCCTTATTTGTGTGTGAGATCTGTTGAATCAGTTTGGGAATATTGAACACTTTCTGCCAGATGGTCACTAGGGCTTCCTATGATGCTATTATTTAGCAATGTAGGCATTTTCTATGTATGTGTTTTGTTGATAATTTATAATGTTTGTATTCTATTTTGTTTTTGTAAACGGGGGTTCGATAAATTAGAATACAGCCTCAGCGTCCCCTGCGTGGGATGTCTTTATTGTAAAGTGACTGGCTGGTGGAGAGCCTTCAGTGTTACCACTAGGGTTGTTTCAGCAGATCTTTTATGCGGATTGGGGGTTGTACGGTCCTGTTTGGCTCGGAAGAGTCCGCTGGACCTAAAGCAATAATCATGTAATGTAATGTAATGTAACTTACACTTTCACACATTTAAGAAAAAACGTGTTACCTATGCGTCCTTTCCCAGCTCTCCGCAGCCTGATAATTGAGAGGCAAGCCAAGCTCTCAGAATTCGGAAGACGGCCGTGACAGCTGATTCCGTTCAGTTACATCTGTTTTTAGCGGTCTGCCTTTTAAAAGATAAGACCCCTGTTACCTGGTATTGGTACAGGTCAATGGAACCCGTTTGTTGTGGCCGGCACTTTCATTAAAAATAATTTAATTATTCACACTTCTACCGCATCAAGGTCATTTCATTGTTTTTTTCTACATCGTTTAAAATCGAACAGTATTGCTAGTTTTTACATGCATCTTGTATTACCTTTTAATGTTTTAACAGTCTTACATAACTTTGGAAAAACGTTCTGTGGTCCTGATTCGGCTTTGCGTAGTCCGCTGGACCCTATAAGCAGTGATTATGTATGTATGTATGTATGTATGTATGTATGTATGTATGTATGTATGTATGTATGTATGTATGTGTGTATGTATGTATCTATCTATCTATCTATCTATCTATCTATCTATCTATCTATCTATCTATCTATCTATCTATCTATCTATTCTCTAGGCTTTCCTTCACTGCTGACCTTTAAAAAACTGATTCTGTCTTTATTTTCGTGTGTTCACCTAAGCACCTGGATAGAACCTGCTTTAGCCGTCATTAACTGTGTTATTTCGACTATAATATTTTCATTAAAAAAAAATTGTATTTGCTATTTGTTTTAAAATGAACGGCAGAATTAATAACTCTTCTTTATTTTTGTTGTCGTCATCATCATTGTCGTCATGGAAACATTTTGGGGAATAGATGGCGAGATCCATGTTATTACAATTTCATATCTCAAAGAGGTTTACTTTTTAAGTTTTTTCGTCATGTTACTTTCAACTAAGAACTCGCGATATGTATTTATTATTTATTATTATTTATTTAATCGTTCTTATATAGCGATTTTCCAGCTCAATAGCTGCTCAAGGCGCTGGCCGATACAGGATCTAACTCAAGCCGCCCGAGGCGCCAACTTTCAGCCTTTGGGCGCATCGTAATAACGCTCCAGACAACTGAGCACAATCCTGGGAAGCCAGGGATGGGGGGGGGGGGGGGGAAGGACCTAGGTGCATGCTGGGTGTGTTCTTGTCACCGGCACTCACCCGTCTAGGACATGAGCGTCAGGATCTTTAAAGTCCGTTATGATGGAATGTATGCGATACAGACTAGACCTCGGTTTATACTCTCATCCGAAGGATGATTTACAAGGTCAGCTTCTACTCACTCGTGTTTCAGGACACGAAGCTTCTTAATATTTTTTGTGGGAGGGGGTATAGTTCATTGCGAAGATGGTATACCTTGTCAAGACTGACACTAATTTCATCAGTATAGCGTCTTAATTGCCACCAACTGGGGTACTCCGCCGCTGTTCCACTCGCCTCACAAGACGATACACAGCTTCCCCCATCAAAATTCCAACCCTTTTCTTTTTATTTATTAAGGTTCTGAAAATGTATTATAAGAGTATGATGTTATTCTGTAGGTTATTATGCATGTCATTCTGTTTGTACTCTTTTGCATCCTGTATTAATATGTTTAAGATACTTCAGTTTTCAGTGAAGCTTTAATCCCATTCGAGCGAACGGAAAGAAAATAGAAAGTTAAATGAGTCAAATAAACGGTAGAGCAGATTAAAGAGAATGAGTAAAAGAGATTTCTCTTATATAGCGCACTTACAAGCACAGAGAGCTTCTCAAGGCGCTGGCCCGTAATATCCAGCAATCACAAAATAGTTTGCTGAAGTCAGGATTCGAACCCACGTCGCCCAAGACGCACTCACACAAGTCGTGCGCTCTGACCACTGAGCTATCCCTGCCGCCAATAGTATAGAAAAGAGTTCCAACAGCTTCGACAAATGAAAATAAAATGAACGTCCTGAAGGTAATGAATGACTTTTATTTTTAAAAAAATTAAAACAAACATAGATGTTCTGCAAAAATGTTCAAAATTGTTTGCAGGTGGGTGAAAATGAGTTGTTGTTTTTTAACGTTCTTGTCACTTAAGAAGAAGAGGGGGGAAAAGTTGGGAAACACGAACAGCTCCACATGAAAGAGAAATGGGTACACGAGCATAAACAGGGCCGTCAGAGGCTGACAAGAAAACATCAGCCTCGTAGCCATCGGATCAACAACTTACGCTTCCCCAGCGTCTCGGTAATGGCTGGCAGAAGGAGCTGCAGATGGTCGTGTGGGGATATTTTGGTCCACTGTTTATGCCCAGCTTCCAGCAAGGTCAACGCACGAGGCAGGTGGAAAACATATTTACGCGTTTATCGTGTCAAAATCCGCTTTGATTTGTGAGTTAGTTCAGCCCCCAGCGTGCAATTTATGAAGGAAGGGGAGTATTAACTATTTCGTCGGTGGAGCTATTTTTAAGCTGTAGAAGATGCAGATGGAAAGATCCCTGTAATCTCTGTCTCTGTTCCATTTCCTTTTGTTTGACACCGCATAAATGCATCGTTTAGGGCAAACCGCAGCTTAATTTACTTTTAAGTAACACTCAATGCCTGCTTCTCAAAGGCTTAAAAGCAAACTTACATTATTTTCTTCTTTGCCTAGAGAAAGCCAGCCGAACAAACACTGAAATTGCTCTTTCGTTTTAAGATTTAAAATACGATTTTTTAAAAGCTATTTGGGAATTACGCGTTATACAAGTTGGCATTGGGTTTGACTATATTAGGAGACTCATCATCACCGCTTGAAAAGTTTTGCCTCCAGTTTTCCTCCAGTGTTTACGCCATTTTACCTGCTACAAGGACTTGCTACATTCACTCTACAAAGGTCAGTTTTTGTATCGGGGGAAATATCTGTCTGTCTGTCTGTCGGTTGGTCGGTCGGTCTGCCGGTCCATTGGAAGCCATATCTCAAGAACTCCAGAACGGATTTTGACCAAAATTCGTAGGAACGTTACCTAGGTCTGTCTCTCGTGCTATAGGTCAAAGGACAAGGTCACTGGAGTAATTTTGCTGCGAAACATGTTTTGCTTAATATCTAAAAACACACACAAAAAAAAACAAAAAAAAACAACAAAAAACGGTAAAAGCGATTTTGTTGAGATTTCGTTTACGGGTACCGGTACGTCAAATCATGTGTCATTCTTCCAGTTGTCGGAGAGTCGGTCGGTTCATCGCACCGGATTTTTATTTTTTGCTCAAAACACATTTTGGGCCTTATTGAAAGAATAACTGAACCCAAATTCATCATATTTACTGTCAGGATACTTTCACTACTTCTAAACTTTCGCACCATTAATATTTGTTCTTTTTCAAAGGTCAAGGTCATAGTGCTTCAGCAATGTCTAAACACGTTTTGCGATGTGTCTAAAAATTGGCTTAGCCGATTTTGAAATTGTTTTACTTGCAAATAGTTCGATAGTGGCCTATCATCCCATGTTTTCTTTTTCTTTCTTCGTCATAAAACCGAGTCAAAACATTATTGAAAAATACTGCTTATTTTTTTTAATGCAATGTGTATGTGTGTTCAGAAATACATTTGAATGTGTGCCATCTTGTTATTTGCTTGAATTTGATCGAATTGAGTTTCCTTTTAAGTTCATAAGTTTTCGGTTCAGGTGACAACCAAATACTAGTGACTATTAGTAAATACTAGTACTTATAAAACAGAATTAATTATCTAGCTTGGGGGCGCTACTGTATACATACTTTGTTTTGAACTCAGAGAAAGAGAGAGAGAGAGAGAGAGAGAGAGAGAGAGAGAGAGAGAGAGAGAGAGAGAGAGAGAGAGACCAACGTGTACTCTTCTCCAGGACAAAAGACGGACAGGAAGGAAGAAATAAAAGATGAATGGACAAGGGTATTGGCAAGACGGAGAGAAAGGAAGAAAGAAAAGATGAATGGACAAGGGCAATGGCGTGAAGCCAAGACTGGACATGCACTGACGATCGAGGCTATTTTGGTTTCCCGCCAACACACGCCGGCAACCATCCGCTTTCTCAATCAACGCCTCGACGCCACATACTGTAGGATGTTCTACAGCTGTCAGTTTATTACTTGCCTCGTGTGTCTTTGTTCTTCATTCTTACTCTACTCCCATTTACTACCGCTGTACTTGTCTTACTTTAGACAGTGGCCGGAATTCCATCACATAAGTCCTATATCCCAAACTGGCTTACTGATCTAGTAGCTCCCACCCATAACCCATCCTCTGTGATTGGTCTGATGTTCTCCAAGCTGAAGCTGCAGACATGTACGCTGCTGGGCGACGTGTGTTCGATCTAGACTGCAGTAAATGATGTAAAATTGTTTTCCTTTCTTTTGGCATATTTTGTCCCCATGTTGGATCTCGATGATGGCCGGCGCCTGTACAACAATCAATTTTCACTCCGGTCTGTTTCTGAGATGAACTGCCTCAAACGCTTCATGAGCATTTGTTTGGGAAATCATGGCCTGATTTCCGAGAAAGTAGAGCATTGAATTCTAAACCTGTAATGTACATGCATGTGTAGTGATGACAACTGTCAAGTATACAAGAAAGGAGCTGTATTTTAATTGGAAACATTTCCAAAAGGAAATCAAAGCTCGTGAAAAAAAATGGCGCCCGTTGGAAAACCATGACAATGATATGATTTAGCCGAAAATAA
The DNA here is from genome assembly GCA_036898135.1 of Oncomelania hupensis. Taxonomy (NCBI): domain Eukaryota; kingdom Metazoa; phylum Mollusca; class Gastropoda; order Littorinimorpha; family Pomatiopsidae; genus Oncomelania; species Oncomelania hupensis. The sequence goes on from CM072513.1 coordinate 30,940,261, forward strand.
ACACGTAGTCTATATGGGTAACTGGAAAACCTTATAGCATTCAGTATAGTATTATATGCTGTGTGCAAGGAGCGGGCGTTCTTCGTTGGCTAAAGTTCCAAAGCCAGAACTCGGAGATCTCAAAATGCCCGCGGTTTAGCAAGGTATGTTGCTAACGTAAGCAAGCACTTGAATGAGAAGCATTGTCGACACCCATTAAGAAGCGTTAGTGTCGCTTTCTTCTGCAAGAATTAGCTCGGTTCTTCCGATAAACAACTCAATTAGCGTGTCCCTTTTAGAGCTCTTCAGACTGCCTTTCTTCAATCCGTCTTTATCTTTCGTGAAAGTTCCTTTCTTCAACTGCATGTTATCTTGGCGAAAACGCTCTTTCTTAAACTGCGCAGTGATGATGGCCTGTCAAAATAAACAATGAACGTTTATGGAAAAGTCCTGAGAAATAACATTCCTAGACAATGACAGTCTTGCGCATGTAACTGCCAGTGTGCATAACTTGTCAGCCCGTCAGACGTCGGCATTGAATTGTCGTCGCCGCTGTTGCTTTACCATCGTCGTAGTAAGATTGCAACTGTCTTAACAGTACGTTTCCTTTTGAAAATAAAGGTTACATAACTGTAGAATGTGTGCTTTACCTCATTTTTTTCTCAGTCGTCTGGGCGTCAGACACTGCGCCCAAAGGCTGCAAGTGGGCACCTAGCTCGGGCGGCTTGAGTTGGATCCTGGATCGGCCAGCGCCTTGAGCATAAAAGCGCTATATTAGAACAGTTAGGTTAAAATATACCTGGCCAATGGTGGTCTAACTTAACTGAAAATTTACTTGTTTTACTCATTGTTCTTGGGAAACTAAATAGTTGTTAATGTGGCCCGCGACATTTTACTACTATTTCTTACAGTCTGCAAGCCGGCCGAAAATGTGTGTCTTGGGCGACGAGGGTTTGATCGTATCTTCGACAAATAATTTTGTACATATATGGCAAGCTATAGCTCGGTAAGCAGCTTTTTGATTTAAAGTGGTAAGCGTACTATATAAAAACAGTCCTTTATAAGTGGAAGTGAAGATGAGGGTGAAATGGTGTCAAAACGAGGACAGCCCCTTAAGATGAGAGGACAAAGACTACCGGGCTGTTGACATCCAACGCCAATTATCTCTATCAACCTTATCTGAACGAGGTAAGTATAGCCTGTTCACAGCCTAAACTAACATCTGAATCAAGCGGAGGTGTTAGTAAAAGTGGTTCTTAATGGGTTAAAGCGCTGAAAAAATCTTTTCTTAAAAACAAAAACAAAAACAACAACTTTTATTTATGGCTGTTGAATACACTTCTGGCTTACCTACAACAAGGCACGCTACAGCACAATCAAACCACAATGTGCCGCAGAGTACATATAGGATGTACAGCATGCAGTGTGCAGCGATTACAGTAATGTTGGTCAATGAATGTATACTGTGTGAGGGAAAAGTGACGTGTGTATGACAATCTTTTTTCCGCTTTAGTCTTCTTAGGAGTCAGTTTGGGAGATTAAAGGGAGATATAAGTATTTGTTGTATTTAGTGGTTCTTATCTCGCGCCCTTCCAGCTCAAGAGCTACTCAAGGCGCTTGCCGATTTAGAATTTTACTCCAGGCCCCCACTTACAACCTTTGGACGCATAGTTTGACTCCCAGAACAATCCTGGGCGACCGTGTTTGGGGAGGAGGGACCTAGTGCGTGTATAGCCTGCACTCATCCGTCCAGGACATGACCGTCAGAATCTTCAAAGTCCGTGCGATGGAATGCGTGCCTGCACAGACTAGACCTCGGTGTATACTCTCATCCGAAGGATAATTTTTGGGCTTAACACAATGACTCATCATCATCATCATCATCATCATCATCATCATCACTAGTACTACTAACCAGGCTACTAACCTAGATAATGTCCCTATGACCGACGGATAACCGACCGACCGACCAACACTTTGACTTTCTGATTCCCGACTATTTTCAAAGTATTTTCACCCATATTGTATCTTGAACTACAAAAGGAAAGATTTAGCAGTTTTGGGAAGAGTTTAGGAAAAGTAGGCTTTTCTTTCATTACTGTAAGGATAAAATGTGTTGTATTTTTAAAGTTAGCATCTATTTCAGTCAATGTGAATGATGCCGAGCGTCAGAGATCTATACTGCAGCATTTGTTTAAGAGTTTAGACCACATGAATCTCTGGTACCCTGCCTGTGTTCAAAGGACTATATTTGTTGTTCACATCTGGTTCATTTCAAAGGAAGGAGTTTACAAAAAAGAAAGAGAAAGAAAAAGACAAAAAGGGAAACAAAAAAGCAAGCAAGGCTCCTTAAATGATCTAAATGCAGCCTTAAGATCTGAATCACGTCTGTGAAAGTGAAGCGGCCTGTAATCTTAAACACCGTCGAATTTGTCTACCTGACAGTGGCACCTGCAAGATAAGGGAGGAGTAGAGAGAGACTCGTTGGGGAGCCAGGCGGCACGATATTATTAGCATGAACTAGTGCTACACCGTGAATCATCCGTGCACTCTTCTTTTGTGTTTTTAAATGTAACATAATGTAGGTATCTGCGAAATTATTGAGAAAAGTGATGTATAATAACATATGGGATCATAGTCATTCATGAATTTATGTATTTATTTATGTATTTATTTATTTATTTATTTATTTATTTATATTTTATTATTATTATTATTATTATTATTATTATTATTATTATTATTATTATTATTATTATTATTATTATTATTATTATTGTTGTTGTTGTTGTTGTTGTTGTTGTTGTTATTATTATTACTATTGTGACGGATGGTGAGGTGGGTGGGTGTCTAAATTTTTTTTAAAGATAATGACGACGATGATGGTATGTGCGTGTGCCTGTGTATTTGTGTGTGTAATATGATTTCCAAGTTAATGTTAGAGGTTCTTTATTATGTTAAATTATTAGGGGACAGATTGGAAGATTAAACTTATTAATTAGTCTAAAATCTCTATCCCTAATAAAAAAAAAATTTTGAAAAAAAGTTTCAAAATTTCTCTCTATCCCTTTCTCTCTTTCTTTCTCTCTCTCTCTCTCTCTCTCTCTCTCTCTCTCTCTCTCTCTCTCTCTTTCTCTCACTCGGTTGTTTGTCTACACCTATGTGGATGAGTGTGTGGGGTGTGCCCGTTTGTCTTCTTATTTTTAATAGTCAGTACTTGGTCATAAATATTATAAATAGACACACCCATCATGCATGGAATGTTCGTCAACAGCAGCACCAATAACAAAACCATCATTAATATAAAACACTTTAGACTTTCTCCTGTTCTCAGTATTAAATCACCAGAAAATTTTGCGAATTCTGTTACAGCTTTAAAAAAAGAAGAATTTTTTTATTGATTGATTCATACGTTTATAGATTGTTTGTGTGTCTGGGTGATTGGTTGGTTGATTGGGAAATGCTGTCCATTTGCCAGTCATTAAAGCATGCTAAAAGCGGTTGCAGTTTCCGTGGGGACATCTTTATCAGAATTTCCTTGCTGTCTTGTGTTTCAGAACGTGCTGTGTTTTGGTAACACCAAGTGCGTGGTGGACCTGCCCAAAGCTTGTTTGGCAGATGATTGCAGACCTCTAGCTAACTGTAAAGGTGAGTTTAGTATTGTTTGTTTGTTAGTTCTTGTTTTTATTGTTGTTTGACATTTACCTTTTTTCCATTGGGGACAACCCTCACTGTGAATTTGAAAAAGGTCTCTAACGCTAAAATATGAGATCTTGGGGCACTTTAAAATGATGATGAAACTATTAGGTTTTTCTGTCTGTCTACCTGTATGTCTGTCTGTCTGTCTCTCGTTCTCTCTCTCTCTCTCTCTCTCTCTCTCTCTCTCTCCCTCTCTCTCTCTCTTTCTCTCTCTCTCTTTCTCTAACCCACTCTCACTCCCTCTCTCCTTTTTTTGGGAAAAAGGACCCTGACCTAAAAAAAAATATTTTAAAAAGGCTTTAACAAAGATTGAGTTTTCTAATCTCTTTCGGTCGTTCCCCTTTATTCAAATTTCCGGTGATATCTTTCAATATTTTTTTTTACGTTATTCAGCAATGTCACGTTCAAATGTTAGTGTGGTTTACTACCTTTATCGAGTCGTCTTATTGTCACTTTAAATAGTTGCGTGTGTTTTTCTATCTTTATCAATGTGACCTGACCATCCTTTTATCCTTTGGCCTGTTTTGCTATCGTACTAGCGTTGTCGCTTGTTTGGTCGTTTTGGTTTTGTGGTCCTTGGTCAATAGCCCTCGCTTGTTTTGCGTTTTTAGATCGGTCTTAACCTTTCAGAGACGCCTTTGTCGCTTGTCCAATGTATGAGGCTGGTTTAAACGTCTTCTCGACCAGAACGTGAAATCCAACCTTTTTTCCAGAAAAAAGTTCTGGAAAGTTTCTTTTGTGTTGTATCTATATCTATAGTTTAAGTTGTAACTCTGTTATGTCTTGATTATAGGCAGGCTAGTGATAAACTTATATCCGGCCGTTATAGTTAAATGTCCCCGACCAGAAAATAAAACTCAACCTTTAAAATGAAGGGTATCGGGAAGCGTCTTTGTGTTGTATCTACTTTAAAGTTATAAATCGTCTGTTCTATTTTGATAGGCATTCACACACAGTGGGGTTTTGCTGTTGTGCGGACTCCTATTTGGTAACACATGATAAGAGGA
>CM072513.1:30949945-31004945 GCA_036898135.1 Oncomelania hupensis
TTTCCTACAAATCTGTTTTACTTGAGCCATCGACTCTTAGAATAATTTAAAAGTTCTTCCTCTTCCTCATACTTCATAACGATTTCGGTATGCTGCAGCAATACGTTCTTAAAGGGACCCAAGGTCACATATTAATTTTCAGCGTCACAGAATTATCCTTTTCAAATTCACAGTTAATGTTGCCCCACCTAGAACAAATAAGCTTAAGCCCCAAAACAATGACTTATTTCAAAAGTATTTTTAAAACATATTAAGAATCGATAAATTCGTCTGTTCGTGTGCCTATTCATAGCATACGAAGATTGGTTCTGCTGCGAAAGTGCGTATATAGTTTGCGCGGGTTTTTTAAAAAACCAAAAAAAAGTTAACACACCATTAACAACATAAGTGACGTCAACAATTCAAAGCTTAGCGGTCGGTTTTGACAAGTGAATTCCCTTTACATTATCTTTTAATGTGATGACAATGCAGTTTCCCCAAGTGAACTCATTGCTACACAAAACTAAACAAGCATCCTTCGTACCTTGGGCCTTTGAAGTGCCTTCCTGTTTGCCTCATAAGTAGACTCCTACGTTGTAACTCATCAACTCTTGCGCACTTATTGCTGGTGTGTGTGTTCTCTCAAGCTACTTTACCCGTGCCCTTCTTTTTTACACTCTCATTTTCCAAGCACCGCAACACTGAACAACAACAAAACTGTGTCAGTCGGGCCAGGTTATTAGGATGCTATTTTTTTGACAAGGAAGGAGAGCACACACACACACACACACCCACATACTTGCAATACATCAGAAATGGGTTCATTTAAGAATGTAGGAATCGGAAAGTCATTTTTTGATGGAAAAGGGTTAGGGCAAGGGTTAGTTGCAGCGCTGCAACTAGCCCTTACCCTAACCCTTCTCTAGAAAGTTGACCTATTTCGTCCCTAATAGGCGACGAAATAGGTCGAATTTTGCTTCAAACTTTTCCAAAAATTCACTGTAATTTCTCCGTCCCGGATAGTGCACTCCTATGTACTTAAAACACTCTCATGCACTATAACTGCACTCCCTTGCACTAAAAGAGCACTCCCTCGCACTTAGAAAAAAGTGGGTTCCTGGAAAAAAGTGGGTTCCAAGCAAATAAACCCATTTGTTACTAGAAAAGACAAGGTCTGCTACCCATTTGTGCGTTTTTGTACGTTCCCACCCACACACACACACACACACACATACTACACAAACGCTACAAATACACACGTACGGCGCACACATAAACTACGTGCACATACGTACTACACACACACTCACACACGCACACACACACAAACACACGCATACACACACCCACACACTCACGCATGTAAAAACGTCCTTGTTATGACTTTCATAAAAGGCCACGTACGTTGTTTTGCCTTTTTTAAAAAAAATTGTCAATTTTTTAAAGCTAGCCTAATCTTAAGCCTAACTCTAACCCTTACCTAAATCCTAACTCTAACCTATAGCCTAATTCTAAGCCCAACACAGCTCTAACCCTAGCGGAACACTGTTTTGACGTCAAAATAGCGGGGCCGTCAAAAGAACGTGCGTAGAGTTTCAAGGATTTTTCAAAATAACTGCGTTTCTACTAACAAACTCACTCACTCACTCACTCACACACACGCACACACACCCACTCACTCACACACACACACGAGGGCCTCATCTCACAGCTCCAGTCACCCAAAAAATGCTTTTGTTCCGCTACCAGATTTCCTGGTCTACGATCGCTTCAGCACAGAGAACAGAAAAACGGAAGCTTCTGTTCCTCCTACCTTTTATTCCTGTTCTTGCCTGTGACCGTTTAAAATAAGCCCCTTGTTGCCAGTGCCTTTGTTTAGGCGTGTTGTTTAAAAGGTCTATTAGAGAAAGCAGCTGTTGTTTGCGTCGGCGCGTTGTGTGCATTATTGTAATTGTTATGGTTCTTGCTGACGTTGTTGGTTGTTTGTTGGTTTAAGAGATCGGTAATGACACGCAGTGATGTTGTTGTAGTTGTCGTTGTGTTCGCTTTGTCGTTGTTAGTTACTTATTTATGTATTTATTAAGTCGCTCTTATAATTATCGCATTCTGGTATAATTGTTATTGCTGACTTCGCTGTTGTTGGTGATGGTGGAATGTGTTCGTTGTTACTGTTCTTGCTGCTGTTGAAGTCGCTAATGTTTCTGTTGCTATGCTTCTTGTTGTCATTAGTGATGGTGTTTATTGTTGTTATTGGTTGTTGTTGTTGTTGTTGTTGTTGTTGTTTTGTGGTAGAGGTGTTTGGATGATGGGGTGATAGTCGCTTGTTTGGGATGTTCGTGAAGTTCCTGTACTAGGCGTCCCAGTTTCTTGCATCTATTGTCGATGTTTTTGTTAAAGGGTGTTGTTTGGTGCGACAGATGATGCGTGTAGACGTTTCTAGGTTATCTGGCATCCTACACACCTGCCCCACGTACAACTTGTACTTCGGTGTGATCGACATTGTACCTGTTTGGCACAGCTGAATAAATGGGGAAAAAATAATGGGGCTTGTACCTGTACACCACAAGTGAATCGGTGGAGAAAAAATAACGAGCAGTGTCGGTTGTCATTATATATATAATGGAAGTACGTAACTGCCTACTTTAAGGTGCTTCGCAGCTTAGTTCAGGTTGAACGTTGTGAAGAGAGACTGCTGGGCGTTTGGATCTGTTATTAGTCTCCTCTCTGAAAATCCTTATCGGGAAGAGAGGGGACTATAAACTGATTTAACATTGGATCTGTTTGTAAATACCTCAGGCCAACTTTTAATGTAGTTTTAAGGCGCTTCCTAACATGGTATAGAATAAATATTCCTTTGGATGAGAGTATAAACCGAGGTCTAGTCTAGACTTTAAAGATCCTGACGCCCATTTCCTAGACAGGTGAGTGCCGGGCTACACAAATGCATCCAGGAAGCACTAGGTCCCTTGTCCGCCAAGCCCCGTCGCCCAGGAGATTGTGCTCAGTCGCCCGGGCGTCAAACTATGCGCCCAAAAGCTGCACGTGGGCGCCTCGGGCGGTTTGAGTTAGGTCCTGTATCGGCCAGCGCCGGGAGCAGCTTTTCGGGCTGGAAAAGCGCCGTATAAGAACGATTTAATAAATTAAATAAATTAAAATATGTGAAAGATAAGCAGTCGTATGGGCGGTCTTAAGATGCGATGCAGACCGTGGGGCGAAAGTGGACAAAACAAAACAAAACTTGAAATACGACAAGTGTTAAGCTGCCCATATTTGACCAAACACTTCAGTGTCTGCACATCACGCCCTTCCTCAGCTTCGTAACATTCTTGGATCTATCTCCTAGTTTCTCTTTTACTGAGTTAAATAAAGATAGAATGCAGTAAATTTCCTGAAAGTAAGGGAGCAGACTGAATACACCCATGACACATAAGCCCCCCCCTCCCCCCCCTCCCCAGACAATCCCTTCGCTGAACGAGCAACTTGTAAGGGCTATCAGGGCCTAAATGGTTTTTGTAAAAAGTATGTCACGTAATAAAAGATAATGGGACGCACCTTACAGGACATTCCTGTACTCGTTATCGTTCTATGTTTACGACTGCTAGTCACGACAGCCGTAAGTTATCGTTGTAATACAAACTTTATATCATCACACGGTGTAGATTTCTGCTTATAACGCTGATGAAGGTTAAGCAGTACGTCCAATCAATGAAACAGACATGCATTACTTAAACGTCTAAAATAATTATGTGATTTTAAAAATATATTAATTTGCCAGTCGTACGATGATTTTGTCCCCCTCGCTGGTTAGTCCAGCCTTGGGTACTGTCGGGGCTACTAGAAGTGGAGCTGCCGTCTCAAGACAGTTAGAGCTCATCAGTGAAATACAGTCAGAGCTAATAAGTGGAACACCGCAACAATACAGTCAGAGCTAATAAGTGGAACACCGCAGCATTACAGTCAGAGCTAATAAGTGGAACACCGCAGCATTACAGTCAGAGCTAATAAGGGGAACACCGTAACAATACAGAGTTAATAAGTGGAGGCGTCATAACAATAAAGCAGGAGCTTATTATAAGTAGAATCGCCATAACCATACAGTAGGAGCTTATTTTAAATGGAATCGTTGTAACGATACAGTCAAGGCTAGCGAAGGTGAAACCCCGTAATGATACAGTCAAAGCTAAAAAGTGGAAGCTCCTGACGATACAATCAGAGCTAATACGTGAGCTGGCTTCCTGTGTTAGAACCTCGACAAGAGAAGATCTTATGATGTCTTGTGTGAATAGTCGGCACCTCCCATCAGAAGACAAACGAGGGCCATGTGTGGCTGTGGAAATACAAACCAGGGTAATGAGATGGAAGACAAAAGTAAGTTAAGCCTATTTTTGAGGGCTGAATTTAAAATAAGAAATATTTGTGTTATTAGGTCAGCTGCAGTGCTTGCCATGATAGAAATGAAAATACAAGCTTGTACGTACGTCCCGCAGAAATACGCAATTCTACATATACAAACGCACATGCACATACTCACACACACACATACACACGTCATACACACATACATACATACATGCACACGGGAATCGCGCACTCGCACACACATGCGTACACAGATAAAACACAAGTGCGCATGCGCTGTCACACTGTTAATGCATTATAATGCTGAAGGTTATTATGATACCACTACTGCTGTATGTTTTCTTTGAGTGTGTAAACCTTGTCTAATGCAAGGATATTAAGTAACTTAGAAACGTAGTACATATTTTTTTTAAAGATGCATTGCCTGTGCGAATTCGTTAAACTAAACGAGTGTGTCCCCTTCCGGTCTTCAGTTATTTATAATTACGTAGACATGGGGATGAAACCATACTGAGGTCCGTGCATGCTGGATCTCCCTTTGAGACAGCGGCACGAGCAGTTCTTTGAGCGAGTAAAGCGCACTATTTAAAAACAAAATGTTCGTAGTGTTTAGTATTTCAAGCAGATATCTGGGTCTCCGTTTCGCCTATTAATCATCTGTGCCGGGAGTATCACATGGTGCCAGTTCTGTGTATACATTACTTGTGATTTCTTGCCCTCCTTTATCGTGCACGCAAGACTTCGATAGCTAACACTCACTAAAATAGTTTGACACGAGAACAAAAACACAGTCTTTATATCATTCCAGTAACACGATCCAGTTCGGTTGTCAACTCCATTGAATCCAGAGGATTACGAACATAGACGTCCTAGCTCATTGATAAACATCCTGCATTTTGCTGTCTTTCAGACTCCATTCAAATCGCCAAGCTGACTTGTCATCGTCTCTATCTTTTACATCTGACAAGAAAACTCTGGAATGTCAGGTCGTTAATCTGGCTTCCGATAAAGTCCACTTTATAGAGGTGGATCTTTGCCCTTAACTATTAGTATTAGATATGTTATTATGATGAGTTGTAATATTTTATGGGTAAATATTCCTGTTTGTACCTTCAGCATAAAGATGCCCTTTTGACACTTAGCTATTTTTACCTAGCTAAACCTGTAGGCAACAGATTAACCCTTTCCACCTATAGCTATTTTTACTTAGATTTAAATACATGTAACTATAGGCGACTATATAATTATTCTTTCGATTGACGATTAAACGGATTGTCGCATTCCGGTCCAAACCATTCTGGAAGTAAAAGATGTGCCCTGCAGATAGCGACGCTGTTCTTAAGTCCCAATTTGAAGCGTCGCTTGCCGCAAAAATATTCGAGGAAATTTCGGAAACCTGAGTTGGGCTTTTATGAAGATACGTTTGTCCACGCTTTTTTCGTCCAGCCAATGTCGACGCTTTATTTTAGGTATTTTAATTAAAGCAACTCGATGCTTTTTTTTCTCTTAAATATTGTCATTAATGTAGGGGTTGAACATCATCAGACTGTGATGAGAGTTTAAAGAACCTGAAGATCATGCCCTGGACGGATGAATGCCAACTACACAAATACACTCAACAAGCACTAGGTCCCTTCTCCTTGATATGAGAGGCACGGTGGTCTAATGGTAGTGCTTTGGCTTGCGGATCTGAAGGTCCCGGGTTCGAGCCCTGTCCGGGCCATTGTGTTGTGTCCCTGGGAAAGACACTTTACTCCCGTTTCCTACTCCTTCGGATGAGAGTATAAACCGAGGTCTAATCTATGTGTCGCATACATTCCATCATAACGGACTTTAAAGATCCTGACGCTCATGTCCTTGACGGGTGAGTGCCGGTAACAAGAACACACCCAGCATGCACTTGGTCCTTCTCCCCCATCCCTGGCTGGCCAGGATAGTGCTCAGTTGTCCGGGCGTCAGACCATGCGCCCAAAGGCTGCGGGTGGGCGTCTCGGGCGGTTTGAGTTCGATCCTGTATCGGCCAGCGCCTAGAGGCTGGTCAAGTACGGCGAGATAAGTGCGCTAAAAAAATCCTCAATAATAATACTAATAATACCGGGTCTGGGCAGCAGACGATGCGCCCGAAGGATGCAAGTGAGCACCTCGAGCGGCTTGAGTAAAATCCTGTATCAAACATCGCTTTGAGAAGCTCTTGAGCTGAAATATTTATGAACGATTAAATTAATTAATTAATTATTTAATAAGAAACCGAGGTTTTTCTGCCATCTTAATTCCTGCAAAAACCGCTAAACGAACGAATTCACTCGATGCATGATATGAGTGGAACTTTGAAGAGACTTTCTGGAAGTCCTAAAATCCGTAAAGCTTCGTTTGCCGATAAAGCCCAGTCCAAACACCGCACACACAAAAATTAACACTTTTGGAAATGCTTATTGTTGGGCCATGTGCGTGAGTGTCTGAAAATACATTTGAATGGCTTGCCATCTTGTTTTCTTTTTACAATCGTTGTTGTCATATGACAAGGGACTGAACTTTATGCCCCTGATTTCCAGTCCACACTATGCATACCTGTGACGACGTACACATGTAATTATCAGCGGGGACTCTCATATTTACACCTCCTACAATTCCACCCTCCAATACCTCCTTATTCACACTGCCTATTCGCGAATTCTGCATGACCTTTTCCGCTGTTTGAGCAAATTAACCAAGCGAGTATCTGATATCACTGCAATGTATTTTTCTGCCAGAGCATTGAGCTGGCTAAGCTCTATAAGAGAAATCTATCTATCTATCTATCTATCTATCTATCTATCTATCTATCTATCTATCTATCTATCTATCTATCTATCTATCTATCTATCTATCTATCTATCTATCTATCTGTCTGTCTGTCTGTCTGTCTGTCTGTCTGTCTGTCTGTCTATCTATCTATCTATCTATCTATCTATCTGTCTGTCTGTCTGTCTGTCTGTCTGTCTGTCTATCTATCTATCTATCTATCTATCTATCTATCTGTCTGTCTGTCTGTCTGTCAAATCTCTATCTATCTATCTATCTATCTATCTATCTATCTATCTATCTATCTATCTATCTATCTATCTATCTATCTATCTATCTATCTATCTATCTATCTATCTATCTATCTATCTATCTATCTATTTATCTATCTATCTATCTGTCTGTCTGTCTGTCAAATCTATCTATCTATCTATCTATCTATCTATCTATCTATCTATCTATCTATCTATCTATCTATCTATCTATCTATCTATCTATCTATCTATCTATCTATCTATCTGTCTGTCTGTCTGTCAAATCTATCTATCTATCTATCTATCTATCTATCTATCTATCTATCTATCTATCTATCTATCTATCTATCTATCTATCTATCTATCTATCTATCTATCTATCTATCTATCTATCTATCTATCTATCTATCTATCTATCTATCTATCTATCTATCTATCTATCTATCTATCTATCTATCTATCTATCTATCTATCTATCTATCTATCTATCTATCTATCTATCTATCTATCTATCTATCTATCTATCTATCTATCTATCTATCTATCTATCTATCTATCTATCTATCTATCTATCTATCTATCTATCTATCTATCTGTCGGGCCTTTGGGACGCATAAAGGATGCTGCAGTAGAGAATGTTCGCCACTTCGGTCTGTTGCTGTTGTCAGGAGGCGTGGCATGTCCAGCGCGTCCATGTTTTGACACCATCTGTCCAGTTCTTTCTTCATTTTATCTATATCTACATAAATATTGTAATGTTTTAGTGTAGTTACAAGCAACTGATAATAATAAAAAAATCTGTAATAGGTCTTATACCTTTGTACACGTATATCTGATCAACTAAGTCACAAGCGCATGTAATCCACATGCTCTGAGGAAACAGGACGAAAAAACTTCTTTACATCGCGTTCGCTTCTTAAAAAACACTGCATTTATTTTATTGAGATTTTTAGAAGAAAAAAAAGTATTTTGTATGAGGAAAAGGTCGGTTCTAACAGCACTTTTAACATGAGGGCGTAACACTCAAACCTACATATATTTTTCTTATGAATCTATTCCTAATTTTGCCCAGAATGCCTTGGATTATTTGTCACAGCTAAAATGAGCTGACAAACAAAGACAACATTAATTCATCCCGAAGCAAAGAAAACTGAATGGCGGTACGCGCCTGGCAGATGATCATCTTAAGACCCGAAATAACACGTAGACTTTGCTAGCTGTTCCCACCCATGGGCAAAAAAGAAGGCAACGCGTTCTCCCACGTGCTGCAAATGGCCGAGTGTTTTCTGTTCGGGCACCGCATTTGAAAACAATTTGACGAAAAGCGCTCCTCGGATTTCCTCGAAGCGCCTCTTTCATTAAAGAGTTCGTACACAGAGACAATGGAGGAATCTTGTGTGGTAGGCATAACGTAGGACTTACCTACCGCTACCAATTCACAGTGTATGACAAGACAGCAACACCAGCAGACAAGGCAGCAGCACCATCAGGAACAACAGCAACAACAAAAACAGCAACAACAAATTGCACAAAAGACGACAAATTTCACGGTTCGGTAATGAACGAGGTCGGAACGTGCACGAGATAAGTCTGCCAGGCTGAGATTATCGTCTCAGGCGCCAGGTTACCGTTCCTGTCAAAGGGCTGCCTCTCTTTTTCATGTTCCTCCTTAAGCCAAGGAAAGACACGCGACCTAGTTCTTTAACTTCAAATTAGGTCACAACGTCTTCTGAAGAAGGAGAAGTGACCTCCTTTCTCAACTCTCGGTGAGCTGGAAAAGAGAGTATATTTTGGTGGTGAAAGTAATTGGTAATTATATCGTTTTTGTGCAGTAGAGATGCGTGGCAAAAGAATATTTCTCTAGGGATGGTGGGTTGGGCCGAGATGATACTGTTTGGCAGGTTTAACCTCTTTAAATGGTTCTTTATGACTGACAAAACGGATGTATCTCCAGAGGGGAACGGGGTAAGAAAAAATTCAGAAGAATTTTATTCAAACCGAATCCAACCGATCATGGCCAGTTAGTGTTTCTTTAAAGTATTGGGAGCGACGTAAAAAGTTTCACCCTGCGTTCAATTTCATTAAGATTACCATCGCTCTCAGGTGTAAGTAGCAAAGAGAATCGTCTGCAGTGCCCCAAACAATTTTCATCCGTGGCAATAACATGTTTTCCGACCGACGTTGTACAGTACACCGTTATCGTTAAAAACCTCTCTCTCTCTCTCTCTCTCTCTCTCTCTCTCTCTCTCTCTCTCTCTCTCTCTCTCTCTCTCTCGGTCTGGCTGTGTCTCTCTCCCTCCCTCCACCCTGCCTCTCCCCCTTCTATCTCTCACCTAGTTTTGCGAGCATATAGAATTTAAGCATAAAAGTAAGACACGAATTTCTTCGTGTACCAGCGTCTATGCTTGCGTTTCTTGCTATCGGCTTCAGAAGCGAAACTTGCATAAACAATAAACATTCACACACAAACACACGCACACCCACATACATCGGGCTGACTATCACTATCAGGTCAATGCAGACATCGCTTCCTCTCACACTGTAAATCGGAGCCCAAGCAGGACAGGGTCTTTTCCCCTAGATGAATGCAGTAGTGACAGCTCGTGTCTTTAGCATATTCCTTGCTTATCAAATATTATTGTAGCACCAAACACGCTGGATGAGCGTGCATTCACCGGATGAATACCCAAGAGGAGGGGAACGGATCACTCGTAATCAGTCCTCTGCAGAAATCATTCTCCTCTCACATGGAATAACACAAACCCTCTGTAGCAGGCCAGCTTTATCGCTTCTGCCATTGATAGATGCTGTTCTTATTGCCAATCTTCTCAGATACTCGTTATCGTATTTATAGCGTCGATGAATAAAAGTGTGACTTGCTGCTTATTTAAAGAGATGGTGAGACAAACAGAGTGTTCTAAATATTATTATATTATTTTATTTTTTTTTATTTTTTAAGTGAATTCATTGGGTCCCGACAGGAAGTCCTCTCCATGATCGCACAAACCACTGCTGCCCTGACAAGGTTGAAGCCCATTTGGAAAGACAGGACCATCAGTCTACATTCCAAAGTAAGACTGCTGCGCTCCCTTGTCATCTCCATCTTCCCATATGCTTGCGAAGCATGGACCCTCACAGCAGATCTCCAACGAAGAATACAAAGCATGGAGATGAGGTGCTACAGAAGACTTCTGGGCATTTCCTATACCCAACACATCACCAACGACGAAGTCCGACAGACCATCACACAAGCCATTGGACAACACGATGACCTGCTCACAGTGGTGAAGAAACGGAAACTCCGATGGTATGGCCATGTCACCAGATCATCAGGCCTTGCAAAGACTATTCTGCAAGGCACAGTGCAAGGAGGTAGAAGAAGAGGGAGACCGAAAAAGAGGTGGGAGGACAACATTCGAGAATGGACTGGTATGACACTGAGCGAAGCCATCAGGGCTGCTGAGGACAGAGAAAGATGGAGTATGCTGGTTAGACGATCATCACCCAGCACATCACCAACGACGAAGTCCGACAGACCATCACACAAGCCATTGGACACAAGCCATTGGACACAAACCATTGGACAACACGATGACCTGCTCACAGTGGTGAAAAAACGGAAACTCCGATGGTATGGCCACGTCACCAGATCATCAGGTCTTGCAAAGACCATCCTGCAAGGCACAGTGCAAGGAGGTAGAAGAAGAGGGAGACCGAAAAAGAGGTTGGAGGACAACATTCGAGAATGGACTGGTTTGACACTGAGCGAAACAATCAGGGTTGCTGAGGACAGGGAAAGATGGAGTACGCTGGTTAAACGATCATCTGTGGTGCCCCTACGACCTCCGAGTTATGGGATAGGATAGAATAGGATAGGATAGGCTTTCCGAGCACATGACGACCTCGTCTCCTTCATTACAAGCAAGGGATAGCTTTTGAAGGTCAGAGGATAATATATGGGTTATTTGACTACTTAGCTTATCTGGTGCCCGGTCCGTAATCCCCGCCAACAGCTTCGATGTCCGCTGATGGCGGATGTGGACACTGCGGTGTATACTACGATCGGGTAAGAGCGGGGCTTTTTAGCGGCGCTGCGCAGGAATGTTCGGCTGTAGTTCTCGCGTATAGGCCTAACATCAAATAACTTCTGTTGAACCTATACACGCCTTAAATAAAACTAAATGCAACTTCTGTTGAGAAGATTGCTTGATAGAAAAGAGTGTTTTGTTAGAGAAGAGTGTTTGGTAAGGCAAAGATACCTCGGGTTCACCCAGTAGTAATAGCGAAATACAGCAGGATAGGGTGCAGGCTACGCACGAGGAAAAACGAAGATAATGAAATACGTATATCTCTAAATAATCCTGGATGTGTATGAAGAAACCGTTGTCATCATCAGTATTTCTCCATCGACTGCCACCACTACTACCGTCGATAACATCATCATCGTGATCGTCGTTGTCGTCAGTGGTGAGATGGAAATCGTATTTGTCGTAACTTTGGCTTTGAATTTACGGAAAGAAAAATAAAAGGTTTGAAGTATAATTCACCATATTGTTTAAACATTGCCAGCGTAAAATAAAAAGACCAGTGTTATAAGTGTGTAGACTACTACGGTTTGAGTTTTCTCAATATTTGAGAAAGTATTAGTCCATCAGAGTACAGAACCCAAAAAATACCTAAATACCTCATTATTATCTAATATTTCGCCAATGGGCAAGAGTGGGGTGGGTAATCATTGTGTGGGGAAAACATCTAAGAATTTCGACTTCATGGTGATCTTGCAAAAAATTGTCAACATCGGCATTTTCACTTCCAAGATGGCGCTAGGCCATTCAAATACATTAGGAATCAATAGCAAGGGTACGGCTGACCTCCTCTGGCTGAATACAAGAGTGGGTTGCGTAGGTGGCGAAACAAGAATTATAAACAAGCTGAGCGGCCCAGAAGGTCCCCCAAAGCCCCATTTACGAAGATAAATGTCCGCAACTAGTGAGCAATAGTGATCTTGGGTCCATTAAGGTGATCCCATCTAAGCCAGTCACAGCTTTTAAGAACTCTTCACGCTCGGAAGGACTGTTAGGCTTACACACTTTGACCTCAAGTACAGATTGATGATGGGAGTGGGGGTGAAGATGGGTGGGGAGGGGGGGTTACGGTACCAAGGGAGTATAGATACCTGAAGAGAGAGAGAGAATTTAAAACTTTGAAACTTGTTTATTAGGGATAAAGATTGGGGATAGAGATTTTAGACTAATTAATACAGTCTAATCTTCCAATCTGTCCCTAAACAAATTAACATAGTAAAGAACCTTTAACATTAACTTGGAAATCAAATAAATCACTCACACACACACATGCACTCACGCACATGAACACACAATGACACCAACATCTTCATCATTATCTTTAAACATTTTTAGGCAACCACCCCACTCACTATCCATCACCCTTATAATAATGTTTAAAAAATAACAATAATAATAATAATAATAACAACAATAATAACAGTAATAATAACATAATAATAACAGAGAAAGAGAGAGAGAAAGAAAGAGAGAGAGAGAGGGGGGGAGGAATCTGGATACTCGTGAGATAAGAAATTATGTTAATGACTGGACACAAATTTGGCGCAGATAAAAAAAAAAAACCAAAATCCCATCAAGTAATGAAGAGAGAAGGTACCTTACTTTGCAGAGAAGACGAATGTGTATTACACTTTCACGCGTTATTGGAGAATTTTAGGAAGAATAACAGAAGAGGGAAAGAAGATAAACTTTGAGGCAATCGCTGTGGGCATACCTAACAAGTGTGAAAGGGGTGGGAGATGTGAAGACGCGAAGCTTTTTTTTGCTTCTTTTTTTTTTTGTGCTGCAGTTTATTATCCCCTTTTATCGGGAAACTCTGGGCCGCCTCCGCCCCGGGGAAGGCGTAGTCGCAGCCAGTGGCGCGCCCAAACCCTACCTACCTAACATTATTTGTGAATTTTTTTTGGAAACTTTTGCTGGGGGAGCAAACCGGAGTACCCGGAGAAAACCTCCGAGACGTTGCCCGAGTCAAAAGTAAATAATATTCGGAGAAACATAACGCCCAGACGCCATTGGTTTCTGGCTTGTGGACAAGGCAAGTTAGTCCCGCCTTAGTCCATTTGGCCACAACGCTCGCACCAAGGAGAAGCGATGGAGAGAGAGAGAGAGAGAGAGAGAGAGAGAGAGAGAGAGAGAGAGAGAGAGAGAGAGAGAGAGGTGAGAAAGTTGCAGACAGAGAAAGAGAGAGACAGACGGTCAGAGAGATAGAGAGACAGACAGATAGAAAAAGAGAGAACGAGAGAGAGAGAGACTGAGACAGACGGACAGGGAGAGACAGATAGAGAGAGAGACTGTTACAGGAGTTAAAGAGAAGGGGATGGATAATGGTGGCGAGGCGAAACAGAGCAAAGACAAAATTTCTATTTCAGAATCAAAACTTTCTCAAACCACTTTAGCTTCTTAAAGGACGATCAGCCGTAATGGAAAGAAAACAGACTGTGTTGGCGTTTTGCTGTAGTGAAAGAGTGTCCAGATTATTGAGGACGGTTCATTAACTAAACAGCAGCACAACAGAAAGCAGATCTGCTTGAAGCTGACACGCGGACGGGAAAGAACAAGAACAAGACGAAAAGGAACGGAAAGGAATGCCGACAACATTGACAACAGATTACCCCCCCCCCCCTTTTCCCCCAGATTCATCAATGGCTGCATCTTGCTAGCCCGGTTCGTCTGTAACATCATTGATGCAACTTTTCTGACGCTTTGGTCCAGTAGCTGTGGTCTTTTTGTTAACTCTCCCTAGTCTACTTCTCTCTTATCTACTCTCTCTTGTCTCTAGTCATTAGGGATCTTTCGAAAGCGGGTGAAAGTGAAAGTGAATGTGAATCGGGACTAATAATAATAATAATAATAACGTAAATTTATATAGCGCAGTTTCCTGAACAATGCCCAGGCTCACTGTGCTTCACAATTAAAACTTAATTTAAACAATGTAACACATTATACGTAAAACTTCACACTTAAAAATGAAGTCATAACAATAATACAAATGACAGAGCCATGCATAGCACAATAAAAACAATCAAAACATATCTGCGGCACACACTAAAATCATTGACTTAATTTAAGAAATATGTTACACATTATACATAAAAACTTAATTTAAGAAATATGTTACACATTATACGTAAAAACTTCACACTTAAAAATGAAGTCATAACAATAATACAGGAGCAGTGACATAGCCGTGCATAACACAATAAAAACAATCAGGACACATCTGCGGCATACACTAAAACCATTGACAATGACAATACATGTATACAAAACAATAAGTTAAAAATCAGGCATGGATAGCACATATCGAGACATCAGTCAAGACAGTCATTACCCCAGAGAGCAGCAAAGGATCAGAAAATAAAATGTAATCAGTCAGAGTAGCATTGTCTGAACAGGTGTGTTTTAAGTGCTCGCTTTAAGGCTTGAGTGGTTGGAATAAGTCGGATATGTGCTGGTAAAGTGTTCCATTGTTTCGGGGCAGAATAAGCAAATGCTCTCGCTCCGTAGGATTTCGTGCGGATTCTAGGGATGCACAGGGTGCGCGAGTCAGCAGAGGAGCGCAACTGGCGGGAAGGAGTATAGACCGAGAGTAGTTGAGATAAATATGAGGGACAGGAATCAGAAAAGAAATTGTGACAAAGAACAGATAATTTATAGTCAATTCTGGATTGTACTGGGAGCCAGTGTAGTTTATAGAGTAATGGCGTGATATGATCTCGCTTTTTAGCCTTAAGGACTAGTCTTGCAGCGGAGTTTTGAACTTTCTGTAATTTACTTACAATCTGATTTGGGCTTCCTGACAGAAGAGAATTACAGTAGTCTAGTCTGGAAAGCACCAGAGCGCAGACTAAGGTTTTGGTGGCTTCAACCGTCAAATAACAACGGATGGAACTAATCTGACGTATAGCGGCGTAGGCTGACCGACAGACTTGAGTAACGTGAGTATCTAGCGACATGTCATCGGACATAAAATATCCAAGGTTTCTTGCAGATGAGGAGAAAGTAACATCTGAACTTCCAACACGAAAACAATTGGGGAGGGAAGAAGTGTATGATGCTTTCTTATTGCTTATCATCAGGGCTTCGGTTTTATCGTCGTTTAATTTGAGTTTATTCTGCGTCATCCATGCCCTTACGTCAGAAATGCAATTCTGCACGGTCTGGACAGAAGCAGACTACTTATTGTTGTGACGTCAGCAATTTATGTGACGCTTTAACTTCCCGTGGTGAAAGGTCACGAAGTCTGCCTACCACAAGGAATAAAACTTCGTGGAAAACCTGATTTCCACGAACTAATGTTAGTGAGTACATTTTGGTTATTAAATCGTTTGTAAAATGTCCAAAAATGATTTGAATTTGTATATGGTACATTACTCAACCATTTTAGAAGGAATAATGGGGATCTAAACTCGGTCTCAGACTTAAAACGTATTTTCAAACGAGCTACTGAAAAGCCGTCATGGCTGTCTAGAATCTATCTATTCTGTATCACCAATCAGCAGTCCAAAAACTGTTTTATGTGACAAAAATGAAACTCGAAGCTAGAATGTAAAATATCTTCAATGTTAGAGCACTAATCCAACTTTAAAGTTCAACCTAATCGTTACATTCGTGTCAAATCATGATTTGTTTGAAGAAGCCTTACGTAGGCATAATAGTGCTCTGCCTCTGGGCCTGCCCTGTGTGTGCTCAATAAAATCACAACGAAACTAGATGCTGGAATCGAAAGCGCACAGAAACACGTTCGTTTCGTTTCGTAACGCGGCGTAAGAATCTCCCGGCGTGCCTCTCGTTGGACGAAACGAACACACAATCACTTTCACTTTTACCCGTTCCGAAAGACCCCTACTGTCCCGCGGGTATCGGTTCATTTGTCTTACCTCGGGTTTTAGGTCACCAGGAATAGGCATTATCCCTAAATAAACCGAAAGTAGAGTTGCTTCCCCTGAAATGCGGTACACAATACATGTTGACAGCTATCCTAAATAAACCGAAAGTAGGTCAATGAGAGTTGCTTCCCCTGAAAAGCGGTACAAAATACATGTTGACAGCTCTTTAGGAAGTACTCCTATTCGGCTTTAAATTCATAATGATTGCAATTAGTCAACTTTCCCAGCTATACACAAAATAACTGTAAGGATTAGCCAGTTACAAGAACGTTAAGAACTACCCTCATGGTAGGGGTATACCAAGGTGTCGGTCACAATAAATAACTATAACAGATTACACGTAGCACTTCAGCTCATCGGCATAGCTAGCCGGGTGGCAATGCTATCACGTTTCGGAGAGTGGAGGAATTCGCTAATGTTATGGTATTTAGTAATTGTCTTTTACGTTTAAAACATCTTGATGGAGGTACAAAACGAGCTCTGTGTTAAAAGAACAACAAACCACTGTTGGATGCAAGGTCGCGTGGATGGCGCGGGTTTGGCACAATAGTATTTCTGTAACTCTTCTCTTTTTGTACATTCCAAGACAGGCTATTTCTGATTTTGTTTTATTCACAAACGTTCACAGCATGCCTGGAATAGGTGCCGGATTGTCTTTTGAGTACTCGTCATATACGTAGTTGCATTACTTCTTTTATGGTGGATAATTATTTTGGGGCCTTACAGGAATCATAAATTGGATTTTAGATTCTCAAAATAGAGCTCGGTTGCATCATACAGTACTCTACGCTCCTCGTAGTCGAGAAGAAGAACATTAAAGAAATATTTGTAGTTGCATACACAATGGGTTCAGTTGCACAAATAGAGAGAGAGAGAGAGAGAGAGAGAGAGAGAGAGAGAGAGAGAGAGAGAGAGAGAGAGAGAGAGAGAGAGAGAGAGAGAGAGAGAGAGTACGGGTGTGGGTTGTTTTCCATCCTGTATTATCAGGATTTTATAAAATGCATTCCAAATGTTTTTAAGGAAATGAAACAACATGGCATTGTGAAGTAATCCCACCGTCTGTGAAGCATATGTACGTGTAATAATATAATGGAAAAAGAAAGGTAAGAACTGAATACTTAAATGTCATTTGAAAGGAAGTAATGACCTGGCAAAAGGAGGGCGTGGGGTGGCTGTCACACATGATGTGATCCAGAGTCCAGGATTGTCATTATTAACGACAGGCTACATAACGGGGACTACTTCTCAAAACTACGCACTGATGAATCGTGAGCAAGTCCTAATTGTGTGTACCGCCGAACAATAAACAAGTCATGAATGGTTATTGTGGGTTCGGGCTCTGAAAAAAATAGACCCAACGTTTCCCGGCGTGTCGCAAGAGGCGACTAACAGGGGCGATGTCAGCACGGCATCACTAAGCGAGTCTTCTATACAGAAGTCACCGGCCAGTAGGGAGGAACCTCACGTTACTACAGGTATTGCAAAAACTATCCTGCAAGGCCCAGTGCAAGGAGGCAGAAGAAGAGGGAGACGGTTTGACACTGAACGAAGTCATGAGGGTTGCTTAGAACAGAGAAAGATGGAATACGCTAGTTAAACGATCATCTGTGATGCCCCAACGACATTTGAGTTACGGGATAGGATAGGGTAGGGTAGGTTCAACGATCACGATATGACGATGCTGTTGCAAAATCCATTATTTCTTTTGTCTCTGTGTGTGTGTGTGTGTGTGTGTGTGTGTGTAGGTGGGTGTGGGTGAGTGTGTGTGTGTGTGTTTAGGTTGGTGTTTGAAAGACAAAATGTGTTTCCTGGTCAGCGAGAAAGTATTGAGGGAGTCTCAATGTTTTCATAGATTTTGAGATGAAACAACCTTAATTGTTATTTTATAATAACATTAAAAATAATAATAATAATAATAATAATAATAATAATAATAATAATAATAATAATAATAATAATAATAATAATAATAATATTTGAATTAGGCTTTTTCCTAATGACAGATCAGTTCAAGGCACTGTTTAAGAAGACAAGAGAACGGAGAAAAGGAAGCAGCATGCGCAATTAACTCACTCTGAACGACATCATCATTCCACTAGCTCATTCTTGGGAAAGGAAGATGGGAGCTATGTTCAATCTGACAACAGGAACAGTGACTTATTATCGAGGCTCTGACGAAATAAGAATGAGTCATGGGACGTTTATGAGGTCGAGATTGTGACGTCAGCCAAAAACCGCCGACGACAGAAGAAACGGTACGTGACGTTTGACAAAACGTTGGCGACTCTTTGCGTTTACTCACCGTCCATAGCGTACTCTACTACAGTACGCCATGTCACCGTCTCGATCAAGGCTTGTTACGGGGAAGCATCTTTCCTCAGCAATGGCTTGGTCATTTAAAATTTTAAAAAAGACAATGAGATTTCATAGGACAACATTTTGACCCGGCAGTCCTTTTCCTCATTAATTATTCGACCCAGATGTTCTCCCAGTAACGACTGACGTCAGAGCAACCCGCATCAGCAGTAATTATAGACTCGATGTCAACTGAATTCCACCAAGCTATATTCAAAACCCACATGCTTGTGATGAAATTATATTCGTGGATTCCTTCCTGTGTCAAAGGTCTGGTTGGTCCTGATTTGGCTCGGAAGAGTCCGCTGGACCTAAAGCAATAACCTTGTATTGTATTGTATTGTCAAAGGTCTGGTGACGTATTTAATAATTTAGCGGTGCGTCACTGAATCTGACCACTGTATACAGCGCAAGTGTCTGCATATGTTTGGGCATAGGTTTGTATTTTTTATCTTCCTCGCCTAAACGATATGACCTTTTGGCTGAGGTGAGTATGTAATACAGTGACCCTTTCTTCCACATGCACGTCCTGAACTGCTCTGAACAAGAACGTTGTCCATCACCCAGCCTTACACGTCGTACAGTGCACTTTGCAAAAGGTCACCAGCCGTGCAAAAATGTAGGCTGCAGTTCAGGTATTTCATTCTGAACTTCTGACTGTATGTGGGGATTAAATTGCCATTTCCCTGCCAGAGCAATTTTGTAATTTTGGTGTAGACGAGTGCATAACCATTATGGGCTTTTGCAGGCATCATTTTGTCTCCAGGCAATATTTTGTTATCATAAGCCAGTGGTTTGAAAGATGCACGATTGCGTTTGATGTCCTTTAAATAAAAGCATAAATAAGCGCCCGATTGCAGGGAGCAGATTTTACCCTTTGCATGTGCAAATGTGAGTATGTTGTAGTAGCAAGGAAATAGGGGTTATTTAAGACCCCATCCAATTTCTTTGCATATCCTCGATTAGTCCTTCAGGCATAGCATAAGCTTGGCATGAGAAAAAGAAAATCGGGATTAAGAATTTGGGGGAATAAGGGGGGGAGAGATTATGGTTAAGAACGGAGGTTGCTTTATTTTAAAGTTCCTGGACATTGAAACTGTTAAACAATGGTTCTTGAGTGAAAGTTGGTCGTCCAGTTCTTAAACACGAAGCTTGTCCAATTCTTAAACACGAAAATTGTACACCGCAAGCAGTAGCTAATAAAGATAGATTCCACTCCAAAATACCCTGCGGTGAAGGTTTGGAAGAGTGTTTCGGCTCGCCTAATTTAAAGGGTAGGTTTGTTACCTGCTGCTACTTCGTGTACCGTACCCTTTAATAACCAAAATTAGACGTCTTTTGTTTAACCTGTAATAGAGCAGAGATGAATCATAGCGCCATGAATAATAGAACGAAATTTCTTTGTACACAGTGACTCACACTCTGACTTTCGACGAATGTGTTGGCGAATGTTTGTTTCGGGTACAAATAACTTCAGTGGCGATATAAATCAACTACTTGACCTTGCTGCCTTTCGGCGTTGGAGGGAAGACTTGGCTGAAAAGGAAAATTCGTATATCACCTACGCTTTTATTTCACATAACTCGTAAGTAGCCGGCGAGATTGTAAATCATCTGGAGTAGTGTGCACCCCGTTATAGACGAGCTTCAGGGAACGCAATAGAGTTATTATAACTTTATAGGATACACAAAGTAACAGACCACCCATGCTCACCCACTCCACCCCCACACCAAAAAATAAGCTGAAATAGCTTATATTTTCGTACGGGTAAATAACGTTAATAGACATGCAAGATACAACCTTAAATGCAAACCCAAAATAGCGTCGTGTTTTCCATAGAGATGTGAACACTAAGCATAGTAAGCAGCCACTTGTATGAACGGGCAGCGGATCCCGTGGATTCTAAGGTACACGTTCTCTCCCCCCCCCTCACTCCCCTCTTTGCCTTCCCCCACTCTCATCTCTCTCTCTCTCTCTCTCTCTCTCTCTCTCTCTCTCTCTCTCTCTTTCTTTCTCTCCTCTGCTGCCTGTGGTTTTACGTTGTAGATTTCAAGTGTATAATTATGAGGAGCAGAAGGCTTTTACCTCATTATACTTAAGTCTGCTTTTTTCTGAAGTGGCGGCGCACCGCTGTTTCGTGTTAGCTTCAATTTTCCGCTGAGCAATTGCTCGTAGAGAAGGTGTAAAAACAAACAAACAAACAAACAAAAAACGTTGCCGCACTCTTGACTTAAACTTCAGGCGTCTCTACATAGCTTCTTGTGGTGTGTATGTTTGTTCATTAGGTCCCGAACGAAGCGGGGGAACACTGTTGTTTTTTGGTCTGAGCCGAGCGCGTTTTTTTCTCTCAAAACAATGGACCGATTTCTTTCAAACTTAGAATATAGTTAGGACCTAAAGATGCTAACCGGCTGACACAAATTTATGCTGATCAGTCACAATGGTCACGGCATCGTTTGTTGTTGTTGTTGGTTTGTTTGTTTGTTTGTTCTAATCGCATTTTCTAGTTTGTTTATTGCTGGTCTTTCCTCTACCTCCCGTCTTCAAGTTGATTGCATCTTCTTTTTTTGTTTGGGTTTGTGTTTTCAGTCTTGAATGTGGTTATACTGTACTTACCTGCAGCGGAATGTGCGACATCAGTCTTCAGGCTGTAAATTAAAGCGAGCAGCGGGAGCTGAGGAGGATGAGGTTCGGGGAACATTAAGTAGCTTTGAAGAAATACTGCACAGTACAACGATATTATTATTATTAGGCTTACAAACTACCCTATAATTCCATTCATAATTTCTCTACGCCCTGAATGAGATCCTTTAAAACTAAAACAAAATGTTGCTTTGAAGAAATACTGCACAGTACAACGATATTATTATTATTATTAGAATTACAAACTACCCTACCATTCCATTCAGAATTTCTCTACGCCCTGAATGAGATCCTTCAAAACTTAAACAAAAGACAACACAATTATTGGAGGGTTTAGAGTGCCGGAAGGCAAACGACAACAGGTGAAAGAAGTCTTGCCTGTGTCGACACGAAGATTCAAAAGCTATCAGGAAGAAGAGTCTGCTAATTGTCATGTGGAATTTCCGTATTACTATCAACTGCGTGGTTTGCATTTAGTGCGGACATCTCTCTTTGAAGAATTTAGCTACAAGAAAACTCATTAAAAGGAATGGCATATCTCGCACAGCCACGCAGGTTATGTCATGCAGGTGCTAAAAACATGTAAAGATGTTGCCAAACGAAACTTGAAAGAGTTTTTAACGACAGGTAAAACTGCCGTGCGGCATGCGAAGGGAACACGCCTGACCTTTTTCAAGATAGCTTCTTGCTGGTCACACACACAGAAGCACACGCACATACGCATGCGAGTTCACCCCCCTCCCTCCCCACACACACACATATATATATATATATATATAGAGAGAGAGAGAGAGAGAGAGAGAGAGAGAGAGAGAGAGAGAGAGAGAGAGAGAGAGAGAGAGACACACACACCCACACACACACACACGGAAGAAAAAGAGGACGGAAATCAAGAATGAGAAGAACATAAGAGAGAAAATGCAGTAGAAACACATACAAAACACCAAGAACGACAATAGCAAGAATAACAATCATCAACAATGACAAGTTTACTAGCCCGGTTTCAATCGAATAGCACTCAGCCAAGACGTTGTTAATCTTTTCTTTCAGTGACTTGCAGAACACGTGCATACTGTCGCCAGGGCCCTGTGCAAAATTGTGCCATACACACTACATTATATAGTCAGTTTTATGAACGCTTAGCAAACTTAACACACAGTTTATGTCGCTTTAATTGTCTCCTGACGTTCGTAAACTCTTTTGTATCGCTTTAATTATTGCCATCTTCGACATTAATGGCGGTATCGCAGAGGGTCCTGTCAGTCTCGTTGCTGTGTTGCGATTTGGTGCGCAGTAAGTTTAAGGTCCCTCACGACCTTCGCCTTGCAGACGCTTCACAAATTTAAAGGCAAAGAAGGGGCTGCTGCCTCTTTGAGGATAATATGTACTGTACTTGTCTGCATTTTTTTCCCCCCAGTAGAACGAAGATGCTTCTACGTCAAAGCAGCTGTTTGTCGTATATCTGCTTCCTCTGATTGTTCCCCAAACAAAAACAACCTCCTTTTCGTCTGGTGATGATAGGGCTGCTGCTGCTGCTGCTGATGATGATGATGATGGTTGATGATGATGACGACGGCGATGATGATGATGATGATGATGATGATGATGATGATGATGATGATGATGATGATGATGATGATGATGATGATGATGATGATGATGATGATGATGATGATGATGATGATGATGGAGACGACGACGACATCCACCAAGTATTTAGGTGTCATTTACACCAGCTCTTCAATGCATTTTCTGCACGATTTATGTAAAGGAAATATAATCAATGTATTTCATAAGTTGCGATTATTGCAGCGCGAATTGTTTGTCGGGTTATTTTATAGTTAAATACTCGGATCATTGCAAGCCAAACTCTTGGTCTTGTCAAACAGCTAATGATTTCTAACGTTAAAGTACTAGCTACTATTACATGTTATCTGAAGCTTGCGTTATTACAAGCCTAATATTTCTGGTCTTACTGGCCGTCAAGAAATGTATATCCTTATAACTATATGAATTAAAATTAGATAAATCTGTCAACTTGGTTTGATTTCTAGAAATTTGAAGCAATTTTATCTTTTTTTTTAACTTATTTTTTTCAAATAAGCATGTTCAGTGTATAGGCTATTTACAGATAAAGTAAGAGCATAATAACATTACCTATGCATAGTGAAAAGTTACAAGTATACTCTTCCCAGATGTAACCCTCTAGTCAGCCGAACGTCCAATCTCTAACGAAGTCATGATAGAACTATGTCTAACTATATCTTTAGGACAGAATGTTTAATATTGTTCCCTATAACAGTTACAGCCAGCAGAGATTCATTTTAAACCTAAAGTTTAATTTTTCCGATAATGATTCCAACCCTACAGCCAATTAAGATCCCACAATCAAAACCAGTAGAAGGTATTTATTGCTCTTTCATCAGAATACCTTGCCCGATAAACAAGAGTACGAGCAGTTAAAAAGCATACGGGGCAATATAAATATGTGCAATGAGGCAAAACTGTATATGTTGTCTTAACTGTGTTTGTTTCTGGATAGTGACTTTTTAAAATTTAGGTACCTAGACTTTAAGGAATTCGGGAAATTAAACAGTATAGACACCGATAGCCTATCTGCTAAGTATAGTTCGTATAGACCTGAGTTTCAAGTATATGTAATCAATATATATATCAATACATATGGGGCTTCTTTTGACTTTCAATGCCCAATAACTATATGATCAGTCGCTCGTCGCTCTTTGCTCTTTTCTTTTATTTAAGGACGCAAGGCTTGAGAATAAAAGGATGACGGGTCTTGTGAAGTGATGTGAAAATAAAGACCAAAGGGAGGGAGCCGATTTAAACACCCTCAGATTCAGAATTTAGTTCATTGACAAAACGCGCGGCGTCTATCATTGTATCAATAATATTTCGTTCCAGATAATATAATTAAGGAAATACTTTAAAATAGTCGGAAATCATAAACGTCGAATGTCGGTTGGTCGGTCGGTTGGTCGGACGGTCCGTTGAACGCCCTATCTCAAGAACCAGTGATGGGATTTTGACCAAACCTCATAACAACATTACGTATGTTTGTGGCCAACCTTCGCGTTCTACATAATATTCGCTCGGCACCGCAATGGTCAAACTTTGCTTGTTGCTGCATGCGTTTTACTCTATATCTAAAAAAATGATTGGACCGATGTTTAAGGTTTTTATGTATACAGGTACTTCAGCCCAATTCAGTGATTATTATTTTTAACTATGGAGGTACTGCGAAGTCCTTTATGTTATTCATATTTCCACTTTCTTAAAAGGTGAAGGTCGATCTGCTTTAAAACTTTCTGAACACGTTTTTGCGCTGTTTAGTCTTTTGGCTTTTGCCATGGTAGGGCAACATTCACCGTGAATTGTTTTTTTAAAAAGGACCTATGACGCTGAACTGTTTGATATTGAGGCGCCTTAAACTCATACGTTGACTGCTTTTGAGAAGACGAGTGAGCGCCTTTGTAGAGGCGCTATGATCTAATTTTTCTCACCTATCTCGTTTAAAAAGGGACCCAATTTGACCAAGCGCCCTCGCGCCCTCGACAGATTTCAATATTCACAGTGAGCGTTGCTCTACTGATAAAAAATAAGCTTACAACAAACATAACTTTGAGCGTATAACTGTGGTTTTTGAAACGAATAAATTCCGTAGTTTTTATGCCTATTAATAGCAACAGCCGTTGGCTAGCCTGCCAACAAGTCTTAAGCTAAAAATAGCAGTTACCAACTCCAATAAGAGAACGAACTCGTGAAAAAAAATTGCTCGTAAGGTTTTTCGTTTTAGGTTAATAAAATAGATCTTACCCTACTCCAAACAACACAGTCGCATTCTTCAATCACTCAGAATTAGGGTCAAAGGCCACAAGGCTACGTTGTCAATGTATCATTAAAACAGGGACACTGAGCAACGAAAGTCCTTTTTATCATGGTTTAAAGTAATAACAATGCGAATTTTAGGGTAAACCCGTTTTCGACAAAGTGTAAACAAAGCCTTCGAAGCCTTTTCTTCTTCTTCTTCTTCTTCTTCTTCTTCTTCTTCTTCTTCTTCTTCTTCTTCTACCCACATTTCGTATTTTAAGCAGGCCAAGGCAACCTATTTCGAGGCGCCGAATCAAAGAGCTCCTTCAAAAGCTTTCGACCTAAGCACTAAATTTGGGCCGTACGCGTTTGATGCTAGTTATTTACTGCAGCGTATGTCTTGATGGTGTTTAAGTTAAGTCACTTCGCTGCCGAACAAAGTGGTTATGCACACTAATAATGCAAAAGTGTTCTTTGCCCTAACGCGCTGTAATCGATCTAGGTTTTGGACATTTATTCATTTATTTTATGAGCTCCTTTCTTTCCTTTAGGTAGTTATTTATTTTCTTATTAAGTTTCTCACGCCATTTTTGGTTTAGACAGCAACGCAGAACAGACGCAGGCAATTACTTCGAAGATTGTTAACACTTGATGTTACTACCCCTTATGAGAATGTTTGTTTGATTTAAAGTTATACTATGTGTTGTTGTTAGTATAGTGTTTCGGTACCGTACATGAATGTATCTGTTCTCTCCACACTGTTGAAACCGCTAACGAAATAATTTTAAAGTACCTGGTTCGGTGTGGTTTCAGACTTTGGTGTCAGCAGTCCTTTTGCTCCTGCCTCCAACAGCCTTCTGCTGGCGGATGACGCTACTACCACGTCATCAGATTCGTCAGTTCCGGACCGATGCTTCCTGTCGGTGGAGGACGAGGCGAAGCAGTGTCGGAGGACTAAAATGCGCTGGTTCTACGATGACGTGACGGGCACGTGCAAGCAATTTTTGGGCTGCAAGACCAAAGGGAACAACTTCAGAGGAAAAAGAGGTTGCGAGAAGACCTGTCTGGTGACAAAATCCAGTAAGTCAATTGCTTCATGTATCAACGAGTGTAGCTTGCTACATGTATCAACGAATGTAGCTTCTTATGGAATGAATGATCGGAATCTTATATTGTTTTCCTCGCTGCTATAAATCATATAAAATTTAAAAAAAAAAAAACAATTTTATAAAGCCCAACGTGTAACACACGATATTTTTTCTGGCTTTAAAACAAATTCTTCCTCCCTCTTTTAAGTCTTTTATAATCTCAAAAACCCTCTTGACATGGTTAATGATAGGAGCTTAAGAACGGGCAAACACGCTTTTGCGCGGAGTTAAATCCCAAGGATTTAAATCCTTTTAAAGTGCAGAGTGAGAGCTACGAGCTTTGGCACGAAATGGTAATCTTTCACGATCAGTACCTTTTTTCATGTTAGCACCATTAAGCACTCCAGCTAAAGACGATCTCCGAGCTAAGCTGTTTTGAAGTCCACCCCCTTCCCTCCCCTCACCTTACACCCTTTTTTGTTGCTGTTGAAAATTCTCACTGAGCATTCTTAAGGACTCTAGCTTAGAGCAATCTCTGAGCTAATCTGTTTTGAAGTTCACTTTTGAACATTCCATACTGTCTCTCTTATTCTTATCGAAAGCCTTGCGATTTTGTTTTCTTATTTGGAATTTGGAGTTAACGTGGACATTATCTAAGTCATCATGAGCGCTCGTCCCGGGGATTTAAAGGAGCTGATGGACTTTGAAAGGGGATTTATTAAGGCGCGGGAACCTTGTTGTAATAGCTGTGTTGGTTATTAGACACAGTCCTGCCACCGACATTGTTGCTAGGGGTTGGTGCGCAAATTTTATTTATTTGCCCCTTGTAGTTGTTGGCCAATTATTAAGCCATAGGAGGGGTTTCGCCCATAGTTTGGACGCTCTTGTAACCTAGGAAAATCATCCTTTTGTTGTAAATCTGGTAGTGGTATTTCCTTACTCGCGGTCTGTTATGTTTTATCTTATTTTTAAAAATTCAATTCGTTTTTGTACTAATACATTGTGTTCTTTCACCTCCCACCATTTAATGCTTGTGACCTACGAATGATATGTTTATAGTTGATTTAGAATTCAATATCTAAAGTGCTTCATTATGAAATTCTTGGATTTCTGTTAAAGCTCTTAATAGTATTTAATACTTATAATGCTGAGTTGGCAAAGTTACTGTAGATAAAATAGTTTACTGGTCGCTTCGCCTTTTCTTTTATTAGTGAGAGGGAAAAAGTCAAGGGCCTTATTTTTCTCCCGGAGTGGTCTATAATACACGCATGAAGCACATCAGACAATTTCTGTATATTTGTTGTTTGTAGGTAAGAAAAACCGATCCAGACCTCCGAAGCACCAAGCAGACGAAGCCAAAGAAACTACCAAACTGGCACAGGAAGAATCAGAGCTGTCGTCTATCTGCACCCTTCCCGCCGTCCCCGTTACAACCGGATGTGATAAATTGCGCAAACGCTGGTTCTTCGATAAGGATTCTGGAGAATGCCGAATGTTCCGAGGTTGCAGTACGCCAGGAAACAACTTCAGCAAAAAGAAGCACTGTAAGAGCAGATGCCTGGGCAAAAAGTCCCGAAGAAGAGGTGAGTTTTGCGACAACATTTACACACACACACACAAAGAACTTTTCCTTCCAACAGTAAAATATCGATGAAGAAAAAAACAACTAAAAACAAAAAAACTTCACTGCTGAGTCTTACTGCAATTAATTTTTTGAACGGTGATGTTGACCCTTGCACGTTCTTTGTAACGATTTCTCGATGACATCTTAATTCGTGCTTTATTCTTGTGACAATATCTTGTGTTACCAAATGTTCAATGTCTCTTGCCGATTGTGTGTTTTTGGCGTTCAATGTGCATTGCGTCATGCTATTGTCTTGCACCCTGCATGACAGACCTCCAGTCGCTATCGAGGATTATATCCAAACGTTTTTGCTTATATGAACAGAAATCAGCGCATTAAAAAATATATGAAGCATCTGAAACTAAAGGCAATGTTGTCTGTGTGTTTCAGAAAAACGCTACCTCTCTCGGTTCGCCAAGCAGTGAGAAAAACTGACCTAAGCCATCAAAGGAGAATAAACCCATTGAAACCTGTAGTGAGTAATGGCTCACTCACCACGACTCCACGGGTCTTTGCAGTAGGCAATGATGCGCAGCAGAGGTTATAAGAAGATGGGCTCTGCACCTTGGCGATATAGGAGGACGAGAACCCATTCCCAGCCCTAGTGAAGATGCACAACATCCTCCTTCAACTTTCCTGAAACCTCGTTCCTTCTTTAATCTGGAGTCCAGCAGTCACAAAATACGTCAGTTTACCGGTTGTTCACAAAATGTTACCGGTTAGTTACGGCAAACCATCCGGTGTTTGGTTACTTTACCGGTAACGCCCTACATTAATGAACTATTATTGTGAGGTGTAAACCAAATAATGTTGTCCCATCGGAATTGTCTCTTTCCACAGACCCGTAGCATAAGAAGACAATAGCAAAGCCATGCTCAGCGTTAAAGCCCGTATCTGTTGTGACTTGTTTTGTGTTGGACATTCGACGATTCTGCCTTGTACGGCAGATAGAGGAATCTGTCTCAGTCCCAACCAAGTGTCCACTCTTACCAGTATCTTCAAATCCCGGCACTATACCCTTTCCATTAACGTGTTACCTTCTATAGTACTTACTCTACGCTCCCACAGTTTTCCCGTCCAATCGCAAAACCACATTAATTCACTACAAGTGAAAATAGATATAACACATTTTGATGCGACGTCACGCTTTTATGTGAAGAACAAGTGCAGAGATGATGCTCGTTTTTTTTTAAATGACGTACTTCGCAGTCTTGACATTGACTTAAAACCATTCTGGATCTGGATCTCTGTTATTTTTTGTTTGATGTGTAATTATTATTGTTCAGTGGATCTAGATCTAAAGTATTGAAAACTGAAGAACTGTGCTGTTTGGATAACATTGACCAGTGAGAAAAGGGATTTCAGTGTTATATGACTGATGTGTTTCGTTGAATCATGTCAATCGATTAAAACAGTTGGTTAATTTTTTTGTGTTTTTTTTTCGCTCTCTAATTCTTTCAGGAATTCAGTTATTTTACTTTTGTGCATTTCGTTTTAAAAAAAAAAAGGTAAAGGTAGTCCCATAGCCTTGTGGCCGTAGGGGAGCGTGATGTTGGAGATCACACTTATCTTGGGCCAGCGTAATGAGGGTGATGCCCAACTCTCTCCCTCGCTGCTTTACCTTCCCCACCCTCAAGAGAGTAGGTACTCAATCACAGTTGAGTCAACTGGGGGCGTTGTTGTTTGTCGCTTCACACCTTAGCGGTCACCCATCCAAGTGCTAACCGCACCGGACGGTGCTTCACTTTCGACACAGTAGCGAGTGCTCCAACCACTGCACTATCCGACACCAAGCACTAAGCGAATTTTAAGATGGCAGTGACATAAATATGACGTCGGTGAACTCAGGGTGATGAGCTTGATGCTATATAAAAATCAATTCAAACTTGGAACATTTGTATGAGTCTCCTCTCTGAAAATCCTTAACGGGAAGAGAGGGGACTATAAACTGATTTAAAAAAAAATTTGGAACATTCTTTTTAAAAAAAATTAATAGACGTTACCATTGGTAGTCACTGAAACCGCTTCAAGTTAATAAATATTGTTATGCAGCTGGACCAGTGGTGCAGTAATTACTTGTTGTGAGTTCGCACAGTCCAAGAATACTCCGCTGTGCTGCTGGTTTCATGAATTGGGCCATGCGCCAGTTCAGAAGTCTGTTAAAATGGTAACTGGTTGTGCAATAGTACTACATGTCTTATGTCAGTCATGTAATACCTAATTTTTGTATCTAGTGTAAGTACTATTGTAAAATAATAATAATAATAATAATAATAATAATAATAATAATAATAATAATAACAACAACAACAACAACAACAACAACAACAACAACAACAACAAAATTAGATTTATATCAGTATGTCGTGATATGAATGTTTTACTTTTTAAAGAGTGCATTGTCCTCCAAAGGCCTTTCTTATAATAATAATAATAATAATAAGAATAAGAATAAGAATAAGAATAAGAATAAGAATAAGAATAATAAAAATAAATTTCTGAATGAGTGAGTTACATTGCTCTACTAGTGTACGTCAAGAACAAATCATCGTGTTTAAAGAAAACCATTCACAGGCAAATACAGTAGCCTATATTGAGCATGCCATTTAAGTAGACTAGTCTCGCTACACAGCTAAGGGTATCATTGGTAAATCTCTAGTAAGTTCAACCTAAAATCGGTTTGTTGAACATGTTATGAAGGAAATTTAAAAAAATACACCGATTAATTGACTAAATAAATAAATTAATTAATTAAATTTAATTAATTAATTTAATTTATCAAATAAATTAAAATAAATACATTTAAAAAATAAAATAAACAAATGGTAAGTTAATTCCATTTTCACTTGCATGCTGTACATACCTAGGTGTTGTTTTTCTATTGGTAGAAACACAAAGAAAACTTCGCTGGCAGAAGTAAATATAAACGACGCTACGCTTGTTTGCGTTTAGCAATTCCCCAATTCCTGGAGAAGAAAAAAAATAACACAACTATAGGCGTCAAAATTACAAAATACATTTGAAGGGGTTTTTTGGGATTTTTTTGTTGTTGTTGTTATGACTTATTCCGTTTTGGAGCGTACTGTTTTTAAAAAGGTGGCAAAATTTTATCAGTTACATAATGTCTGTGTTGAATTTTTATATTTCTGTTAACATAATGAGGTTGTTAGGTGAAGAATAGTTTAGAACGCTAGAAATGATGGAGGCAAATTATAGAGTTACCTAAGGGAAACTGTTATTGATGTTGTTTTTATTGTACCATTTTCATTTTCATTCCTCCAAACCAATAACCTTTCGAAATTGAATACGGCACACACAAAAAAGGACCGAAATATTATTTACATTGATTCAAATGTGGCACTTTTATATAGGGCGAAGAATAGATTATTCATATCAGGTAGATTAGTCATTGTTGTCGAAGGTTCCAAGATATTATAAGAGAGATTCATGTTGTTAATTAGATATAGATTAAAGTGTATTTTGGTTGTGTTCAAGTTAACATACAGTTGTATGTAAATAAAGTTTATTTTTAAGTTTATTTATAAGCTGTTTTAAACAATATATGGCATCGAAAGTGCAGAAAGTTATGTTTGTGTTGGTTTTTGTAACCCCATGGAATTTTTTTTTTTCAAAAGGTTGCATTGACGAAAGAAGTTGATAACATAATATTTTGTTATAATTATATGGTTTGTTGTAACTAGAGGTTGCTGGTAAGAATGGTGATTATTATAATCAGCAACATTCTCGTTATTTCTTATAGTGAGAAAGTTGCAGGTGATATAATTAGCTGTTATGATGGGAATTTGCCTCAAAATAATTCTTATCATGCGGTATGGCACATCTTGAAAGTTGATGGTAATAATTGTTATAGTAATTTGTAACTATGATAATCTTCATGTTGCAATTTCTTGTTGTAATTTTTGTGTGTTTTTCAATATTGATATTAAGATTATTGGTCGATAACTGAATTTTCACAAGTATGTTACACGTGAAAAGGTATCGAGGACATCGGAATCTTGTTGTTTCTCGATAATGAGATTTAACAAGAGGACGAGAGAGAGAGAGAGAGAGAGAGAGAGAGAGAGAGAGAGAACGTAGGTGTGTGTGTGTGTGTAAGTTTGTGTGTGTAAGTGGGTGGATGTGATGCTTATCTCTGTCTGCGGGTGTGTGTGTGTAATAGGGATGGAGGTAGAGAGAGAGATGAGCGATGTGTGTGTGTGTTTATGTGTGTTTGTGTGTATGTGTGTGAATGAACGAGAAAGATATATAATATATGTATATGATGTATTTTTATTTAACAGTCATTTTGAAATTGTAAAAATAAATGAATACATGAAATATTTAATCTGCTTTATTTCACGTAATTATTCTCTCTCTCGCTCTCTCTCGCTCTCTCTCGCTCTCTCTCTCTCTCTCTCTCTCTCTCTCTCTCTCTCTCTCTCTCTCTCTCTCTCTCTCTCTCGCTTGCTCGCTTTCGTCCTCAAGCTCATCCGCACCCTCAATACAATACCCCACAACTTTATTACCCCAAAAGAAATTACAGCATATCCGCGGTCATCCACTTCACACTCATCGGAAACTTTATTCCAACTCTCTCCCTCTTTCTCACCCCCCCCCCCCCACACACACACACACAGAGCTGAGCAAGCCAACCAGTTGCAGGCCTTGTTATCACAGGGTATCAAACAGCTCATGTGACAGGATTATACTTCGTGACATTATAACAAGAAAACGAAATCCATTATAACAGCCTAGCATCATATTGATAATTTCTATAGATAAAAATGTAAACATAAATAAAGACCAAATTTGAAACACACATGCACTCTACTCACTCAATACAATACTTTACCAACAAAACAGTAAAGCTTAAAACTTACAATATTCAAATGTGAATAAGAACACTGTACCATAAAACCAGATGAAAGAAGATAAAAAGATGTAAAATACACAAACACACACACACACACACACACAAACACACGCATATATAGGCACACACACAAACACATACATACACACACACACAAACACATATATAAACATAATACATACAGCACTGAAGACTCCCATCAAAGCCACCAGCGCTCGTAAACGGGAGGCATTGATCAGAGATATTGCAGTGGCAACATTGTGGACTTGTAGAGGAGACTGTACGAATTCTCATACTTCTCAGACGCACACCTGACGGCAAAAGTTCGAACAAATGTAACACCGGGTGGGAAGGGTCGTTCTGGATGTTGATGGTTTTGCTGAGGGTCATCTTCTGGAACAATTCGGAGGGGGGGGGGGGTGCTTGTTTCCTGCCAAAATTTAACTACACAGGCTGATGTAATTCAAGGAATTTCTGCTTTATAACATTCAAACTCGGGTACCAATATAAAAAAGAAAAAGTATTACTGATCCATATATATATATATATATATATATATATATATATATATATATATATATATATATTATATATATATATATATATATATATATATATATATATATATATATATATATATATATATATATATATATATATATACTGTATAAGCATATATATATAATTCTTTAATTTATTTTAATTTTAAATATACTGCGAGACAGATTGTAAACTGAACTGTCAGACCAGCAATGAGACAAAAGCAAAACTGTCACTATTTACACACACACAAAAATTGGCCACGATTGACCAACTTATCATCATACATTTAAATCTTAATAAAACATCAATGCTCGTATTGTCACTCCTTGTAAGAGGTTTTGAAGTCCATGGAAAAGCTGAATTGCCGTCTTCTGTAGGAATTGCTGATTAAATAAGCTACAAGCAATAGCAGAGAGATTACATTACATGGTTATTGCTTTAGGTCCAGCGGACTCTTCCGAGCCAAATCAGGACCAAAGCAGCAGAGAGATAATGGCCCAGTGGTAGCATGGCGTGCAAGAGAACCTGGGTTCGATTCTTGATAAAGACAGATTTTTTCTTTCACAGGAGTTGATTTTCTGCAATGATTCTTTATGCGCTAGTTAACTTCTACCCTTGCTAAAAAAAAAAAAGACCTAATACAATAATACTTGAAACAATCTGATACAATGGCTCCTAAATATGTGAAGCTGTGCACCTTGTTGAGGGATTGGCCTTGAACTTTGAGGTCCGTGTTAAAGCCATTGGTGTTGTTGGTCATCATTTTAGTCTTCTCTGTCCTAATTTCCATTCCAAAGGCTTGGAGGTGGTGTCAAACATCTGTACCAGCTGTTCAAGTTCTTGTTCCTCTCCAGCCAATCCATCAATGTTATCCGCAAAATGGAGGTTGGAGATTGCTCTATCCCCTATGCTGACTGTGCCTTCGTGATCTGCAAGGGCATCTGACATGATGTGCTCTAGAAAGATGTTCAAGAGTGTTGTAGAGAGCAGGCATTCTTGACGCAAGCAGATGGTTGTTCTGAACCAGTTCCCGATGGCGCTGTTGTGGAGGGCTGCAATGGTAATCTTGTGATACAGACTTTTGATGACTTCAATAATGTAAATGGCTGATGTTATACACTCTCATGGTTGCCCAGAGTTGCATGCCAGACTCGGTCAAATGCTCTTTAAGTCTTCAAACACGTGATATAGCTGTTGTTGGTGCTGTAGGCATTTCTCAGCAGGTGCCACTTTGCTAATAGTAGATACAGGTTTTGAATTAATTCGATACCGCAAAATGAAGTCTTTAAAATTACCAAGAGAAATGTTTTCGTCCGAATTATTTGCAAAATAAAAAAAAGTATTTCCCGTTAAAGAATAATAAAATATAAACCAGTAAGGCAAGTGAAGAAACGAGAAGTCATGAAAAAGAGAAGAAAATAGAAGAGCAGAGAAGAGGGGAGGAGAGGAGGGGTTGGAAGAGGAGGGGAAGGGAAGAGAAGACAAGAAAAGAAGAGAAGAGAAGAGGTGAGAAGAGATGAAAACAGAATTAAAGAAAAGAGAAGAGAAGAGGACATGAGAGGAGAGGGGGCAGGGGAAGGGGAAGAGAAGGGATTGGAAAAATAGAAGAGAGGAAAAGAGAAGAGAATAGAAGACACAGAGAAATGAAGAGAAGAGAAGAGAAGAGAAGAGAAGAGACTATACCAGAACAGAAAATAAGATAAGAGGAGGTAACAGAAGAAAAAAACGTTAGAGAAAACACAGAGACTGCACGAACTCTATATGTCAGGGTAATTTATTTCAATTTAGGCACTAAACAAATGAATGAGCACGCATTTAAAAGTTCGTAGTCAATGTCAAGAACCCTGAAGTAGGCGCGGCGGGTACCACGCCAGAGTTATCCGTCCCCACAACAACTCTTCTGGAACAAGGGTTTTGTCGCCCCAACCACACTACTTCAAAAAGGGTTAAGTCGTTTCCAACATCCCACACATTAAACACAAGGGTTAGGTCGATTCCAACCCACCCCTCTTGAAACAAGGGCTAAGTAATCTGACACGTTCTTCGATTGTTTAGTTGCCTGGATCCTCTCCCCTTCTTTAGATGTATACCTGTAAACACGCCACTGTCGCCGCCCACAACACAATCTTGCTGAAAGATGCGCATGTTTAAAGGTGCAATAGCGTAGACCCATTGTGAACGTATGGAATATAAAACTGGGTAAAGCTGTTGTATTATTTACGTATTTATTTAGTTATTCCATTGTATATAACGTCCTTTTTTCTTTAAGATCTGCTTAAGGCGCTTCCCGATACAAGATCTAATCCAAGCCGCTCCGCGCGCCCACTTTTACACAATGAAATTATTCTTTAATCCATGTGCAGGTTTTTAGTAGTGATATTCCTTTGTGTTGCAGTGTAACTAAAGTTTCTTATCTTCTCATCCTTTCATGGGGAAAGAAATGTTGATGCTGAGAATGTATTTGGAATTCGTCAGAATTCCTTCTATCCTATCCTATCCTGTCCCGTAACCCGAAGGTCGTAGGGGCACCACAGATGATCGTTTAACCAGCATACTCCATCTTTCTCTGTCCTCAGCAGCCCTGATGGCTTCGCTCAGTGTCAAACCAGTCCATTCTCGAATGTTGTCCTCCCACCTCTTTTTCGGTCTCCCTCTTCTTCTACCTCCTTGCACTGTGCCTTGCAGAATAGTCTTTGCAAGGCCTGATGATCTGGTGACGTGGCCATACCACCGAAGTTTCCGTTTCTTCACCACTGTTAGCAGGTCATCGTGTTGTCCAATGGCTTGTGTGATGGTCTGTCGGACTTCGTCGTTGGTGATGTGTTGGGTATAGGAAATGCCCAGAAGTCTTCTGTAGCACCTCATCTCCATGCTTTGTATTCTTCGTTGGAGATCTGCTGTGAGGGTCCATGCTTCGCAAGCATATAGGAAGATGGAGATGACAAGGGAGCGCAGCAGTCTTACTTTGGAGTGTAGACTGATGGTCCTGTCTTTCCAAATGGGCTTCAACCTTGTCAGGGCAGCAGTTGTTTGTGCGATCCTGGAGAGGACTTCCTGTCGGGACCCATTGTCTGATACAATGGCTCCTAAATATTTGAAGCTATGCACTGTGTCGAGGGATTGGCCTTGGACTTTGATGTCCGTATTGATGCCATTGGTGTTGTTGGTCATCATTTTTGTCTTCTCTGCACTTATTTCCATTCCATAGGCTTTGGAGGTGGTGTCAAGCCTCTGTACCAGCTGTTCAAGTTCTTGTTCCTCTCCAGCCAATCCATCAATGTCATCTGCAAAACGAAGATTGGAGATTGCTCTACCCCCTATGCTGACTGTGCCTTCATGGTCCGCAAGAGCATCCGACATGATGCGCTCTAGGAAGATGTTGAAGAGTGTTGGAGAGAGTAGGCATCCTTGACGCACACCGATTGTTGTTCTGAACCAATTCCCGATGGCTCTGTTGTGGAGGACTGCACTGGTAGCCTTGTCATACAGGCTTTTGATGACTTCAATAATTTTAGGGCTGATGTTGTACACTTTCATTGTTGCCCATAGAGCTGCATGCCAGACTCGGTCAAACGCCTTCTTGAAGTCTATGAACACATGATATAGATGTTGTTGGTGCTGTAGGTATTTCTCACAGATTATTCTGAGGTTGAAAATCTGCTCAGTGGTACTTCGCCCTGCCCTGAATCCTGCTTGTTCTTCAGCTATGATTTGTTCAGCTTGGGGTTTCAACCTGTTGAGTATTATTTTCAGGAGGACCTTGCTGGGATGGCTGATGAGGCTGATGGTTCGGTAATTTTCACACTCCTGAAGGTTACCTTTTTTGGGAAGAGTGATGACAAGCGACTGGGTCCATGGTATAGGCCACTCCCCACTCTGCCAGATCTTGTTACAGATAATGGTGAGGGCATCAATCATCGCTTCTCCTCCTGCTTGTAGCAGTTCCGCGGGTATGTTGTCCACTCCCGCTGACTTCCCTTTCTTTAGCGCTTGCACTGCTGCCTCAACTTCTTCCCGGAGAATTGGGAGGATTTCTTCTTCTTCTCTGTTCTCGGGACATGCTAGAACTGATGGGTCTCCATTTGGTGTATGGTTGTAAAGGTCAGAGCAGTACTCTGTCCATCTGTCCAAGACTTCTTGTTCTTCTGTAAGGCATATGCCAGACTTGCTTTGGATAGTGGAGACTTTGGGCTGTTTGACACTTGTCAGCCGCTTCACAGTCTGGTAGGCCTTCTTGCTGTTGTTCTTGTTCAGACTGTTCTCTATTTCCTGGCATTGATCTTCTATCCAGTTCTCCTTTGCTGTGAGCATGCCTTTTCGGCTGTCATTGTTGATTTTTCGGTAGACATCAGCTCCCTGTGAGGTGTTCTTTTTCTTTTTCATCTCTCTTCGTTTATCACACAGATCCAAAAGTTCAGGTGTGATCCACAGCTTCTTCTTTGGTCGGTGCTTGCCAAGGATCTCATTGGCGGCATCTGTCACAGCTGAGTTGAAGGTGGTGGTCATGGTGTTGACATCTACTTCACCAGCCCCCAAAATGAGCAGTGGTGCAAATTTCCCTCCAATTGTGGCCTGAAATAGTTCTGCCACCTCCGGGTCTCGCAGTTTGTCCAGGTCGAACTTCAGTCTAGTGCACTTTGCTGTATTTACTCTCTTCAAGTGGAGCCGGAAAGACATCATCACGAGATCGTGGTCACTTCCGATGTCTGCTCCTGGAAAAGTACGTGTCCTGCCAATGTTGATGCTTGATCTGAAGCGTTTCTTGACCATGATGTAGTCTATTTGGTTGTGATGCTCCCCGCCAGGACTGTGCCATGTCCATCGTCTGGAGTTTTTGTGGAGACCAAGCGTGTTTGCCAGTACCAGATTGTTGTATCTGGCAAACTCCAAGAGTCTCAGACCCCTGTCATTTGTCTCGTTGTTGCAGTGGGGTCCACATGTGTCTCCCCAGTTGTGATGCGCATCTTGGCCAACCTTGGCATTCCAGTCGCCTTGCACTATGACTATGTCCTTCTTCGGCACTTGGTCAAGGACCGCCTGTAGATTTTCATAAAAATCCTCCACTTCGCTGTCGTCATAGTCTGATGTTGGGGCGTAGGCCTGGATGATGGTGATGTTGAAAGGGGCTGCTCTCAGGCGGATGGTAATGAGTCTACTGGAGACTGGGCGGCAACCCATGACAGTGGCTAGAATGTTCTTGTGGACCAAGAATCCAACGCCGTGTTCGTGCCTGTCATCCCTACCGCTGAAATAGAGCTTGTGGCCTTTGTCGGTCGTTGTTTCACCTAGGCCTTTCCAGCGCAGTTCGCTGATACCTAGAACATTCCATCGATAGTGGTCCAACTCGTGGGCCAGTTCTTCTAATTTTCCTTCCGCAGTTAGGGTCCTGACATTCCAGGTTCCTATGACGATGTTGTTTCTCGTGCGGATCTTGCTAAATTGTCCATCAGTAGCATACTTAACACCTCCGTCCTGGTGGCCAACGGAAGGCGCGGTCCTTGTGCCGTGTGACGACCCGGGCGACGACCGATCCGGTATGGAATTAGTGGATTGTGTCATCATGTAGTGTGTCTTGGGCAAAAAAGACCTGGCGGTGCCCAATCCTCTCCAGGCTGTTGGCCACAGCCGAAATCCACGAATACAGTATGGCTCGCCTTGGCCCTGAGCACATGGTCGTTGAACCTGTAGTAACGTGAGGTTCCTCCGCCCTGGCCGGTGACTTCTGTGTAGAAGACTTTCGCCCAGTGATGCCGTGCTAACATCACCCCTGTTAGTCGCCTCTTACGACACGCCGGGAAACGTTGGGTCTATTCTATTTAATGCCCGAACCCACAGAGCAATTATAGGTACTAAAAGTACAGGAGTTTTTTTGTTTGTTTATGGAGCAAGTACAATATAGGTTTGCACTGACGAAAATTTTGCAATAATTTGCTCTGTACGCTAAAAGACAGACTGCTTATTAACGACGTAACAAAACACAAACATTTTCAGACACACGAAAACAAAACAGAAGTGCTTGCAAGACTCGGATATGAGTAGGTAATCAATTTAAATTTCAAAATTAGTAATAGATTTTTTTCAATTTTAGTCGCGCTTTTAAAACAAACGGCAATCTCTCTCTCTCTCTCTCTCTCTCTCTCTCTCTCTCTCTCTCTCTCTCTCTCTCTCTCTCTCTCTCTCTCTCTCTCCCTCCTACATACAAACACATACACACAGACACAGACTCACACACACACACACAGAATTCAGGAACCTGGGCGCTTAGAGCAAGCTATAAGTTTGGTTTTTCAATTTAGAAAACAAGTTATTATTATTAACTTTTTGTATTTATAATATTCTAAACACACGGAGAGACAGTCATGTGAAAGCGGTTGGAATTTCAGGGTTAGTAACGTAACGGCTAAAGCAACAAAAAATTCTTAGAGCCGAGGAACACATGCAGTGGTCATGCTTCTTTAAATGTGGGAGCGCCAAAAACGGGTAGGCTATCTAAGCGTAAACTTCTGGGCGTAGTCTTTCTTTTCCGCCTGAGTAATTGAGCAATGAAATGATTGGTTATCGGCGATTGGCCGCGCTTGAAATAGCTCTTTTGTCGAGCTGCTACTCTGTTATTAACTTCGAGGTAAAAGAGTGCACGCGCCCACGCCTCCAGGAGAGATAACCAAACCGTAG
The DNA here is from genome assembly GCA_036898135.1 of Oncomelania hupensis. Lineage (NCBI taxonomy): Eukaryota > Metazoa > Mollusca > Gastropoda > Littorinimorpha > Pomatiopsidae > Oncomelania > Oncomelania hupensis. The sequence goes on from CM072513.1 coordinate 30,989,919, forward strand.
TAATGTGTTTCATTTTTAGTAGGAAGGGATACAACCTTCACCATGTTATCATTCCCAACATCCTTTCTTCCTCTTCCTCTTCCGCTTTCCTTTCTACCTTTTAAATCGCTTAAAGCGGCAGTCAGTCTGGTGGTTGTTTCGGGGCTATTACAGCACTGGGGATTTTATTTCCGAAGGTTCCAGACTATCGCGAGCAACGTTATTACTTTGGTGGAGAACCGTCTTTATCCTAATTGAGTTTTCACTGATGATAACCGCATTTAGATTTTTTTTTTAAAATAGTGTCATTACCGGTGGTGAGTGCAAGGATTTCCTTAGATGCAATGCAAGCTGCATGTAGCATAAATGTCGGTGTCACCATCGTCAGGTTAAAACAAAAAGAAGGCATTGTTACTGTTCGAAGACGCTACCACCAGCATGCAAAACAAAACAACACAACTTTAAGTATATAATTAAAAAAAATAAATAAATAATACGAATACGATTACATTATTATCACAACAGAAAAGTTACATTGTGGTGCTAACATAGTACACACATTTACTTAAAATTATACATAGTACACATAATGATATAAATACATATAAACTAGAAAGACGTTTGGATAACAAAATATTATACATTGCATCAATTATTTATATCACATGAAATTAAAGTAATGAAAACATACTCCATTTCTCAAACACATTATTAAAAACGTATACATGATTATCGCAGTAAATCATGAAACTGTAAACAGTGTTCCCGATTACGCACAGTAGTGCGTCAATTACGCACAAAATATGAACAATGACGCAGGAAAATTTGCATGTGTGCGTCCTGTGGACGCACAATTTTTTTTTGGAATCGCTGAAGTCATAAATACGACCAACGAGTGGCGAACTAATTCACGGCATAATCAGAATCAGAACCCAACTGAGACTGCCATTGCAGACGATTAAAGATTGTGTCGGGAGTTGTCGTCCTTAAAAATCGCATGCGCGCGCATTGCAAACTTCCTCCAAGCAATACATTCACTGAACAAGAGAAATCTTCGTTAATCCATTCTTTGATTCTATCATACACAATCATGTCACTTCTGACTTGGTTGACTGGGCCCAAAACCCGTTCATCCACCGATTTGGGGACTCTCAAAATTTGCACAAGGACTCTTAAAATTTCATACCTGGGAGTCCCAAGGACTCTCATTTTTTTGTGTGTGGAGGGAACACTGTGTAAAAGAAGTAAATAATAAAAATTTTACATTCATCACACTAATAATTCTGTACACACATTTACGATCACACACACACACACACACACACACACACACACACACACATTGCTGCAGAAACCGAAAGTGTATTATAAGCTTACATATAAGATTCAACTGTTCTGAATGGCTATTGACTTTGGAATGAAAGTGTTCTTAGAACGTACAGTCCTGAATTTTGGTACTTGATAACGTCTGTCTGAAGATGAATATTTAGTTCGGTACTTGATAACGTCTGCCTGAAGATTAATATTTACGGTTTTTTTGTTGTTGTGTAAGTATTTTTTTAAGCTAGTAAGCTTACTCATTTCCTTCTATAGAAACTTGTGCTCTTGGCACAGATTTTTAGCTTCATGAACAGTTTGCTGGTTCTGGTTTGAATCCACATAAACAAAACAACGTGGAAAAAGGCTTGTAGCCAGATTTTAAAACATGATAATTTAGGAATATTGGCTCTAGTAATATTCAGGCAAAAATACCGTACCTTTTTTAATTTTCTACACTATGATTACGAGTTACAATTAATGCTGGTTTCTCCGTTGAAGAGTTTAACTGATTTTGATGTCAAATGAGTTCGGTGAAAAGACGTAAATTAAATATGAAATAAGCAAACAGAATGGTGTTGGTTAACAATGCCAACAGTCAAGTGGCATGTTCTGTGTTAAGACAAAGGATTTTACCTCTACACGATGCAGACCTCTCTGCACTGGGCACATCTCGACTGTAAATGCTTTTCTCTTACAGTTATAGAGACTTCTCGTTCTAGGTCGCACATTTCTGCAACAATGTCAGCTCGGCCTGGGAGAAGAAGAACGTTGTGGCTTCTAGGTCTACTTCTCTTCAGCCATAGAGTGTGGTGTGTAAAGAGTTGGTAGTGGCCACGCGGCTTCTCTCAGTCCCTTTAGAAGGGGACATGTCTGCATTATAGAGACAAAACAACACACACGCAATGCTCCAGAAAAACCCAAAACGTTAGTTTGTCTGCTTTGCGTCAACACTAAATAAAATAACAAAAGGATAAAACAATTATTGTAATTCGAGATAAACTCGGGCAGAAATACATGTCTAAACAGACTTGAGAGAACGTAGACCTAGGAGGAAATTATACATTAAATGAAATACCGTATCGTAGCAACACATTTTCATGATGTTGAGACAGAATTTCACGTAAAATACTGTCGCTTGCGAACATTTATCACGGCGAGAACGAATTTTATATTACGCCTATTCTTTCTTCGGTTAGAATATGATGAAGGCTATCCTTTTCTCCACGCCTGAGGCAGGCAGAGCTAAATGGCATGTCTTAATCCCTGTCTTAATTTAAAGGTTCGCGGAGGTTCCAACATTTTTTTTTTCGAGGTTTTCAGATCCCGAACCTAGTTCCTAATTTTTTTTTGGGTCCAAAAGGTTCAGCAACCTAGGTTCGGGATCTGAAAATATCGGGGAAAAAAAGGTTTTTGAAAACTCCGCGAACCTTCCAATGAAGACAGACCATTATTATTTCGTTCTCTCTGTTATGCGGAGGCTTACCAAGCGACTGGGGAGGATAGACGATGTGACTGGATCTGCAATAGGCCTCATCACAAGCTGCTGAGACTGAAGACGGAAATAAGCGTAAGAGGCTCAGTTACGCTGTATGCGATTTACGGGCGAAAAGGTTCCGAAACATATCACACTATTTGAGCAAAAAATAGACATGCTTTGTTCCTCGTGCATCTTCATACAAAACTAAGCCTCACTATATCGTGTCTAGTTGTTTAAATTTTTTTGTTGTTGTTAACCTACACACAATGAAGAAGACAGTGTTGATGATAGTGGCGATAGTGTCATGATGTACTGTACTGGCATTTCTCCGAGTACAGGAAGAGGGAGACTGATAAGAAAGAAGAGGTGGAGGGAAAAGTTGGAGAAGAAAGAGAAGACGAAGTGGGAGGATGAAGTGCAAAAGCTGAAGAAAAAAGGAAGAGAGAGGAGTTGAAGACAAAAGAAAGAAAGAAAGAAAGAAAGAAAGAAAGAAAGAAAGAAAGAAAGAAAGAAAGAAAGAAAGAAAGAAAGACGAAAATTAACTACTACAGGACACTGCTACAGATCCCCCCAAAAGAAAGAATGAAAGAAAGAACGAAATAAAATCACAATGCACCAGGCCACTGGTTCAGATCCGATATGGACTATAATTATTGTAGTCACCTTATCGTGTCCAGCTCTTAGGTCGCATTAGACAGTTGCAGTCATGTCGATTTCGAATATAAGTTTACTTTTAACGTAGGCTTATGGTTGCAATTTGGAGAATCATCGTATTTACGGTTCTATAAAGCATGGTGGTTATGTGTGTGTGAGAGAGTGTGCGTGTGTGTGTATGGGTGTGCGGAGACATAAGCCTTAAAATGGGTGACTAACCTTGCTTTTTATGCAGGAAATGGGTGAGTGTATCAGTCACCCAGAGTTTTCCAGCCACCCACTTTTTTCTAAGTACGCAGGAGTGCTCTTTTAGTGCATGGGAGTGCAGTTGTAGTGCATGAGAGTGTTTTAAGTGCAAGGGAGTGCACTATCCGGGACGGAGAAAATCCAGTCAATTTTCGGAAAATTTTGCAAGTAAGTTCGACCTATTTCGTCGCCTCTAGGAGACGAACTAGGTCAACTTTTGAGACGGAAAGAGCCAAATTTGCTTTAGATTCTTATATTTTTAGAAGAAGTTTGCGTTCTTTCCGTCAAAAAATCACTTTCCGATTCTTACATTCTTAGTAAAACCCAGTCTTAATGTTCTGTGTACTTGTGTGAGTGTGTGTGTGTCTGTTTGTGTTTGTGAGAATGTGTATGCGTGTTTGTGTGTGTGTGAGCGTGTAAATGCTTGTGCCTCTGTCTGCCTGTCTGAACATCTAACTGCATGACAGTGTCTTCAACTATACCAGAAAAATAAGGAGTCCGTTTACATATTATTGTACTTTTCACTTTCAGACATGGGTGTGGGATGGTAGTTGTTATATTATATTTTATGTGTGGCACAACTTATTATTTTCTTTGTACGTGTCATTCTTTTCTACGTATTTCACATTTTACATTTACTATGTTTGTGCAGCCGAAAGGCAATTTTCTATGTACATTTCATAGACTCAGTCTCAGTCAGTCTCAGTCTCAGAGTTAGCCCATCACCCTAGCCATCGAAATACAGTGAGCATAATGCTGATCATGCTGATTAAGATACTGGTTCGGCCGCAGCGGATGTATGCGTGAAGGGGATGCATGCTTGATGTACTTTTGTTTATGACATACATTTTATACTGTAATATATACGTTTACATATGATGCACTTTTATGTTAAATAACGTTTGATTTATAATATAACACGAAATGTGCGTATAAGGGAAGCAAGTGCGTTAGATCTGAAGAGTGTTAATGAGAGCATGCATTTTTACATTTTAGATCTAATGTTTTTCAAGTCTCAATGTCTTTTATTTATTCCAGCAATGTTTTACACCGGTCATAATTCTGTGAAAAATGTAATAAAGATTTGTTAAATTGAATTGAATTAAATTTAAAAAAAAACATCTTAAAGAAATGCAAATGAACTCAACACACACACACACACACACACACACACACACACACACATACACACGTACACACACACGCACGCATGCACATGCACATGCACGCGCATTTTCGTGTAACAAACTGAGCAAAACATATAAAACCATAGACAAACCGAAGAGTCGCAACTTTTAGCAAGCTGCACAGTTTTGCCTATCGGTTATCATGACATTCACGAGAAACTATCTACATACATTTACCACTTTCCACTGGTTGCTTCGCTTGCTAGCCCAACACCTTGGGATCGTGACCTCAGCCCGTAGCGTGTTGCTTTGAAGCGAGTAACCATAACAGAGATCACAGAGAAGGCAATACTCCGAAAGGCACATGCGATCTCTGCAGATCCATCTCATCCACTTCATGGGGAGTTTAGGCCGCTTCCGTCAGGCAGGAGGTTCAGAGTACCCCTTTGCCGCAAGGTAAAATACAAACTCTCATTTGTTCCAAATGCCATTAACAGACTGAATCAAAGGTCTGGGAGCTCTGCATCATCATCATCGTCATCATCCTCTCGAGGATGCACTCAATAGAGAGATGAGGATGGCCCGCCCTACACCCCAGAATGTATGGTGATGGATGAAGCAATCCAGTGTGTGTTGAGGCCGATGTAATATTATATTACACATCAGAGAAAAAAAAACAAAACAACAACAACAATACTAGTAACATAGATAAATCACTAAAGAAATAACTAAATAAATGGATAATAGGAGTGTGTGGTGGGTGTGCAGTGAAGGGAGGTATGAAGGGTTCTTGTTGTATTAACAATGTATACACTCCCACAATATATGTATATGCGTATATGTATGGATATGCATGTATGTGTGAATATGTATGTATGTATGTGTATGTATGTGTGTATGTATATTATGTGTATGTGTGTATATGTATACATGTATGTGTGTATGTATGTGTGTATATATGTGTATGTGTATACGAATAATATAATATAATATAATAATATAATATATAATATAATATATAATAATAATATAATATATAATAATATAATATATATAATAATATAATATATAATATATGAGTGTGTACATGCATGTGTGTGTATATATGTGTGTGTATATACATGTATATATGTGTGGGTGTATTATGTGTGTGTATATATGTGTGTGTGTGTATGCGTGTGTATATAAGCATACCGTGTGTGTGGGTTTGTGTGTGTGGGGGGGGAGAGGAGACTGTATTCAGCTTGCTGCTATAATTATGGTGTTCTAATGTCTTGTTGTATTATTATTCTTTTCTTTTTGTCATGTGTGCACTGTGACATAACAAATTTTCCCATGTTTTTTGTGGAATAAAGATTTCTTGACTATGACTATGACTATGAGTACTCGCGAGTACACACGTAAATAGGCGACGAGTTCCATTTCATAAGGCGAAAACAAGCAATCCGTCACGTGACTTTGGCGAGTTAAAACCAGAGATACTTTTTTGCGAGTACATCATGGCCGCCAACATTGTGGACTTATCCTCCTTTCGATTTTAGCCTAGGATCTCTTAATGCGCAAGCGCAGAACGTCCTAGTCTTTGCCAACGTTGCTTTGTGTGAGTACTTGCATACGAAACAACGCGAGTAAACCACTCGTTGCAAAGCAACTCGCTATTGGTAAGGGCTTTTGATACCCTTGCTCTAGGATTCACATGAACGAGCACCATAAATCTACAAGCTCTTCATGACGCCCATTACTATTTAATTGAAAAAAATGCAAATTGAAGACTGACAAAAATGGAAGATGTTTCCAGTAGCTGGAGAAAGGAATGTGTATGATCACAGTTATTTATTGAGACTGGTTTGACGATAATGGCAATGGTCCCATAACAAACAGTTAAAATCTAAAATAACTGAAAATATACATAGAGTGGCCGATGGAGTTGAAACATGGGGGTAGGGGGGAGGAGGAGAGAGAAAGAGGAGGATGGTGCGCAAAGAAAAGATGCGGGCTGGGGGGCTGGAGGTGGGTGGGGAGGTGAGAGAAACAGGAATTGCATAATAAGTTATAAAATAAACAAGCCGCTGTTTTTATTTTTAAACCTTAAGGTCGATAAACGAATACAGTTACCCGGAATAATGGAAAGGACAGCATGGCGTGTGGGTCATTGTGGGGTTACCAATGTACGCAGAAATGGCCCCAGTCTTCTTCTTTTGGTTTACACAGAAAACTTCCACTGATTGAAGAATATGCTGCACTTTGAAGTTTCCGGCATTGATACTGCAATTAACAAGGGTTACTATGGAGTAATGGAGAGGTCATTAACAAGGGTTACGATGGAGTAATGGAGAGGTCATTAACAAGGGTTACTATGGAGTAATGGAGAGGTCATTAACAAGGGTTACTATGGAGTAATGGAGAGGTCATTAACAAGGGTTACTATGGAGTAATGGAGAGGTCATTAACAAGGGTTACTATGGAGTAATGGAGAGGTCATTAACAAGGGTTATTATGGAGTAATGGAGAGGTCATTAACAAGGGTTATTATGGAGTAATGGAGAGGTCATTAACAAGGGTTACTATGGAGTAATGGAGAGGTCATTAACAAGGGTTACTATGGAGTAATGGAGAGGTCATTAACAAGGGTTACTATGGAGTAATGGAGGAGTAAAAGAGGAGAAGGGAGGGAGATGATTTTTGTAAAACCACTGAAGCTGAAATAGCGTGGGGAAATAGGAATGAGGATGAGACAATGGGAAGGGATGAGGCGATAGCGTACCTTAACAGTTAACAACATCAAATGACAAGGGAAAGAAAGTAACGGGAAGCGAACTTGTTTTTTCCAACCTAGTTCCAGTCATTCGCCGAAAAAGGCAATTACCGAAGTTGAACGAAGCTCTCCGAGTCGAGCGAAGCTATCCGATGTTTTAGAACGAATGCTGGCAGGACTACGTGAAACCACAGGCTGGGAAGTCTCGTCTTTCGTAGGCCTCAATTACATACTATACTACGTACGTATGTAGGAGGCCCACGAGTTTACAAAGACAAAAGAAAAGACTTCAGAGCCTGTGGTGAAACATCCGTGCATAAAAAAAGCCGCTGTTGGCTTCTAGATCTAATTCTGTTTCGATCTGCACTGCTTCAAGCTGTAAGTCAAGTCGAGATTCGCATTTTGAAGCAGTTAGTATTATTATTATTTTATGATGATTAATATACTGACGCAATTAGTAATAAAGAGTAAAAGTAATACACAACACATAATGCACACATACAACGATTTCACATCTATATCAACAATAAAACCATGACAAAACTTCAAAGCGCTATGGATACGTTGATGTCCCTTCAGCACAACAAGGCAAAGCAAGTTTATAATGGTCTCAAAAAACAGTGACATTTTTATTGCAAGCACCAAAGCAATTATTTATTAAACTAATATTCTTTTTAACTGATACAGTAAATTTGTTATAAGTATTTTAATGATATGTATTTTAATGAGAAACACGTATTAAAAAAATGTTGCGTGGCAGGCGGAAATTTTCATAAATCATCTGAAAACGTTGGTAAATCTATAAGAAAAAGTAACCAGTAACACCATCTGAATATTGCGGGTTACACCCAATTTCAGCAAAAACAAACAAAACGTCACTGACCATATTTACACCATTGAGCACGCACAGCAGTACACTATTCTTTCTTCTTTTTTTTTTAAAGTAGGAATAATAATAATAATAATAATAATAATAATAATAATAATAATAATAATAATAATAATAATAATAATAATAATAATAATAAACAAACAAACAAAACAAATAAATAAATTAAAGATTTAACTAAATAACTATACTACTACTACTACTGCTACTGCTACTGCTACTACTATTACTACTACTACTACTACTACTACTACCACTACTACTACTACTACTACTACTACTACTACTACTACTATTGCTACTAGCGAAGTTGTGGTCTTGATTTTGTGGTCCTGATTCGGCTCTTTGCAGTCCGCTGGACCCTGTAAGCAATGAATAACTAATTAGCTATTGATTTAACTCTGATCTCGAGTTATTATAAAAAAATTCGCTTAGCCTACTCGTCCTTCTCCGTAAATTTAAAGATTCGAATACTATAAAGTATAGGCCTAATTATTATTAATTAGAATAGATATAGTTTATACATTTATTTACGTATAAAACAAACAATACAGGTCTAATAATTATATTCAGCTAGTGAGCTTCTTCGCTGCGCGGAGACTGACTTATAATATATAATGTAGATTAAGCCTATGTATACTGTATAACAGTGTCTACTTGGTTGGAATAGCCTACTGCTGAGAACTAACAATATGCAAATCAAGGAACGCAACTATTAAATATAATCGATAAAAATTATGCTCATATTAACAAAGTATACCGTTGCGAAATGCTAATCTGTGTAAATCGAACAGAATTAGAAGCAACAGCGATCATTTTTAATGTCAACTAGTCGTAGTCATGCAAGCATCATTTCGTAACACATCGGATAGCTTCGTTCGACTTCGGTGATTGCCTTTTTGGGCGAATGACTGGAACTAGGTTGGAAAAAACAAGTTTGCTAACGGGAAAGGCCCGACCTCTCGCTGGTAAATATCATCATGTCAGCGGCGTTTGCTTTTTATTTCTTTCTTTTATTTTTTAATGTATCTGGGGTTACCTCTTATCAACTGCTTTCTTTATAATGCAGACAATCAGGCTCCCCAAGCTCTTTTCTTTACAGTTGATCGAAAAGACAGGTTTCTAAAAAAAATTGTAATAGGCTACAGTTTGTCAGCCACACCTTCGCAAGTACAAAAAGAATTATCAAAACGGGTCTGTATTACTGCACAGGGACATTAAAAAGAAAGTTGGGCGTCTGTAGCGGATCATCGATAGCAAAGCGGTATATAACACACAGCCTTGCATACCTAATAGATGAAATAGAAAAAGGAGACAGCAGCTATCGCCGCTTTAAACCGTTTATTCCTAAACCGTTACGAACCATCATGTTTTAATTTCACTTGTATCGAAAGAATATTTATAGGCCTCTTTTACTAACTGTGGAACTTTCACCTAGCATACATAGGCCTGTATCGTTTCGACCCAAGTGAAGATAAATTATTTGAGAATAAACCGTTTAAGTTGCGCAATCGTTTCGCCGCTGTTGGCTCACTTTTATCCGTCATATGCAAGGCTGTGTGTTGTCTACCTCTGTTGCTAATGGCCCTTTGATTGGTGTAACTATTAGGGGAGAGAAAAACGGGCACACGCTACAATTTCATCAGTTGGTGGTGCCTTGGAACTGTAATTGGGGAACGAATTAAAGAAAGAACAGTCTAAATCGGATAAATAAAAAAAGAAGAAAAAAAAAGAATTTACTACAAAAGATTACATCTTTTTGGAATCCATAGGCAAATGGCATTTCTTGGTATTAAAAAAAAGATTCCTAGATCCCAGTCAAACATACTGCTGTAGCTGGCAAGTAATTTCTGGTTCTTTTTTTTTCAGTAATACGCTGATGCATAGAGGTATTCCTACCATCTATAATAAGCAGAATAGTAAAAATGGAAACAGCAGGAAAGTGAACTTGACCAGAGAATAAAAATTGGAGAATGTGAACATTCTCTACTAACAGAATTTTGAACTAGTAGACTACCGTTCACACAGACAAAATAGACGTCGATTGAAAATAACCACCCAATCCGTGCTAGCAAATCGGTGCATCAAAATCAAAAGAACCAGGCTAAACTTTCTAATTTTCTTCCTCTGCTATTCTTCTTCGATATTCTTCTATTCGTCCCTTTCCTCTATTCCTCCCTTCGGACCTTTGACTAATTCATTTCATTTTTTCCCCTTGTATTTTCTCCTGTTGTGTAAAAAAACGACGGATACACACGCTTTCATTTTAGAGAATACTCTTATTATAACTATTTAAAAAAAATAAAATTAAACAAATTATAAAATACACGCCTTTATTTTACTTGTTTTTTTTTCTTCAATGACGCTTATACCTTTCTTGATTCTCGATATTCTTGATTTTCTTCACCCTCTAAGTCTTCCATTCACCTTGTGAAGTCTGCTGCTAATTTGCTTCGATGTTGTCCTTACCCGCTTCCTGTTCCTCATTTTGTTCAGTCTCTTCATTCGTTTGTTTGTTTATTTCATTTAACGTCTATTCACCGAAGTGATTTTAGACAAGTCTCTTCATTCATTCATTCATATCATCTTCATCATTATCATCATCATCGTCATCATCATCATCATCATCATCATCATCGACGTCGTTATTCTTCTTCTTCTTCTTCTTCTTCTTCTTCTTCTTCTTCTTCTTCTTCTTCCGTACTCCTCCTCTTTCTATTCCCTCTATCACCTTCCATTCAGCCTTCTCGGAGATCTTCTGCTAGTTTTTCGATGTTCTTCTATTACCCTATCCTCTTTTGTATGTGTTTGTGTGTATGTATGTATGTGTGTGTGTATGTATGTGTGTATGTATGTGTGTATGTGTGTGTATGTATGTATGTATGTATGTGTGTAAGTATGTGTGCATGTGTATGGATGTGTGTGTGTTGTTTTTTTCCTCCTCAATCTCCTTATTGATCTGTTTCAATTCTAATGTGTTTTCACTCCAAAACATACACAGCAGAAAGCTGCGGAATACGTATGCTACCCACTTCCCTCAACTTCAACACCCCCCTCTCTCTCAACGCACCTCAACAATTAAATCCCCTCTCCCCATCCCTTTGGTGGTGTTTTTTTAAAATTTAGTTTAAAAAGATAATAGGTTCCACCTTTAAATATTCTTGTTCATCTTTCCCGGTGCTCTACATTGGCATCCGCTTATTCATCCTCATCTTTATTGTTTTACTCCTCCTGGTTTTTTTCTGACATTCCTTTTGCACTTCCAGCCTTCTTCTTCTGGCATATTTTCATTGGGCAATATAAACAAACATGCAGAAAGTGACGGAATAAGCATTCTAACCGCTCAACAGATAGAGATCTGTGATGGAATATGCATGCCAACCACTATACAGACATCTCTGTGATTCTAACCTTTGTGGAGAACACTCCCATGCCCACACTTGTTCACCTTTCTGCTCTTCAAGGGCATTCCAGCCACAGGTAGCGAGGAGCAAGAGTCCGGATCTTCATCCCAGATCATTCGGCTGATAAAAAGGGAAACCACCCACATGGTTGTAGAGGGGAATTTTCAGGCCAGAGTTACCTCCCACGCCCAATACAAACATGCGTACAATACCATTGACATTGTCGCTTCTTGCAGTGTTGTAACTACATTAACGTCTTTTGAGGAAACGCATTCGGGGATGGGATTTGAAATGGACGCGCTACTCATTCAGTGAGCAAGCGATGAGTTCGTCTTCAGTACTTCGAGCTTCGGACATTTGGATATAATGATCAATACGACGAATAGCCCAATATAATTGTGTGAGCAGACAGCCGCGCGTCAGGGCCAAAGCGGACTATTATACACTATGAGTGGCAGGCTTGTCCGCAGTGTGAACACATGCTGGTGCCAGAAGCGACAAATGTGAACCACATTGTTACAACTTTGCTCACATAGCTACATAGACGTGATTGTAGACTACTCATAGTTGGTGGCCTATTCATGCACGACATGATAAACAGTTGTTACATCGTAAAAATAAATCACTAATCAATCAAAAATTACAACAATCATGCTGTCAATTTATTTAACCAGTAACTCCAAGATATGAGAATTACCTTCATGTCTTAACTACCTATATTATTGTTTAATCGTTCTTATATAGCGCTTTTCCAGCTCCAGAGCTGCTCAAGGCGCTGGTCGATATAGGATCTATCTGATGCAGCCCGGGCTGCGATATTTTTTCCCACATCACGTCTGAGGGATACCGTAAATGGCACGACTTCAGACCTATAGTGCTATATTGTTATAGATAATCACAATGATGCAATGAATGATCACAACACCTCCTTTCACATGTTTGTATGAGACATAAAAATTGGTCCGGTCAATAGCATTATTGAACCAATGCACAGATTTCTCTGTCTTATTTCTGTGTCATCTGCACGGGCTATTTTCAGTTAGATACGAGTTTATTTTCAGACGAATATTTGCAGTTTCTTGGATCTCTGGAACGGATATTCGCAGTTTCTAGACAGCCGAAGACATCAAGATTAATTGATTTGTCTGCAGACCTTTTTACTTGTCAACAGCTTAGGCCATTGAGGAAGACTGCTCCCAAGTCTAGGTTGTATCATGTACAATTTTTTGGCAACCATTTCATCTTATCACAGATCTTTTCATTTTCAGCTGAAACCACATAGCTCCAATACTTTGGACATTATTCGCACTCTGTTGGATACAAAATATTCCGTTTTATTCAAGATTCCATTCCAAGGAATAATGTCGAATTGCTGACATTTCCCCCCGTGAATCTTGTCTTTATCATAACATTCTTGTTAAAGGAGTGAATGTTGTTGCGAGCTCTGGCACAATCCGTTCAACATCACGTCGTGCGCGGAAATGTTCAAACAGATGTTAGACAATCATCAGATAAACATTCGCGGGCGCACCTCTTCCTGCACGGTTCCAGCCCTACGCAGTAAAACCGGAAACGATCATACTGATAATCAAGGGAGTCACCTAATCGCCGTTGAATTTTTTCTTTGGATTTGGTGTCTTCCGTGGTGCCTGGCCTCTGATAATTATTTTGGGTGGAATGATAAATATGTGCGTTCTCACTGTCGCACGTGTAATGAGTATTCTTAAATAGCGAGTATATATTCTTCCCCCGACTACTCACACGTGTCTACTGTACATTTCACAAGAGTTTCGACATCAATGATCTCACCGCTACACCGACGTCCCTTCTCACGGCGCCACGGCGCCACCCCTATATAAAAGACAGGCCAGACTCTATAACTAATTAAGTGGGGCCGGGTAGCTCAGTTGGTAAGAGCGTCTTGCTAGTAACCGAAAGGTCGCTGGTTCGAATCCCGGATTGGTCAACGTGTGATCATATTATTTTCCCCTTTACCAACAACTGGTCCGCTGGTGTCAGTATAAATCGGTCCAGTAGTCACCTATATGCGAAAGTGTCGTGTGACTATAATCTACAAACAACATAACTAATTGTCCCCTATACGCCATGTGTCCAGGGACGTTAATCTATCCACCGAACTGAACTCTATAACTAAAGACCGGTGTTCCAGATTAGCTGGCCTGACTAAACGAGGGTGCGCCTTAGTTGCCTTCAGTGCAAAATCTCAAACTGCACACACAAGCTGTACTTTATACGCAAGGTACACTGAAAACGACAGGCAGATATGCAGGCGTACAGACAGCTAGATGGACAGACAGGCAAACAGAAAGACACAAACATCCCTTTAAGATCCATAAATATGCCAAGTAGTTACAGTAGTTATCACCAATCTTCATCATGATCATCCTCTTCATCCTCCTCCTCCTCATCATCAACATTTATTGTGATCACCATCCGTGGCAGCAACATCAGCATTATTGGAGGTAGAAGATATATATCCAATAATGCTGTTGTTGTTGCCACGGATGATGATCATAATAAATATTGATGATGATGATGATGATGATGATGATGATGATGATGATGATGATGATGATGATGATGAGGAGGAGGAGGAGGAGGAGGAGGATCGTGATGATGATTGGTGATAACTACTGTAAACTACTTGGCACGTATGTCAAGCGCGGACTGCGCACTTAAAGCATGGTACCGCTCTTAACAATATAGCCGCGTTATTATTATTATTATTATTATTATTATTATTATTATTATTATTATTATTATTATTATTATTATTATTATTATTATTATTATTGTTATTATTATTATTATTATTATTATTATTATTATTATTATTATTATTATCCGCACGCAAGACCAAAGAAAGAAAGAAGAAGATGATGATGAAGAGAACAACGGTAACGTCGACGACACATCCAAGTCCAAAAGAAGAAGAAGAAGAACAACAACAACCAAGAACAACAAGATGACGATGAGGATGAGGACGATGATCATGTCGACATGACCACGACGCTGACGATTCTTGGACAAGAAAGTGTAAAGAGAGGGACACGATAACACACAAATAATGCATAAGGTATAAAAAAGACAACTTTGTTTAGCTGACCTTTCAAGGTATACACCTGTGTACTTAAAAAAAACCTCTGTCGGGCGTT
>CM072513.1:31009945-31012445 GCA_036898135.1 Oncomelania hupensis
GAGAGAGGTGTTCGGAAACGCTTGCGATTGAGAAGGGAAAAAAGTATCAAAGAAGAAAGATGCTGCCAATTCTTTATGTTATTTGTTTTAAACTTATTTATTTTAGTATTTATTTATTTATTGTTGCTGAATCTAAGTAGAAGGAAAAAAACTAAAGAAAGGAAGAAAGAATCGAGGAGATAACAAAGACAGTCATCTTATTCACTGTTTCTAATAAATGCGCCGCTGGCTGTTTGGCGTTATCTGAACGTATCTATTTCGAGTTGTCGCCGATTAATCTTTCTAAATACCCTTGGCTTTAGCCATTCAGAGAGATACATTTCTCTCTCTTAACTTCCTTTGATGAATTGCTTCCCATTGGGACGGATTCGAGGATCACCGTGATAAGGGCTACAACGACTCGATTGTGTGTTGCTGATGATGAAGATGATGGTAATGGCGGTGCTAATGGTGGTGAA
The DNA here is from genome assembly GCA_036898135.1 of Oncomelania hupensis. Taxonomy (NCBI): domain Eukaryota; kingdom Metazoa; phylum Mollusca; class Gastropoda; order Littorinimorpha; family Pomatiopsidae; genus Oncomelania; species Oncomelania hupensis. Next base: position 31,010,404 of record CM072513.1, read on the forward strand.
AGTGATGATGATGATGATGATGATGATGATGATGATGATGATGATGATGATGATGATGATGATGATGATGATGATGATTATATGACGGCCTACTAGAGCCAAAACCTGATAATTACAAATATCATGAGATAATTACACATATCATGTGATAATAACAATTATCAAAAGTTAATTACAATTATCTTTGAAAATTTATAAATATCTTCTCGTAGTCCTATCTAATTTTCAGTTTTGGCTCTAGCAATCCGCATAGAATTGCGCCAAAACCGAAAATTGTAATTATCACAAAATAATTAAAATTTTCACTTCATAATTAAAATTGTGATCATGCTTAATTCTGGCTAAGGCGGCTTACTAACGCCAAACATTGCATTTACAGGTAAGCTTATAAGTGATAATAGTAATTAACACCTGTTCTGGGTAATTCACATTATGATGACCTACTAGAGCCAAAACCTGATCATTACAAATATCATGTAATAATTACAAATTTCAACGACAAATTTCCAAATGACACGTAAAAATTGTCATTATGAAGTGAAAATTACAACTTTAGGTTTTGGCCCATTTCCGGACGGATTGCTAGAACCCAAACAGAAAATTAAACATGACCACACGAAGATATTTGTAATTTTTTTTAATGATAATTGTTATTATCTCTTGATAATTGTAATTATTCTATGACATTTGTAATTATCTCATGATATTTGAAATTGTCAGGTTTGGGCGCTAGGATGGCGTGGCAAATACTGATAATTATTAATTAATAATGCGGATTATCGGCATCTATGTAAATTACACAGAACGCGTGTTAATTTCAATTACCTCGTGATAATGGTAACTCTCGGTTTTGGCGCTAGTAGGCCGTCATATGATTATGATGGTGATCATGATGATGATGATCATGATGATGATGATCATGATGATGATGATCATGATGATGATGATGATCCCGATGATGATTAATATAGGATAGTTTTATGTTTCATGGTTGTGATGACGACGACGACGACGACGACGATGATGATGATGATGATGATGATGATGATGATGATGATGATGATGATGATGATGATGATGATGATGATGATGATATAGGAAAGTGTTACGTTGTTGATTGTGATGACGACGACGACGAAGCTGGTCATAAAAATGATGATGATGATGATGATGATGATGATGATGATGATGATGATGATGATGATGATGATGATGATGATGATGATGATGATGATGATGATGATGATGATGATGATGATGATGATGATGATTAGGAGGAGGAGGAGGAAGAGATTTTAGAGTTTGGGATATGGAGAGCATAATAAATTGTGGGTGATAGATCGTTGGCTTCTAGAAATGAGATATTTCAGTGATGTTATTGTGGGCGGATATAAATGCATGCTAGGTGCACGTGAAGTGAGCTATTGTTAGGGCCAGGTTATGTAAGAACCCATGAGTGGCGAGCTGGTGATGGTATAGGTCGTGGGAAGATTGTTAGAAGATCAAGGAGATTACGGGAGGCCCCAGCATTTGGAACATGACGTTAACCTTCTAAGAGGAGGATTTATTTTTAAGATGTAAAATAACACAAGCGCTGGACCATAACGGGTGAAGAGTTATCTCGCCTGCACTTCAGTTGCTAAATGGAATAAGACAGAGGACTGTTAGCATTTCAAAGTTACAATAATAAGAAAGAAATAGGTATATAAGACAAAGGAATGTTAATTTCGACACTACCTCCCCTCCCCTTCCTCCTCGCGCAATAAAAAAACTAATTAAAAAAATAAAATTAATAATTAATGCGATACTTTCCAACAGAACACCAAGAAAGAAATGATATTTCGAAGGAAGGCAAGAAGAAGAAAGCAATAGTCATAATAATAGTTGTTAATCTGCATAACTTGTTGAGGTCACTCAATCAATAAAATATGATGATGACGCTGCTGCTGCTGCTGCTGCTGCTGATGATGATGATGATGATGATGATGATGATGATGATGATGATGATTTGAATTTTGAAACGTTATTGGCCCTTATTATCG
>CM072513.1:31014945-31024945 GCA_036898135.1 Oncomelania hupensis
TTTTTTTTTTTAATTGTAACGGGTTTTTATTTATTTATTTTTCTTTCTTTTTATGCGCGAAGCAAATTCTCTAGTATGTTGTCAAATGTACTTGGAGCCAATAAAAAGTTGAAGTTGAAGTTGAATTTGAAGTTCTCCAGCCCTGGCGAGGTTGAAGCCAATTTTGGAAGACATGACCATCAACCTACATTCCAAGGTAAGTCTGCTGCGCTCCCTTGTCATCTCCATCTTCCTATACGCTTGCTAAACATGGACCCTTACAGCAGATCTACAACGAAGAATACAAAGCATGGAGATGAGGTGCTACAGAAGACTTCTGGGCATTTCCTATACCCAGCACATCACCAACGACAAAGTCCGACAGACCATCACACAAGCCATTGGACAACACGATTACCTGTTCACAGGGGTGAGAAAACGGAAACTCCGATGGTATGGCCACGTCACCAGATCATCGAGTCTTGCAAAGACCATCCTGCAAGGCAATGTGCAAGGAGGTAGAAGAAGAGGGAGACCGAAAAAGAGGTTGGAGGACAACATTCGAGAATGGACTGGTTTGACACTGAGCGAGGCCATCAGGGTTGCTGAGGACAGGGAAATTGGAGTACGCTGGTTAAACGATCATCTGTAGTGCCCCTTCGACCTCCGAGTTACGGGATAGGATATGATAGGATAGCACATCATCAACAACGAGGCCCAACAGACCATCACACAAGCCATTGGACAACACGATGACATGCTCACAGTGGTGAAGAAACGAAAACTCCGAAGGTATGGCCACATCACCAGAGCATCAGGCCTTGCAAAGACCATCCTGCAAGGCACGGTGCAATGAGGCAAAAGAAGAGAGAGACAAAAAAAGAGGTTGGAGGACAACATTTGAGAATGGACTGGCTTGACACTGAGTGAAGCCATGAGGGTTGCTGAGAACAGAGAAAGATAGAGTACGCTGGTTAAACGATCATCTGTTCTGCACCAACGACCTTCGAGTTACGGTACAGGATATGATAAGATAATAATAATAATAATAATAATAATAATAATAATAATAATAATAATAATAATAATAATAATAATAATAATAATCTCCCTAAGCGTCAAACCAATGACATTTTTTGTATTACTGTTTGCATGAGTTATCAATTAAGCTAATTACCAACGTTAGCCAAACTTGGCTTTGAAATGTGCTTTTGGTAAACTTTTGGCTAGGTCACTTGATATAAATAAGTTTTGATTTAGTTTCAAGGCATCTAGTCTATGCACATTAAATACATGCAAAGTTTAAAGGGAATGTATAAGCGAGAGTGGCGGTTTGGAGGGAATTTTTTTTAAATATATAAAAATTACAAATTTAAAACAAGAATTATCCTGTACACTCTCATTACATAAAAGGTTTAAAGGTAATTTAAGGAAAAATAAAGAAAAAGTGAAAAATAATATATTAACAAAATTACGTCACCACAATGAAACACACACACACACACACGCACACACACACACACACACACAGAGAGTGGCGCGCACTCACATAAACGTGTGCACGCAACTGATCCAAATGCACACGCATTAATACACATACACTCATGCACACACAAGAATAACTAATCTTCCACTTATCCCGTAACCCCCCCCCCATCCGCCTACCCTTCCACTCCTAACCCATCCTAAACACAAACGAGCGACCATCAAACTCCCCTACATTAATTGTTAAAGCGGCGCGGCCTGTTACCATTTCCGTTTGCTTTGGAACAGTCAGACAATCAGAGGCCAAAGCTTAAGAATTCCAGACACAGTCGTAAGCAAACCCCTCGATCCTTGATACTCCTCAATGTGCATTGGAGCTCATGTTGAAATCGGGGCCAGAAGTTTAAGATTTATTACTGACGCGAATAGCGCAATTATCACTATTACCAGCTGAGCCTTCTGATTCACATCCTCGCTATTGCTCAATGTCTACCCTCCTATTTCATGACGAAGCTTGCAAGACCTAGATCTTTACCCCTCTACCCTAAAAATGAACTCTTATCTGCGCAGTTTGGTCACCAACGGTTGAACAGATTTCTGACTTTCATCACCACCAACGTCAACATTTAGCAGCAACCGTAGCAGGCATCGAGATCAGTATCAGAATCGTCAGGATTTATCGAAGTTGTAATCATCGCATTACTTAATAGGATTCTTATCAATTGCCGTCATCGTTTTCAGCGTCATCACCATAGTGATTTTTCTGTCCGCTTTTTCCGACGTCGCTATCATCATCATCAGTCTTATCATCATCATCAACATCAACAACATCATCATCATCATCATCATCATCATCATCATCATCATCATCATCATCATCACACCACCACCACCTTCACCACCATCATCAACATCAGCATCAGCATCATCATCATCATCATCATCATCATCATCATCATCATCATCATTACCATCATCATCATCATCATCATCATCATCATCATCATCATTACCATCATAATCTCTTTTTCCCTCTCACTCTCTCCCAACCCACTACCATTACATTCCCCTTGTCATTTCCTCTCCTATCTTCATCTCTCCACGCCATAACTGTCCGGATGTACAACTGCGCAGAAAGCTAACGGAACCAGTTGTTTTTGAACCCTCCCATCTACTGGCCTTGAGAAATATCCTGATCCCCAAAACTCGACATCCCCTCAACGTCCCTCTATCCGTTCCCCCTTCCTTGTTGCCCCAACACTATTCTCATCACCGAATTTCCCTTGCCAATCCGCCACCCACCTACTCCGTCCCCCGCAACTCGCTCAGTTGTATGGGTGCATGCATCTCGCCTCTCAGCCCGATCACGGAATTTGTTACTGTTCTTTTAATACCTCTCTCTCTCTCTCTCTCTCTCTCTCTCTCTCTCTCTCTCTCTCTCTCTCTCTCTCTCTCAGTTTCCTCGATCTTGTCCATGGATTCTTCAGTATATGGATGCACGGCTTTTGGCGAGAAGGCCCGAAGTTCTCTGCTTACCGTCTCTCTCTCTCTCTCTCTCTCTCTCTCTCTCTCTCTCTCTCTCTCTCTCTCTCTCTCTCTCTCTCTCTCTCTCTCTCTCTCTCTCAGTTTCCTCGATCTTGTCCATGGATTCTTCAGTATATGGATGCACGGCTTTCCTCGATCTTGTCCATGGATTCTTCAGTATATGGATGCACGGCTTTTGGCGAGAAGGCCCGAAGTTCTCTGCTTACCGTCTTTTTTGGACGTGTGTGTTCCAAACTTCCGGTTGCTGAATGGCGTACATGTTTTGATAGTGACATTTTGACCCTGTTGACAAGTCCGCCAAACGTCGCCCTCAGGGCAGTTGCTGCTGTTTCGACGTAAACTAAAAGAAATAAGTCAGAAACAACGATACATTACATATATACACTTCTAAAGTTACAAATATATCATGAAAATGTCCATGATAAAAAATGACTACAATCTACATCTCTATCTTGCCTCGCAAATTTTGCCCCAGGGAAGCACGGTGGCCTAATGGTAGAGCTTTGGCTTGCGGATCTGAAGGTCCCGGGTTCGAGCCCAGGCCGGGGCATTGTGTTTTTACTCCCATTTCCTACTCCTTCGGCTGAGAGTATAAACCGAGGTCTAGTCTGTGTCGCATACATTCCATCATAACGGACTTTAAAGATCCTGACGCTCATGTCCTAGACGGGTGAGTGCCGGTAACAAGAACACACCCAGCATGCATTTTGTGGAATCATTTTGCTCGAATACGGGGTATCCACAGTATTACGAAGAAGAAGAAGAAGAAGAAGAAGAAGAAGAAAAAGTGACAATGAGTAAATACCGTCAATGGCGGTCTCTCCGATAGCGGCTATTTGGACAGTCGAAAACATCAGGTTTCACATTTCAAAACCCGATGAAGAACATTAAATCTAGTACCTACACTTTTCTTCTTCGTTAGTACATAGAAATTTAGACAGGAAAAAGTATCTACATGCCTCAACAAAGTCATCTAATTGGTCCATGGTTTGTACTTCCACATGATGCGGACTTTCTGCAACCGGAAGTATCGAACACAAGGGCAAAACCACGTGACTCGGCTGCGAACTCCCTTAGTCATAGAAAGAAGATGTGTTTCCATGTGTTTGTACTTCCATGACTCTGTCCTTATTATCTGTTTCGCCATGACAGTGCTGACCTTATAAGCACCAATTGCGTTGCCTCGAAACCGCACAGCGTATAGACAAAGGGGACGAAAGCCGAGTCTGTTAAGGACATCTTTCAGGAGACTGAAACACTCTTCCCTATATTTGCGTGGCTTTCAATCATGTTTCTGTAATGTGGGTCGGTCTGTCGGTTCGTTGGATGCCATATCTCACAAACCACTGAACGGATTTTTTTTATTTATTTTTAGCAAATTTCATTGTGGCCTTCCTCCCGTGCCATCCTAATCATTTGCTCTACCGCAAAGGTCAAGGACTGTGGAGTCATTTTGTTTGCTAAACACGTTTTGCTTAACCCATTTGCTACCACGATCCCATATATGGGATCACGTGAATCCAATGTGCTCAGTGAGCACATTGGATTCACTTGATCCCATATATGGGGTCGTGGTAGCAAATGGGTTAATATCTCAGAAACCGCAAAATCGAGTTTGTCGAGTTTTGGTATAAAGGTACTTCAAATCATGGGCCATCTTTCAGTAGAAGTCCGGTTGACGTACACTCGGTCAGTCGGCCGGTCCGTTGTTCCGAAAGTCACTTTTTTTTTTTTGTTCAAAACACACCTTTAGCCTTATCTCTTTCTTTCTTTCTTTCCTTCTTTCTTTCTTTCTTTCTTTCTTTCTTTCTTTCTTTCCTTTCTTTCTTTCTTTCTTTCTTTCTTTCTTTCTTATCTCAAGAATAACTGAACCGATATTGATCATTTTTAAGTTGTGGATACTTAACTACTGCTAACCATGTTAGATCATTCACATTTGTATTGTCTCAAAGGCCAAGGTCATTGCGCTTGACCCTTTTCCAAATACGTCTTGCGCTGCATCTAAAAATTGGCTGATCAGATTTTGATATTTTTTTGTTTCCAGATAGTTCAGATCGTGGCCTGTCATTACATGTTTTAATTATTGTTTGTCGATAAAGCCTAGTAACATCACCGCCAAGAAAACTAATACATTTCAGAATGCCTATTTGTTCTGCTATGTACGTAAGTGCTTGGAAATACATTTGAATGTCTTCCCATCTTGTTTCTCTATTTTATTTTTTTTTAATGGAATTTTTCGCCTGCATGTAACTGTACTGCAATGCACTGATAGTAGCATATGCAGTAACATATTGTAAATAATAGACATTGAAGATGATACTTTGAGAAATAACGAATGGATTAACGCATTGAACAAAATTCTACATTATCTTTACTGTGAAGCTGAAGTGAAAGGTCCCTATAGTTTGTTTGTGACATTAATGGCTTTATAAATACGATAGACAGAGTCCCGCATGGGATGCCGAATTGTGTGTGTGTGTGCGTGTATGTGAGTGACAGAGAGAGTGTGTGTAGGCGTGTGTGAGTGTGTGTGTGTGTGTGTGTGTGTCTGAGACAGACAGACAAGCAGACAGATTGCCTGTGGGGTCATGGGCAATCTTGCCACTGTTGATTGTTCTAACCTATAAAGGGAAAAGTGAAAGCCCCAGTTGAAAACCTGTCTTGCCTTTGTAGGCATGACTAATTCACTGCGGCAACAGTACCCCCGTTGGAGTGCCGGGGGTTTCAGTATAAATAGTATCCCCACTTTCTGGAAATTTAGTGCTTTAAATTCCCACTGTCGCTGTCTTCCTCATTTGCTCTTTCCCATTTATGATCTGTCCTATCACTCTGCTATACTATCTTCTTCTTCGCTCGATCAATGACCTACCTTTTTTTCTTGAAAACTCTTCCTGGACAAGACTCATTGTTTGTGTATGAGGTCTGTTGGATCAGCTTGGGAGTGTTGGACGCGATGTTATTATTTAGCACTATAGGCATTTTATATGTATGTGTTTTGTTGATGATTTATAATGATGTTTGTATTCTATTTTGTTTTTGTAACCGGGGGTTCGAGTAGTTGGGGTAAAGCCTCAGCCGTCCCCTGCGTGGGATGTCTTTATTGTAAAGTGACTGGCCGGTGGAGGGCATTCAATTTTCCCACTAGTGTTGTTTCGGCAGATCTTTTATGCCGATTGGGGGTTGTCCGGTCCTGATTTGGCTCGGAAGAGTCCGCTGGACCTAAAGCAACAATCAATCAAACAATCAATCAGTCTGTCGGTCTCACACCCTCACACGCACCAACATACAAACACACACAAACATACACACACACACGCGCGCGCGCGTGCCTTGGACTTTGATGTCCATGTTGATGCCTTTGGTGTTGTTGACGGATGTCATTGTTGATTTTTCGGTAGGCATCAGCTCCTTGTGATGTGTTCTTTTTCTTTTTCACCTCGCTTCGTTTATCACACAGGTCCAAAGTTCAGGTTAATCCACGGTTTCTTCTTTGGGAGGTGCTTGTCACAGCTGAATTGAAGGAGATGGTCATGGTGTTGACTTCATCAGATTCCAAAATGAGCAGTGGTGCACACTTCCCTCCAATTGCGGCTTGCAATATTTCAGCCACCTCCGGGTCTTGCAGTTTGTCCAGATCGAACTTCAGTCTGGTGCACTTTGCTGTATTTACTCTCTTCAAGTTGAGCCGGAAGGACATTATCACGAGATCGTAGTCATTTCCGATGTCTGCTCCTGGAAAAGTGCGTGTCCTGCCAATGTTGATGCTTGATCTGAAGCGTTTCTTGACCATGATGTAGTCGATCTGGTTGTGATGCTCCCCGCTTGGACATTGCCGTGTGCATCGTCTGGATTTTTTGTGGAGACCAAACGTGTTTGCTAGTATCAGATTGTTGTATCTGGCAAACCCCAAGTTTCAACACAGTGCTTAGCTTCAAATATTTAGGAGCCATTGTATCAGACAGGAGAAAGTCCTCTCCAGGATCGCACAAACAACTGCGGCCCTGACAAGGTTGAAGCCCATTTGAGAAAACAGGACCATCAGTCTACATTCCAGGATAGGGCTTCTGCGCTCCCTTGTCATCTCCATATTCCTATTGTCTTGCGAGGCATGTACCCTCACAGCAGATCTTCAACGAAGAATACAAAGCATGGAGAATGGTGTGCTACAGAGGACTCCTGGGCATTTCCTATACCTAGTACATCACCAACAGGGGGGGTCCGACAGACCACCGCATAGGTCGTTGGACGGCACGATTCATGCTCACAGTGGTGAGGAAACGGAAGCTCCGAGGGTGTGGCCACGTCACCAGAGCTTCAGGCCTTGCAAAAACCATCCTGCATGGCGCGGTGCAAGAAGGCAGAAAAGGGGGGATACGGAGAAAGAGTTGGGGGGACGGCATTCGAGAATGGACTGGCTTGACACTGAGCGAAGCCATGAGGTTTGCTGATGACAGAGAAAGATGGAGTACGCTGGTTAAACGATCATCTGTGGTGCCCCCAACGTCCTCCGAGTTACGGGATAAGATAGGATATGACAGGATAGGATAAATAAAATAAAGTAAATAAAATTAGGAAGAAATTAAATAACATACATAAAAGTTTTTAAATAAAATATGAAAAAAATTGAAAAAACTAAATAGTACAAATAAAAACCATTGAAACAAAACTAAATGTAATAAATAAATTAAACTTAAATAAAAATGTTGTAATAATATATGTGCATGTTTTTTTTCCAAAGAGAATTTTGGAAAGCTATGTTAGGGAGTAAGGGACTAAAACAAATAATAAAGTTGTTGTTGTTATTGTACTAAAGAGTTTGGTAACATGTAATCTATGTCCTGAATTGTACTGCATACGTTTGATATCTCTTTTTTCTGTCAAAAAGAGAAATTGGAAAACGAAAGGGAGTTTGGTTTAAGCGTTATATGAATTTATTGTCTTAGTATGGATGACGGTTTTAAAAAATGTAATTCCTGGACTGATATATACAAATTGAAATAATTTGTCCTTATTGAAATGCATGCCCACTACTGTGGAAAATATTAAATAGGGAATCATTTTAAGATTAAAAAAGTAATATCTGTACATGTTTATTTTTAAAAGAACTCGGAAAAGAAAGGAGAGTTGGGGTTAAACATGTACAATTGTAATTGTACTAAAAGATGTTATGTGAAATGTAATTCAGGGAATGATTTGTATTACTTAAGGATTTGTTAAGATTGACATTTAAATGGATGACCCAAAACAAAATTAAAAATTAAAAATAATGTTTTAACAAGTGTAACAAATTCTGTAAAGGATTTTGCAATATGTGTGTGGGAGAGGGGGGGGGGCGGGTTCCGAAGAGAAATTGGAAAAGGAAGGGGAGCTGGTGATTAAAAACATTAATGTAACTATTGTCATGTACTTTAAAGCCTTTGTGTGCGAAATGGAATTTTAAATTGAATTGTGTTGCATACATTATGTGTAGGGGTTTATTTCAAGCGGATATTGGAAAAGAAACGACAATTGTGGATAAAACAAAATTTAAGCTATTGTTATACTGATAACACTAAAGACTTTAATGTAAAATGTAATTTATTTTTTGAATTGTGGTGCAATATATACTTACTTATTCTATTTTATATATAAGTGCAGTACATATTTATTTCAAAGATAAATTGGACTGTTGTGTAAAATGTAGTTCATAAATTGATTGTCTTTGTTCAACCTGAAATGCATGTTTTTTTTTTTAAAATAAGACATTAATTAATGATAAAATGAAATAATTGCTCTCTCTCTCTTTTTCTCTCCAGACATAAATGTTTAATTAATACCCTTAAAACAATTTACGAAATAAGACACGAGCACAAAACAACACAAGGTACATAAAGGAATGTTTGCTACAAGTGAGAAAGATTAAGCAGACGAGTTTAAAGGGTGTGGAGTAGAATGGAGCTGTACAGTTATCAAAGAATGGATGACCACGCTGAAGACAGATGAGTTTCAAATATAGATAAGTTACTTCGCCAAAGACGGTCCCAAGCCCGGCTGCAAAAGGAGGAGGGCTTGGCGTGGGGTTAGCACCTCCACCCCGAAAAAAAGACTACGCTACAGAAACGTCAACAACACAAGAAAGGGAAAACTTTGTCCCGGGGGAGGAAGTACTTCATCAAGATGACCTATGACGCGTTGTGTTGAAAGCCGAGAGGAAGCCACAGAGCCGACTATCCTTGAAGAGAGGCCGTCCAAGGAACACCTGGCGACGCGACCTCGAGGGCGACACCGCCAAGATGAGCTACACCTGGAGTCAGTTAAAAAGAATGGCACAGGACAGAGGACTCTGGAGAGCTGTTGTTGGCGGCCCATACCCTGGCAGCGGTGGCGGGCATTAAGAAAGTAAATAAAACGAGCAAAACTTTTTAAGGATACAAAAAGCAATTACATCCCTTTTAGCGCAAGAGCTCAACAAAGGATAACGTCAGCAACCAGAAAACATGTATAGGTTTTCATCACATTCTTCTTCAAGAGCAAGAGCTTCGGATTCTTCCTCGAAGTCTCTGAGTTTACTAACACTTTGAGCTATAATAAACCTTGAGGAAAAGCCGGTTCAGTTTTGGTGACCAGACGTAGCAAGGAGATTGCATCGGCGTGACCTTATATACTTAGCCAGTTAGCTGTATAAAGAGCGTTTCAGATTGAGATCAAAATTGCCAACTTTAAAAAAAAGAAGTGAGTGTGTGTGTGTGTGTGTGTGTGTGTGTGTGTGTGTGTGTGTGTGTGTGTGTGTGTTTGTGTGTGTGTGTGTGGGTGTGTGGGTGTGTGTGTGGGTGTGTGTGTGTGTGTGTCTAATAGCTTGCGAAGACTGATTCTAAACTTCGTGTCCGACCATTCAATAGGTTGTCTGCCACAGCTATTACCACTGGAAGACTTACCTCCCTTAGAAAACATGTATAAAGGCGGGAAAATAAATATAGAGTTATCGGTCATTATTCGACCCTATTAAACGTGT
>CM072513.1:31029945-31207445 GCA_036898135.1 Oncomelania hupensis
TTAGAGTTAGGCCTAATTTTCATACATACATTTCATATTCATTAAATCCACTGTCCATTAATCATTATTAATATTCTAGTATATGGGCCTCTAGTGTCTACCATTATGATAAAAGGTTACCATCTGCTTGGAACACATAGGAATTTATTTGAATTATTATAATATGGTATGATTTCTATAAATATAAATAATAAAGGTATCCAATGTGATTCTGGTACACGTTGTGCATTTTGTTTGATTGGCAAATTTAACATGTGAATGCATAATGTTTGTATTAGTGTGTGCTGGTATGCTATTATGATTATGTGTGCCACGAAAGAGCGCGTGCGTTTTGCCAATATATCAAAGCAAGTTCCTCGTGCAATATTTGTTATTATCAGCTGAATAAATTATTATTCTTGTTCTTAAGCGTGTATTTCAACTGAAATGTACACAAAAGCTTGCTGCAGATGAATAGTTTAATTTGTATAGAGTTAATAAAACACGTTAACAGCAATATGAAAGCTGGTAAAAGTAGGCGTATTTAAAAACAGGCATTGTTTTCTTTTTCAGCCAGAGTCCCCGACAGCAGTCTTCGATGGGTATTGGGTCCACAGTCACCTCCCACCCTCACAACTTGGTCACAGTTTGACAGCATGCTGTCACATTTCTCTGGGAGGGAAGTCGCAGACGACCCCAAGCTAAAGATACATGTTCTTATTGGAGGCTTGCAGGACTTGTGTTCCAATGAAAAGCTTGAAGAAACCGATGATGATGAAGGCTCGTCAATGAAAGAAAGGCTGCAGTTTTTAGTTGAGCAACTAAACCTGCTGTTTTCTGCAACGAAGAGATATTCATGTGAGACTCTGCTGTGGGCATTCCAAACCTTCGCATCTGCCCCTCAGACCTATTCTCTGCAAAGAAGTACTGTATTAACTCTTCCACACCCAACCTACCTCAAGAGAATTGCGTCAGTCTTTAACATCAACAGTGGTTTAAAAGAGCAAAGCGGCCATGAAGAGTACTTAAAACAGAAATGCCAAAATCTGAGTGAAGCAGAAAGAAATGTCATCTTGATGCTCGATGAAATTCATGTTGCAAATCACATGTCGTATAAGCAGGGCAGGCTCGTTGGTACAGCTTTCAACAGTGCGGTTGCTAGTGACGCCAGTACAGCCCAAGTCTTCATGATTTCCTCCCTGATGTGCAAAAGTAAAGATGTTGTGGCTATCATCCCAGTAAAGCAGTTAACTGCCTCTTTATTACAGGATTTGATTGTTAAGGTTCTTGAACTTCTCCACACCATAGGATACTCTGTCGTTTGTGTCATTTCTGATAATAACAGAATAAATCGAAGCGCCTTTACCCTAATTTGTGGGGGAAATCTTCAACTATTCATCCCCAACCCCTACAAATCCTCTGACAAGCTCTTCTTTCTTTTTGACACAGTGCATCTGCTCAAATGCATTCGCAACAACTGGCTGGCACAGAAAGATGAAGAAGCTACTCTACTTTTTCCATCAATGGAGAGCAGTGACTGTGTTATGAAAGCGTCCTTTGGTCATGTGCGAAAACTGTATTTTGAAGAAAAGACGTCACTCATGAAGCTTGCCCCTGCACTGAGTAACAAAGCCCTATTTCCAACGGCCACAGAAAAGCAAAATGTGAAGTTGATGCTCAAGGTATTTGACCAAAACAACGTTGTTGCTCTGGAACATTACGAGAAAATGTGGCATACTGACACTCTTGGCACCAGGCAATTTTTAACCATCATAGTGAAACTGTGGAACATCTTGAACGTGAAACACCCTACAAAGCACATCAGACTGAGGAATCCAGACTGTATGAGTGTGACATCGTCATCAGGTGAAAACATGCAGTTTATTGCTAGAGTCGTTAAATGGCTTCAAGACTGGAAAAAGCTCAATCAGAAACCAAGAGAAGGCACTCTGTCAAGAGACACAATGATTGCCCTAGAGCACACTCTCCTCGGCCTGACAGAACTAGCCAACTATCTTCTGGATAAAAAGCAGTTCAAGTACGTTCTTTTAGGCAGGTTTCAAACAGACAACTTGGAATTTAGATTTAGTCAGTATAGGCAACTCAGTGGCTCCAATTTTCATGTATCAGTTGAACAATTGTTGGAAGGGGAGAAAAAGTTAAAACTGATGAGTGTTCTGCAAATGATTTCATCGTCCAACGGCCAGATATCACTAAAAGACATCACAGATCCTTTGGCATATGTGAAAACAACACGCACAGCCACCTCAAATGAAGAGCACCGAGAGTTCTTACAGACTTTGAATGAGTGTGGAGAACTGGAGATAAATACACAACAGCTGAAGGCCTTAGTTTTTGTCTCGGGCTACACGGTGACAAAGGCCAGAACCGACTGTACGACTTGTACAAAACGCCTGATGATTGACAGAAAGCTGCAAGTGGAGGGCACTGAGGATTGTCACACGTATCTGTCTGCTCTCGACAGAGGGGGGCTTACTTGGCCATCAGACTTTGCTGTCAACATCGTCACTGAGGTGTTCCGGGTATTTCAGCATTTGATTGGCAGTCCAAAGAATGAGCAACAGTTCATTCAGTGCATAAATCAGAGAACAATTCTCATGAGCCTGGCTTTGCAGCGCCTATCAGACCTCGGACTTTCTCAAGGCCAGTGTGACGAATGTGGTGTTGACAATGAATACATGGTCAAGAAGTGCTGCAAGCCAGCAGTCAACATCTTTCTAAATAATTATTCTAAGAACTTTTCTGACAAGGCCTCATCGACCAGTGCCCGGAAAATCAAGACCTTCACAAAAAGGATATAGAGGTGAATCAAGGAGTGACTGAGCTATGTCATCATGCCTGGTATTTATGATTTTTGTTTATTTTGTGACAAATGATGATTTGCGCTACTGGTATATTTTTAATCTATTATTCCGTCCTTCCTTTTCCTCCCTGTTTGTCACTATATTATCTTTATTATTTGTATCTGTTTTTCTATATATTAACCTATTCAACTGTCATTAGTACTTTACAAATAAAACCTTCTCATTATTGATATTATACATTTCACTTAATATTATTATCAAACCGGAGTAGCTGTAACACAGGTCCCTCGGACCTAATGCTATTATCCTAATTCAATCCGACTTCTCTCCTTCCTCTGTTCTCTTTCTCTCTCCGACTTTATATTATATAGCTTCTCATCTGTCTATCTTTCTCGTACTTTTTAATTTTCATGGCATTTGCTCGACTAACATTTCATAATAATTAATATCCTTGTGATTGTTACATTTACGGTGCAAGTAATTATTTGAAAGCTATTTATTTTGCTCCAAACTACAAATGCATTAATGCATGTAATAATAATAATAATAATAATAATAATAATAATAATAATAATAATAATAATAATAATAATAATAATAATAATAATAATAATAATAATAATAATAATAATAATAATGATGTCTTATATAGAACTGAATCTCAGCCTATGGCTGGGCTCACTCCGCTTTACAAAAATACTACTAATTCAATGACACAAAGCAACGTCGAACTCAGTACTATACTACTTAATATTAAGAAAGATTTAAGTTACAAGACTTCAAATCACAGTCACTAAATCATATAAACAAACAGTTACTTTCAAAAAAATATCTTTGAACCCCTCTACTTGTTTGGAGTGTTGTGAATAAACTTTGTATATCCCCCCTCTCTCTCCCTCTCTATCATTACTCTTCTCCCTCACTCTCTCCTCATCCCCTCCTTTCTCTCTCCTCTCTCTCCCTCACTCCTCTATCTCCCTCACTCCTCTCTCTCCCTCACACCTCTCTCTCACACCTCTCTCCCTCCTCGCGAGCTTTTGGTGTGAATAAGCTCGCTCTCTGCGACCTTACAATCTACGGTGAAAGTAGGCACACGATCGCCGCCTGCTGTGACGTCACGGACGTTAGTGTCTGGCCATCTATTACGAAGGCCACGGTCTGACTCATGCCCATCAAATCTTAATCGCGCGGTTACAGATCAGCGGCCCCGCTGCGTGGGCGTTGGGGTGGTGTAATGAGAAAAGGGGGATACGACGTAAAAGGTGCATAAGGGTGTAAGGTGAATGTACACAACTTACTTATATATAATTATATATAGGTGTAGTAGCTAAGGGGTGTAAAACGCACGTGTTATATGTTCGTTTGTAAATAAATTCTCTTCTCAAAGTCTAAATTAGCGCTCCATCGCTCTGTGTGCATTCCTGTGGGGGAAGATCGTTGAGAGATAAAAACTAAACTGATCGGTTTGCACAAGAAATGTTGGTCTGCTTGATGATTAACATACTACATACTTGAGTACAGTGTCGCGTGATTATGGATCTGATGCGCTCCTACAACCAGGATCACATTTAAAGAAGAAGAAGAAGAAGAAGAAGATGATGATGATGATGATGATGATGATGATGATGATGATGATGATGATGATGATGATAAAAGTGATGAAGATGATGAGTTAGAGGAGGAAAGGAAGGAGGATAAGGATGATGAGGAAGATGAAGAAGAACAAGATGATGAACAAGGCGATGAACAAGGTGATGAACAAAGTGATGAAAAAGGTGATGAACAAGGTGATGATGATGATGATGATGATGATGATGATGATGATGATGATGATGATGATGATGATGATGATGATGATGATGATGATGATGACTTGTTTATGCTCACAACTCTGCGCTGCCATGCATTCTCAGAAACCAGAACACAAAAACAACAAAAGTCCCCCCTACGTCTATGTCACGAAAGTGAATTATTTACCAATTCACTTCGTGACAGTCTATATCAATTATAAATACTGTTGCAATATAGCCTACTTTTACCAGTGCAAATGGGCTACACACTATTGTTTGCTATTTTAGTGTTTAGCCTGAAAGTCAGAATCACTGAAACCAAATGGCGCCGAGGATGCGCACGTCCGCTGTTGTTCGCTAAAAATCAGGATCGGACCACAAACGCCAAAGAAGGCAGAAGTGCGTCATGAACAACTGAGACACCAGCCTTGCTCTGGTCTGATCCACCCCGCAGTGATTTTCTTCGAGCGCTGGTATAGTGTGGCCTGTAATTTATTTCCGCAGTTTAAAGATACTCTTGAGTGATTCACCACGAAAACACGTTATTGTTAATTGCAGTAACTGTTCTGCTCCACCCACGCACCAATCAGTGAGTGCACAGCGTGTACTGCTATAATTTCCTGTGCATCGTGCAGAAGTCTATGGCGTACGAACAGCGTCAAACGCGCGATGAAAAGTAGCGATGCTTTGCATCGATACTATTCTCATAAGGATCCATCAGTTTAGGAAAGTATCGCTACTTTTCTCAAAAGGATCGCACATTTTCTCAAATGGAACGCAAATTGCGAAAGTATCGATGCTTTCTGAAAAGTATCGATGCAAAGCATCGCTACTTTTTATAAAGTATCGATACTTTGCATCGATACTTTAGCTCGAGCAGTTTCATCGCGCAGTTCCGAAGTTTACCGAGGCGAAACACGCTGTTTCTGCAAAACTGAAGTCGGTCAAGCTAATGAAAAAATATACATGTATTATGTAACATTCCGCAGTTCCAATTGTCCTCTGCAGAGCAAATTAATTAATACATATAACAGGTCTCTCTTCAAGTTCTCTCATTCGATCGTCGATAATTTCATTCGCATCCATCTTCCCGCCTCAAGTAACGCAAAACGAAAGGAAAGCAAGGAATTGCCTGTTTTGTGTTCCGCTTTAGTTCCGATCAAACTTTTGGAAAATTTGCATACTGTGTATTCGGAAGAACTCGGAAATGCGCGATGAAAAGGATCGATCCTTTCGTAATGGAGCGATGCAAAGTAGCGATACTTTTCAAAAAGTATCGATGCAAAGCATCGCTACTTTTCATCGCGCGTTTGATCCTGTTCGTACGCCATAGAAGTCAGCATGGTTAGTGTTATACGATGTCCTTTAAGTAGTGTAATTGGGTCCCAAACAACAGCACAACAAAATTAATATAAATCGTAGTGTGCGAGCACAGAGGGGTCCAGTGACGTTATCAGTAGTGTGGGAGTGATTAGGTGGATAAATATAATTGCAGGGTCGTGTGTGTGCGTGTGTGTGCGTGTGCGTGTGTGTGCGTGTGCGTGCACGTGAGTGAGGGTGTGCGTAGGCCAATAGAATTGTTCTGCACTCGTAAAGAGTGATCCGATGAAGTTCTCAGTGGAGACTGCCTGAGTGGATGAATGCGATTAAGAAGTATAGTAGTGGGGCGTGTGCGTGTAAATGTAGGTGAGAACGAATCAACGTTGAAGTTTAACTTCTACATCCACCCTTGGTGACAGGGCAGATGGAGATGACCATCCCAGGGAACAAGGGGTAGGGACCCAAAATGAACACTGAACCACCAGAGCAATCATACTGCAAACATGGACAGTGAAAAATGTCCACTTTTATTTTGCCAATCACGGGATTCGAAACTGGATCAACGGTGTGCCAGGCGAACGCTCTCCCACTGGAGATTGAGCTACAGTGATGGGGACTATGGATGACATTGTGGGTGAGTGATGTAGGTGAAGGCGTGGGAGTGATTGGTGCTCGGCCTTGGGTTCTGCGTAGGTGGTGCTTGGTTATGCGTCGCATTAAAAGAGAGAGAGAGAGAGAGAGAGAGAGAGAGAGAGAGAGAGAGAGAGAGAGAGGCAGACAGAGACAGAGAGAAACAGAGAGATAGGGAAAGAGAGAGAGACAGAGAGAGAGAGACATAGAGAGAGAAACAGAGAGAGAGAGAGACAGAGAGAGAGAGGCAGACTAGACAGAGATAGAGAGAAACAGGGAGAGAGGGAGACAGATAGAAACTGAGAGAGCAAGGGAAAGAGATAGACTGAGAGAGAGAGGCAGACAGAAACAGAGAGAGAGAGAGAGGCAGAGACAGAGAGAAACACAGAGAGAGAGAGAGAGAGAGAGAGAGAGAGAGAGGGGGGAAAGAGAGAGAGACAGAGAGGGAAAGACAGAGACAGAAAGAGAGAGAGAGGCAGACAGAGACAGAGAGAAACAAAGAGAGAGAGAGAGATTAGATTCGATGTTGGTCGTTGAATATCGGAGCGGATGGACGGTGCACAGGTATGTGTAGGAATGCGTCTGTGTGAGTTAGGTTTATTAAAATTTAATGTTTTCAATGCATTATCTACGTGCGCTTGTATGTGGCGGGAGGATGTGCAGGCGCGCGTGCGTGCGCGCGAACGTTGTTGATTTATCCTGTTTATGAGGAATTAGTGCCTTTGTGGGAATGTGTATTATGTCTGTTCGTGCGTGCGTGTTTGTGTGCGATGTGTGTCTGACTCCGTGTGTGAGTATGTGCGTGCATGTGTTAGTGCCTGTGTGTGCATGTTTGTAAATACAAATATACCTTCGTTCATGAGTATATGCTTGGATATTTAACATATTGCGCCTGAGGGTTCGGGTACTTAAAAAGGAGAGATACGGGGGGCTGATTTGGGGTGGTGGGTTGCGAGGTGGAGTGCGGTGGGAGGGGTGGGGTGATGGGAAGTTGTGATCAAGGGATGAAAGAAGAAGCGACGGGTGTGAGGGGTAGTGGGGGGATGGGGTCTTTAACTACTTTATCAAGGCAGAACAGCAAATGTAACGCAAAAAAAACTAATCAACTCTTTAGCGTAATTGTTACAAGGAGCTTATTACTCTCCTATCTGCTGTCGAATGCTCAATGAAGCAAACGATTCCACAAAATGCTCGCGCGCTCTTTCGTGGTGTACAAAGCTCGCGTAAGATTACTGCATGCGTTTGTTCGAAGGGGTCCAAAGCTCACACGCTTGTTCGAATGGTCCAAAACCCGTACGCTTGTGCCAGATGTCTCGCGCGCATATTAATTTAATTAATATTAAGGAATTTACGGAGGCTGATGAAGAAATAAGGTGCACATTAAAATGTTTCCATCAGAATTATATAATCTGCAGCTAGTTACACAAGAAACCATGGTGTGAACCAGTATTGGGATTTTCAACAAGAAAACGTCTTTAGGGAAAAGGGGTGGGCCAATCCTTACTTTTGGTCAGGAACGTGTGCTTTGAGCTTTATACATGAATACTTTCTCCTTGTGGCTTGTCCTAATTGGAAGGTTCGTGGAAGGTTCTGGGAGGTTCAAGAACATATTTTTAGGTTCTCAGATCCCGAACCTAGTTTGCTAAACCTTTTAGACAAAAAAAGGTCAAAAAAGTTGTTGAACCTTCCACGAACCTTCTAAGACAGCTCATTAGGAACTACTGAAATATTTATTCATCAGATTATTCAAATGTATTGTGTATTCCGCTTTGCTAGTGTATGTTTTTCATTTCAGAGCGCGTGTACAGAAAAAAAGAAGAAGCCTTAGCTTATAAAACTTCATTGTTAAAATAATTCTTTTTCACTTCTTCTTCTTCTTCTTCTTCTTCTTCTTCTTCTTCTTCTTCTTCTTCTTCTTCTTCTTCTTCTTCTTCTCCTTCTTCTTCTTCTTCTTCTTCTTCTTTTTCCTCTTCTTCTTTTTCTTCTTCTTTTTGAAGGCAGTTTGATACTGTAAACGTTGACGGGAAATCTTTATTTTGGAATAATGAGTTCTACAAGAAACAGATAGCTGTAGCCTTTACATTTAGAGACCATTTGACATGTTTAAATATCCCACGTGAAAATAACTACCCTTATCTACCCTTGTCTTAATTGGGAAAACGTTCATGGGAGGTTCGGGGAGATTCAAAAACCTTTTTTCGAGGTTCTCAGATCCAGAACCTAGGTTTCTGAACCCTTTGGACTTAAAAAAAATGTTCATCAACTATACAGGTTCGGGATCGGAGAACCTCGAAAAAAGTTTTTTTTTAACCTTCCCGAACCTTCTACGAACCTTGCAATTAAGACAGGTCATTAACTAACCAAAACGGCATCTTAGCTTTCCTCGTTTAAATGTTGTCGTTTTTATCAGTAAATGGTAGTATAGAAAAAGGTTATTTCATCCAACACTGGACATTAATGCACAAGAAGGGAATGGAACTCAGTGTTGACGGCGGAAAACAGAAAGACCACCAAGTAACTATGATCCTATGGAATAAGGCCAATGGGATTCTACCAACTTCGATGGAAAATCTTCACTGGGAGCTCTTGTCTTCTTCCTGTTGTTCATGAACATGGACACGCTTTTTTATTGATGTTTTTCTACGGAATTCCCTTCATAAAATATTTATTTGCGATATTTTTCGGTGTTTATTTTATCACTTTCAGTTAAATAATATATATATATATATATTACATATTTTCTAAATAACCAATTGTTTATATATCCAAACAGTCGTCGCCCGGGTCATCAAGGACGCCGCCTTCCGTTGGCCACCAGGACGGAGGTGATAAGTGTGCTACTGATGGACAACGTCGCAAGATTCGCACGAGAGACAACATCGTCATAGGAACCTGGAATGTCAGGACCCTAACTGCTGCTGGAAAATTAGAAGAACTTGCCCCCGAGCTAGACCACTATCGATAAAACATTTTAGGTATCAGCGAACTGCGCTGGTGAAGGTCTAGGTGAAACAACGACCGATACAGGCCACAAGCTTTATTTCAGCGGGAGAGGTGACAGGCACGATCACGGCTTTGGATTCTTGGTCCACAAAGACATTCTAGCCACTGTCATGGGTTGCCGCTCAGTCTCCAGTAGACTCATTACCATCCGTCTGAGAGCAGCCCCTTTTAACATCACCATCATTCAGGCCTATGCCCCAACATCAGACTTTGACGATAGCGAAGTCGAGGATTTCTATGAAAATCATTTAGCTAAAAGTGTTGAAAATATATTTTTTTAAAAGAGAATTCCATATCGTGCTCTGTTAACTTTGATCTACATTTTTTATTGTCACCACTCCCCTCTCCACTTCGCCCTGTCAGCAGGCTTTAGGGTGTGGAAGTTATTTTGCACTGTATATGTTGACATACCCCTTGGGGTCATGAGCAATCTTGCCATTGTAGATTGTTCTAACCTATAAAGGGAACAGTGAAAGCCCCAGTTGAAAACCTGTCTTGCCTTTGTAGGCAAGACAGATTCACTGCGGCAACAGTACCCCCGTTGGAGTGCTGGGGGTTTCAGTATAAATAGTATCCCCACTTTATGGAAATTTAGTGCTTTAAATTCCCACTGTCGCTATCTTCCTCATTTACTCTTTCCCATTCCTGCTCTGTCCTATCACTCTGCTATACTATCTTCTTCTTCGCTAGATCAATGACCTACCTTTTTTCTTGAAAACTCTTCCTGGACAAGACTCCTTGTTTGTGTATGAGGTCTGTTGGATCAGCTTGGGAGTGTTGGACGCTTTCTGCTGGGTGGTCACTAGGGCTTCCTATGATGTTATTATTTAGCACTATAGGCATTTTATATGTATGTGTTTTGTTGATAATTTATAATGATGGTTGTATTCTATTTTGTTTTTGTAACCGGGGGTTCGCGTAGCTGAGGTAAACCCTCAGCCGTCCCCCGCATGGGATGTCTTTATTGTAAAGTGACTGGCTGGTGGAGGGCATTCAATTTTCCCACTAGGGTTGTTTCAGCAGATCTTTTATGCGGATCAGGGGTTGTCCGGTCCTGATTTGGCTCGGAAGAGTCCGCTGGACCTAAAGCAACAATCAATCAATCAATCAATCAATATGTTGACATTCATTCCCTAAATTGAAGTTTCTGTTTCTTCACCAAAAAACGGATGTTTCGGCGTTCCGCACCGACTTGGTTCCGGAATGTGTGTTTACCTGCTGGCATTCGGTTGCAATCAGAACGGATCTTTCTGTCAAGCCTCGTCTCCTGCAAATGAGCTGTGAAATGTGGAAGCAGCCGAAAATACACTCAACACAACCCACAGCAGCCCATTGTTGCGGACTGTTTTTAGCTTGGCATACACCCCTCTCTGCAAGTGCAGTGCTGCAGAGGGAGTGCATGTAAGTTATGTCCCCCTCCCCACCACTCCATCTACTCCCCACGCTTCACCGCGAACCTTAACCGTTCCCTATTCTCTAGCTGTCTCTCGATGTAGACCATATAGTTGCTGGAATGACGCAAGGGCTGTTCATTTCGGGTGTTTGTAATTCATTTGTGTTTGCTGTTTCTAGCTCGGCAAATGTTCCGCTCGTCTGAAATTAAGCGCAGGAGTGGTACAAGGTGCCGCACAGCGTAGCTGAGATTAGTGGAGTTCCGCGCCCTAGTATGGAGAGGCGAGCATAAGCTTCAGCTAGTCTCAGCTACGCAGTATGAAGGCTAGGTGCTTGGGTCCCCTGTGCATGCAGCCCCACATCGTTCCGCCCACTTCCCCTTTCTGTGAATGGAATGTCTTTAAGGATGACAACGGCGTTTAATATGCCAGTGCTGGTAATTTGTTTGTTTGCTGTCTTTAGCTCAGCAGGTATAGATCTAAACGTGACCTCCTGCAGCAAAAGTGCTTTGGAAGATTCGGCGCCCATTTTCCACACACACACACACACACCCACACACACACCCACACACTCACATACACACACACCCCTTCCCTCCCCATCTTCCTCTCGTCATCCCACATCTGGCATACAGGCAAAAACAGACCACTTTACTACTGCAATTGGTGTCATTGTTGAGGGTGGTTTTTTGAGTATGTGTGTGTGTGTGTGCGTGTGTTTTCCCTCAGAACAAACTGTGGAATTAGGTGTTTGTTTTTTTCTTAAAGAGGTTGATGCGTCTTATTGTCCTGGGTAGCGCTGCACTGTTCTGAATTTCTTTAACTTTGAACGCACGAAGTATGTTCCACCAAAATTCAGACTGATACCCCCCAAAAAAAATTCCTAATAACTTTATTTTCCTTCCGGCTTTATAAATCAAACTTTGCAGCCTCCCAAAGCGGTAACTGTTATAACTATAGAGAGAAGCTATTAATGTCCTAGCCTTTGCCTGTTCACTTTTATGTATTTTAAGCATTAATAGCGATCCTTATCTGATGATGTTGGATGACGGCCAAGCACGAATCCTGGTTCTTCAGCTATATTGTGTGCACATTTGCACTGGTTGTTTTTTTCTTCAACAAAACGCGCACGCACGCTTATATTTTATTATACGCACGCTCACACACACACACACATGCACACACACACGCATGCATGCACACGCACACACGCAAAAAAAAACGCACACACACAAACATATGACGACCAGAGTACATCTAGATAGGCTCTTAGCAAGATTCTCTGAGGCTAGCCCTATGGCCTGGTGAAACGTTGGAGAGCAATCTTATATCGATTAAGGATCTTCTTTACCGTAACAAAAGGTTTTTATTTTTGTTTTTACTTGTCAGTTAAAAGGACCCAATTGAAAGGCTTTGTTTGATGTTGCAGAAAATAGGTCTACCATAAATTTCGTATTCTTTTTACATGAAACAATGATAAAGTGGGTTTTCGTTGCTCAAGCCAACCGCTACAGTTTGAATTTTCTATTTCGGTTCCAAAATGGAGTTATTTCCCCTGTTTTAACGGAACAGTTGTGTGACCTTTGACAATATTTCTGAGTGAACTACTCAGCCGCTTGAAGTGTATTTCTTTAGTGTCTGGGGTATTGAAGGATCTATGTTATCAACCTAAAGCAAAAAAACAACCTTACGAGCAATTGTCTTTATGGGCTCTGTCTCTTACCGGCTTTGGAAGATGCTATTTTTAGCATCCAGACTGTTGGTTAGCCCTTGCGCTAAAAATATCGAATTTATTCATTTTAAAAAATAACTATACTTTCCAAAGAATTATATTTTGTTGTAAACTTATATCTTCAGTGGGGCAACACTCACTGTGAATGTTAAAAGGACCTGTTGAGGGGGGGGGGGGGGCGGGGGCTTGGTCACAGTGAGCCCCTTTAACTGGATCTAGGAGTCATGAGGTAGATCGCTGTTTGAATCATCCATTTAAATAAGCCATCTTATTGTAGACAATTTTCTGATGGCTGCGTTAAAGCAATAGTGTCTAGGACTACATTGGCACAAACAAGGTTGGCCCCGTATACGTGATGGCAACTCCTACAGCTTTTTGCCTGGATGGTACTGAGCTGTGGCTGCAATACTTGCGCCATTCGTTTCAAAACTCACAACAACAAAAATGGCCTCAATTTCATTCCATCGATCGATGACAAAGATATTTCCAATTAAACAACAGCAAAATATCTAGTTCTTGTTCTAGCAGTTGCTTACACATTATTATTTATGGAGACAACGACAGCAAGAATTACAACGACGAAAACAATGACGACGGTGATGATGTAGATGATAATGATGATGACGACGACGAGGAGGAGGGCGACGACGACGATGATGATGATGTTGATGATGTGATGGTGATGATGATGATGATGATGATGATGATGATGATGATGATGATGATGATGATGATGATGATGATGATGATGATGATGATGATGATGATGATGATGATGATGATGATGATGATGATGATGATGATGATGATGACGATAAACACTAACTAGTACAATAGCGTATTGTCAGATTCGCCAAATCTCTAAGGTCCTGGTCTGAATAACATCGTCCATGCCTTTCAGTCCCTCTGTTCTTGTTAACCGACAAACGAAAAAAAATAAAATAAAATAAAAGCTAAAAGGCTATAAATTTTATGGCGGGCCTAATAACTCTATTTGCTCGCTAAACAAGGTAACAGAATTACGACGCTTGAATACCAGCAGCATCTAATTTGACCTCCTACAAGGAAAGTTCTGTTCTGCGTCAGAGTAGACTGATGCATGAACAGTTGATAACAGTAGGAGATAGAGCAGACCTTGAAAAGGGAATGAGTAAAGGTGGGTAGGGATACAAGGGGAATGAAATTGATTTGTAATTGAGGATTCTCTCTTCTATACGAGCTTAATCTCAGCTGATGTTTTGATGGTGATCTGGTGATCTTTGGTGGAGATCTGGAGGATACTCTGGGCTGATTTGAGAGCGTTCCGTAATTGTTCTAATATTAGCTGACGTTCTGCACTGTGAAAAAAGCAGTTCCTGTGTTTGACCTGTAATTGTTATAATCTTGGTTGACGTTCTGCACTGTGAAAAAAACGGTTCCTGTGTTTGACATTTTAGCTGTTCGATTTTTTTAGGCGTGCGAGAATTACTCTTGCAACAAGTACATAATTTATTTTATTTTTTTTAATTTTGGATTTGACGTTTTGATAAGTTTACTTTCACACGATTCTGCATCCTCTCCGTGCATGGGGGCATCATAGGAACTGAGTGAGAGAGAGTGAGAAAGTGAAAGAAGAGAGAGAGAGCAAGAGAGAGAGAGTGAGAGAGAGAGCTTAATTTCATACGATTCTGCACCCTCTCTTTGCGTGGGGGTATCATAGGAACTGAGTGAGAGAGAGAGATAGTGAGAGAGAGAAAGGAGAGCTAGAGAGAGATAGAGTATGTGTGTGTGTGTGGGGTGTGTGTGTGTGTGTGTGTGTGTGTGCGCGCATTGCTTTTGTACAATACTGATGGTGCTTGCTTCTTGTCATGCATGTTCATGCAATGTCATGGAGAATAAAATCTTAAAATATGTCTTTGTGTGTATGTATGTGTGTGTATGTGTGTGGGTGTGTCTGTGTGTGTAAGCGCGTGCGTGCGTACGTAATCAGGTTGCTAATGCCATCGAAAACGTTCCACACATTGACGATCAACAGTGATGCACTGTTTAATTCACATCAGTCCGACTTTCTTTCTGTTTTCCCTAAAGAAAATGAAGCCATCCTTGCAGCACATAAACGCGCTAGTAAAAATAAGAATAGTCCAACAGACCCAACCCATTTCAACAATCTACTCATTCTTCGCTTACTGCTCCCCGAGTTTAAAAACTCACACAGCGTAACTGAGACTTGACCAGACTTTCTCAGCTCAAGAGGGAGAGAGGACGCCTCGTCTAAGTCTCAGATAGGTTTTTGATTCATTGTAAGGCCTAAATGTCGGATGTGCCACGAAGTTAGTTAGTTATTCTTTACAGGGTCCAGCGGACTGCACCAAGCCGAATCAGGACGACAAAATCAAGACCACAACCTGGCTGAAAGAGGACTCACTCCTGATCCGCATCTATATATATAAATTGCTTAGCTGGAAGTCCTTCTTTGCCTCTACTGTAAAGTTTGTCCGGTATGGACGCTGATCTGGGCAGGTGCTGGGCGCTGCTGATCGGCCTGCTGTGCGCTCCTCAAAACCCGCGAAATCGTTATAGCCGACATTTCCTTACCGAACGTTTAAACGTTTTTGAGATAAATAAATAAACAAAATGTCCACAAACTGCAATAGCCTCATTCCGCGCGGCGCTTCCGATTCAACCCGTGTCAAGAACTGCCGTTCCGTAATACCGCAAATTTTGTTTTATTTCCATTCAAAACACTTTTGCACTCATGTCACCAATCTTACAGCTGAAGGCTACCTGTTCACTTTCTTTTTCATCCATACTTATATGCGCACAAAAATTCAATTTGCATAAAATCTTCCATTACTTGAAGCAACTGTGTCATACAAGATCTGTGCTGACGAAAACCATGTTTGTAGAGTTGTAACACGGTTACTTCCCTCTAACTAAATCACTATTTATGCAGTACCTATGCGCTACCGCGAATACAAATATACCGGAAGTATTATGGTACCAAGGGAGATTACTTGCATGACTAATATTTTTAAATAAAGGTATGACATTTAAAAATACGTTGCCTAACATAAATACTAAATTACAATAAAATATTTTAGTGCATTACTCAAACATGCACCTATACTCTGTTCTGCAGTACATTGCAATTATCATTTTACATTAAAATAGTTCAATGGCATTGCTCGAGTCGAACATCAACATGTACCTTTTAATCTACTCTGTTTTGCAGTGCTTCATCATTCGACCCCTGCAAGTAAACTATTGCAATCATTTCAGTGCATTTCTAATGTTTGACTCTGTTCTGCAGTACATTGCAATTATCATTTTAAATTAAAATAGTTCAATGCATTGCTTGAGTCGAACATCAACATGTACCTTTTAATCTACTCTTTTTTGCAGTGCTTCATCATTCGACCCCTGCAAGTAAACTATTGCAATCATTTCAGTGCATTTTTAATGTTTAATGCTAAATCGCAGACAACAGTTGTCTCTCTGCCTACATTTTAAACAGCAACCTGAAAAGATATGCTGAAACAACCCCAGTGGCAACATTGAAGGCACTCAACCAGCCAGTCACTTTATAATAAAGACATCCCACGCAGGGGACGCTGAGGCCACACTCCAATCCATCGAACCTCCGCTCACAAAAACAAAACACAATACAAACATCACTACAAAACATCAACAAAATACACATACAAACAAAATGCCTACACTCCTAAATAATAATACTACAGGAAGCCCCAGTGACCATTTGGCAGAGAGCGTCCAACATTCCCAAGCTGATACAACAGACCTTACACACAAATGTGGAGTTTTGTCCCGGAAGAGTTTTTAAGAAAAAAGGTAGGTGACTGGTCTAGGGAAGAAGAAGATAGTAAAATAGTATATTGATAGAACAGAGTAGGAATGAGAAAGAAAAATGAGAAAGACAGCGACAGTGGAAATTTAAAGCAGTAAATTTCCAAAAAGTGGGGATACTATTTATACAGAAACCCCCGGCACTCACACGGGGGGAGGGAGGGTGTTGGTGAATTGGTAAATATTTATATTTATGTATACATCACCTGTTTATAGAGTTAGTACGCAAGCGACGGCTGTTGACACGTGGCACGTGGCGTATGTGTTCGCTTTGCGTTGGTACTACATTTCTTAGTTCATTAATATTTTGGTGATGAGACTCGGCTATATAAAGACTGTTTGGAGAACAAAAGACTGATAGAGCAGTCTCCTCTCTGAAAATCCTTATCGGGAAGAGAGGGGACTATAAACTGATTAAAAAAAAAAAAGACTGAGTGGGGCCGGGTAGCTCAGTTGGTAAGAGCGTCTTGCTAGTAACCGAAAGGTCGCTGGTTCGAATCCCGGCCCGCTGGTGTCAGTATAAATCGGTCCAGTAGTCACCTATATGCGAAAGTGTCGTGTGACTATAATCTACAAACAACAACAACAACAAAAGGCTGACTATATAGCGCAGTGGTTGGAGTACTCGCTACTGTGTCGCAAGTTAAGCACCGTCCAGTGCGGTTAGCACTTAGATGAGTAACCGCAAAACGTGAAGCGACAAATAACAACGCCCCCCAGTTGACTCAACTTTGACTGAGTACCTACTCTCTTAAGGGTGGGGAAGGTAAAGCAGCGAGGGAGAGAGATGGGCATCACCCTCATTACGCTGGCCCAAGATAAGTGTGATCTCCAACATCACGCTCCCCTACGGCCGCAAGGCTATGGGACTACCTTTACCTTTTTACCTTATATGCGTTAAGTGCCCGGGGACTCAAATCTAGCAAACCAACCAACAGAGGGGTGTCGGATAGCGCTGTGGTTGGAGCACTCGCTACTGTGTCGCAAGTTATGCACCGTCCAGTGCGGTTAGCACTTGTATGGGTGATCTCAAAAACGTGAAGCGACAAATAACAACGCCCCTAGTTGACTCAGCTGTGACTGAGTACCTACTCTCTTAAGGGTGGGGAAGGTAAAGCAGCGATGGAGAGAGATGGGCATCACCCTCATTACGCTGACCCAAGCTAAGTGTGATCTCCAACATCACGCTCCCCTACGGCCACAAGGCTATGGGACTACCTTTACCTTTACCTAACCAACAGAAGGCTGTTCTCGTATGCATCTGAGAGTGTCTGTAATTTGATGAAATAGGACTAGGATAAGGTGCATTAGTGGAATGAAAGACTGAAAGAAAAGGGTGATTGCAAATATTGTGTTACAGTGTAGGCTACTTCTGTTTTCCATTATGGTAATTCTGGATTCTGTTCATGACAGACACGGTTATTTGAATATTTATATTTTATGATTAGCTTGTTGGAAACATAATATTGAAACTAATTTTGTAAATGCATTAAATGTTTTCATAAATTCATAAATATAATTTGTCCCGGAAGAGTTTTCAAGAAAAAAACGGTAGGTGAATGGTCTAGCGAAGAAGAAGATAGTAGTATAGGTCTGTCAGACAGGGAACGGGATTGCTTCAGAGACAGAGACAGAGAGAGAGAGAGGGAGAGAGAGAGGGAGAGAGAGAGGGAGAGAGAGAGAGAGAGAGGGAGAGAGAGAGAAAATCATATTATAGTTCAGCTATTTATTATTTTATTACTCTAGGACTTATATTTTTTTGAATTCCGTTTTAATTATTATTCTATTGCTTTGAGTGAGATAGAAGAGAACCATACAATTATCCAAACGTATATTGGTGTTGTGTTCCTACTGTTGTGTATTTTACGTCTTCTGTGTTTCAAGTTTATCTCTCTGTCTCAACATGTGTAGTTGTATAAGAAAGGCCCTTTGATGAATGCTTGTTTACGTGAAATTGGAAATTTAAAAACTGTTTACAAACTAATATCAAATTTTTATGAATCTTCTGAGAAAAAAACTAATTATTTTATATAATACGCACGGGTTTATGACAGGATGAAAGAAAGAGAACACCGATGTTTTCCACAATCACGCTGAGGTGTTATCAATTCATAGGGTTTTATAGCACAACAGTGCAACTGGCCTAATTTGACGCTGGTTGTAGCAGCAAAAAGCACTTTGTTTTATAAATATAGTTCCAGATAATAACTGGAAAATCTTTCAAACAGTCGGGGAATAAGAACGAACAAAGTGTCGGTCTGTCCGTCCGTCGGTCGGTCAGTACAACGCTCAGAATTTGACATTTTCTCTCTTTTTTTTTTTGCAAAGCACATTCTCTGTCATATCAAGAATAATTTTAATTCTCAGTTTTACTTTTCGGAAACTTTAACTACATGCTAGACCATTATTCTTTGTACTTTCTCAGGGGTCAAGGTCTTTGCGCTTCACCAATTTTTAAATACGTTTTGCGTTGTATCTTATTACGGGCTGAGCCGATTTAATGTTTTTCTGTTGTTGATGTATTTGTTTGTTTGTTTGTAGTTGTTTTTGGTTTTTTCAAGATAGTTCCGATAGTGGCCCGTCATTCCATATCTTAATTTTGCCTTTTTGTGGTCAAGCCGTGTCCACAAACCGCCAAGAAAATACCAACACTTTCGAAAGTGCTTAATTTTGGAAATTCCTTTTAAATGGCTTGCCATCTTGTTTAGTATTGAGTGCTATTTTTTTTTTTTGCTTATTTTTTTATTTCTCAAATTTAATCATATCATTTTTATGAACTCTGGAAACGAGCCATTTGACGAAGGATGCCAATAAGTTTCATGAATGAGCGGGCGGAATGTTGGTAAACAAGCTGCAAAAATAGACCCTCATCAATTCAGTCCCCCCCCCCCTGTTGGCGTGCCGGGGGTTTCAGTATAAATAGTATCCCCACTTTCTGGAAATTTAGTGCTTTAAATTCCCACTGTCGCTGTCTTTCTTATTTGCTCTTTCTCATTCCTGCTCTGTTCTATCAATCTGCTATACTATCTTCTTCTTCGCTAGACCAGTCACCTACCTTTTTTCTTCAAAACTCTTCCGGGGCAAGACTCCTTATTTGTGTGTGAGGTCTGTTGGATCAGCTTGGGATTATTGGACGCTTTCTTCCAGGTGGTCACTAGGGCTTCCTATGATGTTATTATTTAGCAATGTAGGCATTTTATATGTATGTGTTTTGTTAATAATTTATAATGATGTTGGTATTCTATTTTGTTTTCGTAAACGGGAGTTCGATAAATTAGAGTATAGCCTCAGCGTCCCCTGCGTGGGATGATGTCTTTATTGTAAAGTGACTGGCTGGTGGAGAGCATTCAGTTTTACCACTAGGGTTGTTTCACCACATCTTTTATGCAGATCGGGGGTTGTCCGGTCCTGATTTGGCTCGGAAGAGTCCGCTGGACCTAAAGCAATAATCATGTAATGTAATGTAATCAATTCAGTCACCAAATTAGACCTGCGCGTTAGTAAATAGAATTTCATTTTTATAATGCGAATTGAATCATGTTCTTCTTCTTATTCTGCTTGTTCTTCTTCTTCTGCTTCTTCTTCCGAATGATGTGGATACTCCGCCGGGACGAAGAAATGACTCCCAGAGTGCAGTGGGTCGTGAAAAGCTAGCGGGAATAAGTGGAATGAACTGTGTGGAGAAGAGGGGTTGGAACACACAATGATGTCTCAAAGTTCTCTTCTGTTGTAATAATTAAACTCTCTCTCTCTCTCTCTCTCTCTCTCTCTCTATCTCTTTCTCTCTCTCTTACCCTCTCTCTCTCTGTCTCTCCCTGTCTTTATCTCTCTCTCTCTCTTCCTCTCTCTCTCTCTCCCTCTTTCTCTCTTTTTCCCTCTCTCTCTCTCTCTCTCTCTCTCTCTCTGTCTCTCTCTCCCTCTCTCTCTCTCTCCCTCTTCCTCTCTCTGTGCTTCTCTCGTTCATTATCCAAGAAAATAGATAAGGTGACAGGCAAAATAGTTTAGCCTCATTACCTTCAATGAATCATTTATAGGCGGCAGAGAAGAACCTCTTTGACGTGCTAGCAGATTAGCACATTTATTCTTAGATAACCCCCGATTTCCGGTTGCAGGTGCGAAAAACACACAAAGAAGGGGAAACCGCAGAGTAGGGTCGGCAAAACAGCCGTCCCACCGCAACAAACGCCTTATTTATGATACGAATAGACCCAACGTTTCCCGGCGTGTCGTAAGAGGCGACTAACAGGGGTGATGTTAGCACGGCATCACTGGGCGAAAGTCTTCTACACAGAAGTCACCGGCCAGGGCGGAGGAACCTCACGTTACTACAGGTTCAACGACCACGTGCTCAGGGCCAAGGCGAGCCACACTGTATTCGTGGATTTCGGCTGTGGCCAACAGCCTGGAGAGGATTGGGCCCTGCCAGGTCTTTTTTGCCCAAGACACACTACATGATGACACAATCCACTAATTCCATACCGGATCGGTCGTCGCCCGGGCCGTCACCCGGCACAAGGACCGCGCCTTCCGTTGGCCACCAGGACGGAGGTGTTAAGTATGCTACTGATGGACAATATAGCAAGATCCGCACGAGAAACAACATCGTCATAGGAACCTGGAACGTCAGGACCCTAACTGCGGAAGGAAAATTAGAAGAACTGGCCCACGAGCTGGACCACTATCGATGGAACGTTCTAGGTATCAGCGAACTGCGCTGGAAAGGCCTAGGTGAAACAACGACTGACAAAGGCCACAAGCTCTATTTCAGCGGTAGAGATGACAGGCACGAACACGGCGTTGGATTCTTGGTCCACAAGAACATTCTAGCCACTGTCATGGGTTGCCGCCCAGTCTCCAGTAGACTCATTACCATCCGTCTGAGAGCAACCCCTTTCAACATTACCATCATCCAGGCCTATGCCCCAACATCAGACTATGAAGACAGCGAAGTGGAGGATTTTTATGAAAATATACAGGCGGTCCTTGACCAAGTGCCGAAGAAGGACATAGTCATAGTGCAAGGCGACTGGAATGCCAAGGTTGGCCAAGATGCGCACCGCAACTGGGGAGACACATGCGGACCCCACTGCAACAACGAGACAAATGACAGGGGTCTGAGGCTATTGGAGTTTGCCAGATACAACAATCTGGTACTGGCAAACACGCTTGGTCTCCACAAAAAATCCAGACGATGGACATGGCACAGTCCCGGCGGGGAACATCACAACCAGATCGACTACATCATGGTCAAGAAACGCTTCAGATCAAGCATCAACATTGGCAGGACACGCACTTTTCCAGGAGCAGACATTGGAAGTGACCACGATCTCGTGATGATGTCTTTCCGGCTCCATTTGAAGAGAGTAAATACAGCAAAGTGCACTAGGCTGAAGTTCGACCTGGACAAACTGCAAGACCCGGAGGTGGCAAAAATATTTCAGGCCACAATTGGAGGGAAATTTGCACCACTGCTTATTTTGGGGGCAGGCGAAGTAGATGTCAACACCATGACCAATACCTTCAACTCAGCTGTAACAGATGCCGCCACTGAGATCCTTGGCAAGCACCGACCAAAGAAGAAGCCGTGGATCACACCTGAACTTTTGGATCTGTGTGATAAACGAAGAGAGTTAAAAAAGAAAAAGAACACCTCACAGGGAGCTGATGTCTACCGAAAAATCAACAATGACATCCGAAAAGGCATGCGCACAGCAAAGGAGAACTGGATAGAAGATCAATGCCAGGAAATAGAGAACAATCTGAACAAGAACAACAGCAAGAAGGCCTACCAGACTGTGAAGCGGCTGACAAGTGTTAAACAGCCCAAAGTCTCCACTATCCAAAGCAATCTGGCATTTGCCTTACAGAAGAACAAGAAGTCTTGGACAGATGGACAGAGTACTGCTCTGACCTTTACAACCATACACCAAATGGAGACCCATCAGTTCTAGCATGTCCCGAGAGCAGAGAAGAAGAAGAAATCCTCCCAATTCTCCGGGAAGAAGTTGAGGCAGCAGTGCAATCGCTGAAGAAAGGGAAGTCAGCGGGAGTGGACAACATACCAGCGGAACTGCTACAAGCAGGAGGAGAAGCGATGACTGATGCTCTCACCACTATCTGTAACAAGATCTGGCAGAATGGGGAATGGCCTACACCATGGACCCAGTCGCTTGTCATCACTCTTCCTAAAAAAGGTAACCTTCAGGAGTGTGAAAATTACCGCACCATCAGCCTCATCAGCCATCCCAGCAAGGTCCTCCTGAAAATAATACTCAACAGGTTGAAACCACAAGCTGAACAAATCATAGCTGAAGAACAAGCAGGATTCATGGCAGGGCGAAGTACCACTGAACAGATTTTCAACCTCAGAATAATCTGTGAGAAATACCTACAGCACCAACAACATCTATATCATGTGTTCATAGACTTCAAGAAGGCATTTGACCGAGTCTGGCATGCAGCTCTATGGGCAACCATGAAAGTGTACAACATCAGCCCTAAAATCATAGAAGTCATCAAAAGCCTGTATGACAAGGCTACCAGTGCAGTCCTCCATAACAGCGTCATCGGGAACTGGTTCAGAACAACAATCGGTGTGCGTCAAGGATGCCTACTCTCTCCAACACTCTTCAACATCTTCCTAGAGCGCATCATGTCAGATGCTCTTGCAGATCACGAAGGCACAGTCAGCATAGGGGGCAGAGCAATCTCCAATCTTCGTTTTGCGGATGATATTGATGGATTGGCTGGAGAGGAACAAGAACTTGAACAGCTTGTACAGAGGCTTGACACCACCTCCAGAGCTTATGGAATGGAAATAAGTGCAGAGAAGACCAAAATGATGACCAACAACACCAATGGCATCAACACGGACATCAAAGTACAAGGCCAATCCCTCAACACAGTGCACAGCTTCAAATATTTAGGAGCCATTGTGTCAGACAATGGGTCTCGACAGGAAGTCCTCTCCAGGATCGCACAAACAACTGCTGCCCTGACAAGGTTGAAGCCCATTTGGAAAGACAGAACCATCAGTCTACATTCCAAAGTAAGACTGCTGCGATCTCTGGTCATCTCCATCTTCCTATATGCTTGCGAAGCATGGACCCTCACAGCAGATCTCCAACGAAGAATACAAAGCATGGAGATGAGGTGCTACAGAAGACTTCTGTGCATTTCCTATACCCAACACATCACCAACGTTGAAGTCCGACAGACCATCACACAAGCCATTGGACAACACGATGACCTGCTCACAGTGGTGAAGAAACGGAAACTCCGATGGTATGGCCACGTCACCAGATCATCAGGCCTTGCAAAGACCATTCTGCAAGGCACAGTGCAAGGAGGTAGAAGAAGGGGGAGACCGAAAAAGAGGTGGGAGGACAACATTCGAGAATGGACTGGTTTGACACTGAGCGAAGCCATGAGGGCTGCTGAGGACAGAGAAAGATGGAGTATGCTGGTTAAGCGATCATCTGTGGTGCCCCTACGACCTTCGGGTTATGGGACAGGATAGGATAGGATAGGATAGGATAACCCCCGATCCTCTCACAACAATTTCACCTGCTTAGTTTGCATACGCATATCACTAACCCTCATGTACCCTCCACTCCCCACCCCCGCTCTTTCTCTCTCTCTTTTCCCTCCCCATCCCCTTCGGATGAGAGTATAAACTGAGTTCTAGTTTGTCCACGCGCGCATTCAGTCGCACGGACTTCAATTTACAGATCCTGACGCTCATGTCCTAGAGGGGTAAAAATAGATCTAGCTTACATATGCTATGTACATTTCGCAGCGTTGACATTTTTTAGAATTAAACCTTGATGCTAGTACTAGACACATATACAAACGAATTAATAGATTGTTTTTAAAAGCGTCCTTTTAAAGGAAAGTTGTTGTTGTTGTTGTTGTTGTTGTTGTTGTTGTTGTTGTTGTTTGGTTGTTGGGAGGGGGCAACACTCACTGTGAATTTGGAAAGGCTCGGTGACAATGACATGTATGAGGTAAATAACAAACAACAAGAGCCGTGCAGAAAGACACAAAGCATCGCGCAGGGGAAGTTGTGGCATGAACAGAGAAGAAAGCTGACTGTGTTACAGCATAATCTTTATACTTCGTCACTCCGCTTTAAATGCAAGCTATATCTAAAAAGGAAAGACGCATTTTGGGGCATTTTTGCATGCTTTTATGTTTCACCTAGTTTCGCCTGCCCGGATCTTGCAATAACGTTTCGTCGATTGCCCTCCTGGTTTTCTTTCTTTCTTATATATATTGGCCTTCTTTCTCTTTATTTCGGTCTTCCGCCAGTCCGTTTTATAATTATTTTTTTTTAAGTTTTTTTCCCCTTTATTTTCTTTTCTTTATTCCTATTTGTTGGATGGTTTCTTTCTTTCCCTTCTTTCTTTCTTTCTTTTCCGTCTTTCTTTCTTTGTTTTTTTTAATAATTTTATTTCTTTCATTCTTTTCTTCTTGTTCTTTTTGTTTGTTGTTCTTCTTCTCCTTCTTCTTCTACTTCTTCTTCTTCCTCTTCTTTTTCTTTTTTTTTCTTCTTCTTCTTCTTCTTGTTCTTCTTGTTCTTCTTGTTCTTCTTGCTCTTGTTCTTCTTCTTCTTCTTCTTCTTCTTTAAATCTCAAGAACATGCAACTAAGAAATGGGAAACCGCAGTCTTGAAACGTATTTTTAAATTGTGTTTGGATTTGTATTCGTTCTCATATAGTTATATATCTCGCTTTTCCAGCTCAAGAGCTGCTTAGGGCGCTAATCAACAAGGAACTAACTCAGACCACTTGTGGCGCCCACTCGCTGCTTTAAAAGAAAGAGATTACTCTTATATAGCGCACTTACAAGCTCAGAGAGCTTCTCAAAGCGCTGGCCACTACTATCCAGCAATCACAAAAGAGTTTGCTGAAATCAGGATTCGAACCCACGTCGCCCGAGAGGCACGTACACAAGTCGTGCGCTCTGACGTCTAAGCTTCAGGCATATAGTCTGACGTTCAGGCGACTGAGCACAATCCTAGGCGACATAGTGCGTGCTGGGTGTATTTGTGTAGCCCGCATTCACCCGTCTGTAACAGGACGGTCAGTATTTTAAGGTCGTTGCGATGGACTGCGTTCGTGCTCAGACTAGTCCTTGGTTTATACTCTCTTCTGAAGTAATACCTTGATGACAGACAACTTCTTGAAATGCTTCACAAACAAATAAATTCATAACTAAAATTATAATTTTACAATTAAAAGAAATAAAGGATACAGGCGAATTCGGTGGGGATCTTGAGAACTGGCTCACGACAGACCAACCAATCAACGGACAGACAGACTTTTGGCTCGTGTTGATTTTTAATATTACCTGGAAATGCAACAAAAAAATACATCTGCATGAGAGATGAATAGTGGACATAAAAAATGTACATGATGATGATGACAACAATGACGACGATGATGATGATGATGATGATGATGATGATGATGATGATGATGATGATGATGATGATGATGATGATGATGATTATTATTATTATTATTATTATTAGTATTAGTATTAGTATTATTATTAGTATTTTTATTAGTATTATTGATTCTGGTTACCTGATACATCTAGAGGGAGATGCACTATTCTTGACCCTGCTTACTGTTCCTTTGAAAATGGACTTTTTGTGGTTCGGAGTTTTACATGCTCTATAATAGTATGTCTTCTAATTCTGTATTGATCTTAAGCGAGCTAAAATCTAATACATAGCATAAAATATCACATTCATGGAATGTTCATAACAGTTGAAAACGTTTTAGGTTTGACATCATGGAGCCCAGCTGTCTGAATATTACATGTGCTGGAGCAGCTCTTGAGCTGGAAAAGCAGTATTTTAAAACGATTAAATAAATAAGGGGTCTTGGAGCGATACAGAAAAAACTCGAAATCCGAGTGAAGAACAAAAAAAGTCGAATTTGAGTATAAAAGTATTGGTGCGTCCGGATTTTAAATGCACGAACAGCAGAGCTGTAAAACGAAGCCTTAAGAGGTCGGGATGCGCCATCTGTAACTGGAATCGGAAACAAGTAAAGAGAAAATAATCAGAGGAATTCTTGAGAGGTTTTTTTTTTTAATCGGCGTATTTACGCCACCATCCCTTCTCCTGGCCAGATAACGCAAGTGGAAAGCGACTCTGTTGTGGCTTTTTCCTCACAACTTTTACCCTTGCCGGAAGTCCAGGCCGAACAAACGGAAGTTGTCTTTTGTTGCGTGCTGAAGGGCGGTAATCGCTGTGGTATTTACTTTAGCGAAATGAGGCCCCCTTGTCGAGCGAAGAAAGATGGGATACTCCCACCCCCTTACCACCGCACTCCACACACACCCCTCCATAGTACCCCTAATGAAAGGGAGAAAATAAACATTATTTCATGCACGTACGTAGCCTAAATGTTTTTCCTCTCGTGCTAACACGCGCATTAGCGCACGTGCGCATAAGAATATATACTGCAAGTGCACACGCGCTCGCACGCACGCTCACGCACCCACGCCCGCGTGCACACACACACACACACACACACACACACACACACATACACACACACCAGCAACAACATTAAAGACCTTTCATCTGTTGTTAAAGTAGCATGACGCAGTCCAAATTGTGCCTATGTTTGTTTTTTTTCTTTTTTGAAAGATAGAAACATTCTTCACGGCACTAGCCCCTTACTTTCAAAATCCTATCCTATCCTGTCCCGTAACCCGAAGGTCGTAGGGGCACCACAGATGATCGTTTAACCAGCATACTCCATCCTTCTCTGTCCCCAGCAGCCCTGACGGCCCCGCCCAGTGTCAAATCAGTCCATCCTCGAATGCCGTCCTCCCACCTCTCTCTCGGTCTCCCTCTTCCTCTACCTCCTTGCACTGTGCCTTGCAGAATAGTCT
Source organism: Oncomelania hupensis (assembly GCA_036898135.1). Classification (NCBI taxonomy): domain Eukaryota; kingdom Metazoa; phylum Mollusca; class Gastropoda; order Littorinimorpha; family Pomatiopsidae; genus Oncomelania; species Oncomelania hupensis. Next base: position 31,057,373 of record CM072513.1, read on the forward strand.
CTGCAAGGCCTGATGATCTGGTGACGTGGCCATACCACCGGAGTTTCCGTTTCCCACCACCGCGAGCAGGCCATCGCGTTGTCCAATGGCTTGTGTGATGATCTGTCGGACTTCGTCGTTGGTGATGTGTTGGGTATAGGAAATGCCCAGAAGTCCTCTGTAGCACCTCATCTCCATGCTTTGCACCCCTCGCTGGAGATCCGCCGTGAGGGTCCATGCCTCGCAAGCACACAGGAAGATGGAGACGACAAGGGAGCACAGCAGTCCCACTTTGGAATGTAGACCGATGGTCCTGTCTTTCCAAATGGGCCTCAACCCTGTCAGGGCAGCAGCTGTCTGTGCGATCCCGGAGAGGACTTCCCGTCGGGACCCATTGTCTGACACAATGGCTCCCAAACATTTGAAGCCACGCACTGTGTCGAGGGACCGGCCCTGGACTTCGATGTCCGCATTGATGCCACCGGCGCTGCTGGCCACCACCCTGGTCTTCTCTGCACTTATCTCCATTCCACAGGCTCTGGAGGTGGCGTCAAGCCTCTGCACCAGCTGTTCAAGTTCTTGTTCCTCTCCAACCAATCCATCAATGTCATCTGCAAAACGAAGATTGGAGATTGCTCTACCCCCTATGCTGACTGTGCCTTCATGGTCTGCAAGAGCATCTGACATGATGCGCTCTAGGAAGATGTTGAAGAGTGTTGGAGAGAGTAGGCATCCTTGACGCACACCGATTGTTGCTCTGAACCAGTCCCCGATGGCGCTGCCGCGGAGGACCGCACCGGCAGCCTTGCCACACAGGCCCCTGATGACCTCAATAATTTTAGGGCTGACGTTGTACACTTTCAATGTTGCCCATAGAGCTGCATGCCAGACCCGGTCAAACGCCTTCTTGAAATCTATGAACACATGATATAGATGTTGTTGGTGCTGTAGGTATTTCTCACAGATTATTCTGAGGTTGAAAATCTGCTCAGTGGCACTTCGCCCTGCCCTGAATCCTGCTTGTTCTTCAGCCATGATCTGTTCAGCTTGGGGCCTCAACCCGTTGAGTATTATTTTTAGGAGGACCTTGCTGGGAGGGCTGATGAGGCTGATGGTCCGGTAATTTTCACACTCCTGAAGGTTACCTTTTTTGGGAAGAGTGATGACAAGCGAAAAGGCATGCGCACAGCAAAGGAGAACTGGATAGAAGATCAATGCAAGGAAATAGAGAACAGTCTGAACAAGAACAACAGCAAGAAGGCCTACCAGGCAGTGAAGCGGCTGACAAATGTCAAACAGCCCAAAGTCTCCACGATCCAAAGCAAGTCTGGCATATGCCTTACAGAAGAACAAGAAGTCTTGGACAGATGGACAGAGTACTGCTCTGACCTTTACAACCATACACCAAATGGAGACCCATCAGTTCTAGCATGTCCCGAGAACAGAGAAGAAGAAGAGGTCCTCCCGGTTCTCCAGGAGGAAGTTGAGGCAGCAGTGCAAGCGCTAAAGAAAGGGAAGTCGGCGGGAGTGGACAACATACCCGCGGAAGTGCTACAAGCAGGAGGAGAAGCGATGATCGATGCCCTCACCATTATCTGTGACAGGATCTGGCGGAGTGGGGGGTGGCCTGTACCATGGACTTTCAAAATACTTGGGAGTTAATCTATCGATAATTATATACCGAATCTGTGCCTGTCTATATCATCTTGTATCAATTAAGCACTGACCCCGATGGACCATCTGTATCTCAAATGGTCCGCCCACATCTCCAACACATGCAGCAAAGCAGCATCGACAGTGGGCTTCCTACGCCGGAACCTCCGGAACTGCCCCCAAGAGTGCAGGCGCCTGGCGTATATCTCACTCGTACGATCAATGCTAGAATACGGAGCAACGGTGTGGGATCCCCATTTACAACAGGACATTGACAGACTAGAGAGAGTGCAGCGCCAGGCCGCCCGCTTCATTACGCGTGACTACAAGTCCCGAAGCCAGGGCTGCATGAGCAACATCCTCAGAGACCTGAACCTCCCCCCACTAGAAGAGCGCCGTAGGCAATTACGCCTCAACCTTCTGAATAGGGTCACAGAGGGGTTGGTCCCAGCGCTACCTCCAGAGAAGTTCCTCACCCCTGCTGTCGGCGGTCGACGAAGAGTCATTCCCACGAGGTTTCAGGGGTTCGACAGCATCAACATCATCGAACGACAGGCTGTGAACAACACACGAGGCTTCATCATCCCTACCAGCAAGACTGACCAGTACAGGAATTCCTTTTTTGTCCGTACTGTAGCTGAGTGGAATCAACTGAGTGACACAGACCTGCCAGCCAGACCAGCCCGACCAGCCGGCGCAGCATCATCGGCGACGAAGGTGTCAGGGCTCTCGCCGCCCCCCCCCCCCCCACCCCCACCCCCTCCACTGAACGCTCACACTGATCTGTTTTTAGCCAGCTTTTAAAGACACTGAGAATATTTATGTTTTAGCTGTGCACATTGCCTTTATATTAGAGCCACGAATTTATAAATCATGCGCTTCCCCCAGTTGCAAAGATAACCGACATTGGTTCCTGCAACTATACGACCAGATCCAGATCCAGATCCAGATCTAAGGCATAATTCCACAAACTCAAACCACTTGCTGCAGAGCAGAAGGGAGAGCTACATCTTTCCTACCATTCCCTTTGTTGCCCGGAGGACAGCAATCTGATCAGGATTATACCCACGATGCTGTCATTTAACTCCAGTACCACTTCTTTATGTGAGACAACTGCAACCTAAACATTTTACACTGACCCCGAGTATGTGAGATTGTGAAGCACACTCCTTGCCCGTACGTGTTCTAAAGCAACTTGCCCATGCTGTACGAGAAAGCCATGCAAACCTCAAATAAGATCCATAGGGTTAATCGGTCCGCAGTTGTCCTGTTCGCATTGGAGACTCCCTCCAATTACTTGTAAGATTAGCAGCGAAAACCTGAACTCCAGCATGCAATGATCCTAACAGTCTCCCTTTATATTTTTATTGTTACATTGTGATGTTATTGTTATGAAGTTAATTTGTCTGCAAGGAGGCAGAAGAAGAGGGAGACAGAAAAAGAGGTGGGAGGACAACATTCAAGAATGGACAGGTTTGACGCTGAACGAAGCCATGAAGGTTGCTGAGAACAGAGAAAGATGGAGTACGATGGTTAAACGATCATCTGTGATGCCCCAACGACCTTTGAGTTACGGGATAGGATAGGATAGGATATGAGGATTGTTATTGTTACAAGCCCCAAAGGCAAGATGTAAAACAGCAACCACCCAGTGCTTAATCTTGTACCCTTGTTAAATAAAATTGTTATCATATCCTCTCGCTCTCTCTCTCTCTCTCTCTCTCTCTCACTCTCTCTCTCTCTGTCTCTCTCTCTCTCTCTCTCTCTCTCTCTCTCTCTATTTATTTATTTATCTTTCGCGCGCACGCCTTTTAATGTGTTCTCTCTGCTTGTGTTACGATTACATACATGCACGCAAATAGGATAGGATAGGATAGGATAGGATAGGATAGGATAGGATAGGATAGGAGCCTCTATAGACTTCCCTGGAACTAGGCTCTCTTGGAAAGTTCTATTGTACTTTCACATGCTTTCATTTTCTTTGTGTACTGCGTTTATTAGTGAGTTGTATTGATTTCTATAAAGTCTATAAAGACGATGTGATGCTTTTCTTAATGCCATTCGAACATGGAGATAATTCAGACGAAACGTGGTGCTCATGCTCTAATCATCAATGCATACAAGTTCCGTCGTGACAAACAGCCAGTGTCCTCTCTTACCTGGCGATGAAATACACGAGGAGGCACATCTCGATATGCCACGGATCACATCATGAAAGACATCAAGACACCCCCAAGCGAACATAACCAAGAAAGGCTTGACCAGAAAGCGTTGGAGTTGAAACGAGTGAGAACATCAGTTAAAAAGAGAAGCAGACAGTGCTCTTGACAGTGCAGACACCATTGTGTATGTAGAAGCTGCTGCATCCATTTGCATTACATACAAAGACACGAAGAAGCTCAAAGAGTTCGTGTACAGTGCTAGACTTAAGCAAAGGCCTGCCCTGCCAAAGAATGGATAGGAAGTTTTCCATGCTCTCAACGCGCTTTCTCTCCAAGACTTTTGGAGTGAACGTCATGCGGCAAGACCAAGACCATCAACCCTCCCATCGTGAAAACCTCCTTCCTATCGCCAGCTGCCAACAGATGCTTGGGGATGGTACATTTAAATGCTGTTCAAAGCATTTCATGCAACTGTACACTTTCCACCGCTATCACAACGGAAGCTTCCATGAGTCTTCTTCCTCATGCCTGACAAAAAGAAAGATCCTTACCTGAGGATGCTTTTTATGTTGATGAAAGCGGCAAATGATATGAGCATAAAACTGGAACCGCCTGAGATTCATGTTGATCTTAAAAACGCCATGCTTGCTGCTTTTCAGTCAACATGGCCGCAGTGCAAGATAACAGTGTGCAACTTTCCATATTGGCCAGGCGTGGTTCAGGAAAATCCAGAGTCTCTGGCTGGTAAAAGATTACAAAAACAATGAATCAGACATCATGATCTGGCTGAAGATGTTCTTTGCTCTTCCAATCCTTCCAGCGGAACAGGTGGCGGGCTATTTTGCTTTTACATTGATGGCAATAGAGACTGATCACCCTTGTGACGGTGGGTCTATTGTTGCTGGGCTCTGCACAATGGAATGCCCACTCGTCTTTCGTCGATGGGGATCGCTAGTTAATCTCCCGGTGACTAAGCTTAATACATTTATAAGTTTAGCTCGGTCTGTGTTTAGGCTGGGGTTACAGAGATAGAGTGAAAATGGTAAGAGATTCACTGACACACTAGCTCTTACACGGTTATGAAACATAGGTAGTCCAGCCACTTATTAACAGTAAATATCACACATTTATTTCCTCTACTCTATACAAGATCTGCTAATCACGATACTAATTTAAAAGTCCAAATATCACTTCGAATGGTTCGCTCCTTGCTAATTCTAGGCAGCTACTGTTTCATCATCGGGCTAGTGGTGCGTTCTGCCCAACGGGTCAGTCTTCTGGAAAGGTGGACTAGTGATGTCCTTTTCTAACAGTTTTGGTGCACTGGTGCAAATATAACTTAACTCTAGATTCGATGAGCTGTGTTGTGGTGGATTCTTCTCCTTGTTGACAGACTGGTGGGCTCTAATCGCGCAGTGCTTGAGGCGCACTTGCAGGCCGAATGTCAGTGAAGACTTTTACTTGTCTTGCTTCTGCTCGGGTCCACGATGCCTGCTCGTCTTTTTGACAATGCCAGGCTGTGGCTAACTAGGTTGAATAGAATTTCACCAGTTCCTGCTTCTAGTCTTCAAGTAGAGAGATCCCTTAGAGCTAATCTCTTTCCTCGATGCAAGTCGAACAGAGAATGAATCTACCTAGTTTGTGGTCCGCCTAAACCGGATCGAACTAGTACACCTGAGCGCCCTATGGCCAGGGGGATGTATACATCAGCTGAATGAAGTCATTGCCTAACTGAGCCAGCGTCAGGATACAAACGCTTAGTCCCTCATTGACTTTCGTCGTCTGCTGCACTGCAACGTTAATTTACATAGGCTAGTAGGCTGATTATTCAATGCGAGTATATGTAGTGCTGGTTAAATCTAGTCTCTCGCGACAACACTGCTGCAGAGAGATTTGCACACTATATCTTCGAAAGATACGTTGGAGAGTCACGTGGATTTCCTCCTCCTCTTTAGGTTGGCATCGATGTCCAAGAAGTGACGACAACAAACGCGTGTGAATCCTTCCCCTTGCCCTTTGAGTAGAATGTCAAAGTCCCTCACCCGAACATATTGAAATTCCTTGAAGCACTACAACATGAGTAAGCAAAGGTCACGATGAAATTGCGCAGTGCACACAGCCCACCATCCAAAAAGAGAAAAATTATCAGACAGAAGAAAGACAAACAGGATAAACTGATAGAAAGTTATAAGGCAGGGCACGTGAACCTCCATAACTTCATCAAACAGATGTCCGAAAGAATGCTGCCTCCATGCTTGTGCAACCGAAAGGAATTCGTTTTAATCCAGTGAAATAAGTAAATTGTGTCTCCAATCAAAGCCAGCATTGAATTTGACTGTACGATCCTTTTTTTAATGTACTTTTCTCCTCATCTCTATAAAGTATTATTTTTTTAACTTCAGTGACAAATAAAGAAGGGACATTTAATGTGGCCACGCCATTTGCATTTCGATGTGACGGTCCAAACCCATAAAACGCAGATGAAAATGTTTCAAATAAAATAAGGAACCCCCTCATTTGACTTGATGGAGGGCATTTGCGCTCAATCAAGGTAACAGGGACAAACCGTGGAGGTGTCAATGAGCACATCTTTTATTGGAAAGGATCACAAGACGCCACCTTTGCGCTCAATCGTGGTGCAGCATATATAATTTATGTAGCCTGTCCGCGTAACAGTTGATGATAATAACTATATTAAATTGGCACCCTCTTAATAACTGCGGAATCGCAAGACAACGGCTACAGGGTCTCATTCCATTCTTGGAATTCCACAATAAAAAGACTCTTTCAAATGTAACGTCTTCACCATAGTGATTTATTTAACCGGTCTTATACAGATGATAGTAGATTGCACAATGTTCCATATCAACCGTCTTATTGACTAGGTGGAGCAGAGGAACCTTGCTACAAAGTCTTTTGTTAATGCGAGCCCTGCTTGGTCACACAAGTGTGCCAGAGATGTGATTACTATACACCAATAACTCATAAAACTAATAAAACTACTGGCTTCAGTGAACCGTTACATAGAACCTAATAATAATAATCCGCCGCAGTAGGACTGAAGTGAGGGGGTGGGGGGAGGGAAAACTCCTCTCCACGTCAGCATCCCTAAGTCTCCCCATCCGCCCAAAAGGCTGAGGACTGGTGATGTGATAACGACGTGATAACTATTTGACAAAACGACTAATACTACTCTATACACTTCAGAAACGGACACCTTCTGCATCGGTCACCGCCTGCCAGATACCGTGGTTGTTATCAGAAACACTATTGTATAAACATGGTCTAATTAACTCCTAAAAGCTAGAAGTACTGGTGTAGCAATTTTGGGGGCATCTGTTTTATCTTGGTGTTGTTTGGCATATCCTAGGAGTGACAGTGAACATGTTTCTATGTCACTGCCCACTTGTTTGCAACTAATAGGCACTTAGCAGGCTCCGTTAAATACGTTGTTGACTGAACCCTGCCAAGTGCAAATAGATCTTCATCATCTCCGTGGAATTTTAGTATCAGTATGTAGAATGCGTAGCCTTTTGTGTGTAACTATCTATCTGGCATTCCACTTGAAGATATGCCAAGACTGTTTGAAGCAGTGTGAGGTTCAAGTGTAACTCAAAGAAAACAGTATTATTACAACTTTCTGATCATTTCTACTTATTTTAATTTATTCCATTTTGTACACAGCATAATTATTTTTGTCCCTTTTAACATATAAGTTTTTAAATTTAAAAAAACCCAGCAAAAATAAAATCAGACAAAAAGTGTTTACTAACTTCAAGATCAATAACTTAAATACCTTCTTTTTCAAATTTTTTTTTTGGGGAAAACTTTTTTTTTGCGCAAAGAGCATGATCTGCTTTTGTGGAGACCTACGCTATACAAGAGCACATCACCATAATCATCATCATCATAATCATCATCATCACCATCATCATCATCATTATCGTTAAAGGATGAGTTTAAGATCTTGGTTTATTTCAAGCCTACGCTGAGTGTCTGGTTCACGAAGTTTATTGCTTAGAAGCTTCACCCATCCCAAGAATCCGGAAGAGACCCAACTCATAGTTGGGTGGGCAAAGAGAGTATTAAAAATAAACAACAAGCTAGGTTGTACCCATAGCTTCTAAGCAGTAATTGTATCACTCTCACGGACCTGTCCTTTACCTCGGTGGTTTGTACCCTTTAGGGATGCAGGTGATGAATAGGTAAGGACGGAACTAGTTCCCGTTTTATCCCCTTAACAGCAGAACAGGTGGCCTGTTGATAGGTATGCAGGATACTGTCCAGATTACATGGAGCAGTAATTGTAATGCCGTCATAGGTACAGGTACACTACAAGTATAGTAAAAGAGCATTCGATGGTCGACCCGTCTGGGCTGTCTTGAGCGGCGCAAAAAATCTGTTGCTGTTACTGAGTATTACTGGTGGTGATGATGTAAGCATCGATAGTCTAACATTTGAAATGTTCTTCATTAAGAAAAAACACCAATGTTACAACAACAACAACAAAACACACACACACACACACACACACACACACACTCACACACAAGCACGCATGGCCGAGGTTACACAGTATTATCATGACTTTCCCTCCCGAAACGCCACCTACGTTGTGCTGACAATGGGTCATATTTCGTCCCCATTTTTAAGTACTTTGAGGTGTTCTAACCCTAACCCAGCCCTAACCCTAACGGATCATTGTTCTGACGTCAAAACAAGTAGGCATGTCAATACAAGTTATGTAGATGTTCATTGATTTGTCCAGATAACACCGTGTAAACAAGGACGCACATACACACACACACACACACACACACACGCACACACACCTGCATGCACACACACACTCTGTTACACGGTTTTTGTTTTTTTATCAGTAGTTGATTCAGCCCCATGTTTGAATCCCGATAAGTGTAACTCAGATTCGTTTATCCACGCAGCCTGTTCAATCAGCAACAAGACAGGAGTCCTCGTATAAAGTTTTCCAACTTTATTCAGCAAACATCAACAACTGCATACAAGATCCGAGAATCACTTCAAGGATCCTCATCAAAAAATCTCCATAAATCAATCACTCTTTCACTACTCAAGCAGACAAAGTGCATCAATTGTATAGCCTCTCTGCAATCAAGAAAAAGTTCGAATATTCCAGCATGACGCAATAATATCCAATCAAAATAAAACTCGTCACCGAAGCTATGCACTGTCTTACGTCATATAACCTTATTTAGGTTAGAAGAATCTCTTAGGTATTACTAGATTATCTAGATGCTTCGATCGATAGTAAACAAGTAATTCTAGAAAATTCTCCAATAATATCGACCAAGGAAAATTATCAACATTATACAAAGCTTCTTCTAACAACAGCGCAAAATCAAATCAAAGGTAAATACACTCTGTTATTGCATGCTTTGCAAAACAAAACGATCGGATATATCGTGCGCGCCTCAAACGTAACTCACCCACACACGCACACCCACGCACACACACCCACACACTCATTCACACACACGTACATAACTACATACACGTACACAATCATACACAGATGGATGCACGTACACACACAGACACGCAGACACACACACAAACTACACAAACACACACACACACACACACACACACACACACACACAACTTTCATCTTCAAGAATTTTACGGCGCTGCTAACTACATACAGTAAGACCACACTATATTAATCTTCTTGCACAAAATCTGATCCTTAAGTTATCGTGCGTGCGTGACGACTGCGGAGAGAGAGAGAGAGAGAGAGAGAGAGAGAGAGAGAGAGAGAGAGAGAGAGAGAGAGAGAGAGAGAGAGAGAGAGAGAGAGAGAATCCCTCTTTGATCAGGAACCCAAACCGATGGTTTTATTGGCCTGCTGTGGGTTTTAATCAATTTGTCAATTACGATAAAAACGCGCAGGCAATCTGTTTGTGACACACAGATTATTCGCAGACTCGCCACAAGCACGGAGTTCGTGAAGTGCGGATAATTACGGCCGTCTGGAAATAGCCGCGTGGCAGCACGCAGAAAATATGGAGAGAAATGTTACGTAGTGAAAGAAATGACGTCAACTTATCAGCGCGATGAGAGAATTTGGTAGTCACGCCGATAATTTAACTTCATGCCACGCCAGTCCTCCCGCAATCTGCCCCATGCGGCCTTAGCGCAGTTCATTTTGAGAGAAAGCTGTTTCGGTGTTGAGAAATCGCAACAGTGTTATTCTTAGCTGTATAGGCTTAAGGTTTTCTGGTATAGAGGCGACAATTAGAATACTGCGGTCCCGTTTCTTGAGGCGAGACTACTTCCTCACAACACCTTTCTGACGACACGTCTGATGACATTTCCATGTAGATTGGAGAACGAGGTATTCAGAATCCTCTTTCTTTTGGGGGCAGCTTATAAAAAGCCGTGCTTTTGAAATAACCGCCGGCATACTTTTCCCGGTTCTAAAACGAGCCAGGCAACCAAATCCCAGCTACACCAACTAGAGCGGTCGTTGTGCTCTGATTCGTCCGCCCATATGCCGCACGGTCGCAAATCAGTGTTTTCTCACCTTTGAAGTAATGGAGCTATATACTCGTTGCTTATCGGAAGAGCGTTTCCTTACCACGCCGTTGTAGCGCCACCTTCATGCGACATCGTGTGTTCAGAAGAAAGTAAAATAATATAACATATTCCACAGAGAAATTGAGCATCCTACATTCAAACAGAAAACAAAAGTCGAACAAAAGCTGTCTACTTTGGCAGAACAAATAATTATACAATAGAGAATCACTGACATCAGCAGCGGGTAGGTAGCTGTTTTCTATGATGCCCTTACCCTTCGAACGATCTCATTTGATAAGGATTATAGGTCCAATAGACGCTTTTATTAATTACAATTCCATTTCTTTTTGGTGAAACTGCCTACTCTTCGTGTTTTGCGTACATTTCTTCATCGTACAAAAGCTGTCAACAATGCTACACTCACTACCAACCACCTGGCCGTCACCATCCACTCCAAAACAGCCCCCTCCCCCTCCCTTCACCCACAAACCTTCCCTCTTCCTTTTCCCTCCCTCCCTCCCATCTCTCTGGGACCAGAGCTTGCTTACAACAGTTTGAACTGTTTCTATTATCTTACCATTCAGCTCTGCTGTAGCGAACTATGCAAAGGTGCAATTACTATCATATAACTATTTTCGTGCTGGACGGGAAGAAACTTACTGCCCATCGTTCTTTTATTAAAAAAAAAAAAAAACAACAACAAAAAAAAAAAAAAAAAAACTGAGTGCATAATTTACAACCGGAGTGGAAATTCCCAATTTTCACATTATTTTTAGTAACAGTAACACGCCCCAAGGGGCTGACATTTATAAGGAACCGGATTGTAGTCATTAAGAAAATAATGTCCCAGGTTGCATCTGCAGTAATTCTAAGGGAACAGAAGCATTATTACTTTAGGCGTTTCAACGCCTACGCATGTTTTCTACATTATATGTTTACTCTTAAAGTGTGTCTGAGGTCCAGAAAAGAAACCCTGTAAAAACTGTATACAACAGTCTTATTCACGCTAAGAAAGGACTATACTATACCAAGCGGGAGTAAATCAACTCGAACCAAGACTACGACAGATTTGCTTTTTATCTGTAAGTTATTTTATATCACATGCTTTGGAAAATGCCTGATGGTACACTAACCACAAAGTTAAGTGGTTACTTCCCATGTCAAGCTTTTAACAAGACTGTTAGTAAGGTGCATGTGATAACGAAGATCACTTAATTAGTTGTTGTTTGTTTGTTTGTTTTTTTACCCGGAAATCAGCTAACAAGGTAAGGCAACTGTTCTTATATTGTGCACTTAACAGTGCAACAATCTGCTCAATTCGCGGGCCAAACATCAGGCAGTCATTCATGCCACAGTCGTTAACTTGCAGTCTTAAGCGCACTGCAATAGCAGTCCTTGAACAGCAACCACATCGCATTTTGTAAGATGTTGTGTAACTTTTGACGCCTTAATCGCAGTCGAAGAAAAAAAAAGAGACCATAGGGTAGCTAGCAATGCAATTATGCCCCTTTTAAATCGTTATCTACCGTTTGTAGGGGAAGCGATAATGAAGTTTACTTTCATTGATGGAATTATCTAACAGTTATCTGCGGCAGATCAACTATACGTAGATTATAGGGGAAATATAAATCAGTGCCAATGCGTGTGACACAAAACGCTGTCGACTGCGGGGAAAGGTAAGTAAGATAGTGTCATAACATAAAGGCAATGCGTTTCCTTGTACCATAATTTAGTTCTAGAGGAAAGAGGCAGCAGTGATTAGTGATCTCTTGTTTTGTGAGGGCAAGGCCTAATCGCTCGCTAGTTTAACTTTAGTTTTTAAACGTAGCTTTTATACGAGTAAAGGAAGAGGAGATCGAGAGCGATGTATATATAAGTGATCTATCTTCTTTATTTAAGGATCAGTTTTATGAGGGTGATGAACAATATGGGGGGTTCTTTTTTCTGTAGTTGTCTGTGTTTTGATTTCCAAGACTCTAAAGCAAGACACGGGTATCCCCAGTATCAGGTGAGAGGACGAGAGCGCTAACTGTCCATGGTAATCCGTACAGGCCAATTCCTATTCTCTCAATGAGAAAGTAATCCCCGCATGGATGATAACTCTCTTCCAAAAGGAAATAAATTTTACCGGAAAAACAACCGAGAAGGGCAAAGCCCATATGACTCACATGCTCCTTATGGAACTCAATATTTAACATGAAAATGAGTGCCCGGGAAAAACAAAATAAAATGGTGGCATTAAAATACAAAGTAATACCGATTCTAATCTTTCTACGCTCTTGACCTTGAGTTGACAAAAGACCTTTTGGTCCAAATACACCCATACACCATTAAATAAAATACAGCAAAAATTGTATTATGCCAAAAGACGGTGATCTTGGGATGACATTGACCTTCAGTGACCTTGACCTTGGGATGACCTTGACCCTCACGTGATCTCTCATGCATGTCTGATCAAATAACCCTATGTTGTTGCATACTATGGTTTAAATAAAGTGCCATTCCACTGTTCGATTACCTATTTTTGAATGTTTTTGCAAGGTCTAAAATGACTTTGACCTTGAAGATCAACATAAAAACGGAACACATATAAAAGGTAAATCCATCATCTCTAAATACAACAAGTTTGGACTTCATATCTCTCATAGTTGAGGGTCAAGATAACTTCAAAGTATCTATACAAACCGACTTTGGACTGTACCTTGGAGTAAGGTTGACCAAATTTGCAAAGTATGTGTGTTTCAATAAAATCTATCATGCCTCAAAGAATCATAAGTTCAATTTTAAAAACCTAGAAAAAAGTGAAATTGTGTGATTTTTTTTAATTTTTTTAACGAACATTTGATGATTATGTGACCTTGACCTTGAAGTGAAATAATTCATTCACTGATCATTTTCGAGATATAATGGGTATAAACCATCTCACAAGTTTGGTTGTGATAGTTGAAATAGGTTCTGAGTACTTAGCCATTTTAAAGTTTTTGCACATACAGACGGCGGACAGACGGACATTGTGTGTGTGTGTGTGTGTATGTGTGTGTGTGTGTGTGTGTGTGTGCGTGTGGTGTGTGTGTGTGTGTCTTTGTGAGTACATAGACTCACAATACTATGCATGTGAGTCAAAAAAGCACGTCCCATACTGTTACACTCCCGCAGTAGATATTTACCAGCGAGATCTACCTTGGTCACGATGTTTGACCCTCACCGAGCAGCAGGATGATGGAGCAGTAAGAAACTGTCTTGACCTTGGCAGCCACCAATGGTCCCAACCTGTTTCTGCAAAGAAATCGATCAAGGCAAGGGAGATAAGGCCTTACCTACTTACCTAAGCATTCGGGGGAGATAACTATTCACTCACTGGCGCAAGATGGAGATAGCCATTCACAAGGGATATAAATGGTCATTGAGGCCAAGTGCCAAAGACCGGAAGCTGTATATCGGGTTTATGGGAGAAAGCCAGTACTATTTAGTGAGGTACAATGAAATCGGAACCGCATGTACCGGTTTGTGATAGCAGTAGGGCTTAACCCTGATGTCGATGAGCCAAACGTAACTGCTGTCGTCGTCGTCGTTGTCGGGCATATCGGATTAGTTGATAATGTCATTGACATCGGCGTTGAATGATTTAATCCCCCCACCCTTGTAAACGAACTTATTACAATCGTCATTCATGTGAACCAAGGCAAACATTACTACGGTGCTGTCAACGTGGCAATTCAAAAGCTAAAGAACATTGTATGTACGTGCATTTCGACACTAGAACATTACGTGCATTGTAACACAAACACCTCTCTCTCTCTCTCTCTCTCTCTCTCTCTCTCTCTCTCTCTCTCTCTCTCTCTCTCTCTCTCTCTCTCTCTCTCTCTCTCTCTTTCTCTCTCTCGCATTTTATGTTTTGCCTATCACACATGCACAATAATGTTTTCAATGGCTAATTCGTTCAAACCTTACAGTTGGTAGGCTATACGGTAGCCCTTGCTGTGGAGGATTACCCTTGAGCTCTCGTTGTTGTTGGCGAGCAGCGCTATTTCACTGACCAAGTTCTTTCCTTTGTTCCACTTCAGATGGACCTACAGATATTCTTTCTTCTTTTAACTTCCCCCTACTAGCTGCAACACCTCAAATTATTTTTAGCGCGCCAGTGTATAAGGCGCTAATAAAGCAAATCTAGTGTTACATCTACCTGCATAGTAGGTTATCGCATATTTGAAATATTTACAACTTGACTGTCACATTCAACTCTGAATACCTCTAAAGGCCCCGCCACACATGCCGATTGTGCAACGATTTTGTTTGCGATCCGATCCCGATTCCTACGTGATGACGTCATAACTACTACTTGCCCTGCGGTCCGATGACAATCGGCTCGGTATCGTGCGATTAGAGCATGTTCTATTCTGCTGTGCAAAATCGGCCCCGATTGTAAACTTCCAAACAATCAGAATGCGTCCCGTGTTCATTGTCAACTTGGCGGCACAAACGAAGCTGATGACAGGCTGGGAAGTCTCGTCTTTCGTAGGCCTCAATTACATACTATATATACTATACTACGTACCTATGTAGGAGCCCACGAGTTTACAAAGACGAAATTAATAAAGACTTCAGAGCCTGTGATGTAACCCGCGATATTTTGTATGGTTTTGATTTGGTTTTCCATTACGTTTTTATTTTTAAATAGTTTTTGTAGCATGTAGAGACATTATTTCTGCTGTGGTTGAAGACAAGATGGTGAGCTGTTGGATGGGGATGGTAAACTGTTGGATGGGGTTGGGGATCGTGTACACTGTCACTAGTGAAAGTGAATATAAACAATGCACATTGTGTGGAAGTTTCGGGTCGACCTGATCGGAAACGTGTGGCAGTGCTATCGGTTTTGGAGTCCGGCCCGATCGCAAACGGATCCGAAACCCGATCTATAATCGGCCTTCAAACCGGTATGTGTGGCGGGGCCTTTAAACCCACCTCGCTTTGCAGTAGTATTGCATATCAAGCTAGGCTTTCTGCTTCTCCACTCATGCAATCTGCATGCGAGCCATATGATATGTTTAACTAACGTTCAAGTTGCGTCAAGTGCCTGTTAAATGCGGCTAACAATGGATGTCATATAATTGTGTGTGTGTGTGTGTGTGTGTGTGTGTGTATGTGTGTATGTGTATGGGGTGTGTGTGTGCGTGGGTGTATTTGTGTCTGTAAGCGTGTGTGTGCAAGTAAAAATAAATTGAGTCCTTTCGTAAGGACGCTGAACAGGATTGTCGCGTCACACACACACACTTCATCCTTCTATACACACTTTTTTTTCTCGTGTGTCGAATTTTCGTGTCACTCTTCCAACCTTTCTACCCTCCCCCTCCCTCCCACCGCCTTTCTCCTCTCTCTTCTCTTCCTCCCCATTGAGGTTCAGTTGTATCTTTGTCAGTACAGGCTGTCCTACTTGCCGTAAATAAACATACTGGACATCAGCCAGTGTTTGAGTAACCTTGTATGGTCTGCCTTCTTCCATCCCGTTTTGGGCTTCTTTGACGGAACCTATCTATCTATCTATCTATCTATCTATCTATCTATCTATCTATCTATCTATCTATCTATCTATCTATCTATCTATCTATCTATCTATCTATCTATCTATCTATCTATCTATCTATCTATCTATCTAATCTAATCTAATCTAATCTAACCTAACCTTACCTTACCTTACCTTACCTTACCTTACCTTACTCTAATCTAACCTAACCTAACCTAACCTAACCTAACCTTACCTTACCTTACCTTATCTATCTATCTATCTATCTATCTATCTATCTATCTATCTATCTATCTATCTATCTATCTATCTATCTATCTATCTATCTATCTATCTATCTATCTATCTATCTATCTATCTATCTATCTATCTATCTATCTATCTATCTATCTATCTATCTATCTATCTATCTATCTATCTATCTACCTTACCTTACCTTACCTTACCTTACCTTACCTTACCTTAAATAGTATCCCCACTTTCTGGAAATTTAGTGCTTTAAATTCCCACTGTTGCTGTCTTTCTCATTTGCTCTTTCTCATTCCTGCTCTGTTCTATCAATCTGCTATACTATCGTCTTCTTCGCTAGACCGGTCTCCTACGTTTTTTCTTGAAAACTCTTCCGGGACAAGACTCCTTATTTGTGTATGAGGTCTGTTGGATCAGCTTGGGAATATTGGACGCTTTCTGCCAGGTGGTCACTAGGGCTTCCTATGATGTTATTATTTAGCAATGTAGGCATTTTATATGTATGTGTTTTGTTGATAATTTATAACGATGTTTGTATTCTATTTTGTTTTGTAAACAGGGGTTCGATAAGTTGGGGTGAAGCCTCAGCCGTCCCCTGCGTGGGATGTCTTTATTGTAAAGTGACTGGCTGGTGGAGACCTTTCGGTTTTACCACTAGGGTTGTTTCGGCAGATCTGTTATGCGGATTGGGGGTTGTCCGGTCCTGATTTGGCTCGGAAGAGTCCGCTGGACCTAAAGCAACAATAATGTAATGTAATGTAATGTAATGTAATGTAATGTAACCTTACCTTACCTTACCTTACCTTATCTTATCTTATCTTATCTTATCTTATCTTATCTTATCTTATCTTATCTTATCTTATCTTATCTTATCTTATCTTATCTTATCTATCTATCTATCTATCTATCTATCTATCTATCTATCTATCTATCTATCTATCTATCTATCTATCTATCTATCTATCTATCTATCTATCCTCTCTTCCTGTCAGGCCTTTGGGGGAAAATGAGATATCCTGTTGCGGCAGAGTTTGGTCACTTCATTTTGCTTGTTGCTGTTGTGAAGAGTATTGAAATGTCCAGCGCCCATTCATGCTTTGACATTATTTGCCCAGGTCTTTTCTTTGCTTTCCTCTTCGAGCTTCGCTTGCCTCCGTCCACGGTTCTAGGCATGATGGTTTTAGCAAGGGTGCCATGACCAAACCACACTAACTTTCTCCTCTTTACAATGGAAAGAAGTGTTCCTGATTGCCCGCAAGTGACGTGATCCTGAGGTTCCTGACGTCCTATCCTGTGTTCGTAGCAGTCGATTTGCATCATTCATTTCTAATAGACCGTCTTCGGAAATGGGAGGTAACCTGTCTTTTTGTTTTGTTTTTAGTTACCCAGAGTTGTCCGGGCGGACATCTGGTCTCAGAACACTATGAAAGCTACCCCGAAGTGCAAGCGTTTCTTCGGGAAAGTGGGGGTGGTGGTGGCCTGGCAGTGCAAATCCGAGATAGCGGAGCTAGCTAAGATTGCAACTGTATTCAATGTTTCGGTTGATCCGGAAGGCTTGATGGAGGACAGAACTGAAATTGTAAGTGAAAAACTGTTCGTTTGCAAAAGATGTCCGCCTCAACGTTAGACAAATCTGGCGCAACATGCGGGCAAGGCAGCCAAAGTTGTTTCCCCTCGTATTTTCGTGCATGGTCTATTCTGTCGTCAAGGTGCATCTAACATTCCTTGCTGGCTTAACTGTAAAGGTAAATCACACATTACCATCCTCATCATCGTCATCATCATCATCATCATCATCATCATCATCATCATCATCATCATCATCATCATCATCATCATCATCATCATCATCATCAAATTCAAATTATTTACATATATGGACTCCATTACAGTTGCTACTGATTTCACTTTGTCTAGATGTTGGTATGATTCTATAAGCGTTTCATGCGCACATCCAACAGTGAGGCAGTGTCCTTCTACCTCTAGCGGCAATGCTTTTGGGTCACTCATAGTTCAACACATAAGGCCAAAAAAATTAATATGTCTGTTTACGGTTAGATAGGGGAAAAATAGAGTCGGTAGGTCGGCTTCTTTTTCATTTTTTTAAAAACCTTTTCCACCTTGAGTGCGATTTTTGGGCTTTTAAAAAAAAATTCCAGACGATCCCCTCTTCCAAAATTAGGGTTGGGCCACAAAAATTAGGGTTGGTCGGGATACCGTAAACAGATTTTTTTTCTTGGCCTAATACAGATAGTCACAATAACAAAAATTGCTAATTACCCTTCTTTAGGGTTAACTTGCAATGGAACACATTTCAATAATCAAATTTCTAAGGGGTACGACTGCAATTGTTAAACTTGCCGTCACCCAGTATATTATAAGGAATTTTCATTTTCTATGCCAATAACCATCAGGTGTAAAATCTCCAATAAGTAAACGAGTTCCCAGATTAAAATTGAGCTTACATTACCTGCCAGGTATACTTGGTTATGGAGTCATTCTTTTATATTATTATTGTAATATTTGGATGACCTGTCAGTGACACCATAGAAATACAACGTATAAAGGATACCTATTTACTGTAAACATGACGGCTTGCAGGGATCTGTAGGTAAAAACGTAAAATCGGGGTAATACTTGAGGCTTAATACGTGTGACTTTCAGAGCGCCTTTAGTGATTGCTAAATAGTAGAGACTTGAAGAGCGCCAAACCTTTGTTCCAGAGGTCAAGAGGTCGATACAATAAATGCCTGATTATTATAATCAAATTGTCATCTCTTAGTGTGAATTAGGCACGTTCAATGCATAATCTAAGCTGGCATTTTGAGTTCAAACTGTTTGACCCTGAAGATTCAAAGCACACGGTCGATGCATCTTAAGAAGAAGAGGGGGAGGAGGAGGAGGAGGAGGAAGAAGAAGAAGAAGAAGAAGAAGAAGAAGAAGAAGAAGAAGAAGAAGAAGAAGAAGAAGAAGAAGAAGAAGAAGAAGAAGAAGAAGAAGAAGAAGAAGAAGAAGAAGAAGAAAGAAAGAAGAAGAAATGTTGTGTAATGTTATTAGGAAAGTGACCCCAATTGGATCCGTATAGGTGACAGTATGTTGACACAAAGAAAAAAATATAACAAGAACAATCACAATCACAACCACAAGAAGAAGAAGAAGAAGAAGAAGAAGAAGAAGAAGAAGAAGAAGAAGAAGAAGAAGAAGAAGAAGAAGAAGAAGAAAAAGAAGAAGAAGAAGATGATGATGATGATGATGATGATGATGATGATGATGATGATGATGATGATGATGATGATGATGATGATGATGATGATGATGATGATGATGATGATGATGATGATGATGATGATCAAGAAGAAGACGAAGAAGAAGAAGACCAACAACAACAACAACAACAACAACAACACACATACACACACACACGCACACACACACAAGGGTGCGCAAGCATGTGATTTGTTTAAGTATAATTGAATCGAATTAATTAAAATACCAGTACTGACAAGGACCAAGTGTGATTTCAATGTGGACGCACTTTGTCTTCGGAGTACGAATTGTGTAGAAAAGACAAAGAGTGTCGTGACAAGACTAAATATGCACGTGTATGTATGTGCGTGCGTGTGCCAGCGGGCACTTTTGTGTGTGTGTGTGCGTGTGTGTGCGTGTGTGTGTGTTTGTGAGTATGTGTACATGTGTGTGTGCGTGCGTGTGTGTCTGTCTGTAGCAGTAGTAGCATAACTCAATGTGTGTGTGCCTAGCCTGCGTATGTGTCTATGGATGTGCAGGAAAATACGAACAATAACAGTCTGTGACGAAGAGAAACAGGGCGGACACGTTGGGCCGTATTTTACCGCATACAATACAGTGTGAAGAACGCGAGAATGTATCAAGTCGTATGCAACGGTGAAATATGACTATCCAGTGCAAGGAATAATTATAATGAAATTGTATCTGCGGGTTGAACGTAAGGCTAAAGCTGACAACTTCAGCCCAACGGTGTCACCAAGTATCACATAGCGCAATATGTGACTGGGTTAAAACCATAGGGCATCGTCACTCATACGTAATGTGTGTATAAATCTATATCTATATATCTAGAGAGAGAGAGAGAGAGAGAGAGAGAGAGAGAGAGAGAGAGAGAGAGAGAGAGAGAGAGAGAGAGAGAGAGAGATTGCTAGCAAACATCCTCATCTATGCTAGATATAGACTAGCAAGCAGTCCTATCTATGTTAGATATAGACTAGCAAAATAGTATTATCTATGGTACATATAGACTAGCAAACCAGCAGTTTGCTGCATATTATAGGTTAAGGGGAAGACGGGAACCACAGAGAATAATATCAAATAATCAATAACAATAACTTAGTTGAATTTACAATAGGCTCCTATGTATATGGCTTAGGTTATGTAGTCATAAACAGTACTATTATAGTGGTAAGCATAGGCCAAAAAGCAGCGTAGTACAATGTGCCAGAGGAAGCAACTCTTCACATCATGAAGGAGATAACCGGTATTCTCCCTTGAATCGGGCATACCGTAGCTACGCTAATTATTGCTAGCCTGGAAGAGTTTATTTATTCCCGTTCTGATGATCATGTTTTGACAATCACTAAGCCATTGTTGTATTTTTCCGACAGGAAAACAACTGCTGCCCTGGCGAGGTTGGAGCCCATTTGGAAAGACAGGACCATCAGTCTACATTCCAAGATAAGACTGCTGCGCTCCCTTGTCATCTCCATCTTCCTATATGCTTGCGAAACATGGACCCTCACAGGAGATCTCCAACGAAGAATACAAAGCATGGAGATGAGGTGCTACGGAAGACTTCTGGGTATTTCCTATACCCAGCACATCACCAACCACGAAGTTCGACTGACCATCACACAAGCCATTGGACAACACGATGACCTGCACACAGTGGTGAAAAAACGAAAACTCCGATGGTATGGCCACGTCACCAGATCATCAGGTCTTGCAAAGACAATCCTGCAAGGCACAGTGGAAGAGGGAGACCAAAAAAGAGGTGGGAGGACAACATTCGAAAATGTACTGGGACACTGAGCGAAACCATCAGGGTTGCTGAGGACAGGGAAAGATGGAGTACGCTGGTTAAACGATCATCTGTCGACCTATATCTTGCGTCACTCAGCAGACAATAAATCGTCCAACTGAGCAACCAACTGCCTCCTCCTCTCTCTCTCTCTCTCTCTCTCTCTCTCTCTCTCTCTCTCTCTCTCTCTCTCGCCCTCCGTCAGTTTCTCCCTCTCCCTTCACGTGAAATGTGTTGCCCCTGCACCTGCGCTCATTACGGGTTTTTTGGAACTTTTGAAACTTTGTCCTTTTATTAGCAAAACCACTTACAGTATAATTCCAAGCATGTATGAACGTACATTTAGAGGAATCATTTATTCTTCTTGGATATGATAGTAATATTAGAACCGACACAATTTTTGATCTGATTATATTGGTGGCGAAGAATTATATTTACACATGCAGAATCAAGAACTTGATACCAGATTATACAACTTTTGAAAATTACCTGAGAAAACGTTATGAAATTGAAAAACATGTTGCACATATAAAGATGAATGTTGCACAGTTCAATGCAGAGTGATCTGCATATCTACCATTACTTAATGAATATTAATACATGTATTGTAATAGAAAAGTGTACACATTTCTTTAATTTAAAAAAAAAAAAACTAATTAATTTATTTTTTTTAAAACAGGAGGGGTCAATCATTTTTTTCTGTCGATGATGCTTTTTATCCTATTTATTTTGTTTTATTTTATATTTGTACCCCCACTCCCCCACCCCTAATTATTATTATTTGTTTAATTAGTTTTGCTCGTTTATCTTATTAGTTAAGGATTTATCACTATCCTCATTCATCTACGATCTTTGGTAAATTCATTTCATAAAAAGAAATAAATAAAAAAAAATAGTTGAAAAAAAATTCCAAGCATGAAACAAGGCTCATAGCCCAGAGGCATTTTAGCCAAAAGTAGGGAAAAAATAGGGGGGGGGAGGCGAAGGGGGAATTACAGACATTAAAAAACAATGAACGACACAAAAAACACTGCACCATAGGCATCACAAGACAAAACTCTGAAACGTCAAACAGTTAGTTAGTTTAGTTAGTTAGTTATTCATTGCTTTCGGGTCCAGCGGACTGCAAAGAGCCGAATCAGGACCACCAAAATCAAGATCACAACTTCGCTGAAAGAGGACTCACCCCTGATCCGCATAAAAGATCTGCCGAAACAACCCCAGTGGTAACACTGAAGGCACTCAACCTGCCAGTCACTTTACAATAAAGACATTCCAGCAGGGGACGCTGAGGTTATATTCTAATTTATCGAAGCCCCCGTTTACAAAAACAAAATAGAATACAAACATCATTATAAAATATCAACAAAACACATACATACAAAATGCCTACATTGCTAAATAATAACATCATAGGAAGCCCCAGTGATCATTTGGCAGAAAGCGTTCAATATTTCCAAGTTGATCCAACTGACCTCACACACAAATCAGGAGTTTTGTCACGCAAGAGTTTTCAAGAAAAAAGGTAGGTGACTGGTCTTGCGAAGAAGAAGATAGTATATGAGATTGATAGAACAGAGTAGGAATGAGAAAGAACAAAGGGGAAAGACAGCGACAGTGGGAATTTAAAGCACTAAATTTCCAGAAAGTGGGGACACTATGAAATGTCAAACACCCGTTTTATGGTTTACATTGGTTTAATATGAACAGAAAAGTGTACAGCATTGCATGGTTAACAGAAGAAGACAAAAGGGAATTCACAATATATAAATAGTGAAATAACAAAGCGGCTTAAATTTAGCAATCTGCTCTACGATTCATCAGCTGGTTAAAATTAAAGACATTTGAATGAGTCCAAAAGTATTTTCTAAAACAAAGTATTTTCCCAAAATGTTTTCTATCAACAAGGAATTGTTACATGTAAATAATTAATGAAAATCGAATCCAATTTCATCTAAGTCACACATAGTACACAACCGTTCTTCTCTAGGTACATTATTGTATCTTTGAACCTTTGTAACTTTGTAACTTTGTCCTTTAATTTCATACATCATCATCAAACAATAGGGCTCCCAAAAAGGGGTGGTGGTGATGGGGATACAACAAACATGCAGAATTCAACACGAACGGCATAACCGTGTACATGAATATTGCACACACACCAAATTGACATACTAACATAAGGTTGTTAATATACGAGCACCAGATGGAGAAAAAATATGTAAATAAACAAATCGATAATATTTAAGAAAAAGGTAATAGACACGTGGAAAAATAATCTCTCCAAAAAATTGAAGTAGGTCTCAGCCAAGAAAATAGAAGTGGAAATAAAATTTAAAGAGAACTGTGCGTCACTATTGGAACAGTGAAAACAATAATCCCTATAAAATGGCTTAAATCAGACAACCTGCGTTTAGATTTAGAGTTCAATAACTGATTTAACTTATAGGCATTCGGGTGATTCCTGAAGTATTGAGGTACTAAAGAAAGTCTGTTAAGCAACACTGAATGTGTACATCTAAACAGAATCATGAAATTCATCACCTAGTTCATCCAGATCACACAGAGTACACACGTTCTATCTTCTCTCTGAATATTCAAATATCTTAGTGACAGTTTGTGACAGCTGAGCCTAAATTTCAAGAAGTTTCTTCTCGATAAAGGTGACAAATAATCTAAATAATATTCGAAACAGAAGGTACTCTTAAAAATTCTATATGTAATACAATAATAATTCATTGTTTATCGTACATTTTTATTGTTGACTTGTATACATTTTTTTTCCACTTGCCTAAAGTGGTATAGGCCTATGTTTTTTTTTTTTTTAAATCCCTTCCCCTTCTCCCGCTTCCGTGAAATATTTACGTTATATAAATCGTTGTATTATCAATAAGGACAACAAAAGGACTTTTTGATAGGCTTACAGCTGCAGGCAAGGCGGAAGAATTTAGAAGATACAATTTGGGATGGCTGAAGATATTTTTGCTTCTATTTGTAGAATCTTCACAAAATGCGGGGGTGGGTCAATTTGAAAAAAAAAATCCCTTATTGACGTCAGGTATGACCCTTCAACGCCTTTCTTGTTATCAATAGAAGACAAAGGGAGATAATGATGCGGACAACCCGAAGCAATAAGGAAATCTACTCTTCATTTCCCCCTTCGCTTTGACAAAACGATCGCCAATCTTTGGAGGACGCCGCACCATAATCACCTTTGGCTGACATTATCATATGCAAGAACAAGACAGTAGCTTTTAAAGTGAATCTCAATGCTTGATCAGGATGCCATTTTTTAAATTGTTATTTTTAATAAAATATCTAATTCACACAAGACTCAGTTACTAAGCGATGACCATCTCCTCATTATAGCTAAATTGTGCATATTTTTGGTGTCTGATGTTTTGCAAAATTTGATTTTATAACGTCCGGGTACATGCTCTCTAAAGCATCGTCTGCTACGATCAGTACATGAATCTGCTGCCTTTCTTATTCATCATAGTAGGTCATCACTATAGCGTTATATTCCAATATATACAGAATGGTTTTAGTCAATTTTTAGTTACGCAAGAAATAACCAGCAAAAAAAAATTTTTTTTAATCTATACCTTTGCTTTTATCGTAAATATGCGGATTAGTAAACTTGTTCACGAACATAATGGTCAAGTCAAAAAATCTTTATGCACGAAAACACACACAAAAAATTTTTTTATGCAGTGAACATTGGCAAGTCGCTTATAATATGCAATAATTGCATGCTCACACATACACACACACATACGCCAATACACACACACACACGAACACACCCACACACACACACAAACACCCCCCCCCACACACACACACACACACATATATATATATATATATATATATATATATATATATATATATATATATATATATATATATATATATATATATATATATATATATATATATATATATATATATATCACAATGGGCAGGTTCACAGCTAAACAAGGAATTCACATATAGGCCTACAACAAGAGCAGTACAGCTACATGCGACAGAGAACACATGATACACATTATAAAAGACACGTTTCCGTTTGCAAAACAAATACTTGAAATTTACATATGAAAAAAAAAAAGTCATAAAATTAAGTGATAAAGGAATAAATGTAATTGTATAAATAGAAAGGAAATGTCTTACGTCAACTCATTCACGTCCCTCCAACAATTTCCACACACCACCAAGGCACGTCTTACACGTAAAGGGTATGATGTTGCTCTCACTATCTCTCTCTCTATCTTCTCTCTCTCTCTCTCTCTCTCTCTCTCTCTCTCTCTATTTCTCTCTCCCTCCCTCCCCTTATCTCTCTACCTCCCTCTCTCTCTCTTTCTCTTCTTTCCCTCGTTCCAAAAAAAAAATTATTTTGCATTTGCAGCAACCCGTTTGAGCGTTTTTGTCGCCGACCATTGTGGGAGTTCATGCATCTAATTGCGATGGGGTACGTTCATGCTAAACCCGGCAATTTGACGTCGGCTGCTGCCGGCAACTGGTTGGAATCTGTGGTAATGCCCTTTTCTTCTTTCCCACCATGAAAGCCGGCGATGCACGTTCACGCTGCCAGCCAGTTGCCGTCGGATGCCGTCAGCCAGCAAAATGCTTTGTCGCTTGTCACAAAAAAAACGGCTGGCTGGTCGAAGGGAAAGAATTGTTCACCATACCGACAGAGTGAATGCGCTTGATTCGCGGCAAAATGTGTGCGTGTGTGTGTGTGTGTGTGTATGTTCATGCATGTGTTGGATTGACATATAACCCTTCTCTCTCTCTCTCTCTTTCTTTCACACCCCTCCCTCCCTCCGTCCCTTTCTCTCTCTCTCTCTCTCTCTCTCTCTCTCTCTCTCTCTCTCTCTCTCTCTCTCTCTCTCTCTCTCTCTCGTTGCAATGTTCCCAGATCTTACTAGTTTTAGATCTTGTCTGTCTAAACAGTTTTATATCTAGTCAGTCTAAACAGTTTTAGATGATTATGTCTTTTTCGCATTCATGTAACTGTTATATAAAGCTAAATACTTTACCTCAATGTTACAATCAAGCGCTCCGCTGGCGAAATAGGCATTTGAAAAATTGTAGACTGTTTTGTCAAATCTTCACGGCATTGGCTAAGCAGATCTTGAAAAGTCTCTGTTCGCATCCTTATGTATTTTACACATTTCTGGGTATCGTTCATCACTTGCGGAATCAAATGACGATATTCTCCATGCACTCTACGATTGCGGTGAATTGGGTGCACATTATATTTGCGAGAATTCCGTTTTAATAATCGATACATCACAGGAGTATGCGCCTCTTTCGCCTGGAAAGCGCGATCTTTGTATACAAAGTAGTGTGGCAGCAATTAGCCGGACAGCAACTTCGGACTCTACCGTGAACACTGGTGACGGCAATTTGCAGACGGCAACTGGCTGACGGCAACTTGCCGGGCTTAGCATGAACGTAGCCTAAACGTTTTGAGGGAGAAAAAAAAAACAACCTCATACTCACTTTAACTTTAGAGAATGCACTGCAATCATCATAACGCTTCAATTATCACGCAAGGCCAAAGCTTGTTTAAAGTTTCAATTGCAACCTTAGCTCAATGTGAATCAATTAATAGTTTGATTGTATGACATTTGACCTAGGTGTTCACAGTTTAAATTTAAGCCAGGAGAATTCCCACCCGGAAATGATAGTGGTGTTTCCTCCATCGACATTATTTATAGGTCGTAATAAGAGGACGGTTGTGTTAGTTTGTGGATGTCTCACAACGCTTAACAAAAGTGCTTGTTGAAAGCAGAACATTTTTTTGAATTACAGATTTTGTTCTATCATTTTCAATGAATATGAATCACCCGTTTTCTCCAACATTGTCTCTACTTCAACTTCTCAAACAATGCGTCGTCATTTTTTTTACGTCTGGGACGACGATGTTGCCAACCTTTGTGAAGTCGTCTGAAAACCAGGTGCCATCCTCTCCGTGCTCGCTGCAACCGTTTGGGCGGACGCTGCGCGTAAGGAACTTAAACAACGTCTCGAATGGTGACATTCAGCGTGATACTATTACAGGTAATTGGTCTCATGCATTTATCTTCTTCTGATATGTGTGGGTGTGGGGGGGTGTGTATGGGTGTGTGTGTGGGTGAGTGTGTGTGTGGGTGGGTGGGTGTGTGTGTGTGTGTGCGTGTGTGTGTGGACTTGTTTACACGGCGTTATTTGGATAAACTAGTGAACATCTATTTTTTTTTAATCGTTCTTGTCCGCTTTTAGGGCTAAGAGGTAGGGTTAGGTACAGGATTAACTAGCGGAGACGCCCAGTACTTTTTGGGCGCATATTACGGACAACTGAGCACAATCCTGGGCAGCCAGGAATGGGGAGAAAACAGGTTGTGTGGGTGTGTGTCTTGTCACCGGACTCAGATAAAATAAGACAAAGAAGAGAGGGAATCAAAGTCCGATGATGGAAGAATGCGACAAAGACTAGACCTCGTTTAAACTCTCATCCGAAGGAGAATTGTTTTGTCACTCTTGTCCGTTAAAGGGTTAGGGCTGTTTTCAATAGGATTTAAACTAATTGAATGGTTAGGGTTAGCGTTAGATACTTAAAAGTACTTTTTAAATAGTGGACAAAAATATTACTAATTGTTCAACACAATGTATGTGGAGTTTCATAAAAATCACGATAATGCCATGAAAACAAGTTTATGTGAGTGTGTGTGTGAGTATTTTTTTTAGGATTGAAAAAAAAAGACAAACAAAACAGATAAAATAAGACAAAGAAGAGAGGGAATCAAGACAGAAAGATGCAAAGAAGGAAAGCAATCTGTAAAGTAAGACAAGCATGGTGGATAATCTTTTTAAAATGTTATTCAGTACGAAAGTGGAATTTGTGATCTCACACGCAAACTAAAATTGTTTAAACAGTAGAGAATTTTAATAGGATTTAAACTAACAAATTGTGTCATAGCGTTAGAATACTTGTACTTTTTAAATAGTGGACAAAATATTACTCATTGTCAACACAACGTATGTGGCGTTTCATGAAAGTCATAATAATTCCATGAAAACAAGTTTGTGTGAGAGTGTGTTGAGTATTTTTTTTTAGGAGTGAAAAAATACCAAACAGAACAAAACAGACATTAGACAGAAGAGAGGGAATCAAGACAGAAAGATGCAAAGAAGGGCTTGTCTGTAAACAGACAAACATGGTGGCTAAGCTTTTTAAAATGTTATTCAGTACGGTGCCTTTGGTGATCTCACGCAGTAGAGATTTCAATAGGATTTATTAGTTATAATATCGTTTTATTTATCATGACTATATTTACTTGCGTGTAAATGTGATAGCACAAAATTATTATCTTTTTCATCCATTACCCATCATCGACCAGACGACATTAGCAAGTACGTCACAACCAGCATGGCGGCTTGTCTTGCTAACCTTGACAGATTCCAACCCTCAACAATCCCTAAAGACATTCAATACGCTCGGTGCCTTTGCAGCTCTCCAGGTCAATTTCAATCTGGAATTTAGTTTTGAATTTTAATAACTTTGATTTATCATTACATTCCGTGTTAGCTTCGACAAAGTCAACTTCGTATCCAACCCATCATCACCAACACCAGTATCATTACCAGTTCATGCTCTTGCTCATCGTCATCAACAATCTTCATCCTCACCATCAACATTATCATCTCATCTATCATCCTCCACCACGTCTTCGTCATCATCATCATCATCATCATCATCATCATCATCATCATCATCATCATCATCATCATCATCATCATCATCATCATCATCATTTGTCTATCTATCATCAACAACATCATCATCATCATCATCATCATCATCATCATCATCAAGCCACCACGAATGCAGGAATTCGATTGGCCTCTCTCTCTCTCTCTCTCTCTCTCTCTCTCTCTCTCTCTCTCTCTCTCTCTCTCTCTCTCTCTCTCTCTCTCTCTCTCTCTCTCTCTCTCTCTCTCTCTCTCTCTCTTTCTCTCTCTCTCTTTCTATCTTCCTCTCTCTCTCTGTCTGTCTGTCTCTCTTTCTCCCTATATCTCTCTCAAATTATAATAGTCTATCAGTCTTTTTACCTTACGGGGTGGCCTCGTGGAACAGTGGGTTAGTCGCAGATTTCCTAGGCCAAAGGTCGCGGGTTCGATTCCCGCAAGGGGCGAACTTATGTGATTTAGGTACGCGACTATTCAGGTCACCGAGGGTTTTTACCCCGGGTACTCCGATTTTTTCCTCCCTTCAATAAGGGTATTGGATACAATCTGGAATTTGACCAAAAAAAATAATAGTGACTTGCTCTTAAACCACATGTTTGAGTGAAAAATGCGTGTTTGTTTTTGTATGTAAGACTAAGAGTGTCTGAAACATGTAAGCGTGTGAGTTGGTTACAGATCGCCGCGCTTTGAGCCTGGTTTAGGAATAACGCGGCTATGGCATCCAATATTATTATTATTATTATTATTATTATTATTATTATTATTATTATTATTATTATTATTATTATTACTTGTTTATTTGTCTGCCTGTCTCCCTACGGTCCTACCTAAAGGTCTAACTATATATTCATCCATCAATCCAATTATCTATCTAATCTATCTATCTATCTATCTATCTATCTATCTATCTATCTATCTATCTATCTATCTATCTATCTATCTATCTATCTATCTATCTATCTATCTATCTATCTATCTATCTATCTATCTATCTATCTATCTACCTACCTACCTATCTACCTATCTATCTATCTCTTTATCTATCTGTCAACCTGTCCCTCTTTCCATCCATCCATTATAGCCATATATGGGTCTATCTATCTATCTATCTATCTATCTATCTATCTATCTATCTATCTATCTATCTATCTATCTATCTATCTATCTAACCATCCCTCCGTCCATCCATCCATCATCATCGATGTATCTATATTTGGGGGTGGCATAATAGCAAAGATGATAGTGAGCTGGTTTTCTATGGCGAAGGTGGCGGGTTGAAACCCCCCGTGGGACGAACTAACATGACTTAAGTATGAGACTTTTCAGGACACCGAGGGTTTTCTTCGGGTACTCTGGCTTCCTCCCTCCCTTCAATAATGGTATTGGATGCAGTCAATCTAAAATTTCAAAAATTAAAATTGACTTCTATTCCGACTTCCGTAATAGTTATCTCTTCAGATCGTCGCGCTTTGAGATCGATTGATTAAAAAAAGCGCGTGATAACATCCTCTATCTATTGATCTATTTATCTATCTATCTGTCTACCTTGCAGGTTGTGACAGTCAATCAATGGGCGGTTTGCCTAGAAAAACAAGTGGAAGTGACTTACGTACTGTGTGACGTTGATTCAGCCCTCATTCACCAACAGGGCTGCACCGTGCACGTGAAAAACGTCACTGTCAGTTGCTACGTTGCATACCCGGAGGAGTTGTGAGAATGAGTCTTCAAATTATCAACAACAACAACAACAACAACAACAACAACAATAACGAATATCGAAATCCAAACACAAACAAAACCATCAAGAGACTGAAGAGAATAATATTAGTTAAGTATAAATACGAAACCTTATTTGAGGAGAGGCAAAATGTTTGTGGACACACATTGTGAGTGGTCTCGCTAATTGCATGTCCTCATTGGAAGGTTCGTGGAGTTTCACGAACCTTTTCTTCGTAGGTTTTCAAATCCCGAACCTATGATCCTGAACCTTTGGGACATTGAAAAAAAGGTTCAGGAACCTAGGTTCGGGAGCTGAGAATCTCGAGAGAAAAAAAAAAGGGTTCGTGAACCTCCACGAAGCTTTCAATTAAGACAGGCCATTAGGAACGGGAATGCAATAAATAATGTATATTAGTCGAACCGTTATGACTGAAAGACACACACACACACACCCACACCAACACACACACACACACACATATTTGCAATACATCACAAATGGGTTCATTTAAGAATGTGGGAATCGGAAAGACATTTTTTGATGGAAAAGGGTTAGGGCAAGGGTCAGTTGCAGCGCTGCAACTAGCCCTTACCCTAACCCTTTGCTAAAAAGTTGACCTAGTTCGTCTCCTATAGGCGACGAAATAGGTCGAAGTTTCTTCAAAAATTTTCCGAAAATTGACTGTATTTTTTTCTCCGTCCCGGATAGAGCACTCCTGTGTATTTAAAACACTCTTATGCACTACAACTGCACTCCCATGCACTAAAAGAGCACTCCCGCGCACTTAGAAAAAAGTGGGGTCCTGGAAAAAAAGTGGGTTCCAAGCAAATAAACCCATTTGTTACTAGAAAAGAAAAGGTCTGAAACCCATTTGTGCGTTTTTTCACGTACACACGCACACGTACACGCACACACACACACACACCCACACACACACACACACCGAGTTAATTTCACTAATGATCTCAAATGAAGATGATCAGAGAAGGATTTTCTCTCTGGTATTACTTACAGTCAGGAACAAAATAATAACATATTTGTTTTGCTGAATTGTGTTTTTCTCCCTAACGACCAATGTTTTGTTTTTTGTTTGGTTCTTGTGTGTAAAATAACGATAATTATCCTATAATTGATATAATAACAAGTATAGCCTATTATGTCCATAATAGCTGTAATGATGGGAATATGTGTACACTTTGTATGTGTGTGTAAACAAAAGGACAAAGGGACCCATAATGTGCTTGATCGATTGAAGGCTCTCCTTTTGCTGTGGTTCCGAGCGTTCCTCAACGGTCTTCTGCTATAATCAGTACATGACTTACCTGCCCTTGCAAGACGCTATAATGGAAGCTACGCGAGCATTTTTCACAGTGAGATATGAGTTCTTGTATTATATCCTTACTGACTGCATAAGCTTCGACCTCTCCCACACGCTCAGCAGGTCAACAAACACAGAGCCTATACTGCAGTTAGCTCTCTCGCCACTGCCACCTCCACCACCACACAACCACCCTCTCTCAAGTCATGGCGTCACAGCCTTCGGGTGTTCCCGTTGTGATTCTCGGCAAACTTCGGCGACGGTCACAAAGAAACTACAATTTTTAAATTTTTTTATACTCTTATTGGAAAGCTTTCGCCGCACTAATAATCTAGGTTAATAAACTCTTCTATGCGCGTACTATTTAGAGTAAAAGTTTAAAAACAACACAAAATTGGGTTCAGACTCACTTTAATTTTAAAGTGCATTGTATGTATCCGAGAAATGCTGAGAGGACTTTATGTTTCCACGTGTCCCCAAAATAAATGTTGTTTTGTTTCTCTTCAACATGTTTGTTGTATATCGACTTTTCTTGTATGTATGTACCTTGAGGCAACATGAGAACATTTACATTACAGTTTTGAAGAATGATTTGAAAGAAATAAAAGTAATAAAAATGTATATATAACACAAAATAATTAACACTACTTCTGAAGAGAAATTTTTAAAAAAAATCAAAGAAACTTTTAATAACAAATTTTACTTTTCAGGTAGTTTTCTTTTTGTTAATAAAACGTGCAATATTATTGTCCAATTAATAGTAATTTTAATTACTCTCACTATCTGTCTGTCTGTCTGTTTCTCTGTCTCTGTCTGTCTGCCCTCCACCCCATCCCATATCTCTCTTTTTCTTTTCCTGTCACCCTCTCTTTCTCTCTCTCTCTCTCTCTCTTGTCTGTCTGTCTCTCTGTCTTAAATACACAAACAAACACACACACACGCACACGCACACACACACCCACACACACACACACACATGCACGCGAGCTGTTACTTTTATTGCTCGGAAGTGCCATGATATCAGGGATGTATGCTTATATTTTCTATCTGTCCTATCCTATCCCGTAACTCGAAAGTCGTTGGGGCACCACAGATGATCGTTTAACCAGCGTACTCCTTCTTTCTCTGTCCTCAGCAACCCTTATGGCTTCGCTCAGTGTCAAGCCAATCCATTCACGAATGTTGTCCTCCCACCTCTTTTTCTGTTTCCCTCTTGTTCTGCCTCATTGCACCGTGCCTTGCAGGAGGGTCTTTAATTAGGCCCGATGTTCTGGTGACGTGGCTATACCATCGGAGTTTCCGTTTCTTCACCACTATGAGCATGTCATCGTGTTGTCCAACGGCTTGTGTGATGGTCTGTCGAACTTCGTCGTTGGAGTTGTGCTGGGTATAGGAAATGCTAGAAGTCTTCTGTAGCATCTCATCCCCATGCTTTGTATTTTTCGTTATAGGTCTGCTGTGAGAGTCCATGTTTCGCAATCGTATAGGAAGATGGAGATGACAAGCTTCCAAATGGGCTTCAACCTTGGCAGGGCAGCAGTTTTTTGTGCGATACTTTTGAGAAAATGAGATAACTTGGGAAATTGCATTGCTTGCTGTCACCTTAACAGATCGTCGTATAATAGACATTCTTTGCTCAAATCGACCGCTTAGCTTTGGATGTTAATGCGTCCTTTAAAAAAATTTAAATAATGGTCATATTATACGCACTTTTTCTGAGGGTGCTATATTAGAATTAACCATGACGCTA
Organism: Oncomelania hupensis; assembly: GCA_036898135.1. Classification (NCBI taxonomy): domain Eukaryota; kingdom Metazoa; phylum Mollusca; class Gastropoda; order Littorinimorpha; family Pomatiopsidae; genus Oncomelania; species Oncomelania hupensis. Next base: position 31,091,070 of record CM072513.1, read on the forward strand.
TTACTAGGCACATAAATCAAGTTATATTTAAACCATTCGTTTCATATAGATAGTTTTATTTATTTTTTTCCTTAATATATTTTTTCCGGTGGGGCGTGCACACTCACTATGAATTTGAGAAGGATCTGGGAAACTCAAATGCGTGATCTTGGGGCCTTTAATTCGCTGCATCTAACTAACGCTGTTACTCTCTGATAGAAATATTCGTTTGTATTAAAGAACGAATAGCCCTTGGTCAGCGTGATCAAGATTGGAAGGTCGGTGTATTTTCTATATTTAATCATGGTAAGGTTTCATTTTAATTAATTAAAATATCCAATACTGAAATAATGGAATGCTTGTAGATTTGAAAAGAGAACAAAAAATCAATAAGTCAAAATTGTATAATATTTATAACCATCATTAATAAAATTATTGAAGTCACCAAAAGCCTGTTAAAAAAACACCTCAATAAATCGATAACAGCGCCATCGGAAACTGGTTCAGAACAACAATCGGTATGCGTCAAGGATGCCTACTCTCTCCGACACTCTTCAACCTCTTCCTAGAGCACATCATGTCAGATGCCCTTGCAGATCACGAAGGCACAGTAAGCATAGGGGGTAGAGCAATCACCAACCTTCGTTTTCCGGATGACATTGATGGATTGGCTGGAGAGGAACAAGAATTTGAACAGCTAATACAGAGGCTTGATACCACCTCCAGAGTCTATGGAATGGAAATAAGTGCAGAGAAGACCAAAATGATGACCAATAACACCAATGGCATCAACACGGACATCAAAGTCCAAGGCCAATCCCTCAACACAGTGCATAGCTTCAAATATTTAGGAGCCATTGTATCAGACAATGGGTCCCGACAGGAAGACCTCTACAGGATCGCACAAACAACTGCTGCCCTGGCAAGGTTGAAGCCCATTTGGAAAGACAAGACCACCAGTCTACATTCCAAGGTAAGGCTGCTGCGCTCTCTTGTCATCTCCATCTTCCTATACGCTTGCGAAACATGGACCCTCACCGCAGATCTTCAACGAAGAATACAAAGCATGGAGATGAGGTGCTATAGAAGACTTCTAGCCATTTCCTATACCCAGCACATCACCAACAACGAAGTCAGACAGCCCATCACACAAGCCATTGGACAACACGATGACCTGCGCACAGTGGTGAAGAAACGGAAACTCAGATGATATGGCCACGTCACCAGATCATCAGGCTTTGCAAAGACCATCCTGCAAGGCACAGTGCAAGAAGGTAGAAGAAGAGGGAGACCGAAAAAGAGGTGGGAGGACAACATTCGAGAGTGGACTGGCTTGACATTGAGCGAAGCCTTCAGGGTTGCTGAGGACAGAGAAAGATGAAGTACGCTGGTTAAACGATCATCTGTGGTGCCCCAACGACCTCAGAGTTACGGGATAGTATAGAATAGGATAGGATAGGATTATAACCATCATGATTAGAAGTAAACAGCAGTTTCTCTCGCGAATATATGTAAAGCCAACAACTTCGTAAAATCATCAAGCTAAGATTTCGCTTTAATTTAAATATCCAATATTGGAATGGATGGAGATTTGAAGAGGGAGAGAGAGAGAGAGAGAGAGAGAGAGAGAGAGAGAGAGAGAGGAGGGAGAGAGAGAGAGGAGGGAGAGAGAGAGAGAGAGAGAGAGAGAGAGAGAGAGAGAGAGAGAGAGAGAGAGAGAGTAAAAAACTCAATAAATCGAAATTTTGTCATGTTCATAACCAACATGAATAGAAGTAAACATCTGTTTGCCTCGCGAATATATGTAGGTTTACTGTAATACATTCATCTTCGTTGCTTTCAACTCTTGACAACACGACAATATTTCCAATACCACACGACAACATTTCCAAGCTGTCCGTCGAAAACCCGATTTCGTTCTTGACTGCAAGTGGTAATGAACTACACTGAAATTAGCGTTGCATGGCGTTCAAGAGCCACTTGCAGACAAGAATAATAGTTAATTAAGGGTAGTACTCAAACACATGCACACATTCTGCTGGCGTAGACCGATTGGTGAGTAAGCTTCTAATCCCAGCAAATTGCTAGAAAAACAAATAAGGCAATATTGTATCGTAGAGCATGAGTATAGACCTTTATTTTCATGTTTTTAATAAGTTTTAAATTGAACACAACATGAGCACAGTCGCAGATTTTCCAGTCAAAGCTCAACATCCAGGACCAGGAGAAAAATGTCCGATCTTCTGGTCTGAATCTAAACTTAGAAGAAACTAATACATCAGAAACTTTCAGTTAAAGCTGAACGCTGAAATCATGCATACAACATTGATTATTTGAAATGCCGGCAGTGCAGTCATATAATTATTTTTGAGCTCTGAACCCTATTGCGTTCCGTCAGCTTCTGTACTAACGATGCTCGGCAAAGGCATTTGCTCGAACTTATTTCTAGTTCTAGTTATAGAAATCCTGTCCCTCATTTTCAACCTCTACTTCTTCTTTTTTCTTTCTTTCGTTTGTGCAGGTTCGCAAGTTCAGCGCTGGGTTTACAAAGGAATAATTACTATAATTGGTATGAGCAAAATGATAAGCTTTGAGCATTTGCATCTAAATTACGAACAAACTGACATCTTAGTATTTGCATCTAATTAGACCTGTTTTTGCTTTTAAAATATATATACACAACTGGTCTTTTTGTTTGCGAACAGGGAGACGGAGAGTTACGCATTCTCATAAATACTTATTATTTGCCCAGATTTGACATGATATCTCTTTCATGTGTGCGCGCGCCTACTTATAACTCTAATTCCATAGTAAGTCAACAAATACACATGCGCAAAGTGGTTATTTGCAATTATATTTGTGTGTGCATGTTTCAGACCGATAAATAATTATATCGCGTGCGATCAGATTTTAGACTGCACAAAGAGTATATGATGGCGTTTTATTGATTGTGATGTTAAAGGCTCATGCGTGATATTTCTGCAAATAATCATGACAATTCATACACGCAAGCGCGCACACGCAATTATGGTTTGAATATAGTTCTCTTTGAAGTTTTTTTTATAAGTTTTTTTAAATTTCATTTCAAGTTCAAACGAGCAAAAGGTACTACAGAATATTTTAATAAAGCACTCGTATGTGATTGCTCGATGTATATTATTATCATTTGATTTATCATGTTTAGTATTAATTGTACACGATTATCTTCCGTATTGCCATTATCCAAATTGATATTTCCAGCATGCATGCGCGCTTTGAGTCCTATTAAACGCCGGAATTGAAAAATGCGTAATAAACCTCGTGAACAAATATTCTACATGCATGAGTGTTTGCATAATATCTTTTGAAAGACAAAGCGTGCAGCGTTGTGCACACGGATCTGTGTGTCGTGCGCGTGTATTCACGCACACATGGTACAGATATATATATATATATATTCTTGTTTTTATGTCATGCAATCAGATTTTACATTTGCTGCTCGGTTAGTTTCGATGCCTTCATTAGTTACGAAAACGACAACATACTGGCGCCATTAATTAAGAGAGTGGTCGAAATGAGGGAACTCTACATGTATAGCTACGTAGCCACGCCCCAGGCACGGTGCTCGACTATCTGAACCCAGCGTCCGATACACACACACATTTGTTTGCCTATCCTATTCTATCCCGTAACTCGAAGGACGTTCGAGCACCACAGAAGATCGCATAACCAGCGCACTCCATCCCTCTCCGTCCTCCGCAACCCTCATGGCTTCGCTCAGTGTCAAGCCAGTCCATTCTCGAATGTTGTCCCCTCCCCTCCCACTTCTTTTTTGTCTCCCTCCTCCCCTGCCTCATTGCACCGTGCCTTACTACTGTAGATGGTCTTTGCAAAGCCTGATTCTCTGGTGACGTGGCAATACCATCGCAATTTCAGTTTTTTTCAATTCACCAATGTGAGCATGTCATCGTGTTGTCCAATGGCCTGTGTGATGGGCTGTCGGATTTCGTTGTTGATGATGTGCTGGGTATAGGAAATGCCCAGAAGCCCTCTATAGCATCTCATCTCCATGCTTGTTTGTTTGTTTGCAATAGTTGACAATAAAGGACTATTCGGATCATATGTAGCATTATCACCTGTTCAAAAAGGTGCTGAAGGCGAAATAAAGTGTTTTTCCGTATTTACATTTTCAGTCTTTTGACTTGCTTTATGTATTGGCCCCCGTTCAAGATCAAACCTGCGCGAACTATAATAGCTGGTTGACATTATGAGGTACGAACTCGCAATAACCAAGCCACACACTTCTGCCACGGACCACTAACTGACCCTTGTCAGCGGCAAACAATATGTTAGACAGAGCTTCAAACACAGAGTTTAAGCCAAACAGTTAAACTAATTCTAGTTTTTCACCAGTTTATAAGTCTTATCTTCATCATGTATTTAAAACATTACTTTAATTTTCTGTATTGTGTGAGTTTAAAAGTTTTTTCTGGTTTTGTGGTGAGGTGTGTGTGTTGTGAGTGGAATTTGTTTTTGTGCACGTGGATCCCGATGTCTATGCCATGTTTTCAGCAGATTGTGATTATTTTTCTAGGTGGCTTGGTTTTTTGTGTGTTTTTATGCTGTTGAAGTACGTTTATTTTTTTATGGTAAGAGGTTGGGTATGGGGTGGTTATTGTTGGAGTACTCAACTAACCGGCAATGTTAAAACATGATTAATCGTCTTATGTAGCGCTTTTCCAGCTCAAGAGCTGCTCAAGGCGCTGGCCGATACGGACTCAAGAACGCCCAACCAGTGCCCACAAATACCTTTGGGGCAGGTATGGGTTAGAGAAATAGCATTTTGTTGTCACCGGCTCAGTGGACATGAGGTGCAGATTTTCTTGTCAAGATGCTTGCATCAGGACAGACGTCAGGATCTTTGTCCGTTGGTTATGTCTAGATATGTAGGATGAAGTAGGAAAACAGGATATTTTTTAGGGCACAACACAATGGCCCGGCTGACTGCTGAACCCAAGCCGAAAGCACTTACCACAATGCCTCCTTCTTTTTTTTTTTAGGTAATACCCTCATAATTTATGCAGATTGGTTTAGTTATTTAATTTAATCTTATAACCTTTTATTCAATCGTTCTTAAGCGCTGCTCAAGGCTTCTCAAGGTGCTGGCCTATGCAAGATCTAACTCAAGCCGCCCGAAGCGACCACTTGCAGCCTTTGGGCGCATAGTCTGACGCCAGACAACGAAGTACTAACCTGGCGATTTGGTATGGGGGAGAAGAGGTCTGGTGCTTACTGGGTGTATTTGTGTCACCGGGCACTCACCCGTCGAGGACATGAGTGTCCGGATCTTTAAAGTTTATGATGGAATACGTGCTTGATCAGACTAGACCTCGGTTTACACTCTCATCCGAGGGTTTACTACAAAACGGTATGTGAAAAAATTGGGTCTTTAAGTTTAATAAAGCTAAGCATTCCAGAACCACAATTGTTAGAAGGTAATACCTCATAATACATTGATGTTTAATTTATTTAATCGTTCTTATAAGCTTTTTCTTGTTCAAGAGCTGCTCAGGGCTTTCTCATTGGCCTATGCAAGATCTAACTGAACGATTGCAGCTTTGGGCGCATAGTCTGACGCCCAGACAACGAAGTACATACTGGCGAATTTGGTATGGGGGAGAAAGTCTGGTGCTTACTGTCCGGATCTTTAAAGTTTCACTAAAATACGTGCTTGATCAGACTAGACCTCGGTTTACACTCTCATCCGAGGGTTTACTACAACGACGGTATGTGAAAAAATTGGGTCTTTAAGTTTAATAAAGCTAAGATTCCAGAACTACATTGATTGAACCAATTAAATACAATGAATACATTGGTGTGGCTTTAAGACTTGTGAATCGAAGCGAATTGACATTATAAAAAGGGACCCGTTTTGCTCATTAGCGCAGATCAGATGATTCACTTTCAGAGAAAGTTATACATGTAGGCAACAGGCTACTGCTTTTGATTAAGTAAACGTTGCCAGCTAATTCAAGTAGTTCAAAAGTAATTAAACAGAACCTACAGGTTCAAACAGTGACAACAATGATATAGTAATATTAGAGCAACCCATGGTACTATACCGTAAAAAGTGGGCCTACGTAACTAGTCAAAGGCTACTGTACATGCAAAGTTAGTGCTTAAAGTGTTGACCGTAATGGAGTTATTGACAAACAAATCCTTGTACGATGATGACGCTATTGACAACGCTACCACTGATGACGCACAGGAATCAAACCCAGACACCTTACTAGCTGCTACCAAAATGCTCGACACGGTAAGATCGCCATTTTGCTGCTTGTTGTTGTTGTTGTTGTTTGTTTGTTTGTTGTTGTTGTTGCTCTATTTCTATCTATACATTAGATAATGCACACGCGAAACGGATCGAGACCCCGTTACGCGCCTGCCAGTCGGTCGGTCGCTCGCGTGGCGCGCGATTCTATCCTATCCTATCCCGTAATTCGAAGGTCGTTGGGGCACAACACATGATCGTTTAACCAGCGTACTCCATCCTTTTCTGTCCTCAGCAACCCTCATGTCTTCGCTCATTGCTAAGCCAGACCATTCTCGAATGTTGTCCTCCCACCTCTTTTTTCTGTCTCCCTCTTCTTCTGCCTCCTTGTACCCTGCCTTGCAGGATGGTCTTTGCAAGGCCGGATGCTCTGGCGACGTGGCCATACCATCGGGGTTTCCATTTCTTTACCATTGTGAGCATGTCATCGTCTTGTCCAATGGCTTGTAAATTGTGTGATGGTCTATCGGACTTCGTTGTTGGTGGTGGTGTAGGAAATGCCCAGAAGTCTTCCATGCTTTGTATTCTTCAGTTGTATATCTGTTGTGAGGGTCCATGTTTCGCAAGCGTATAGTAAGATGGAGATATCATCATCTTGTCATCATCGTATATGAAGATGGAGATATCATCATCTTGTCATCTCCATCTTCCTATACGCTATATACGCTTGCACGCGATTGCAAATACATTTTTTAAATGACTGAACCGATTTTCATTAATTTTGGTGTCAGTATGTTTCTCATGGTTTTTTTTTATTTATACAAGTGAGACCAAGTTGTTGTAGTTGATGTTGTTGCTTGCTCTTGCATTAAGTAGTGTGATATTGTTGCTATTTTGTATTACTACAGATTTATATGTGACAACGAGCCAAATATCGGTCGAATGGCCACTCAGTCTGCTGACTCGTCAGTTGCAGCCTTAAATCAAAAAACAACTTTGAATAATTACATTTTATACACACACGTCATAGGCAAATTTGAAGGTTTAATGGCCAAAGACATTGTATATGATTCCCAAGAAAAAAACGCATCAACTAAAATTATAAATAAAACACACACACACACCCATACACTCTAACAAACACACACGCACACACACACACACACACACACACACACACACACACACACACAATCGCTGCTGATTGCAGGTGTGCCCACCTATCATCTTAACCTTTGGCACATTCGGCAACCTGATGACACTGGTGGTACTGGCCACTATGTCAGGATCATCCAGCAGCTCTTTGACGGTGTACTTCTCCGCTCTAGCTGTCTCCGACTTGACCCTCCTGTACACAGCACTACTGCGACGGTGGATGATAGTACTCTTCCATTTCGAGGTAGGGTAATTGCTTCCAATGCAGCATTAAGTGTCTTAAAAATTATCATTATCATCATTGTCATCATCAGCAGCATCACCATCATCGTCATCATCATCATCATCATCATCATCATCATCATCATCATCATCATCATACTGGATGCTATACGGACCCCTTGGGGTCATGAGCAATCTTGCCACTGTAGATTGTTCAAACCTATAAAGGGAAAAGTGAAAGCCCCAGTTGAAAACCTGTCTTTCCTTTGTAGGCAAGACAGATTCACTGCGGCAACAGTACCCCCGTTGGAGTGCCGGGGTTTTTCAGTATAAATAGTATCCCCACTTTATGGAAATTTAGTGCTTTAAATTCCCACTGTCGCTGTCTTCCTCATTTACTCTTTCCCATTCCTGCTCTGTCCTATCACTCTGCTATACTATCTTCTTCTTCGCTAGATCAATGACCTACCTTTTTTCTTGAAAACTCTTCCTGGACAAGACTCCTTGTTTGTGTATGAGGTCTGTTGGATCAGTTTGGGAGTGTTGGACGCTTTCTGCCGGGTGGTCACTGGGGCTTCCTATGATTGTATTATTTAGCAATGTAGGCATTTTATATGTATGTGTTTTGTTGGTAGTTTATAATGATGTTTGTATTCTATTTTGTTTTTGTAACCGGGGGTTCGAGTAGTTGGGGTAAAGCCTCAGCCGTCCCCTGCGTGGGATGTCTTTATTGTAAAGTGACTGGCCGGTGGAGGGCGTTCAATTTTCCCCCTAGGGTTGTTTCAGCAGATCTTTTATGCGGATCGGGGGTTGTCCGGTCCTGATTTGGCTCTGAAGAGTCCGCTGGACCTAAAGCAATCAATCAATCAATCAATGCTATCCGCGCCTTTTTCCTAATTCAGACTAAAAGAGCGGCGATCTGTGACAACCGTACACGCTTTAATGTTACTAACAAAAATTATTTATTTGTTTATTCATTTATTTACATACTTATTAGTTTACTTATTTATTCATTTATTTGTTTACTCGCTTACCTGCTAGTTTGCTTACCTGCTCCGTCTATTTACTTTACTGATTTACTAACTCGCTTGCTTCCATTACTTACTGTCATTTAACCTTTGTATTCATTTGGCGGTCATTGTCAACATGTTATCATTGTCGCGCCGTTGTTGTCGTTTCAGATTCGCGAAAAGCACGATGTGTTATGCCGTCTGCATCTATTCTTTGTGTACACAAGCGGGCAGACGTCAGCTTGGTTCCTCGTCGCTATGACCTTGCAACGCGTCGCCTGCGTCATTTGGCCGCACCGCGTTGGCGTGCTGTGTACGCGTCGCAAGGCACAGGTCAGTAGGTTAGGCTATTGTAGACCAGTCGGCAAGTCATTTAAAAACACAAGTAGCGCTCTACCAGCTCAAAGAGCTGTACAATGGGCTGAGCTAAACACGATCTAACTAACTGTAACGTGCCGCTGAAGCGACACGGTGGGGTGGGTGTTGGGTGAGGGTGGTGTGAAATACCATATAAAGAGTGGTTCGAAGCTGGTTGACGACCTGGAGTGCACACACACACACACACACACACACCCACACACACACACCAACACACACACACACACACACACACACACACACATATGAGACACTGCGCTCCTGGACGTCAGACTATGCGCCCAAGGTCGCATACAAGTTGGCGTTTCAGGCGGCTCTGAGATAGATCCTGTATCGGCCAACGCCTTGAGCAGGTCTTGAGCTGGAAAAGCGTTTTTGAAGAACGCTTGAATAAATCAATAAATAAATGAGTCATTACAGACGCTCGACTCCTGTGAGAAAAATCTTCCGTCACTGTCCGGATTCAGAACCAGCGTCACGCCCAGGCGAGCGCTTTACATTAATTTTGAGGTCGCACTCTGCTCTGTTCTCCGACTTGGTCACATGCATGCACACTATTTGCAACCAGCAGAATATCAGAGGTTACCGATGCATAGAGTTTTCGCTTAATAGTATATAAATCCTACGTAGATCGCTATTAAACAACGGGCGATATTTGTTTGGGAGATGAGCCTGTGAAAGTTGCACACTAATGTAACGAGCGCGCCATCATGTGGGATATAATCAAGGTCGAAGAGACATAAGCCGATCTATATATTGAATAACATTTGGATGGGAGACGTGGGACACTGCTGTAGCGAGTGCCACCGATTGGGATGATTGAAGCTCATGAAGTCGAAGACCACATTTGCCTTGAAACTTGTCGCTCCATCCCCACCCCCCTCCTACCCTCCACCCCTCCCCGCCTGGTGTATACAGACATCGCGTTGGTGTCTTAAGCTTAGTGGGGCCGGGTAGCTCAGTTAATAGAGGGCTTACTAGTAATAGAAAGGTCCCTGGTTCGAATCCCGGAGGGGCCAAAGTGTGACCATAATTATTAGTTTCTCTTATCATCAACTGGTTCGCTGGTGTCAGATTAATGTGACCAGGAGTCGCATATATGCTCCGGTGTCGTGTGATTATAATCTACAATTAACCTTAAGCCTATGTATGAGTAGCAAGATAGGTGGGTCAGGCAATAAGCCAACTGGTCAGCCATTCCGTCCCACCGTGCAAAGAATGATCCAACTTTGTTTTCCGGTCGCTCTGAGGAGATCACATGCTATGTCATAAATCGGATAGGCAATTACTGAATTAGCCGTGCAAACACTACTATTAGCGTAAAATAGCCACTTTCAGGTTAATTAATCAGTAACTAAGTCGTATATTATATAATTATAATTCGTTCCCATTGCACTTTAATAGAAGTCATTATATGCCAATCTGAACATACACGACAAAATAGTCATTCTCTTAAGACTTTACTCAATCAGGTGCGTCATATGTTTACAGGTAGCTGTGGTAGTGATTACACTGTTGCTGGTGGCACTCAACCTTCACTTCTTCGTTGTGTATACACTGGCGCCATTCACGGACAGCAACAACGTCACCAAACTCATCTGCGACGTCTACGACCTAAACACCCCTTTGTCTTACTATGATTACCACATATATCCCTGGATCGACTTGTGCGTCACGTCGCTGGTGCCCGCTTCGCTGCTGTTGGTGGGAAACGCGATCTTAGGCTCTACCGTCTCCCAGGCCTTACGCGATACGCGTAAGATGACGTCGCAGCAAGCGGAGAACGCCTCAGCCAGAAAGAAAGCTGCTTCGTCGATGACGATGACGTTGATGGCGGTTTCGGTGACCTACTTGATACTAACACTCCCGGTGTGTGCGTGTGCCATTATGATGGCGTTCGTGACCTACGGCAGAGACACGCAGTTCGACGTTCTGATCGATATGCTGTGGGCCCTGGCCAATCTGTTGTGGTACTGCAACGCCTCCGTTAACTTCTACATCTACGTGCTCACGGGAACCAAGTTCCGGCAGCAGTGCTTGTGGTTGTTCTCCTGTGACAAGCAGCGACAGGCCCGCCCTGGAACAACAATCGTTTCACTCGCCATTTCTATGACTACTGCCTCCAGAACCGCGTGGGAGAAAACTCGGGTCACCGAGGTCAACGATCACGGCGAAAATGCCAACGGCAACAAGAACGATGATGACTTTTGATAGTCCAGAGGCTGCTTAATTATGGGCACATTGATTGTCTTTAATAATAACTATTTAAGGTAATGGTGATCTTTTGTCTTTAGCTGTTGTACATATTAACTATTAATTTTATCCATCCAATTGATGTGGTAAATTAAAGATCAGTGACAATTAAGAACGATGATGACTTTAGTGGCCAATATCAAAATACGTATTTGTTTTATTTTCACATTTTTAAGAGGTCGGAAATCACACTACTGGACCCATTTTGTTCAAACTTCATGAAAACATTACCAGAGTTCCGGTGCCAAGGTATTCGCTCTACCTCAAAGGTCAAGGTCGCTGGGGTCAACTTTTTGCTATAAACGGTTTGCTCAATGTCTCAAAATCGTGTTTGAATTAATAAACATTGACGTTTAACGTTTACACCTACTATTGGCGATGGGGTAAGCGGGGATAACAGGATAACAGGATAACCATCCCAGGGAACAGAGTTAGGAACCTAAATAAATACTGAACCACCAGAGTAATCATGCTGATAAGATGGGCAGTGAAACATTGTCACTTTTATCTTGCTCAACACGGGAATCGTACCTGGGTCATTGATGTGCCATGCGAACGTTAAATTCTACCTCTGACCTACAGAGGTGTGACTAAGTTGCTGTTTGAGTCATAATAGTTTGTGGTCCTGATTCGGCTTTTGGCACTCCGTTGGGATCCTTTAAACATTGACGATGTATCTATCTATCACTAATAGTTTCACTGTATTATGTTCATAATTATATTCAAAAAAGAAATTTTAGAATGTCGTTACTTCGTCAACAAACGTGATAAGCAGTAAGTCTATATGGAATTCTCTTTGTAAAATATTTAATTTTCACCACTTTCAGCGAAATAATCTTTATTTAGAAGAATATTTTCTAAATAATCATTTGTTTACAAACAATGTAAGATTTCTCTAAATAATATATTGTTTAGATAAATAAATCATGATATAGATAAATAAGGCATGTTGAATTATTTACCTGTATAATGCATTAGTTAGCAGATTGTGTGAAATAACGTATTATTTAGAATTGCTAAATGATGCATTATTTAGGCCTACATAAATCATTCATAGTTTCGGGACTGCAATTTTCATTATTTAAGAGATCCGCAGATAAGTCGTACTACTGTGAGGTTGTGCGTAGGGATAAAGAAAATTGGAAATTCGTGAATTTACGCTGTTTTGTGATTTCAAATGAGGCAACTGCTTTATTTCACCTTATTTCTTTTTTATGTTCGCAACAGTATTAATATACGAAACTACAACGGTAACGACTCCGGAAAAGGGGGATCTCTCATTATTTCTACATTGCGGGATTGTCTTACGAGTAAATTAACATGGAAAACTCGCAGGATGAGGATGAAGATAAGGTTCTTCCAGGAAGAATGCCGAACATAGCATCAACAGCAGCGCATGGAGTAACTTCTAAAATTTCGCCACTGGTGTTTCTTGTCAGTCCGACCTGCAAATCCCTGGTAGTGTCGAATAAGCTGAAACACTGGTAGTGTCGAATAAGCTGAAACTTTTAGTTTGAAATTAAAACATAAAAATTAAATTAAAACATAATGCAACTCAAAAGAACAAACGGAAACAGCCTCGACACAATTTTTGGATTAATAACTACAAAAAGAAAGCATACTTGAATAACGTTGATAATTTTCGTTAGTCGATATTATTGGAAAATTCTCTAGATTTGCTTGTTTACTGTCGATCGAAGCTTCGTGATATTTGAGAACATTCTTGAACCGAAAAGAATGTTGTATGACGTAAGTCAGAAAGTAGCTACTTTTTTTTAAAGTAGCGTAAAAGTAACGAACTACATTCCTTCAAAATGTAATTGTAAAGTAGTGAACTACTTTTTTAGACTAATGTAACTGTAGTGTAGCAGACTACTTTTCAAAAGTAGTTTGCCCATCCTTGGTGATGACGAACTTTAGTTTGATTGGTTGTAAAGCGTCATCGGGAACATTCTGAGGTTATCTCGAGTTGAGAGAAAAACTATATAATTGACACACTGTGTTGTGGAAGAGGAGAGTCAGGCGATTGTATGCAGTTGTTGATGAACGCTAAATAAAGTTTGAAAACTTCATACGACGACTCTGTGACTTGTTGCTGATTGAACGGGTTGCGTGGATAAACACCCCCGTTGGGGTGCCGGGGGTTTCAGTATAAATAGTATCCCCACTTTCTGGAAATTTAGTGCTTTAAATTCCCACTGTTGCTGTCTTTCTCATTTGCTCTTTCTCATTCCTGCTCTGTTCTATCAATTTGCTATACTATCGTCTTCTTCGCTAGACCAGTCTCCTACCTTTTTTCTTGAAAACTCTTCCGGGACAAGACTCCTTGTTTGTGTATGAGGTCTGTTGGATCAGCTTGGGAATATTGGACGCTTTCTGCCAGGTTGTCACTAGGGCTTCCTATGATGTTATTATTTAGCAATGTAGGGATTTTATATGTATGTGTTTTGTTGATAATTTATAATGATGTTTGTATTCTATTTTGTTTTTGTAAACGGGGGTTCGATAAGTTGGGGTGAAGCCTCAGCCGTCCCCTGCGTGGGATGTCTTTATTGTAAAGTGACTGGCTGGTGGAGGGCATTCAGTTTTTCCACTAGGGTTGTTTCAGCAGATCTTTTATGCGGATTGGGGGTTGTCCGGTCCTGATTTGGCTCGGAAGAGTCCGCTGGACTTAAAGCAACAATTATGTAATGTAATGTAATGTAATGCGTGGATAAACAAATCCGAGTACACTCATGAGGACTTCAGCATTGGGGCTGAATCAACTACTGATAGAAAAACACCATCAATCGAGTGGGGCTGAATCAACTACTGATAGAAAAACACCATCAATCGAGTGTAACAATGCCCAAGTAACTTAAATTTATCTCTACTATCTAAATTATTGAGCATTCTGTAACATTTAGCAGGCAGACGGTGTACAACCATACGTACAAATCTAAACTAATATCGAATATAAACCACTATACACGATATCGTTTACAGTACTGCTGTTTACATTTAAAAACCTTTTCATTGCCCATAGATGAATCTTTTCTATTTCTTTACCCTTGTCCAACTCTCATATTTCCGCAACATATTATTGTACGACTGATTGCACCTGTATATCAAACAATTGAGAGAGAGAGAGAGAGAGAGAGAGAGAGAGAGAGAGAGAGAGAGAGAGAGAGAGAGAGAGAGAGAGAGAGAGAGAGAGAGAGAGAGAGTAACGGCACTGTAAATAACTAAATGAATAACGTATGTGCAAAAAAGGTGTTGATTTATATGTGCATCCTTCACGCTTCGCTGATTACGAAAGTAAAGTCTTACAGATATCTTTAAATGACGATAGACAAGAATGTGGGAGAGGCAGTGTAACAGCCGGTATGACAGGAATTTGTAAAACTGTAATAGGCCCTCGCAGTAAACTTACCTGAACAATGGGGCCGGTAAAAAAAAAAAAAAAAAAAAATAATAATAATAATAATAAATAAATTAATAAATAAATAAATAAATAAATAAATAAACATTCTAATTAAAATAGCATTGTTGAAGACGATGAAAAGATTTGGGATATATTTCAGCTGACTTGAAAAAATGGATAGGGGAGAGAGGTGGTGGGTGGGAGGAGGTAAAGGGCTCAATTTGCATCGACACCGGACTAACAAAACATTTTCGCGAGTGCTCTCCCATGGATGTATAGGACGGGCGTACAGTTCAGTGGTGGTTTTGAGGACAGATGTGAAAAATGTTGAAGATTTTGCGTTCTCAACGAACAGACAGCGAACAACAATCGCATTTCTAGATTCAGTACTACGTAAAAAACATGGAAATTTCAGAAACGCTAGATCTTCCCCCAGTTCCGGACTGTTTTAGCAAACTTTTGGTCGGTGATAACACAGAATCGTCTGCTGTGCCAAACCAACCATGGAGAGAGGCGGAAAAGTTGCGAGAACTAAAAGACGTAATGCTCAAATCGCTCGCTGAGGAGTCCGTTCCAGAATCAAAACCTGTGTTGAATGGAGACTATGAACATTGTGAAGAAACCGGTGTTGGAGGAAAGAAGAAAAACAAAAACGACTCGGGTGTATCGGATCGTTCATCAGTTAGTGTAGCACTAGCAGAGGGTAATGGTGCAGAACCAGCATTTTGTCGACTGAACACATCATTATGTAAACTGAAGCGAGAAATGGTGAGTTCTATTTTTTGTTATTATTAAATTGATAATCTGTGTGTAATCTGTTGCTCTTGTTTGTTAATAATTAAATAATTTAGAATTAGAATATTGTTTTAAAATACTATAAATGACTGGAGGTCAAAAGGTGCATAATCACATGCTCACATCTTCAAACACTTCCAACTATTTTATTTTAAAATATTATGTGAAGGAATTTGCTTGAATAGACATAAGAAACATAGCTTTAGCAGATAATACAGTGTTGGATTTGGTAAAAGCAACATCCAAGTTGAAGATTTGGGATTTTAATCCAGTTAGAGCTTTACTGAGCATGTGCAAAACGATTGAGAGACAACATGGTTCATAATGATCGCTTCTGTCTTAAAACAGGGGCTATCCATTAGTTTACTTCTGTTTGTTTGGATAGTAAAGGGATCATTTTAACAGGATATTTGCTTTAAATAGGATTTTTTAAATATACAAATTAAGAAACTACCCTTTAAAAAGTCGTGTTATTTGTGACACTTTCGTGTCACACAGCCTTTCATACTTGAAGTAATCAAAAAAGGGTTTAAATACAAGTTGGATCGAACAGAAAGCAATGTTTTCATTTTGTTTGGCATAGAATACTATTCTAAACAAAAAAGATGTTTGTAGGCATAAGTACACTATAAAATACAGTACTTTTTAGCTTCAGTGTCACATTTGTCACAAATGACATATGTATTGTTATTATAATAATAAAAGGCAGTTTATTTTTAAATCCTGAATTTCTAGTAACTGAAAGTTGAATTGCACATGGTCAAACAGCCCATTTCCTTTGGTTCAATGGCAGGAAGGAGAGAAGGTAAGTCTTTGTTGTGGTGTCACACTTATATTTTAGTCACAAATGAAACACTGACGTCACAAATGACATTATAAAATATGTATTATTATAAATAAATCACAGATTACATGAAATTGATTGATTGATTGATTTATTGTTGCTTTAGGTCCAGCGGACTCTTCCGAGCCAAATCAGGACCGGACAACCCCCGATCCGCATAAAAGATCTGCTGAAACAACCCCAGTGGGAAAATTGAATGCCCTCCAACGGCCAGTCACTTTACAATAAAGACATCCCACGCGGGGGACGGCTGAGGGTTGACCTCAACTACGCGAACACCCCGGTTACAAAAACAAAATAGAATACAAACATCATTATAAATCATCAAAAAACACATACATATAAAATGCCTATAGTGCTAAATAGTACAATCATAGGAAGCCCTAGTGACCCACCCGGCAGAAAGCGTCCAACACTCCCAAGCTGATCCAACAGACCTCATACACAAACAAGGAGTCTTGTCCAGGAAGAGTTTTCAAGAAAAAAGGTAGGTCATTGATCTAGCGAAGAAGAAGATAGTATAGCAGAGTGAAGGACAGAGCAGGAATAGGAAAGAGTAAATGAGGAAGACAGCGACAGTGGGAATTTAAAGCACTAAATTTCCATAAAGTGGGGATACTATTTATACTGAAAACCCCCGGCACTCCAACGGGGGTATTACATGAAATAAGTTAGATTTTAGGGTGTTTGAGTGTAGACACAACAAGCATGTCTCAACAGGAAGCTACATTAGCAGCCTAGGATTATTTTCTGATGTACTGCTATTTTGTGACACAATTTTGTTTCGTGTAACATATCACAAATGACACAAAATGTTTTAGTTTGTACAAGTTATGCTGTTCAGATTATTAATATGCTTGCTCAGATTCATGAATTTTATTGCAACATTGTTTAAGTTAAAACATTTGTATTGAATAACTTTTTTCATTCTAAGTACTTAGCTGTGTGTGTCATATGTTACAGAAATACATGTGACGACAAATTGTATTCTTACCATTGAAATAACATTTTCCATTTTTCTTTTTGTTTATTTCTTTTTTCTTTTTTAGTTCTTAGGAGGGCCTCTGTGGCCAGCTTTGCAAATACCTCTCCCAAACACAAATAATCTGAGGTGTTTATGAAAATCAAGAGCGACTCAAAGTTGATCCTGACAGATGGGAGGCCTTTTAGGAGAAACAGAAAGGAGTGTTTAATTTAAATGATGGTATTGCAATCGATCTGAGCAAAAGACACAGAATGGGTCAACCCGCAAAACCAAAAATATCTACCACAAGAATGTTGTAAGGCTTTTTTCAAGAAAGCACTGGAAGAGCTACAAAAGGCTACCTCTTACAGTCAGCCGCAGATGATCAGTAGGCAAGGCATTTGAATAAAGAATTGACCAAATGGCCAACTATTACAATGTTCTATGAACAAGAAAGTCTCAGCAGACATGATGATAAAGAACCAGCACCTGTAACTCATTGCTTGGAGCAGTCTGTGCCTTTGGCAGGGTCTCCCAAACCCAGGTAAAATATAGTATTCTATTCTATATTATCATTACTTCCTTTCAGAGTTAGTTTTCTTTTACATTAATGTACCTTGTGCAATGGCACTTTAAAAAACAACAACTTTAAAGTATGTATGGATACAAACCAACTGGCCAGGAACAGTACACTTTGTTTGCCTTTGTTTCAGGATATAATATGGCAGTTCAGTACAAAAACAGTATAACTTATAAGAGAAAGAAAGGCCAGAAATTTTATTATGGCCAAGTATGTGAATATTTACATAATTCGTTTTTACTGCATTTGGAAAATAGTTTAATATCTGATTCTGTACTTTTAATATTTTTGTTACGAAAATACTTAAATTACATCCATAAAATTACTCTTTCCACAGTTTTCTTTCCAGAATTTTTTTTAAAGGAAATTGTAACAATCGGATCCCAACTTACTACTCGAAGTATGTTAGTCTTGATTACATAATGTTAAAATGTGCTGTATGGGACTGTTGCAGGTTGCTTTTGATCAGACAACAAGACTGGCCACTGAAGTTTCTCCGGTCATGGGGACAATATTTCACTTTTCTCGAAAAAGATTACCTTGACCATGGTGTGGGGATAGATGGTTTAAACATAAATGTATTCAACAAACCAGATAATAAAAGGTTAAACCAACTATGGTGCACAAAAGCACAAGGCTTAAATGAGTGCTACCCAAATAATAAATAATTTATCAAAAATATCACTGGCGGACAACAGGAAACAACAACACATTGATATAAATACAAGGAAAAAATAAAAAAATAAATAAAATTGATTGATTGATTTATTATTGCTTTAGGTCCAGCGGACTCTTCCGAGCCAAATCAGGACCGGACAACCCCCGATCCGCATAAAAGATCTGTTGAAACAACCCCAGTGGGAAAATTGAATGCCCTCCACCGGCCAGTCACTTTACAATAAAGACATCCCACGCGAGCGACGGCTGAGGGTTGACCTCAACTACGCGAACTCCCCGATTACAAAAACAAAATAGAATACAAACATCATTATAAATCATCAACAAAAAACAAACATATAAAATGCCTATAGTGCTAAATAGTACATTCATAGGAAGCCCTAGTGACCACCCGGCAGAAAGCGTCCAACACTCCCAAGCTGATCCAACAGACCTCATACACAAACAAGGAGTCTTGTCCAGGAAGAGTTTTCAAGAAAAAAGGTAGGTCATTGATCTAGCGAAGAAGAAGATAGTATAGCAGAGTGGTAGGACAGATCGGGAATGGGAAAGAGCAAATGAGGAAGACAGCGACAGTGGGAATTTAAAGCACTAAATTTCCAGAAAGTTGGGATACTATTTATACTGAAACCCCCGGCACTCCAACGGGGGGAACTGTTGCCACAGTTAATTTGTCATGCCTACAAAGGCAAGACAGGTTTTCAACTGGGGCTTTCACTGTACCCTTTATAGGTTAGAACAATCTACAGTGGCAAGATTGCTCATGACCCCAAGGGGTAATAAATAAAATAAAAGTAGATGAACTTGTTTTCCTTGATCCCACTATGGATTCAGTTTCCATTTTTATTTTGGAATTAAACTGATGCATTTTCATGATGAGTCATTTGTGACGTGTGACTGCATCTTACTTTGGCATATGTCGCAAATGACACAGTTAATATTTTTATTAACAAGTTTGCTGGTGTTTTAATATGTTTGATTTTAAGGATTTGTTTATCGAATTTCACAAGGAGTGCATGTGGTATATTTTCATACAATAAGGTATTTCTTGTGTTATTTGTGACGTGTGACTACAAAATCTGTCGCGTCACTCCCACAGTTGTCACAAATGACAGTAGAACTACCATTTCTGGCTTCAGTATCATTGTGCTGGTTTTCTTCACATATGTTGTCAAACTTACTTTTTATAAGTTATAATAGTATCACTTCAAATGCATGTCTTGTTTTGTCAGAATAGAATTGTCTCCTACATAGTGAATGTCATTTGTGACTGTGACGACAAACAAAACCATTTTTCTTATTAAACTAGTTGGAAATTGTGATTTTTTTCTCCATCCCTGTCAGTAGAATCACTAACATAGTTTGTTCATACTACTAAATGCTGTCTGGTCCCAGCTGGATTATCACAATTATACACAGTTTGGTGTCACATGTCACAAATGACATTCTGCAAGCAGTCTCATTCAAAACTCAATTACTCAAGAACTAAGCAATCGAGCGCAAATTCCTTTACCACACCGTATACTGTAATGCTTTTCCAGTATAAAAATGATCATCTTGTACATTTAATATCACTTTTATTTTTGAGGTCTGTGACTGTCACCTTTTGATCTCTAGTCAAATATATATTTTTTTTATGTCTTCCTATGTCATGGTGATTATTTAGGTGTACTGCTTTCAGTTTGTCAGTTTGAAATCCTATTACTTTAATAAAACTGTTAATTTAGGTTTGTATCAATTAGGTTTGCAAACTTTGTGTACATAATTAAATATTCCATTGTGTAAATCACTATATCTGTGTAATTAGTGTAATGTTATGTGTTTGTGTGTATTGTATTTGTTTACATGTATGTTTTTATATATTTTGTTTTATTGTGGATTTTTTGTTTCTTCAAAATACAGTGTATGCAAATAGTATTTGTTGTTGCTAGCATTGTTTTTGCTCTCACTGTGACGAAAAAAAATCTAAAATAGAATACACAATTGTTTGTTTTAGGTTGACTTACGCCATATGGACATGTCCCTCTTCTGCCAACTGCTGTCACTCAACGAAGCGATCCTTGACTTCAAGATGTCTGTCGGTGATCGATACTCTGAGTACACAGGCTCAGAATACACCGGCTCAGAGTTCACTGGATCTGAGTATTCTTTTGGAGGCATGGGAAGCCGCACCGGTTCTTTATCAAGTCTGATTGAAGAGTCCGACTGGAGTCGAGGGTCTTCTGGCACCCACAGTGACGATTTGCTGAACCCCATGTCAGGTGGTGATGCCAGTGATCAACTTAGTCCAGGTGTACCTGAAGACTTGGCAGCCAGCACTTCCAGTCTCTTGCAGCAGATCAATGCCCTGACACTGCGAGCAGAAGCTGATTTTTAAGTGTAATGCACACAAAATTGTCACGTGGGGTTTATGGGCTCTGCACAATGGAATTATGGACCCTCACGTTTATTCGGTGGGAACTGCTAGTAAGTCACCCTATGAATTACTTTAATAAATTTATTTGTTTAGCTCGTTCTGTGTTAAGGTTGGGGTACAGAAATAGATAGAAAAAAGGTAAAAGAATACTGTCACACTAGCTTTCACACGGCTATGAATCATATGTAGTCCAGCCTTTTGATAACAGTTAAAATCACACATTTATTTCTTCTACTCTATACAAGGTTCTCTAAGTACTAATCTAACTTAAAAAGTCTCTTTCAATGCTAATAGTTCGATCGCTGATAGTCTATGCAGCTGTTCTATCTTCATCGGGCACTCGCTAGTATATCTCATGTAGATTTGGACTACTGTGGTCCGTTTTAGAGTTTCTGAATAGTTGGACTACTGTGGTCCTGTTCTGATCAGTTTAAGTGCACTTGGGATAACACACTTAACTGGCGGGTGGTGCGGTCGAAGTCCTTCTGTGAGGTAGCTTCTGGTCCACCTGTGTCGTTGTGTAGTTGGGTTCCCTGGCCACGCTGTGGGGTCTGACAGGGAGTTTTACCGGGTCGCTCGTTCCGACTTGTGCGGTAGAGGTTCCTCAACCAACTTGTTTCTGTGGAGTGGGGTTCACAGGATAGCTCGGGATAGCTCGGGATAGCTCGCCTGCCCGTCTGTAATATAAGAGACGAAATTCTGCACAACCCTGAATAATCGGTTTGTGCAGAGCGTCTCACTGAAAGCCAAGTAGCCCTCAGTGATAGCTCCACATCTCTATACATAAGCGACGAACATTCTGCTACTTCCGGGTTCCACTGGAATCTCACTCTAAATTCCTATACATACATAAATATCAAACGTGGCTAACTATACACATACAGAATTAATAATATTATAAACATTCAGTGGTACAGCCACTGGTCTGCAAACATACATATAAGTTAAACAACAGTGGTTCCGTATGGTATGCAACATGGCGGCGTAACCGGTCGTGTTTCGCCTCGTGGTAGGCTCTTCCACATGGTCACGCAAATTCGGATTAACAATTCACATTTATGCATAGCAAATTCTTCAAACATAATTTCAACAATACTACACATATATCACGATGAAACAGAAGGGTGTCCATTTACCTGCTTGACAAGTTCAGGCCCGTGTGACTTGATAGAATTCTACGATTCCTAAGTCCTGCTTCCTGGTCTAAGTGTAGAGAGATTTCTCTGCCAGCTTTCTAGCTGTTAACACTTCGGTGTATTACTCCCAACTGCCCAAAAATGTGTTAGGCTCGGACCCAGTCAAACTGGCTCGAACCGCTTTGCGTAAGCTCTCATTGGGTAAAATGTTCATATTCAAAACTCAAGTGCTGACGTCACTGCGCTGTGTGTGTGGCTCAGGCTCGCAGTGTGCTGTAATTTAATTGCTACTGTGTACTGTACTAACTCTCTACTGTTACAAAGGCTACACAATGCTAAATAGTCGATAGGCAGAGTTTAAACTAGCCAATTCGTGACAGGCTCCCTCAACTGAAAAAAGGCGATGACTACTGGATTCGACCTTTTTCTACTACAGAGCCTAGTTTAACACTGCACTATCCTAGGGTCCTATTTACAAACTAAGTAAGTTGCTCTACCTGAGCTGCAATGCTGTGCCAGGTAGCTATGGACACTAGTGACAGGGTATTACTGGGCGGGGACGAATTCTGGTGCTGTGGCCCTTAGTTGTGTTGGGTGGGCGACAGCTGCTGTGTCCTCCACGAGATGGCGACTGAGGTAGTCGGCTCCGTGGTTTTCTTTGCCGGGGATGTACTCGATTTGGAATGAGTACGCCTGAAGGGTGAGTGCCCATCGCATCAGGCGAGAGTTCAAAGACTTGGAGGCTGCCAGGAACGATAGTGGTTGGTGGTCCACCTGAACTGTGAAGTGTGTCCCATACAGGTAGAGTTGAAATTTCTGTATGGCCCAGACTAGTCCAAGACATTCTTTCTCCGACGTGGCGTAGTGGGTCTCGGCGGGTCTCAATTTTCTGCTGGCGTAGGCGACAGGGAATAGCGTCTCTGCATTCTTGGGGTCGCGCTGTAGCAGTACTGCTCCGAGGCCTAAGTCGCTTGCGTCGGTGCGTAGAACGAATGGCTGAGTCAAATCGGGTAGGTGGAGCACTGGCGCCGATGTCATTCTGTCCTTGAGTGTTTGGAATGCTGTCTCGCATTCGGCTGTCCATACTACTTTGTCCGGGGCGATTTTCCGGGTTCCATTGTCAGTGGTACGGCGGTGCTGTTGAAGTTGGGGATGAACTTCTTCCGCGATGGCGATGGCCATCCATGTGTGTGTGCCGGGGGTCGCTGGTCGGTCCGTGTATTTCTTGAGGCGATCGATGTGGTGGTATCGGGCTCTCCCGTTCACCTCTACTTGGTAGACTGTCTTGGATCTCTTGGCAGTCACCCGGTACGGTCCTCTCCAAGCGATGTCCAACTTGTTGGTTCCACTTGGAAGTAAGAGTAGCACTTGATCGCCGACTTGCAGTTCTCTGTCCTTCGCGTGGCGGTTGTAGTACTTCGCCTGACGGGCTCTTGCCTTCTTCAGTGCTTCACCAGCTTTCTTCCACGTTGCTTTGAGGGTTTCCTGCAGGTCTGCGACGTACTTGGTGGCACCTCTGGGTGTGTCGTCTATCTTGGCTTCCGTCCAACTTCTGCGTAGGGCTTCTAGCGGTCCTGCTAGAGGTCTGCCGAATAGCAATGTTGACGGGGTGTAGCCTGTGGCTGCATGGGGCGTTTCTCGGTATGCGAACAGTGCCGCATTCACGTAGGTGTCCCACGCTTCTGGATTGTCGTCGGCGACTTTCCTGAGTATGGTGAGAAGGGTTCCATTCAGTCTTTCTACTTGTCCGTTGCTGGCGGGGTGGTATGGTGGTGTGCGAATGTGATGGACTTGTATCAACTCGAACACGTCTTGCATCAGGCGGCCGGTGAACTGAGATCCGTTGTCCGTTCTAATGCTGTCCGGGAATCCGACTCTGGTAAAGATGGCGATGAGTGCATCTGCAATCTTCTTGGTGTCGATCGCTGGCAACGGGACTGCTTCGCACCACATCGTACATGCGTCGACGAGTGTGAGTAGAAATCTGTTCCGCTTCTTGGTCATGGGCAGTGGTCCTACTATGTCTACTGAGACTTGCTGGAATGGCACGCCGACTACTACTGATGGTCCTAAGGTAACTGGTACGGTGTGATGTCGCGGGGAATATCGTTGACATTGGTGGCAAGATTTCACGTAGCGCTTGACATCCTCCGTGATTCCTGGCCAATAGTAGTGTGCGCTGATTCTCTGCACTGTGGCTCCAATTCCCATGTGTCCGCTGAGTGGCATGCTGTGGCCTAGTTCTAGTACTTGGGCTCGAAGGGTGGCTGGTAGTACTAGTTGGGTGTGATCTCCATCTCCTTGTCGATGTAGAACTCCCTCTTCCATGTAGAAGTCTCCCTTGTGCGGGGGTGTGTGCGCCTTGGGTAGCTTCTGGAAGCACTTCGCTATCGAGGTGTCTTCTTTCTGTGCTGTTTTGATCTCTTCGAGTCCTGGATTCGGAGCGAACTCGGGCTGGGGTGGTTGGGTTTTAGCTTGGGCCCTGGTTTGCACTGCAGCTATCTCTACAGTTTTTGGGGGCGTGCCTAAGAACACATACCTACAACCTAGCACTAGATCATACAGGGGTTTCTGTAAAACAGCTGCTTGGATTCGTCCTGTGACGTACCTACTCTCTACTTCGATCCAAGCTATTGGGCAAGTAGTCGTCGGTTTCGTCAAGTCTGCTCCTTGTAAGTCGACTGTCTTGTCTGTCAAGTCCGCGCGCGATACAAGAGACTCGCTGACTATCGCGTCGTATGATAGACCTGTGTCATACAGACAGTTCGCTTCTTTTCCGTTGACCTTGACCGTGTCTGTCACCGATGGGTGATCTCCGATCGTGTGTGGCTTATTACCGCTACTTTGAGTTAGAACTCTGTGCGCTGGCCGGCTTTCGCGCTCTTCCCTACGTTGTGCGGCCAACTTGAAACATTCTGCGGTGGAGTGATTGTTTCTGTTGCAGAACGAACAATACCGTCTCTGTTCTGCGGGACCTCTTTTCCCGAATTCCGTGTTGGGTCCTTTATTTTGCCCAGGTCTGGGGTTATTCGGCTTATTCGCGGTGCGCTCTTCTCGGTTAGGGCTTCGTTTCTGTGCCTCTTTCCCGTTAGGCTTTAGGTCTCGCCTGAAGCTCTTGGCTTCTCCGTGTGCGGCCACGTACCTATCTGCGACCTTGACCAGATCTTCTAGTCTTTCCGCGCCCTGCTCTACTGAGAAGGTTCTCAGCTCGGGGGTCATGGTTTCCCGTAGCTGTTCCCATACTAACAGTTCTGTCAGTCCATCATACGTCTTAGCCGTGGCTGACTGGCTAATCCACTTATCCAGCGTTGTGGACAACCGATCCGCGAACTGCGCATAGCTCTCTCCTTTCACTCTCCGATTGGTGCGGAACTTTTGCCGGTAGCATTCTCCTGTCAGTTCGAATCCCGTTAGGAGTGCCTCTTTTACTTTGTGATAGTCAGTCACTCTGTCAGTCGGTAGCTTACTGTAGATGTCATAAGCCTTTCCTCTAAGTCCTTGACTAAGCTTGAAAGACCAATGAGTGGGATCTAGTTTATACTCTGTTGCTAGGCGCTCAAACCTAGTCAGATAGAGATCTAGACCTTCTTCTCTCTCATTGAATGTTCCCAGTGGAAATAATGACATTCCTTGTACCGGGTTGGATGCTACCTCTAGCTGATCTGAGTGGGAAGGGGTTGAGGAAGAACTTGAAGCTCCTGATCCCAATCTTCTTAGCTCTAACTCATGCTGTCTTTCTTTTTCCTTTTCTTCCCTCTCTTTTTCTTTCTCTGCCCTCTCTTTTTCTTTTTCTGCCCTCTCATACTCCCATCTCCTAACTTCTGCTTCTCTCTCTGCTGCTAATGCTGCCTTCTTCTGTTCTCCTTCTAATTCTAGTTTCTTCTGCTCTGCTTCTAATTCTGCTTTTCTCTGATCTGCTTCGAGTTTCTTCTGTTCTGCTTCTAATGCTAGTTTCTTCTGCTCTGCTTCTAAGGCTAGTTTCTTCGCCTCCCTTTCTGCTGCTCTCTCTGCCTTAGCCTCCTGTTTCTCTACCTCTGCATTTATATACGCAATTAGGTCCGCCCCTGCTAAGTGTAAAGCTTCTCCCAATTCCTTGAAACGCAATCTCAAGGCCACTGGGTCCGACATTGCCAAACGGGTCTATGAACACCCTCTGAATCACGTGGAATACCAAAACACTAGCAATATTGCAAGTCAATAAAAACAATGCAAAGACAATCAAATTCGTAATCAATAATAGAATAAAACAAGAGTCAAATGGCATACAACAGTTACTTAAGCAAAACCTGCAAAAGAACAATGCAACATACAGACACAAAAATAATTGAAGCAAAAAAGTTTTTAACTAAAGAATAGTGCACCCAAACTGAGTCAATGTTACCACTATTCTAAGTTATTCTACTACTCCTACTGTTATCTAATTTTATTGTACTTAGATCCGTTTATACCCAATTCCTATTATACACAGATCCTAGCTAGGCTCGCCAATTAAAGTGTCACGTGGGGTTTATGGGCTCTGCACAATGGAATTATGGACCCTCACGTTTATTCGGTGGGAACTGCTAGTAAGTCACCCTATGAATTACTTTAATAAATTTATTTGTTTAGCTCGTTCTGTGTTAAGGTTGGGGTACAGAAATAGATAGAAAAAAGGTAAAAGAATACTGTCACACTAGCTTTCACACGGCTATGAATCATATGTAGTCCAGCCTTTTGATAACAGTTAAAATCACACATTTATTTCTTCTACTCTATACAAGGTTCTCTAAGTACTAATCTAACTTAAAAAGTCTCTTTCAATGCTAATAGTTCGATCGCTGATAGTCTATGCAGCTGTTCTATCTTCATCGGGCACTCGCTAGTATATCTCATGTAGATTTGGACTACTGTGGTCCGTTTTAGAGTTTCTGAATAGTTGGACTACTGTGGTCCTGTTCTGATCAGTTTAAGTGCACTTGGGATAACACACTTAACTGGCGGGTGGTGCGGTCGAAGTCCTTCTGTGAGGTAGCTTCTGGTCCACCTGTGTCGTTGTGTAGTTGGGTTCCCTGGCCACGCTGTGGGGTCTGACAGGGAGTTTTACCGGGTCGCTCGTTCCGACTTGTGCGGTAGAGGTTCCTCAACCAACTTGTTTCTGTGGAGTGGGGTTCACAGGATAGCTCGGGATAGCTCGGGATAGCTCGCCTGCCCGTCTGTAATATAAGAGACGAAATTCTGCACAACCCTGAATAATCGGTTTGTGCAGAGCGTCTCACTGAAAGCCAAGTAGCCCTCAGTGATAGCTCCACATCTCTATACATAAGCGACGAACATTCTGCTACTTCCGGGTTCCACTGGAATCTCACTCTAAATTCCTATACATACATAAATATCAAACGTGGCTAACTATACACATACAGAATTAATAATATTATAAACATTCAGTGGTACAGCCACTGGTCTGCAAACATACATATAAGTTAAACAACAGTGGTTCCGTATGGTATGCAACATGGCGGCGTAACCGGTCGTGTTTCGCCTCGTGGTAGGCTCTTCCACATGGTCACGCAAATTCGGATTAACAATTCACATTTATGCATAGCAAATTCTTCAAACATAATTTCAACAATACTACACATATATCACGATGAAACAGAAGGGTGTCCATTTACCTGCTTGACAAGTTCAGGCCCGTGTGACTTGATAGAATTCTACGATTCCTAAGTCCTGCTTCCTGGTCTAAGTGTAGAGAGATTTCTCTGCCAGCTTTCTAGCTGTTAACACTTCGGTGTATTACTCCCAACTGCCCAAAAATGTGTTAGGCTCGGACCCAGTCAAACTGGCTCGAACCGCTTTGCGTAAGCTCTCATTGGGTAAAATGTTCATATTCAAAACTCAAGTGCTGACGTCACTGCGCTGTGTGTGTGGCTCAGGCTCGCAGTGTGCTGTAATTTAATTGCTACTGTGTACTGTACTAACTCTCTACTGTTACAAAGGCTACACAATGCTAAATAGTCGATAGGCAGAGTTTAAACTAGCCAATTCGTGACAAAAATCAGAAGCTGACTGTTTTTATAGTGCCTGTTTCATGAATAGTGTCATACACAGACCAAACGCTGAGTTTCAGGTGCCTATGTTTTCTAAGCTGAATTTTTTTAAGTGCCTATTTCATGAACATTATTAACATCACTTTTGATAATACTTAGGGGGCAAAAGCTGACTTTTCATAAGTGCCTTGACTGTTTCAATTATATACATACCTGCCATAACATGAAGTACAGAGCCTCAACTTTTATGCATTAAGACATAAGTGCCTAGACTGTTAGAATGTTTGTGGGGAGAGAGAGAGAGAGAGAGAGAGAGAGGGGGGGGGGGAGGAGGGAGGGAGGGAGAGAGAGAGACTTCAGACTTCAGAACTTTAATGCAGAACACAAGTGTGATCATTGCAAAAAATATAACAAGACAAACATTAGCACTAACAAACTCTAGCCAATAGAAAATGGAGAATTCTGTACACTTCCATCAAAATTGCATATTAAACGCATTCGCGTGCTAGATTAACAACATTAATTTCAAACACTTAAGTCAAACTCGCAACCTTTACAACATGTTTTTGAGCTTTGACTTTCTTTCAAAGGGAATGCCACATTTATTAATTTTGGTTTTGTTCATAAAGTCACGTGTGTTTCAATCTGTTATAATCTAAAGTAATAATAGCTTTCGAGTTATCATTATTAAAATCTGGTCTTTAAGTAATTATGTGTGACTGCCGAGCCTGCCATGCCAGGAACAAGAATTAAGCTAATCTAACCACTTCTGACTCTTCTTGACTTTTTAGCAAATTGCATGAATCACAGCATAACTGTCTACATTATCAACCTGTTGAATGTAACGTTGTCTGATATCAGTATAGACTGGACAATGGAAGACAACATGCACTTCATCTTCAGTGATGCCAAGACAAAATGGATACGATCTACTGTCCTCATTCTGAGAGTACCGATGTCTATGTGCATTGAAAGGAGACACACCTAGTCTGAATCTGGCAAATGCAGTGCTGTACAGGGACACTTTAATTGTATCTACATATATTTCTCTCCCAATGCAGTCCTTAAAGCTATGGTAGACATCAAAACGTGCACTGTCCTGCACATGGGTAAACCACTGTAGGCAATAATTCCTCTTAAGCGCACTTTAAAGTCACATAGTAGCTGCTTTTCGTCTTCCACACCACCAAATAACCACACAAGACCAAAGCCACATAGCAGCGACTTTACTTTCGTCACCCAATTTTGGTGCCCTCTATCATGTATACCTAGCAGTGATAAATATGCCATCTTAGAATAGCGATAATCTGTTTCAGGACTCTAAACCAGTACTGAATGCATCAGCGGCGGATTCAATGAGCAAAGGGTAACCGCCTACATCGCCGTAAATCATGTCATTTGGAGTTCTCATAGGCACATTCATAAACAGCTTGCAAGCCTACAAATGAACCTTCTCAATTTGTTTATGCTGAGAGAGAGAGAGAGAGAGAGAGAGAGAGAGAGAGAGAGAGAGAGAGAGAGAGAGAGAGAGAGAGAGAGAGATCATCAGCAACAGCAGCATCATAAGCTAAGCTAGCTTTTGCCTCTTCATGTGGAGACTTCTTAAAGTTCTTTCTCCCTAGTTTCAAGTAACCAAATTATTTAAACCCAGTATTACTGTTTCCATACAATTAGGTCTTTCCTATGGTGACTCCCTACAACAATGATGATTTTATGACTTTATCAATCAAAACAGCATTTTCCCTTTAAAATAAAGTCAGCAAATCATCATTGTTGAACTTGCACATTATCAATCAAAAGAGCATTTTCCCTTTAAAATATTGTGCAAGTTTCTAGCACTTTAGGCTAGATCTTTGGCCAGTCATATAAAAATAATAATTTAAGGCATTAATACATCTACTGATCTAGGGCCTTTTCTAAGGTTGGATTCAGATCAAAGCACTAAAAGTCAAAAGCAAATAAAGTAATGGTTAGGACTCCCGAGGAGTTACAAAAAAGGAGCTGCCAGTTTGATTGTGATACTGAATCCGTGAATTTTTCCCAAATGTAAACAAACGGACACTTTTCCAATGGACGGTTTTATAATGAGTGTTGTTGATAATAATCATAGCTCAAGTAAATATGCTGATAACATTTCATTATGATTACATGTGATATATGTATTTGTCTATATAAAATAATAATGTTGCATCCCAGCAGCGAAGTTTGTTAAAGATACATATTAATCCTGTTATCAGTCTGGTTATATTGTTGTAGATGTTCAGATTTTACAGGAAAACAATTATTTCAAATATTTATAATTATCGTTCAGCATATTTGTGACTATCTTCTCCATGATCCTTGGAAAACTGCCTTCAGTTTTAAATTAAGGATGTTTGTTGATGTGCTTCGAAATTAAGTGATATTATATTTATATAAATTTATGATGGTGGTGTTTTTTTCATTAATTTTTAAATAACACACCCAAAAAAATTGTAATTAAAAAAAAAACCGGTGTGAGCTGGTACTTTGCTATATTAGAACAAATTATTTCCCTTCATTTAGATTTTTTTATGTGCTTTTGTTGATCTGTATTTGTTTTGGCATGTCACTTTTTTGTGTCCCTTGCCAGTGTGATGCAATTACGAAAATGAAATTTAAAATGTGTAGAAAGAGAGATGTACTGGTACTAATGCAGTTTTTGTGCATGTTCCAGCAATGTCAACAGTGTATAATTTTAAGTTGGAGAGTTTGAAGGCGTATAAGGTGCTTGGAGATATAATGTACAGGGTGCTGAAAGCCATTACAATTCGCAAACGGAGCTAGTGATCCAGGCAAAGTTACTCGTCAGTGCATTTCCCACAAGTTGGTAAACAACTTTCACAAACAAATAACAGAACTATTTGAGATTCAAGGAAACATAAAAAAATTATTCAAAATAGCATATGGAGAGGACCAGGCAGCAGCAAAAACGTTCGCATTGGGTGAGTTGGCTGCAAGGTTTAGGATGCCGAAAGGATTTTTACTAAACACTTGCTGACTGCATCTGATCTGCACTGTTCATGTTCATGCATTTATTATTTCTGTTTACTAAGCAGTTAAACTGATGTTAAATATGACGTTAGATCTGTGGTACTATTTAAAATTGTTGCATTGACGGTAAAGTGCATTCAGATATTAATGTATACATCAATTATCATTTATATGTAACTGTCTATTACAGAATTAGTTTTTTTGTTAACCATGAACAATTATATTACATGTGGTCCACATTATCCATAATTTGGAAAGCTTACATC
This sequence comes from Oncomelania hupensis, assembly GCA_036898135.1. NCBI lineage: Eukaryota > Metazoa > Mollusca > Gastropoda > Littorinimorpha > Pomatiopsidae > Oncomelania > Oncomelania hupensis. The sequence goes on from CM072513.1 coordinate 31,122,437, forward strand.
TTGAAAAAACTACCTCAGTTTTTGTTACAGCGCAAGTGTGAACATGTATGATTAGTTAACAATTATTTTCAGACTTTAGGACGTTTAGGGCAATGGAGAATGAACATTGATGTTTAATGTCTACCCTCCTACCCCCCTCCCCCCCCCCACCCACCATTGGCAATATGACAGACAGGGATAACCATCCCAGGAAAGAGGCGTAGGGACCAAACTTAAAACTGAACCCCCTGAGCAATCATACTGATAAGATAGACAGTGACACATTTTCATTCGTGCATCGCACACCATAGGATTCGAATCTGGGTCATTTGTGTGCCAACCTAACACTTTACCACTGAGCTATGGCAGTAGGTCTCTTTGGGTGTTGTTTATTATGGACTTTAAATATGATTGTGATCTTTGTCGGGTGTCATGCGAACAAACAAGATGAATGCATAATAATATACATGTTTACGATGTTTTGTTTTGTTTGTGTTTTTGCAAATCAAAATCATTTGTTTATTCTGTGTTTCTTCTACTTAATATTTTGGTGGTTTAAATAATTGTGTTATTTGTAGATCTATGAAACATTTCCTTTTTGAAGGAAGTCAATAATTGTTAGCCAAATCCTTTATTTATTTATTTTTAAAACTTATTTGCACATGTGTGCATATCATTGAAGTGACCATCTTGACTGATTTGAAATGTGTTAATGACAAGGCGTTTTGACTCGTATGCATAGCAATGTAAGTTTGTGTACTCAACCACCCCCGTTGGGGTGCCGGGGGTTTCAGTATAAATAGTATCCCCACTTTCTGGAAATTTAGTGCTTTAAATTCCCACTGTCGCTGTCTTTCTCATTTGCTCTTTCTCATTCCTGCTCTGTTCTATCAATCTGCTATACTATCGTCTTCTTCGCTAGCCCAGTCTCCTACCTTTTTTCTTGAAAACTCTTCCGGGATAAGACTCCTTATTTGTGTATGAGGTCTGTTGGATCAGCTTGGGAATATTGGACGCTTTCTGCCAGGTGGTCACTAGGGCTTCTTATGATGTTATTATTTAGCAATGTAGGCATTTTATATGTATGTGTTTTGTTGATAATTTATAATGATGTTTGTATTCTATTTTGTTTTTGTAAACGGGGGTTCGATAAGTTGGGGTGAAGCCTCAGCCGTCCCCTGCGTGGGATGTCTTTATTGTAAAGTGACTGGCTGGTGGAGAGCTTTCGGTTTTACCACTAGGGTTGTTTCAGCAGATCTTTTATGCGGATCGGGGGTTGCCCGGTCCTGATTTGGCTCAGAAGAGTCCGCTGGACCTAAAGCAATAATAATGTAATGTAATGTGTACTCAACCCACTCCCTCTCCCACTCCCCACCCCATAAGATAGCTGGGGGTTTCTGTATAAATAGTATCCGCACTTTCTGGAAATTTAGTGCTTTAAGTTCCTACTGTCGCTATCTTTCTCCTTTGTTCTTTCTCATTCCTACTCTGTTCTATCAACCCATTACATGTGTCTTCTTCGCTAGACTGGTCACCTATCTTTTTTCTTGAAAACTCTCCCCAAACTCCTCACTTGTGTATGTTGGGTCAGCGTGGGGATAGTGGACGCTTTCTGCCAAATGGTCACTAGGGCTTTAGATGGTATTATTATAGCAATGTAGGCATTTTATATGTATATGTTTCGTTAATATTTTATAATGATGTTTATATTCTATTCTGTTTTTTTAAATGGGGGTTCGATACATTCGAGTGAAGCTTAGGGCGTTACACAAGTCAAGTCTAGACGGGATGAAAGCAGAGACAAGGGTCTGAGTAGAACTGACAGAAAGGAGATGAATCATACTGTCCTGCAGATCTTCAAATGCATCAACGACAGATTCTGCCTGAACAAAGGCCAGCACTGGAATCATACGAATGCACAGTGCGAAGCCCAGATCCTCCGCATAAGTCCTCTGAAGCCCGTGTTCTTGCACTTTGCGATAAATGCTGTGACAAAGATGAATTAAAAAAAGCAAGCATGAAGCTGGCTAGAGTTCACTAAATATCAATTGTAAAAATCAATTCAAAGCGCTAAATAGGCGGGGGGATGGGGGAGAGCAAATTGTCCGGGTGCGAAAATCATCCTAGAGGGTAAACAGTCCATGGGCGTATGGTCCGGGGTGAACGATCTAAGGGTTGAACGGTTCAGGGGCCTACGGTCGGGGGCGAATGGACCGGGGGCAAGTTGTCCAGGGGCGAAAAGTCCTAAAAGCTTCCCTAAGGGAATGCTGCAAATTTCCAAGCTAATCTGTTCTTCAGGCGGACAAAACACAATCATTCATCCTAGGATATATGGAAACTCCAATAAACATTAGTGCTTTTTCGAATCACACTGAATTTCCCCATTCTTCCTGTGACCTATAGAAATAATGTTGTTATGACAGTTCTATATCCATGGACTTTTGGTAAAGTTCTGAGCAAATTGTGATGTAATTTATTTTTTTAGCATCATTTATTTGTTTGGGTTTTTTAAAACAAACAAGACTTTTTTTGATCTTTTATAAAGGTTTGTGGGTTGTTGTGACGTATTTTTTATTATGTAGGGGCAAAAATGTGATTTGTTGCGAAAATAGGCATTTCCAAAGATTGAGATATTTGCTGTTGTGAAGTAGGGTGATAATAAAAAAAAAAAAAGAATTGTCTGATCGGGGCATTGTGTAATAAGGTTATAGTATGTGGATATAGAAGGTAAACTTGTAACAAGTATTGGATTCCCGTTTTTAACGCATAAATGTTGAGATGTGTGTTTAGTGATTGTTGGTTGTGTAGGTAAAGTTATTTTGCTGTTATGAATATGTTTAATTTTCTTTTTTGTTTTATAGTGTACTCATTTTTTTATAGTTTTTCTGGCCGATGTTGATTATGCATTTTGGTTTTTAATTTAATTATATAATGATTAGTGAATTGTGTAATGCCCTTCTATTTGTGAATCTAAAATTATCAGTCTTTTCTATTGTAAACTTGGAGTAAAAAATCATTTTTATTCTAGTCAGCTATTATCATGTTATGCTTTTCAATAAAAAATGCTAAAGTTTTGTTGTTGTTGTGCACAATTATTTTGTTTTCGTGCTTGTTAAGCCTGTTGTTGTCGTTGTTGTGGGTGATGGTGGGGGGTGATGATTTGTGTGTTTTCTGTGGTGTACTGCAGTATATCTGGACAAATCAGTTGTTACATAACTTGTTTTGACATGCCTCTTGTTGGACAGGACAATGGTCACGTTAGGGTTTAGGGCAGTTTGTATTTATCACTGTAGTGTTGAGGGTTAGGTTCGAACACTGCAAAGTACTTTACAGGGTGGAGAATTCTCCGCGAATCCGCGGATTTCCGCGAAAGGCATTTGCATTTCCGAGAAAAAAATATTGAGTTCCGAGTGTGAGAAGCTGAGGGGCTACTCTTTACTGGGCATAGCGGCCAAAAGCGGCCAAAGGTCTAAACAGGCAAAACGTCCAAAAGCGTCCGTATCAACCATGTGGTTATATTCTCGCGTTGTTTGAAAGATTGCGTGACTTCCGGCAATTGACTTCCGGTTTTTGTTGTTGTGAAAACATTCGACTGTATTTCCACAAGTTTTCTCTGTGATGCATTCGTTTTTTCGATTTTATTTTCAAATTTTATTGTGTGTGTGTCTAAAATGGATGGTTTGGATTCTTCAACTGATGAAGGGGAGTTTACAGGCTTCCATTTATCAGACATTAAAGTGAGAGAAATGGACTTGGAGTTGGAGGAAGAGATCGGTACTGACATTAGACAATTAGTGTCAGAAGTGTGCATGCATACGATCTTTCAGACTTGCATGAAAGTGAAGAAGAGAAGGGGGCTTGTTTGGACTTTTTAAAACTTTTTTTTTGTATACACATGGAGTAATAAAAAACAAGACATGACAAGAGAAGTAGAAAAAGGTAGATAATCAAAAGAGAATTTATTTCTGTTCATTTTGCATTTTATTTCATTTAAATCTATACACTAGTCACTAAACCTAAGATGTGGTGTTTTTACTAACGTACCCCTAAATATCTCTAAAATTATAAAAATTCTTGCCTGTTTACAGCTAAAAAAAAAACAGAGTCTCCTCTCTGAAAATCCTTACCGGGAAGAGAGGGGACTATAAACTGATTTAAAAAAAAAAAAAAAAAAAAACAGCTAAAAAATAGACAACCGTGTGCCCAGTAAAATTGGAAATGTGGAGTTTGTGTGTAACAGTGGTGGACCTCAAACTTTGTTAGGCCTACAAATCAAGATTCTTAACTATTTTGAAAGACATGTGCATAAAACATTCTTTTCTTTGTTGTTGTTTCTATTTAGGTTTGCTTTGTGCTTTTTGCTTTCAGGAGAGGCCCTAAATTACTTTCAAAATTGCATACATTCATTTTCTTCCAGGGGGGCGAATACCGGGGCTTGGCCCCTGGGCCCCGGCCGGATTTCAGAGATTTCTTGATTCAGTTGTTCTCCACCCTGACTTTAAAATGGGGACGAAATAAGACCCATTGTCAGCACAACGTATGTGGCGTTTCGGGAAAGTCATGATAATACTGTGTAACCTCGGCTGTGTGTGTGTGTGTGGGCATGTTTACACGGTGTTATCGGGACAAACCAGTGAACATCTACATAACTTGTTTTGACAGACCTACTTGTTTTGACGTCAGAACAATGATCCGTTAGGGTTAGGGCTGGGTTAGGGTTAGTGTTCGAACACTTAAAAGTACTTAAAAAGTGGGACGAAATATGACCCATTGTCAGCACAACGTATGTGGCGTTTCAGAAAAGTCATGATAATACTGTGTACCTTCGGCTGTGTTTAAACATGAAACGATGGGCTAGAGCTTGCAAAGCGTTTGGTATACGGGTGAAGGGAAAATAAGTATGCATACTGTTCTGTATATGTTGTGATAGTAAACACAGATCTGCTGCTTGCAAATAAACTGATTATCAGAAGGTTGAAACTCCCAAAGCTGAATACTGAAACTCTCTGTCTGTCTCTGTCTCTCTCTCTCTGTCTCTGTCTCACTGTCTCTCTCTCTCTCTCTCTCTCTCTCTCTCTCTCTCTCTCTCTCTCTCTCTCTCTCTCTCTCTCTCTCTCTTATCTCTGTAGAAGAGCTTTGAATACCTTTGACCTGTATGGTTGTTCATGCAATAGTTTTAGGAGGCATTGCAAGAAATGTGCATTACCAGTAGTACAACGAATGATAAAAGCTAAGACTTACCACACACTAAAGTATTTAAAAATAAATAAGTAAATGAAAAAAAAAGTACGTCCACTGAGATTAATTTTATTATAACCCAGTGATGTGGCATAAATGATTTGAATTCATGAATATGATTTCTTTATATGCAAAACCGTCGAGATGAATTTATTTTTATAAAACCCAATGCTGTGTCCTTTGGTTCCAAGCTCATTGTAAGGTATAGTGAGGGAACCTGGAATAAACAACGTAGTTAGTTATGCACAATATAATTTTATTATATACATTTGCTGAATCTATTTTATTGTTTTAAAAAAAGTCAAGATATAGTCTACGTATTTACTTGTTACTTTTAGTTTCTTATAAAGGCATCAAACACAGTAATTAATACTTTTAGCAAAGCATAGTAAAACATTGTCTTGGGTATTGGATATCAGAATTCAGCCCCCATTTGCATTTACTGATCCAGACCCTAGGGTTTTATGCTCATTATGTTGAAAGTTTTAAAATCCAAATAGGTGCAGAAAATCGAATCATAATAATTATATTTTTTGTCCACATAAGCCTACTATTTAAACGCATTTACTAAATGATTTTGTGATTCAGCAATCACAGTCTCGCAGGCAGAATACACACACACGCGCACACCCCCACCCCTTCCACACACACACACACACACAAACACGCCACATACGTTGTTTTGAGTTTTTTTTTTTTTTATTTGTCGATTTTAATAAACTAACCCTAACCCAAACCCTTAACATAACCATAAGCCTAACACAGCCTTACCCTAGCGGAAAAAATATTTTGACCTCAAAATAACGGGGACGTCAAAAGAACGTAGGTAGAGTATAAAGAGTGTTTATAAACACGGCGTTTCTACACCCACACACACCCGCACACACACACCCATGTACACACACACCACCTCCACCACCACCACCAGCAGTCATTTTCCTCTCACTCTTCTATAATAGTAGACCTAATTAGGGGAGTTACTACGAAGCCTCCACCACCTCCATCCTACCCTGCCTCTCTATTCCCTTCCCCCTTCCGTGGGGTGCCTGGGATTTCTGTATTAATAGTATCCCCACTTTTTGGAAGGTAGTGCTTTAAATTCCTACTGTCGCTGTCTTTCTCCTTTGCTCTTTCTCCTTTGTTCTTTCTCTTTTCTGCTCTGTTCTATCGATCTACTATCTTCTTCGTTAGCCTAGTAACAAACCTTTATTTATTTTTTTTTAAATTGAACTCTTTCCCAAAACACCTTATTTGTGTTTGGGGTCAGTTGGGTCATCTTGGGGATATTGGACGCTTTCTGCCAAATGATCACTAGGGCTGTGTATGGTATTATTTAGCAATGTAGGCATTTAATATGTATGTGTTTTATTAATATTTTATAATTATGTTTATATTCGATTTTTGTTTTTATAAACAAGGATTCTATACATTAGAGTACGGCCTCAGCGTCCCCTGCATTGTATGCCTTTAATTTAAAGTGATGGGCTGGTGGATTGCCTTCAGTGTTATCATTAGGAGGAAGGAAAGCTTAACGTCATATTGCATTCCCGTTAAGGACGAATCACCACGTCGCCACCTTGAAAGCAATGATCATCATCATCGTGTCAAAAACATGTTTGTTATCGTTTACCATTAGGGTTGTTTCAGCAGATCTTTTATACGGATCAGGGGAGAGCCCTCTTTCAACCAAGATGTTATCCTGATTCGGCTCTTTGCAGTCCGCTGAACCCTATAAACAGTGACTAACTAATTAACTAACTAACCAACTAACTTCCCTCCTCCTCTTACTACTACTACTACCAGAGATTTTATAATTGATCGAGATTGTACACTGACATATTTATTGACCGCAGTTCTAGAGTTTGTCGGCGGAGTTACTCTCCATGGCTTCGTGATCGTCAATGAATACATGGCGTCCAAGAAGACAAAACGGCGCAAGGGAGAGGATTTAAATGACTGAATTGAAGATGAATTTCGGAGAGAAAAAATGCAGTTTGTTCCAAATACTAGGGCCCTGTGTGACGACACGAGTTTTCAGATGGTAGGGAGAGGTACACTTTTTGCGAAGTTACACTTCTCCGTATATCTGCTGTACATAGAATAGCGTGACCGATTTACTTTTGCGTATGAAAGTGCAGTTTCGTAGAGTCCGTGCGATTCGTAGAAGACAGGGAGTCGGCCAATTTCGAATAGGGGTACGCGTAATAAAGAACGTGCATACTGACGAGAGCTCGACTGTTTTGCTTGTGGCCGGCGCAGATTTTGAAGGGCAGAGTGGTTTGAGATGCTATTGCGTGAGGAAGGAATTCTAACGAGGCAGCAACCCTGTGACAGAGGTCATCGTAGTGTAGGGTACTGTTGGAAGGGTGTGTGTATTGTTTTATAGCCACCCAAGGTCTTATGCCCTCGTCGGGATAAGGATGTTTAGAATTCCAAGGAAGATGGTAACTGCCATTCGCCAGTGAGTGTAGAGTTCCATACTTAAGGTGCGTGTGGTTCTCGATTGAACACCCACCAAGACTTAGTGTCTGTAGCAGAGCTAAGGTGTCCTCATCCTCAGAATAAATGTTATTTGGACAGTGAAATAACGTGCAAGAGCAAGAGAAAGAGACTCTCAAAAGACTAATCCATTGTGTTGTGACAGTGTTGTGACAGTGTTGTGTCGTGTTGTGGTGTTGGGGTAAAGAGCGTCACAAGCCGAGGCCTGTAAGGTAAGCAAACCCTGTCGTTCAATTCTCTAGTGGCGCGCTCCGAGAACTGCGTACGTGTATGAGTGGTAATGAGTGTGGGGAAGGGGATGTATTTTAGGATGTGTAATGAATTTTGTTGATTTTATATGATTTTCTTATGATTTTCTTATTGTATATGTGATGGGGAAATGTCGTTGCTGTTGTTGTTATGGAAGTGGGTCAAAGGCGACGATGGGGAATATAGAGAGGGAGAGAGAGAGAGTGAGGGTGTATGTATGGAGAGAGCGATGAAATGTAGTATGCTGAAGAAGGATGAAGTGATGATTATGAAGGAAGCATGTTTACAGTATGGATGAAGGGAGGTAATCGTGATGTGCTATAATTGTTGGGGGTGACGGTGGTGATGAAGGGGGGCGGAATGAATCAGGACTGTAAGATGGTAGTGTGGTTGCGATAATTATGTATATTTATATAAACATTGGTGTGTAAAGAAGGTGCGAATTATTTAGCATCAAAGGGTGATTTATATTATTGAAATGTGTGTATAGTATCTTGTATTATTATTATGATATTCATAACTATACAGGTCAAGATGGCGGACGGAGGACGGCGTGTTATGTTATATTATATAGTGTTTATTGTTTGGTGGGCATATTGTTAAGACTATGTATATGTCAACAGGTGTGGGCTGATGATGATGATGATGATGATTATTACATCTACGTGTTTATTTCTACGCATTATTTCCACGCTGTTGCCTTTGATGTGCCTGTTGTGCTGTACTGATGTTGATGTTGTTGCCGCTGACTGGGTCCTAGCCAGCCCTGGATGTACCTTTGCCTCTACAACAGAGTAGTGTTGTGGTGATTTTCTTACACTGCCGCAGGTTTTGCCTATGTATCGAGGCAACACATTTCCAGGAGGTTTTCATACCTAATTCATGCACACACAGACTCACATTACATGCACCTAAAAACATATCCATTTAGTTAGAAGAATCATCCACTTACTGTGAAAGAGACTGTTAGCTCTCTGAGCTACTTGACAAGAACATTGAGACATTACTTCTGTGCCACAGCTTTGCCTAGCTAATAGTTTCTGATTCAACGCCATTGCCTATTATTTGAAGACTTGCATTTTGAATTGATTTGTTGATTTTGATTTTCTGTGTACACTTTGTAAAGAAACTGTTGTTGTTTAGTTCTATTTGGGGTTTGTTGCAAGGGGAGGTAATTGTTAGTTAGTATTGGGACGGGGGTCTGTTTAGGGGTTGAGGGGAGGTTAGTTCCCATTTGTCCTGTGTTTGCTTGTTGATTGTTGAATAAAAGAGTGTGTGTTTGTACTCTGGCATTTTGTGTTAGTTTATTTTGTTTGAGTTTTATTCTTTTCACTCGCTTTATGAGCTGACGTCACTGAACCCGCTCGGGGGACGTGACATTTTGGTGTCAGAAGTGGGATAAACTCATTTATTTTGTTAGGGTATTGCCAGAGGTGTATGTTGTGCGTTTGAGTTGTTGTGTGAAAGGGTACGCAGCGGGCGGTTGGCGGGAGTGTGGGTGTATTGCACTAGGGATCACACTCGGAGTGCAGCATTAACGGGGAATTGGGTTGCAGGGTTCACTTGCTCGCCTTCAGGGGTACGACGGTGAACGATTCCTCGGCTCCTGTGACTGTTGTGTTGCGTATTCATTCTGTTAGGTGTTTGTATCAGTTAAGTGTTATTTGTTTTGTGTATACTAACATTTGTTCTTCCCTTCTTTTCTGACATGGCTACGCGGGATGCTCGAGCCGCGATGCGCCGCGACGCTAGGACTCGTAAGGAGGAGGCCGAGCAGGAGGAGCAGGACTTCCGGGATGACGGCTCTGTGACAGGGTTGTTGGAGGAACCTTACGCAGTGAGTACTCAGACCACTATGCCTAAGATGTATGCCAAATCGCCCGGTGCACAGAGCAAAGTCGAGGTCGCGCTCGGTGATAGTGAGAGATTTAGACAGATTGGGGAAAGTCTGGGTTTCCGAGACGGAGCGCTAGCGCACTATGTAGTTAGTGAGATGAGGAGGGAGGAAGAGCGGAGGGAGAAGGAGGAAGAGAAGAGGGAGAGAATGAGGAGGGAAGCAGCAGAGAGGTTAGTTAGGGAGGAAGAAAAGAAAGAAAGAGAAGATGAGCGTCGACGTCTAGAAGCTAGATTGGAAGCTAGATTAGAGGCTGAGAGGGAAGACCGACGTCGGTTGGAGCAGAGGGTGGAAAATGAGAAGCGAGAAGAGAGAGAGGCTAAGGAAGAGGAAAGGAGGATGTTTGAGATGAGGCTAGAGGAGGAACGTAGAGCCAGAGATGAGGACCGAGCTGATCAGAGGGAGAATAGGGCTAGAGATAGAGGGGCAGCATACTCAGTCAAGTTGAAACCCTTGGAGGAGAGGGAGGATGTGGAGGCCTACCTCCAGATGTTCGAACGGGTGGCAGAGATTCAGGGTTGGAGGAGGGAGGTATGGGCGGTTAGGCTAGCGCCTTTGTTACAAGGGGAAGCCCGGGATACGTACCTTCGTCTGACGCCTGAGCAAGCCCAGGATTTCGACATTGTGAGGAATGCGCTGTTGAAACGCTTCAGGAAGGACGCCGACTACTATCGTAGGCAGTTTCGAGAGGCCAAGAAGGAAGCTGCAGAGACGTTTCCTCAGCTGGTAGTAAGGCTAGGGTCGTTAGTGAAGAAGTGGTTTTCGCTCGCCGGCAAAGACATCACCGACGTAGAGCAGGTACTAGACACTTTCATTGGTGAGCAACTTTTCTCCATCATGACTACCGAGCTAGAGATCTACGTGAGGGAGAATTTACCTGAGACTAGCCATGCCGCAGCAGAGTTAGCGCAGCGTGTGGTAGATGCCAAGCGGGCAGCATCAGCACCGGCACCCGTACTGCCCAGTCAGAGACGCAGTTTTCCCAGACGACCGGAGACTCCTCAGCAACCTAGCAACCGGGGAAGTCAGGGTCAGAAGGTAGGGAGGACAGAAGGGGGTAGTGGGGTACGTCGTTGCTACCGATGTGGGTCGGAGAAGCATGTGGTCAGGGACTGCAAGGTCAAACCTCAGACAGTAGGCCAGGTCACAGTGGGACGGACTATTTCCACGGAGACCGCACCTCGGGCTAGCGTGTGTGCAATCAAACCTTATGATCCATGGGGCCAAGGTAGGGCGAACGGGCAGGACGTTCGGGTATTGAGAGATACGGGGGCGGAGATAGGGGCAGTCGCGAGCAGGTTAGTCAAACCAGCTGATTTGACGGGTCGGACTGTCGAGATTTGCTTGGCGAATCGATCGAACGTGGGTCTGCTACCTACAGCTTGGGTGGAGTTGGATTGTGCGCTGGTCAGGGGAAGAGTAGAGCTGGTGGTTTTCGAGGACGGGCCCGATATCATCCTGGGTAACTGGGTAACGTTTGATAGCGGGGAAAAGAGTCCTGTTTCCTTGTTCGGAGGTGAGTGCGCGATGGCTGCAGCAGTGCAGACTCGGGCGCAGGTGAAGGCCGAGAAGAAGAGGGAGGTACCCTTAGCAGTGGTCGAACCATCCCAGATCTCTGTTAGCACCCCAGAGTTAATCAGGATGCAAGAGACCGACGAGACGCTCGCGAAGGCGAGAACGTTGGCACAGAGTGGTGGGGCGATAGCGTCAGGTAGGGCGTCAGCTGAGTTTCGCAAGAAGAAGGGGGTGTTGTACCGGGTACACACGAAGAGAGGTAGCCAGGTCACGCAACTGGTAGTCCCGAAACAGTTGAGGGGGGGGATCCTTCAGTTGGCTCACGATCCACCCATGGCTGGGCATTTGGGAGGGAAACGTACCAGGGAGCGGATCTGGGGAACATTCTATTGGCCGGGAATGTGTGCCGAAGTACGGAGGTATTGCGCCAGTTGTCCAGAATGTCAGAAGGTAGTACCGAGGGGACGGGTGAGGAAGGTACCGCTACAGCAACTTCCGCTGGTGGACGAGCCATTTCAGAGGGTGGCGGTAGACATTGTGGGACCCATCAAACCCAAGTCAGATCGGGGTAACATGTACATCCTGGTGGTAGTAGACTATGCCACACGCTATCCCGAGGCTGTACCGCTCAAGGGCATAGAGGCAGAGAGGGTAGCAGAAGCGCTGTGGGAGATTTGGTCGAGGGTGGGCGTTCCTAGGGAAATTTTGACAGATCAAGGGACGCAATTCATGTCTGAAGTCATGCGGGAGATGAACAGACTACTGTCGATCCATGGGAAAGCCACCACACCGTATCATCCACAGTGCAACGGACTGGTTGAGCGATTCAACGGGACGCTAGTGTCCATGCTCAAGAAGTTAGCCACAGAACAACCTACAGCGTGGGACCGCTACATTCCAGCGCTACTATTTGCATACCGAGAAGTAGCACAGGAGTCTACAGGGTTCTCTCCCTTCGAGCTCCTATATGGAAAGACCGTGCGGGGACCGATGGCTGTATTGCGAGACCTCTGGACCAAGGAGATACAAGAGGAGGAGGTGAAACTGAGTAGCCAGTACGTGGTGGATTTGCGTAATCGCATCGAGGAAACCTGTAAGTTGGCACAAGGAAACCTCAGAACCGCGTCAGCCAAGCAGAAGCGGCACTTCGACAAGAAGGCGAAACGGCGTTTGTTCAACGCGGGGGATCAAGTGTTGCTGCTGCTACCAGAGAAACACAACAAGTTGCAGCTAGCATGGCGAGGACCGTACGAGGTGATCGAACGTGTGGGAGAGTGCGACTACCGGATCAGGATGCGTGGGAAAAGTAAACTATACCACGCCAATCTCCTGAAGAAATTCCATACCAGAGCGACGGTGGCCACGATCGTCGTAGACGACGAGGGGGTAGAGGAGGAGGAAACTATGCCGGTGTTTGGGGATATTCCCGTAATCACCTTGACAGCATCAGAGACGCCCCGCGACGTGAAGATGGACGACAACTGCCCAGAAATACGGGAAGAATTGCAGGAGCTGGTGTGGCAGTTTGAGGATATCCTAACCGACTTGCCGCTACGCACTACACTGGACGTGTGCGAAATACGTGTGGACAGCGACATTCCAGTGAGGACGCGGCAGTACCCACTTCCCCATTCGCATCACGAGACCATCAAGAAGGAAGTGGAAGCGATGCTAGCGATGGGCGTCATTGAGAGGGCCAGTTCGCCATACAGCTCGCCCATCGTATTAGTAAAGAAGAAGGAGGGCACGATGCGTTTCTGCGTTGATTTCCGGAAGTTAAACAAGCACGTTGTATTCGATGCGGAACCATTGCCGAACATCGACTACTTGTTTTCCAAACTGTCAGGGGCCAAGTATCTCACCAAGATCGACTTGACCAAAGGTTACTGGCAAGTGCCTATGAACAAGGGAGATAAAGCGAAGACGGCATTTACAACGCCAGAGGGACAATTTCAGTGGACCGTAATGCCATTTGGGCTGAAGACGGCGGAGCAGTCTTTTCTCGCATGATGCGGAAGTTACTAGCACCCCTGGGAATGTCGGAGATCGACAATTTCGTCGACGACTTGTTGGTAGCCACCATTACCAAGCAGAGACACCTGGAATGCTTGGCACGTCTTTTCCTTAGGTTGCGTGAGGTGCAGCTATCCGCCAAACCGTCAAAGTGTTACCTGGGTTTCCGAAGAGTAGAGTATCTTGGGCACGTGGTTGGACAGGGAGAAATTCGTCCTGAGGTGTCAAAGATGGAGAGGATCCGAGATGCACCACGACCAACGACCAAGCGGCAAGTGCGCTCATTTTTGGGTTTAGCCGGATACTACAGGCGGTTCGTACCCAACTTTTCAGCGATTGCTTCACCACTACACGATCTGACCAAGGGAGGCAAGCCAGGGGCGGTACAATGGACCGAAGCATGCGAAGCTGCATTTTGCATACTGAAGGAGAAGCTGTGCTCTGACCCTGTGTGCTGTCTGCCGGACTTCACCCTACCGTTTATGCTACAGACAGATGCGTCGGAGGATGGAGTAGGGGCCATTTTGAGCCAGGACAGGGGACAGGGATTACAGCCTATTGCGTGTGCAAGCAAGAAACTGTCGAAACCCGAGAGAAACTATTCGACCATTGAGAGGGAGTGTCTAGCGTTGGTGTGGGGTGTGCAGAAATTCAGTCAATATCTGTACGGACGTACTTTCGTAGTGCAGACTGACCATAGGTCACTGCAGTACCTACAGCAAGTGAAGAACACCAACAGCCGACTGATGAGATGGGCACTTCAGCTGCAACCTTTCTCAATGTCTGTGGAGCACATTTCTGGGAAGGACAACGTTCCAGCAGATTTCCTCAGCAGAAACGCTCAGTAGGTAGCATAGGGGGTAGTGAGAAATTCGCGTCGTAGTTAAGGTTCTTCAAGGTGTTAAGAACTGGGGGGGGGTTGTGTGACGACACGAGTTTTCAGATGGTAGGGAGAGGTACACTTTTTGCGAAGTTACACTTCTCCGTATATCTGCTGTACATAGAATAGCGTGACCGATTTACTTTTGCGTATGAAAGTGCAGTTTCGTAGAGTCCGTGCGATTCGTAGAAGACAGGGAGTCGGCCAATTTCGAATAGGGGTACGCGTAATAAAGAACGTGCATACTGACGAGAGCTCGACTGTTTTGCTTGTGGCCGGCGCAGATTTTGAAGGGCAGAGTGGTTTGAGATGCTATTGCGTGAGGAAGGAATTCTAACGAGGCAGCAACCCTGTGACAGAGGTCATCGTAGTGTAGGGTACTGTTGGAAGGGTGTGTGTATTGTTTTATAGCCACCCAAGGTCTTATGCCCTCGTCGGGATAAGGATGTTTAGAATTCCAAGGAAGATGGTAACTGCCATTCGCCAGTGAGTGTAGAGTTCCATACTTAAGGTGCGTGTGGTTCTCGATTGAACACCCACCAAGACTTAGTGTCTGTAGCAGAGCTAAGGTGTCCTCATCCTCAGAATAAATGTTATTTGGACAGTGAAATAACGTGCAAGAGCAAGAGAAAGAGACTCTCAAAAGACTAATCCATTGTGTTGTGACAGTGTTGTGACAGTGTTGTGTCGTGTTGTGGTGTTGGGGTAAAGGGCGTCACAAGCCGAGGCCTGTAAGGTAAGCAAACCCTGTCGTTCAATTCTCTAGTGGCGCGCTCCGAGAACTGCGTACGTGTATGAGTGGTAATGAGTGTGGGGAAGGGGATGTATTTTAGGATGTGTAATGAATTTTGTTGATTTTATATGATTTTCTTATGATTTTCTTATTGTATATGTGATGGGGAAATGTCGTTGCTGTTGTTGTTATGGAAGTGGGTCAAAGGCGACGATGGGGAATATAGAGAGGGAGAGAGAGAGAGTGAGGGTGTATGTATGGAGAGAGCGATGAAATGTAGTATGCTGAAGAAGGATGAAGTGATGATTATGAAGGAAGCATGTTTACAGTATGGATGAAGGGAGGTAATCGTGATGTGCTATAATTGTTGGGGGTGACGGTGGTGATGAAGGGGGGCGGAATGAATCAGGACTGTAAGATGGTAGTGTGGTTGCGATAATTATGTATATTTATATAAACATTGGTGTGTAAAGAAGGTGCGAATTATTTAGCATCAAAGGGTGATTTATATTATTGAAATGTGTGTATAGTATCTTGTATTATTATTATGATATTCATAACTATACAGGTCAAGATGGCGGACGGAGGACGGCGTGTTATGTTATATTATATAGTGTTTATTGTTTGGTGGGCATATTGTTAAGACTATGTATATGTCAACAGGTGTGGGCTGATGATGATGATGATGATGATTATTACATCTACGTGTTTATTTCTACGCATTATTTCCACGCTGTTGCCTTTGATGTGCCTGTTGTGCTGTACTGATGTTGATGTTGTTGCCGCTGACTGGGTCCTAGCCAGCCCTGGATGTACCTTTGCCTCTACAACAGAGTAGTGTTGTGGTGATTTTCTTACACTGCCGCAGGTTTTGCCTATGTATCGAGGCAACACATTTCCAGGAGGTTTTCATACCTAATTCATGCACACACAGACTCACATTACATGCACCTAAAAACATATCCATTTAGTTAGAAGAATCATCCACTTACTGTGAAAGAGACTGTTAGCTCTCTGAGCTACTTGACAAGAACATTGAGACATTACTTCTGTGCCACAGCTTTGCCTAGCTAATAGTTTCTGATTCAACGCCATTGCCTATTATTTGAAGACTTGCATTTTGAATTGATTTGTTGATTTTGATTTTCTGTGTACACTTTGTAAAGAAACTGTTGTTGTTTAGTTCTATTTGGGGTTTGTTGCAAGGGGAGGTAATTGTTAGTTAGTATTGGGACGGGGGTCTGTTTAGGGGTTGAGGGGAGGTTAGTTCCCATTTGTCCTGTGTTTGCTTGTTGATTGTTGAATAAAAGAGTGTGTGTTTGTACTCTGGCATTTTGTGTTAGTTTATTTTGTTTGAGTTTTATTCTTTTCACTCGCTTTATGAGCTGACGTCACTGAACCCGCTCGGGGGACGTGACACCCTGATAAGAGAAAGCACGTTCACCATATGATTTCGTACGCACAGATGGAGCTGCAAAAAGAGGAGAGAAGTTGTCTAGAAGGTATATAAAGAAGGTCAGAAATATATTGAGGGGCAGTGGAGTTGAGGACACTGAAACACAGGGACTAAACTTTGTGCTGGATACGCTGCTCCACAGGAAGCCAGTGAAGGGACAGAAGAAGTGGAGTGACATGGTCAAATTTACTTGAGCGGAATATTAACCCGGCAGCATGCTTCTGGACCTTTTGAATTTTCTGATTGGGAGAGTCAGATAGTAGGGAATTACCGTAATCAATTCAATTCAATAGAAAGTACAAATGCACACAGAAGAGTTGTGGTTGCTTCTTCAGAAAGAAGATGGCGTATGGATGAAATTCTGCATATTTCATATTAACAAATCCGACAGACAGTAGTAACATGATTTTAAAAGACAGAGCGACACCAAGGTTGCGAACAGAGAAAGAGAAAGTGATGGTGGCTCCATTGAGTGCAACAGATTTTGGAAAAGATTGTGAATGGAGGAGAGATTTGGGAGAAATTAGCATCATTTCAATTTTATCAGAGTTTAACTGCAGTTTATCTGCTGTCATGCAATGACTAACATCAGTGATACAGGCCTGAATTGAAGTGAACACATTAGGGAGTTCAATGAAAAAAATCCAATAACATACAGCTGGTTGTCGTCGGAGAAACTGTGATGCAGCATGCAGTGTTTGTTTACGATTTCAGACACTGAGACAGTGACTGAGTGTATAGAACAAAGAGGATTGGGCTTAAGGCTGAACCTTGAGGTTCACTAAACTGTAGGCTAGTTGGAGATGAAGTATGACCATTGACTGAGACAATTTGGCAACGGTTGGAGAAGTAGGAAGAGAACAAGGACAAGGAAGAATGAGAAACACCATTATCTGTAACAAGATCTGGCAGAGTGGGGAGTAGCCTATACCATTGACCCAGTCGCTTGTCATCACTTTTCCCCAAAAGGGTAACCTTCAGGAGTGTGAAAATTACCGCACCATCAGCCTCATTAGCCATCCCAGCAAGGTCCTCTTGAAAATAATACTCAACAGGTCGAAACCCCAAGTATGAACAAATCATAGCTGAAGAACAAGCAGGATTCAGGGCAGGACGAAGTACCTTCAGAGTAATCTGCGAGAAATACCTACAGCACCAAAAACATCTTCATCGTGTGTTTGTAGACCTCAAGAAAGCGTTTTACCGAGTCTGGCATGCAGCTCTGTGGGCAACCATAAGAGTGTACAACATCAGCCCTACTATTATTGAAGTCATCAAAAGCCTGTATGACAAGGAGCAGTCCTCCACAACAGCGCCATCAGGAACTGGTTCAGCACAACAATCGGCGTGTGTCAAGGATACCTACTCTCTCCAACACTTTTCAACATCTTCCTAGAGCGCATCATGTCAGATGCCCTTGCAGATCACGAAGGCACAGTAAGCATAGGGGGTAGAGCAATCTCCAACCTCCGTTTTGCGGATGACATTGATAGATGGGCTGGAGAGGAAAAAGAACTTAACAGCTGATACAGAGGCTTGATATCACCTCCGGATCCAGAGCCTTTGGAATGGAAATAAGTACAGAGAAGACCAAAATGAGAACCAGCAGCTCCAATGGCATCAACAAAAACATCAAAGTCCAAGACAAATCCCTAGCAACAACACATGCCAAGAGTTGTCGTCCGTGATGACGAATGAGTTATCCCAAAGTGTGTCCACAGAACAGCAGTATGAAATTAGGCGCTATTTCTAAGCGAAAACTTATCAGAAATAAATAATTTTAACCAATAATTGTTAATGAAAGCCTGTAGCTTCGGGGTTTTTGCAAAAGGAGACGTCCGCGTCCTGGTAGCTGAAATGGCAAGTGAAAAGGCGGGTTTTATCGTGATAAATGTTATTAAATAATAAGACCCATCGCTAAAACTTTGTGTACAGATAATTGAATGCACTATTTCCATGTCAAAGCAAAAAAATTTTGAAATTCGACCGTAAAATACTTGAAAAAGTGGTTTTTAGTTCCTGCACGTAGCATCAACACATGCCAGGAGTTGTCGTCCGTGATGACAAATAGAGTTATCCCTGAGTGATAGGCCTAATAACTCTGAATGATAGGCCTATTTTATGCTTACACACTTCAAAATACAAATAATTTCTCATGCATGATACTTTAAGTTTGAGTTTTTTTTTTAAATTTGTTTACAAAGATCACATCAAGGACTAACTTATTAAAGCGTTAAATTAACAGTCTGTCCAATATATAAGCAGGCCATCGGCCGGTCACCTAAAATGGAAAAAGAGCTGAAAATGTTGATTTGGCGTTTTTTCTTTAATGGCTATTAAAAAAAAAAGTTTTCGACTTATGTTAAAAAATGATTTTTTTTTTTTTTGCAATATACATGTTATCCTGTATTAAATTTAAGTAAAAAAAAATTTTTTTGGGGGTTTTCAAAAAATGCTGTGTTGTTGCTACTAATCCCTCAACATAGTGGATAGTTTCAAATATTTAGGAGCCATTGCATCAAATAATGGATCATCACAGGAAGTCCTCTCCAGGATCGCACAAACAACTGCTGTCCTGACAAGGTTGAAGCCCATTTGGAAAGACAGGACTATCAGTCTACGCTCCAAGGTAAGGTTGCTGCTTTCCCTCGCTATTTCCATCTTCCTATGCGCTTGCGAAACATGGACCCTCACAGCAGACCTAAAACAAAGAAAACACAGCATGAAGACGGGATGCTATAGAAGACTTCTGGGCATTTCCTATTTCGTTTACTTTTCAGTATTTATAGTATCTAAGGAGATAGTACATAAAAGTAAAATATACTCGCGTTAACACGATGCATTACAACAATACTCTCTATCATCATTGTTGTCAACACCTTCATTTAGATCTTTTTGTTGTTGCATCAATTTTTATTCATCAGATTAACATAAGTTGTACTGATCAGGGTGGGCAATTCTGCGTAGACACCGGATGGCAAAGCAAAATGGGACTACTGAGTGTTCTCCCTTGCCCAGATGCAGGCTGGAACGTACCGTTCAGATCTCATTTTTAAAAAGTAATTTTTAAAAAAATGTAGATCTGAATGAAAGAGGGGTGTCGTCCTGATACATCTTGTGGAATATTGCGTGCATATATGGAAACGCCCAACCACTAAGAATTGTGAAAGAGATGCAATTTCAATGACATTGCATCTTCCACCATTTTCAGACTGATTTCAGTTGCACCACCAACAAACCAAAGGGGAAAAAAATTGCGAGACTATGACATAATTACCGTTCAGCTGCCATGATAAGAACCAAACATAAAACATTATGAGCATATCAGGATTTGTGTGTATTGTGAGAAAACTAAAAACGGAAGTGGTTGTTTCGCTATCATATTGGACTTTCAGCCTTCTGGATCTTCCCGTCACTTATGCAGGTGATGGCGATCGGAAAATTGCCGTTGTCACGTAAGACCAATGAGTCGAATGACGCTATTTCGCAGATTAATTCTCAAAAAGGTAATTATTCCAGTCCTATCCAATCGGTTTCGTATATTTATTTTTTTTTCCTTTTATGACCAGGGATTATGCTTTTTTCTATTTATGACCAGGGACCAGAGTTACGGGACAGGATAGGATACTTGTTGGCTAACTTATCATGATTGTGGATGTTTTAGACATGAATCTCTATGTACGCGGCAATTTACGTGAATTATTTTCGAGTGTGCTCTGTCATTTTAGATCTAGTAGAGACATTTATGTTTTCAAATGACCAAAAAAATGAGGTCTTCAAGGAGAAGGTTTGGTATAAACAAGAACTCTTTGGAGCTAAAATCATATATCCTATCCTATCTTATCCCGTAACTCGGAGGTCGTAGGGGCACCACAGATGATCGTTTAACCAGCGTACTCCATCTTTCCCTGTCCTCAGCAACCCTGATGGTTTCGCTCAGTGTCAAGCAAGTAAAATCAAATAATGGAAACTATAAAGATTGACTATTCCATTGCAGTTATGTATGGTTGTTAGAAGTGTAAGGTTTGAACAAGCTTAATTGCAGCCTTGAGAAAGCACCCACTATACAGCGTCGTCACAAACCTTTTACAATGCAAGTGTTTGGTACAAAAATGAGGAAGGAAGCTCCCAGATTGTTGTTACAGCTTTTATTTGTGACATATATTTCGCATTGTTTGCATAAATTAGAGTAGAAACGGTGCTGCATGTGTTTGTTGGTTGTTGTTCTTTTTACTTCCATACATGCTAAAAACAATAATTGTTGTCCAAATATTTTGCATATGTGTGCGAGACGAGTTCTAAATTGTTAAAAAAATAAATTATATTTTAAAAACGTCGGCCCGCTGCTTATTGTACCTGTATAAAGTAATCTAAAAAAATAAGAACTCTTTTCTTTTTCAGGTTGCCGGTCGTTGCTTGGACTTCGTCCTCTTCTGCTTCTGCCAGTTAGCGACACTCAAAGTAGCAGTTCTACAATTACTGAATATCTGATGTACACGCTTCTGTATTCTGTGTACAAGTTTGAGAACGGCACAGGGATTAACTAAAAGTATCTGGGCAGCTCCAGATACGAATAACCATTTCATTAAACATAAAAAGGATGGCAGTCAGATAGTTTGGCAAACAGTGCGACATGGCAAAAAATACTGCGTGCTTTTTCGTTTACAAGGTACTGCTACCGTTAGCTCTGTTAACAGCTGCAGCCTCCAAATACAATGGAGTATCTTTCATGTGCCTGGTGTGTCTGCTTTTGATTCCCACTCTACCCACTCCTACAGTGCAGTCTCCATCACGTGTGACTGATGTCTTCCTGAAGGCTTTGGTAGTTTTGAGTACCCTAGTTGTTTTAGCGCATGCCGTGTTCCACATAACGCTATTTGCAAAATCCACTAGGAGCAAACCTTATGGATCCATGTTTCTCAATTGCTCAGACAGCGAGAAACTGGTTCGCCAAATTGGATTTCAGAGACTTGATAGCATGCCTGTGGGACATATTTTTCGCCTTATTCTGCCTGACGTTTTCGTGTGGATTATGTCTATTTTGGTGCTGGTTGTGTCCAAAAAGGCAAGCAAGAAAAGCAAGAACTTGGAAAAGAGTCCGCCCTCTTCTAAACTTAAGAAAAAGAAGGTATCGGTGGTTGACTTTATCGGGGAGTTCTTCCTTGGCCTGGGCCTGGCAGCCAGTGGCATCTTGGCTCCATCAATGTTTTCTTCGGTGTATTTCATCACATTCCTAGTTATGGCCGTCCTATGGGCCTGTTACATGAGCCTGAACGTTCGCTTTTGTGTATTTCTATCGTTATATATGGCCACTCACATTACAATCCTGTACTTGTACCAGTTCCAGTTCTTTCAAGACTATTTGCCAAAAGATACTGCTGCAGCCCGTTTACTTGGCCTGACTAGTGTGTTCAAGACAGACTGTAGCAAGTTGTACAGCTTAGAATTTCACAGTGATAGTCAGTGGTGGGATTTCGCCAACCTATGGATCCTCCCTGGACTTTACTGGATATTAGTCCATCACACGCGTTACTGGAGAAAAATCGAGAAGACGGAAACAAAAGGCAGCAATCTGAAAATAAGAGGATCGCTACAGCAAAAAGGTCCTAGTGTAAGCAGCATTCCAGAGCATCAAAAGAGTTTAACTGGCAAAAATGACCCGTTGGTGGGGGTGTCAGATGGAAATACTAACTACAGTGCTGTTAGTCGAGCTCAGAGTGTAGTACAAATGCCTCGGAGTGTCAGGCCACGCAAGATGACTTTAATCCTATTTGGGACCGATAAGAGCAAGAGGGCACCACTTGTGTCCTTATTTGTCTTCATCATGAACAAAAGCCACGATCTCATGCTGCTGTCAATGATTGCTTGGAGCATCATGTACGTGTCTTGGCTAACGTTCGTTCTGCTCCTTGGTGCCTGTATTTTGTGGATGCTGCCTGACTCGCGTAGAGCATCTCATTCGGTTTCGCCATTCCTGATGCTGTATGAGATGGGGTTGGTGACTATCCAATACATTTTCAACATGAACCTACCATTTGAGCTGCCCACCAAAGTCGGTTCCTTTCCAGTTTCTGAGATTGGTCTTAAACTCTTCCAATCGCCACCTAAGGATCTAGCTATCCACCTAGGCTTAATGATGATCTCATTATTGACGTTTCGACAATACATACAGGGTCTGAAGCTCAAATGGGAAACTGAGCCTCATAGGATAAGGAGCTGGATCGTTGGTAGATTTATTCAACACATAAAACATACAGAAAGGAGGGAATCCGTCCAAGGATATGACAGCACTACTGTACTTCTTCTTGGTCGTACTATAATGTTATTGTTCCGTAGGTACTTCATTTTCGTTTGCGCTGGGGCATTGTTGGTGACCTCGGTGCAGGAGGTGATCGTATTTCGAATCATCTACATGGCACTCTTCCTTCTGTTCGTGATCTGCTTCCAGATATCGTACCGCTTGTGGAGAGCACTGATGCTTGCATTCTGGTGGATAGTGATCGTATATTCCATGATAGTGATCATCATCCTCTATACTTACCAATTTGAACTGTTTCCCGGCCTCTGGCGTAAAAGTACAGGCTTGGGGGACCAGGCACTGAATGACTTGGGTCTGAAGAAGGTCAGCGGTAAAGACTTGTTAGTTCAGATGCTTACCCCGACCTCCCTAATTGTTGCAATCACCATGCAGGTGAACTATTTTCATAATGCATTCCTCCAGATTTCTGACTTGGACAGAGACGTAGACTCGTTTGAGAAGTCGTTTAAGAAACCTGAAACGCTTGATAAGTGGATTGCACAAGCAATGATAAATGATCAGGAGACCAGCTATGATAAAGAAAAATGGCAGGCACGGGTTATCAGGTTCATGTACAATCGTCGTCTGCATATTTTAATTGATAGCTATTATCGTACCGTGACGACAATTATATGGCGCATAACAGAAATTCACATGTTCAAAGTTGTTGTAATTGTCACAATGTACGTGGCTCTTCGGCAGGACGAGGTATCGGCCTTCACTGCTGTGTACGTACTCCTGATATGTTTATTTTTTCCTCTTCGACACACCAAGCTGAACATGCTGATGTCAAACCTCATTGTTATCTGGACCGGCCTAATCATCTTGACAAAAATGATGTACCAGCTCGAAAGTATACCTCCTTTCTGGAACAACATTGGTTGTAACAGGACGACAAAGTGGTCCAGTGAACAATATGGAAAAAAGAGTATGCCACTTATGTGGTTCGGTTTAAAAAAGATCACACTGTCTGGCACTAAAGTCGACCAATACATCGCCTACTACATTCTCATTTTGGTAGTTGTCATATTTGAGTCCATCGTGCGCTATCACCAAACTGTATACTACAAAAACCCTAATGTGATAAAACCAGCTCAAGGAATACTTTTTAATGGCGTAGTGCGTGTTGACGCTGACAAAGGACTCCTCTGGTGCATGAAGTTCTTCGTCAACTATGGCTTCTACAAGTTTGGTCTAGAGATTTGTTACGTCACGACAATTGTGACCGTGATCTATAGGACGGATGCATTTGGCGCAACATATGCTGTGTTGCTGGGCATCATTATGTTGATGAGTCGGAAGATGAGCCGTCGAGTCTGGTGGCTGTATGTTATCGTGCTGGCGTTACTGCTTATAATCCAGTTTCTTTCAATGGTCGGCTTACCTCCTGTATCAACGTTCTGCGATGCTTACCCATGGAGTACCGAGTCAGGGCGCACATCAGAGGTTGGGAGATGGTTTTTCTTGCCTGATTTCACTTTCACACCTACATCAAATGTGCTAATGGCTGATGTGATGCAGCTGATGATGGCGACCATGCAGTTGGAGGTTTTTAAGCTGGAGCAGTCGCAAGTAGATTACGGCGGCGGCTCTAACGATGATATTCTTCCAGATGTAGAGGCTTGCAAGGAAATTCCTGTTGAGGACTTTACAATCAAAACCACGAGTTACCTTGATATATGTAAGCAAGTAGTATTTGAGTACATGTACTGGTTGACACTTAGTCTTCTCCTATTAGCAGGTGTATTGCGCATCGATATATTTCACTTTGGCTTAGTCCTTGCGGTCTTTTCGTACACATTTTATATCAGGCAGTTTATCCTGAAGCCGCTTCGCACGCAGTTGCGAATATGGAACATGTTCATTGCCTATGTGGTATTTGTAGCCTTTGCCAAGTCATGCCTGCAGTTGATTGGATGTATCTATCAGACGGCTAGTCAAGGAGAATACAGCTGGGTGATGAAGGCACTTGAAATGGACTGCACGTCGTCTAGTGATAGCAGCAATCAACAGTATGATACAGAGTATTACATGACGGCTGATAAAAACAAGGTGTTAGATGCAGTTAGCTTTGCCATGTTGCTGCTGCAGCGCCGCATCTGTAGTTCACACTATTTTAGGCACGTTATTGACTTGTTTACTGCTTATAAAACTGTATCTTCAAAGGGATCTGCGATTATTAGGAAGATCCTGATGCATAAGGTTATGAAGCGCAAGGAACAGGAGATTCAGTGCTTAGTAAACATAAAAAAGAAGTTGAAAGTCTTCACTGAACGCAGGGCAAGTGTTGGTCCTGGCCAGTTCAGTATGCCTAGAAAGCATAGTACCATAAGTGGAGAGGAAACTATAATGTTAGCTGGACTTCATTCTCGTTCAACATTTCAGTTGTTCAATTACGAGGATTATCTAGATGAAATCTATACAACTTCAGATAATAATGAAGAGCTTTGGAATACAACAGAACATGAACTAACGGTTGACAGTATAGATGACAAGGCCGTAGCAAAAACTATAAAAGAGCAAGTACCAGACTCTGGGGTTTCAGGACATCCCCTTGAAGCCGTCAATGCTGCATCAATCAATTCTGCCACAAAATTAGGTTCTGATCACAATACACTTGATATCATCTCTGCAGCTTCACAAACCTCACAGAAAGGAGCTATGGATGGAGGACATCCAATAGATGTTATCTCCTCAGCAATGAACCAGGTCAAGATGGGTCAGCAGGACATTGAGGGTAAAACTTCATCAGATGGCCAAGTCAACGTCAGTCCGCAGAGCACTGCAGGAACAACTTCATCAGTGGGTACGACCAGATACAGGTCGA
This sequence comes from Oncomelania hupensis, assembly GCA_036898135.1. Taxonomy (NCBI): domain Eukaryota; kingdom Metazoa; phylum Mollusca; class Gastropoda; order Littorinimorpha; family Pomatiopsidae; genus Oncomelania; species Oncomelania hupensis. Next base: position 31,148,018 of record CM072513.1, read on the forward strand.
AGCACAGTGAGACAAAAGCGTTATTTGATAACCTCAGCATCACAAGCAATAGAAGTATTGACAGACTAGATTTGCTAGAAAATACAACAAGCGTGATAAGCTTGATCAACCTCACAATACGAAATACAGATCAAGAACCACAGTCAGATATGAAGAACATACAGGAGACGTCAAAGGTGTCCAAACGTAGAGGTGTTTCCATCTTTTTACCCCAAGCAATCGTTATGTCACCTGGAAGCAATATTATTCCTGAAAAAGAAGCGACGATTAAGCCTTCGTCTGGCCCAGTAAAACTAGATGATGACTCTATCCGAAGCAAGTTGTCGCAGGTAACTAACGCATCAAACCTTTCGTTACTGGAAGGAGTAAATGACAACACGAGAAGCAATAATGGTGACAGCAATATTCTGGACAATTTCATTGATTGGATTATTGCTAAGTGCAACAAATATTCGTTCAGTTATCGCCTGGTCAACCGTCTGCTGGAAAGAGATACGTGTCTGCAGAAAAAGAAAAGGGCGTTAGAACGTGATCGTTTCAGGTTAACTGTAAAACAAAACGATGAAGGAAACGTAGACTTGTTCGAGTTGTTACGTAATCTCCCATCCCGAGTTTTTACTAAACCAGACGCACTTAACTTCACTAACGACAGCTTCGTAGGTCCGACACTTTTAAATGAAAGCGACAACTTGTCCTGGGACAAACTTTTGGATGAAGGAGATAAACATAAATTTGACGAAGACCATCCTCGAGGATACCGCCTGAGTGTTGCGCTTGGCTATTTATTTGTGTCGTGGACAGAGCTCCTCTGCTACTTTCTGATGGTTCTGAATCATGCTTCAAATGCCTCACTTCTGTCCATGCCACTTCCATTCTTTGCATTCATGTGGGGCATGCTGTCTATCCCCAGACCAACCAGATCCTTCTGGCTCACCGTTATTACCTACACCCAGGCTATGACGGCAGCAAAATACTTATTCCAGTTTTACATCTTTCCTTGGAATGATGGGTCAGTTAATGACAGCCCCTTTTTCCCGCCCAGAATTCTGGGCATCGAGAAGAAGGAACATTTTGCACACATGGACATAGTGCTTCTTATGGCTCTCTTAATTCATTGCGCCATTCTTCGGAAATACGGCATGTGGAGACATATACCTAAACAAAATAACAAAAATGAGGAATCACTCACATTGGGCATTACACAACCACATGAGCTATCCAAGAGTTTTGAACCAGCTGTTACTACAAACCCAGAAACAACAGAGGAAATTAGGGATTCCACTGAAACTGAGGACAGCCAACCCCAAAAAAAGAGAACATTAAAGGAAGTATATCTACGCGCCATTGCCCCTATAAATTCTTTTATCAGGAAAGTAACTACAGGCGGCTACAACGTTGCTGTGAATGTATATTCCTTTATATTTTTCTGTGACTTCGTTAACTTTTTTGTGATTGTCTTTGGCTACAGCGGATTTGGTCCTGCCGAAGGTAAAAATAGTGCCAGTATTGCATCTTACATGAATGAAAACAAGGTGCCGGTGCCTTTTCTTGTAATTTCAATAGCACAGTTTCTAATGATGTTGGTTGATCGTGCCCTCTTCCTGCGCAAACATGTGTTCGGCAAAGTCATTTTCCAGATATTTCAGATGATTGGTGTCCATATCTGGCTATTCTTTGGCGTCCCGTCTTCCACGAAAATTCTTTTCAAAAACAATCCTTGGGCACAGACGTGGTACTTTGTCAAGTGTGCGTATTTTGCCCTGTCCGCCTATCAGATCCGCTGTGGCTACCCGACACTGGGCAACTCTCAGACCAGGAATTACGGACTGCTCAACTATTCCTTTCAACGAGGAATGACGATTGTTCCATTTTTGTGGGAATTGTGTTCCCTTGTGGATTGGAGCTTTACCGAGTCAGCACTAGATGTGCTAAACTGGTTTCAGATGGAGGATATATACAACAGTCTCTTTGCTCTCAAGTGCGAGACCGAATTTCATGTTAACAATCCGTGGATCTATGCTCAGCAAAAGAGGGCGGCTTTTAAATATATTTTAGGCGGAGTCGGTGTTTTCCTCATCGTCCTGGTCATCTGGTCCCCTATGGTTTTGTTTTCCATTTCCAGCGTCATCAACGCGCCCAACCCCCCCTTGGAAGTGACGGTAGTGCTGAAGGTGGGCGTCTACCAACCTCTTTTCCATGTCGCTGTCCAAGATGATATTAGGCAGATAACCGGTGAGGAGAGGGAGAAACTTATTTCACGATTTCGGCTCAATCGGCATTTAATGGCGTGGTTTGGTGAGTATAAGGAAGAAGACATCACGGTGATATATTTTGCTGGAGAATCAATGTCTATTTGGGCCATTAGTGAACCAGGTGAGCTTGCCATGATTAAAGACCTATACATTGATGACAAAAATACCACATACAGAACTGAGGTACAGTTTACCATTACAGCAGTGAGAACTACCATCGACCAAAACAACCATGAAGGATTAGAAAAAATAGAGAACACTTTTAAGACGGCTTTGGATGCCGAGACAATGAGGAATCTATCTCTTTTGGTTAGTGGCAATACAGTCAATGACACAACGATCTCTTCAGTGGAGATCAGCAATGTGTTCCCTCGCTTCCTGGAATTAACTTCTAAAGGCATTAGGTCAGCAAGTCACATAATAGACGAATTTGAATTGGATACCATTCAGATCCAACTGGGCGGACATAAAAATTTGCTAAATACCAACAAGTTTTGGCATATCGAGCAGCGTATTTACAGTAATAATCATTTTGACACGAATACCAGTAACCCGGCCAACTTTACGTCATCCATCAAATTAATCTCCTTCAACAGTAGGCGAGCAACACAAACGTTCAGCTTTTTGAGAGGAATTGGAATCTTTGGGTTTTACATGTCATTCATCTTAGTCATTGGGACTTACCTGCGCTCTGTCGTTTTCAACCGATACGTGACCATCATCTACCATGAACTGCCCGAGGTGGACCACATCCTTCAACTTTGTCTGGATATTTATCTCGTGCGAGAGATGAGAGAGTTCGCAATGGAACAAGATTTGTATGAGAAGCTAATATTCCTCTACCGTTCGCCTGAAACAATAATCAAAGTGTCGCAACCTAAACTGAAACAAGATTAGTTTGTCAAGTTATAACCCACATGCGGAGGGGTCAGCTCGTTACTCCCCCGTAGATCTATCACCACTCCCCCGGCTCGTTACTCCCCCAGCTCGTTATTTTAAGAATGTAGGAATCGGAAAGTGATTTTTGTAGAGAAAAGGGTTAGGGCAAGGGTTAGGGATAGCTCTGCAACTAACCCTTACCCGAACCCTTTTCTAAAAAGTTTACCTAGTTCATCTCCTATAGGCGACGAAATAGGTCGAAATTTGTTCAAAATAACGAGCTGGGGGAGTAACGAGCCGGGGGAGTAGTGATACGGGGGAGTAACGAGATGTTCCTCCTGCGAAATGCGCCTTAGTATGAAACAGCGACTGGCTAATACAGTATCGGATCCCACAATGATAGCACCTTACAGTGTACCTATTAAACTGATTATGAATAGTTTTAGGTTTAATAACTATAACTTTCACAGTTAGACCTTTTGATCAGTTAATATCGATTTCCGTGCGAGTATCCAGCGCCAAAGATTCGGTCCTGTCTAATCCGAAATGCACTTGTACAGTGTACAATCCCGTTGCAAAGAGACATACTCAGGGGGTACAGATGGAATGTTCTAAAGTAAAAATTTTCGACGCCAAGAAGAGGACTGAACAGTAAGATTACTCAGAGTTTGGGAAGTTGAGACTAGGAACACATCAATTAACGAATGAAAATCACACAAATGTTGCTTTCGTATGTGTGAGCGCGCGCTCCTGCGTACACAAGTGTGGGTGTGTATGTGTAGTGGGTGTGTGTGTAACTTGTTTTTAATAGCTGCACTAACTCCAACTCACAAAACCTGGTTTTACCACCCTGATCCTTATTGCTGTATTCTTCATATAGTAGTACACACATATTTAGTAGACTCTCCCGCCTACAGTTTACACAGTTTTGTGTGTGTGTTGGTCGAGGTACGCGCGCGCGCGTGTGTGTGTGGTGTGTGTGTGTGTGTGCGTTTACGCGCGTGTGTGTGGGGTGTGTGTGGGGTGTGTGTGTGCGTTTACGCGTGTGGGTGTGTGTGTATGTGTGTTTACGCGCGTTTGTGTGGGTATTTAAATTCCTTTATCTAGGGTTTCTTAACATTTAAACATTATATTTAACTTTAAGCGTCTAAATTTTATTTGTTATTTTTTTTTATGTGCAAGATGTTTTAGTAAAAGCATCCATATTCCTTTTATTCTCGGATAATTTTTGCATGCAGTTTTAAAAATATTCTATATCAATTATTGTAATTGTTATTTACTGTTTATAATTTAATAGCAAAATTGTATTACGTTTTGAACGGTCTTCTATCATTTTTGGATGTAGATTAAACATGGTGCAATATATAAGTATCCCTAGCCTTTGACTCTTTTTACTTGTTCGCTTTTATTGACTCAAATGCGTGTAACAATGTGAGTCTTTGTACTTACCCTTCTCTTCCCCCAACCTCCAACCCCCCAAAAAACCAAACAAACAAAGAAGTCTTGATGTCTGCAAATCTTTGCCAGACGAGTCCTAAATTATACAAAAATGATATTGAAAAAAAAAATGAAAATGTCTGTCCATCTGTCTATCCGTCGTCTTTGCAAAACTTTAAAGTGGCTAAGTACTCGGAATCTATTTCTTGTATCACAACTAAACGTTGGTGTAAATACACAAGAACTCGAAAATGATCGGTGAAATTATTACTTCACTTCGAAGTCAAGGTCACAGGGTTAGCAAATTGTTGTAAAAAATATGTTTTTTTCACCTTATTTAATTTTTTTCCCACGTTTTTCTCATTTGATATTGTATATATGATTGTTGCATGGTAAATTGTCCCACCGCCGTAGCTCAAGGGGTAGAGCGTTCGCCTGGCACACCGGTGACCCAGGTTCGAATCCCGTGGTGGGTGATATAAAATGTGGCCATTTTCACTGTCCAGTTTAGCAGTATGATTGCTCTGGTGGTTCAGCAGTGTTGTTTCAGGTCCCTACCCCTGTTTCTCTGGGATGGTTATCCCAGTCTGCCTTATTGCCAATGGTGGGTGTAGACGTTAACTTCTAGCGCCCTATAACGCGGTACTGCGCGCCTCGCCCGTCACCCTGAAGCGCGGTGATGCGCGCCTCGTTAGTGCACATTTTAGTCATGAAATCACAGGAAATAGGAACTCTCCAATGCGTGAGAGAAGGTTTAGTCAACTTCCGGAAAGGTTCACGGGTGTTTTCCGCTATCGTTTTCGCAAGTTTCACGTGGTTTTGTGTACCTTTTTAACGATTTTGTTTGAGGTTTGAGTTTGCGAAATTTTCGGCCATGATGGCAGGGGATAGCTCCGACAGTGATAGTGAGTTTGGTAACCTTATCGATCAGCTTATTGCTCAAAAGGGCCCAAGCACTTGGTGTAGACAACCAGAGTGAGTTTTCTTGTCTGTGTTGACTGTGCACACATTCACATGCAATCCACACTGTCTTGTTGGTTTTGTTGTTGTTTTATTAACATAGTCCATGAAATACCTGTAATTATGAATTAATTACAAGATTCCAACAGGTAAAAATAGTACTAAAGTCAAAATGGTTCTTTAGAATAACCATTTTGTAAACATATTCTAAAATATGAAGTCAATGTGACAATAAATACATTTTTTGCTTTTTTTTTTCATAATCCAATTTATTGCAATAAACTTGAAATACTTACAGGATATAGGCACAAATGTACAGAAAACCTTATAGGTCAATGTTTATTCATGGTAAATATTAATGAGACGCACATTCCAAGAAAATTTGTTCAACGTTGCTCCAAGTTCAAGGTGACCGGAGATGTCCAAAGTCGGTTCATATGGGTCCTTTGAAGTAACCTTGACCCAAAACTATGATAGAAAAAAGTCCAAACTTGTTGTATGTAGAGATAATAGATCGATCCTTCATATTTGGTCTTGCAAAAAACACTTTTAAACTAGAAGGGCAAAGCCCATATGACTCACATGCTTTTTATGGAACTTGCAATATTTAATATGAAAATCAGTGCCCAAAACACAAAATGAAATAGTGGCTTTAAAATGCAAAGTAATACCGACTTTGATCTTTCTATGATCTTGACCTTGAGATGATATTGATCTCTGGCTCCAAATACACTTACGTGCTATCAAATAAAGTGCATCAAAAGTTGGATTATGCCCCAAAACACGATGACCTTGGGATGATCTTGAACTAAAGTTACCTTAATCCTCACGTGATTTTTCATGCGTGTCTGATCAAATAACCTAAAGTTATTGTACACTCCAGCCATTCCACTGTACAATGACCTGTTTTTGTAATGTTTTTGCAAGGCCTAAAATAAATTTGACCTTCGAGATCAACGCCAAAACAGAACATAATAGGAAAGATCAATCTATCATCTCTAAATAAAACAAGTCTGAAGCCCCCACGGGCTCGGCTCCGCGTGCCGGGGGTGGACCTCAGCCTGTCTATGGCTGGGTGATTAAACTAGCCCAACTCTTTCTTCCCTTTGTTCTTGTTTCTGCCTTTGCGATCCTTTCACCTAATTCCCTTTCACTCTAAAATTCTGTCCACTAACCTTTTAGCTCTTCCATTTTCTTTCTTCTATCTTACTGGTTCTTTCTATCCCTTCTTTCTCCCCAAAACTCTTGCCCACACAGGCAAGCCTGCGTTGATTCCGCATGGCCAGAGGCTGGGTGGTTGTGACCTGTCTAAAAAATTTCACAATCGCGAATGCGGAGGGTCTGGCATGAGAAGCAGCCCCAGGCCTATGAACGTCACTGACAATCCTTTGTCCTTTCCCTAGCACGGCAGCTCTCCTAGGGTGACCGTTTAGTTCTGCCATCGTTGAGCCTATGCTTCAATGGCCACACAAACAAAAAACATAAAAGAATTTATGACGGACTGGACCAAACTCATGGACAGGATTCTGACAGCGATACGAAAACTAGGCGTACAGCCAAGGAATCTGGACGTTTTAAAACATGGCCACGCATCCTAATAGGATGATCAACGAAAACCAAAAGATTTCCCCTTTTGTCGTAGAAAAGTGGTTTGAAGGAGTGTCCAGACAGATCAGAGACATTAAAAGACTACGAGACGGAATTTTCCTAGTGGACTGTCCTAAGGAAAGGATTTATGAACAACTACGATCTAGAGATGGCTCCAAGCTGGAGCTAGGTAGCCGAGTGGTTGATGTAGGAATACAAGATACAAGAAAACTTTATTATCTTACTCTGAGAAATTAAGACAAGTTTTGCAGGCAGTTAAAGTTGGACGGTCATCTCAGTTTGATGGTCTTACTGAGACAGAAATAAAAGATGGCTTGGCAAAGCAGCGTGTCACCGAGGCACATAGGGTCATGAGAATAGACAAGGACGGAAACGGAGTACCCACAAATACTCTGTTTTTGACCTTTTGCACACCTAACGTCCCTAAACGAGGGATTGTTTATTATGAAAGCATCCCCGTTTCCGCGTTTGTACCTTCGCCACTGCGTTGTTTTAAATGCCAAAGGTATGGTCACGGTGGCACGACATGTAAAAATACACCAACCTGTTTCAAGTGTGGGGGAGATTTCCATGGCGAACAATGCAATGAGGCTCCGAAGTGCTCAAATTGCAAGAGAGATCATACTGCATCGTCAAAGTCTTGCCCTGCTTGGATCAGGGGGGGGCTGAGATTTAAAAAATCAGAACATGAGAAAGATGCTCAATCCCAGAAGCGAGAAAAGGGTATGAGACTCTCAACTCGTGTGATCAGAACAAAACCAAGTTTTGCTGAAGTGACCTCAACAAACACTTTCCCAAACATGCTCAAATCTATCTCATTCATGATCTCTTTTTCCGACAAATCTGCTTTAGGATCGCTTCTGAATTCTCTGAAAGAATTGACACAAACGCTAGAAAAATGTTTGTTGGATAGTGAAAATAAAGAGAAAGTTGGTGTTTTCTCTAGTAATCAGCAGAGGTCGAGCCCAAGCGGGCCGACTACCACTAAGACAATTCCACCTCCTCAGGTGAACGCGCCGGTGGCCGCGTCAAATGCCGTTACCACACATCTACACCCTATTGCGCCTCCAGGACAAGGGAGAACGTCTGGTCCACGACCTCCCTCCTCCTCACCCCAACGAGATCGAACCCCTTCGGCTGGGGCCGTGCAGCGGTCGACGAGCTTGAAGTCCTCTTCAAGGACTGACAATAATAGACCAGGACCGTTGTCTTCTAAAAAGAACATTACGTCGAATAGTTTTACCTCCCTTGAGGTAGAATCAGTTGACATGGGGTCAGCACCTCCATTTCCAGCTAAAAAATAGTCTGTTATAATTGAAAAGAAACTTACAGTATAAAATTGCTTGAAATAAAACGTACTACTTTTCTTTCTTCTTATCATGACCTTTTTAATACAATGGAACATTAGAGGCCTTAAAGCCAATTACGAACAGTTGCTCCTGCTTACTAAATACCGAACAAGTGTAATTTGTCTACAGGAAATTCTTCTGAGTCCTGGTAAAATACTTCAATTGTCTGGATACTCTTGCTTGCAATCCAATGTTTCTCGTGGGAACGCTCTTTGTGTTCGGTCAGACATTTTATTTAGCCCAGTTACATTGACCACACCCCTAGAGGCGATTGCTGCTCGAGTATAAAAAACTAAAACTGTAACAGTGTGCTCATTATATTTATCCCCTTCAAAAACCATATATGCAAAGCTTTAAACTTGATAGACCAACTCCCATCTCCTATCTCCCTTCGTGATTGTTGGGGATCTAAACGGTCACTCTCCCAGATGTAGAAGTGACCATCAGAAACCCCAAGGGAAAGTTTTGGAGAATGTTGGCGATGACCTCAATCTCTGTAGTTTAAATTCAGATTCTCCTACGGATTGTAGTCATTTAGGGAAATTTTCTAATTTAGACATGGCCATCTGTGACGCTTCTCTTTTTTGGGACCTGGATTGGAAACCTTATTCAGGTCTTTGTAGGAGTGACCATGTTCATATTTTTCTAAAGTTTCTAGAAGACCAATCTCAGGAGCCCCAGCGGCGCTGGAATTTTAAAAAAAAGCAGATTGGGACAAATGTGGACACTGCGCAGCTTGTCGAATTACCAATGGCATTCTAAATTCCGAATATCCAGCTTTGGAGTTTTCTAATATCCTAATAGATTGTGCTTCGGAAAATATACCCAAAACATCTATTAAAAGCAGTGTCCCGAAGACACCTTGGTTTGATGAAGAATGCAAGACTCTTCATCACCAAAGGAAACAAGCCCAACGAAGTTTCTGTCAAAATTCTACTGCTGAAAATAAACTTAATAACCAGAAGCTGCGAGCTAAAACTAGGTATGTCTTTAAACAAAAAAGGCCTCAATCCTGAAAAACCTTCTGTTCCAAACTTTATACCAAAATCTCCTCCAAAACAGTCTGGAAATTTAAAAAAGAATTAAAGGAAAAATCTCCAAAGCTGTGATCCAAGGTCTGAAAAAACGTGGACAGGTTATCACTTACAAAAAGCAAGTGGCCGATTTGTTGGCCTCCACCATCCATCACAATTCGTCACCTGCTCATTATTCCCCAAAATTCCAAAACATCTAAGATAAAAAAAAGAACGAGAACCCTGCTTTTTTTATTCCGATAATTGTGAACCATATAACCTTCCCTTTTCTATGGAAGAATTGACAGATTCCATCCTAAAATCCAATAATTCTGCTTCCGGCCCTGATGATATTCATTATCAGTTAATTTCGCACCTGTCTAAAGATTCCCTTAAAATTCTCTTGGCTGTTTCCCCCATCTTGGCGGAAAGCAGTTATTGTTCCGATCCCTAAAAATCCCTAAGGATCACTCTGATATAGACAACTACAGACCCATTGCCCTTACAAGCTGTTTGTGCAAAACTATGGAAAGAATTATCTATGAGCGTTTGATGTGGCAGTTAGAATTCAACAACGCTCAGTGTGGTTTCCGCAAAAACAGGAGCACTTCAGATCATCTCGTTCGATTCGAGTCGTTTGTCAGAAACGCTTTGGTTAACGGTGAACATGTTGTTTCTGTGTTGTTTGATCTAGAAAAGGCATATGACACGACTTGGAAGTTCGGGATTGTAAAAGATCTAGAACTCCTGGGTTTCTATCGGAACTTACCCATTTTAATAGAAATTTTTTAAAATAAATCCTTGTGTCGTCGCCATCTTGTTGATGTTCATTTCACGATGTTTCGATGCATTAGTGACCTCGGGGGAGGGGAGTGGAGGAAGGGGGAGGAGAGAAGAGAGGGTAGGATGTGGGGTGGTAAGTACGCTAGCGTGAAGATTACAAATGGAACTTCGATTGCTTGACCAACTAGTAGAAAAAAACTTTAAAAACATATTAGACATAGATTTTTGTTTTTAATGCATCTGCGCTTACCACATTTTGCCGCACATCGCTTTGGATTTATTTATTTGTATTTTATTCAATTTGTCACCCATGCGGACGAAATCCGCGTTGCCTTCTTAAGGTAAGCGCGGCAGCCGCAAGAGCAGCTCCGCCCAGGACAAAAGGGTGGAGAAGGAAGAAGAGGTGGGTGCATTGGCGTTTTGGGAACTCACCCGACCAGGACATGAGCATTAAGCTCTTTAAAGTCCGTGGAGTGGAACGCATGCGTACACGGACTAGCCCTCGGTTTAATATACTCTCATCCGATGGAGTGTGTGGGTGAAGGAGAGGGGGAGGGGGTTGGTGCTTCTGGCACAATGGCACTAAGTAGAATGGATCCGCGATAGCAAAAAGAAGCGGATCCTTGATAAGATGAGCGGTAGCAGTAGTAGCGCACAGCCTATTTATAATAACACTAGTGGTTTTTGTACCCTGGCAAGCCAGGGTACACAGGTTGCTGTTTAAAATGTAGACAGTTGTTGTATGCGAGTTTCATTTAGACGATGATACCTCCACATATCCCCCTTGATACCTCACCATACCCACCCCCTCTGATATCTCCCCGTCTCCCCCCCCCCCCCCCATGATGCCTCACCATACCCCCTTGATACCTCCCGAACCCACTTGATACCTCCCCATACCCCCTTGATACCTTCCGTACCCCCCTTGTAACCTACCTGTACCCTCCTTGATAGACTACTTCCCCGTTGATCGTTTCGCAGGTATGGATGAAAGGAATCGACCACCGCCATACCCCCTTATATATACCCGTATCCCCGTTATGCCTACCCATGCCCCTTTAAACCTACCCGTAGCCCCCTTTTACCTACACGTACCACCCCATCCCGATCCTTGGTAATAATAATAATAATAATAATAATAATAATATTGAATATAGAATAATACAAATAGAAATCATAAAAAACACCAAGGTTTTAAAAGAAAATTTGATATAAGATATAATAATAATAATAGTAATAATAATAATAATAACAATAATAGTAACAATAATAACAAATAATAATAATAATAATAATAAGTTATTATTATTATTAGTGTATAAATAATAGTAATAATAATAATAATAATAACAATAATAAAAAATAATAAATTAAAGGAAAAAAGCCTAAATTAAAAATAAAAATATCCATATTGTAGTGTTAAAAAAAAAAAAATACGGCCCGCGTGAGGTTTGAACTTGGGTCGTCCTGCACGGTAGGCGAAGATTATACTAACTGAGCTACCAAGACTTCATAGAATGTCATCAATTTTTTGGTCTATATGGGAAAACATGCTGAAACCTCAATTTGATTTGTAATGGAAGCGCGCAGAATGAGGCTATTGCAGTTTGTGGACATTTTGTTTATTTATTTATCTCAGAAACGGTTAAATGTTCCGTAAGGAAATGTCGGCTATAACGATTTCGTGGGTTTTGAGCACACAGCAGGACGATCCGTGGCCCACAGCACCTGCCCAGATCAGCGTCCATAGGAGACAAACTTTATAGTAGAGGCGAAGAAGGACTTCCGGCTAAGAAATTTATATATATAGATGGTCGGGTGTTGTCTATCGCTGCGCGATCGAGGACCCACCTTTTTTTTTTTTGCTATCGCGGATCCATTCTATCTGTGTTTAGATCAAATTCGCACAATGTGAAATCCATAACTGTATTTGAAGATTCTAGTTTCACCATTCTCACACTCACCCCCACCCTCTTCAATATTCCCCAACCTTACACCTCCACCCCCACCTCTCTCTCTCTCTTTCTCTCTCTGTGCCTCTCTCTCTCTTTATCTCCCTATAATCCTACCACAGGCGCTTGTATCTGGACACGTGAGCGCCTATGCCTGTAACGCGTCTCCATTTGGTTATCTATAGTATAGATAACCAAAGGGAGACGCGTCTATGCATGTGACGCGTCTCCCTTTGGTTATCTATATTAGATAACCAAAGGCCGATGCGTCACAGGCATAGGCTATAATCCTACCACAGGCGCTTGTATCTGGACGCGCGAGCGCATATGCCGGTGACGCGTCTCCCTTTGGTTATCTATATTTGGTTATATTAGATAACCAAAGGCAGACGCGTCACAGGCATAGGCGCTCGCGTGTCCAGATACAAGCGCCTGTGAATCGTACATAGCGTGTTGGTGCGCTGCTGCAGAAAGTCTTGATATGTTTTGCACTACCTGTGTATAGCTCTCTTACAAAGACCTTTGATTTGATTGTCACTTGTAAAGCGCTGATAATTTATGCTGTCACAGCATGCTCAGGGCGCATAGAAAAATCCGGGATAAAGACAGACAAAATATAGGAGGGGGAAAGGGGGGGAGTGCCAGAAAATTGTCTGAGTTCAAAACAGGTGAGTCTTCAGTCGCTGCTTGAATGACTCCTTTGTGTCACATGCCCGCAGAGACTGAGGAAGACCATCCCACAGACTAGTAGGTACAGCATATTCAAATGATCAAGCACCAAGGTAGCCACTCGAAACCGGTATTGTGAGGTCGAGCGTAGTCCATGAGAGAGAGAGCATACTGAGAGACGAGCTCGTGTAGCTAGGCAGGTGCAGTGCCATCGATGCAAGCCTATAACAGAGATAATACCTTGTGATTTATTCTTTTTCGCTCAGGAAGCCAGTGCAAAACTCTCAAGACTGGTGTAATGTGGTCTGGTTTCCTTGCTTTTGACACAATGCGTTCTGCAGTATTTTTGCACTTTTTGGAGTCCTTTATTGAATCCATAACTGCGCCACAAGAATCGCCAGCTTATTCTTCGTTTCTGTCTTTGCCGTCCAGGAAGAGTGCGCGGTAACACACGGGTAGCACAAATAAATGAATCGAACTGACCGCACGACACCGTTTTACATTAACTGTGAAGACAAATGGACATAATAACGCGCTTACTGAATGTCCTACGCTGCCTAGCTATAAGACAAGCCGAGACTTGCGTTCGACTCTCCTCATGTTAGTGCGGAGGCGAACGGGAGTTTCGATCAGTCTCAGCTACGCAGTGTGCACCCTACTGTTCCCTACTGTGATGTGGTTTTTTGACACACATGCATAACAGTGTGAATCTATGTACTCACCCCTCCCCCTAACCCCCTCCCCCCACTCCCCGTCCCCACAAAATTTTCCAGATTTTTGCAAATCTGTGCCAGATGAATCCTAAATACTGTAGTCCCAAAAATGATATTTTAAAAAATGTCCGTCACTCCGTCTGTCCGCCGTCTGTCTGTGCAAAAACTTTAAACTGGCTAAGTACTCAGAGCCTATTTCAACTATCACAACCAAACTTGGTAAGATGGTGTATATCCATGAGACCTCGTAAATGATCAGTGAATGAATAACTTCACTTCAAGGTGACGGTCACCAAATGTTAAAACATCGTAATTGTCTACTTCCTTGTAGCCTGAGAACTTTTATAAGTCAATATCGAATCGCAGTTAAGTTTCACACTCAAATTAAGGTGCTAGAAAGTATGCACACCTTTTCGATGTCAAACAACCTTTTTTTTTTCTTTTTTTTTTTTTAATTAAAGAATGCGTTAAACTATTGTTTTTCTCTCTTTCCCTCTCTCTCCTCTCTGTCTCTCTCTCTCTTTCTCTCCCCTCTATTTTTCTCTCGTTTATTCTTCTTATCCTATCCTATCCCGTAGCTCGAAAGTCGTTTGGGCAAGACAGATACTCGTTTAATCAGAGTATACCATCTTTCTCTGTCCTCAGCAACCCTCATGGCTTCGCTCAGTGTCAAGCCAGTCCATTCTCAAATGTTGTCCTCCCACCTCTTTTTCTGTCTCCGTCTTCTTCTGCCTCCTTGCACTGTATCTTGCAGGATGGTCTTTGCAAGGTCTGATACTCTGGTGACGTGGCCATACCATCGGAGTTTTGCGTTTCTTCACCACTGTGAGCATGTCATCGTGTTGTCCAATGGCTTGTGTGATAGTCTGTCGGACTTTGTCGTTGGTGATGTGCTGAGTATAGGAAATGCCAAGAAGTCTTCTGTAGTACCTCATCTCCATGCTTTGTATTCTTCGTTGGAGATCTGCTGTGAGGGTCCATGTTTCGCAAGCATATAGGAAGATGGAGTTCTTATAAGGGAAGATAGGACCCTGCGCCATTTCTTGACGTCTGTTCCGTGATCGACACTGAATACATGGCATCCAAGAAGACAAAATTGTGCAAGTGTGAAAAATATTATAGCGCAAACAACTGTCACAACTCCCGATATAATTTTGACTTAAAATGGAAAGTCGTTCGGTTCCCAAAGGACAAACCAAGGTAAATCCTGAATATTTTTTCTTCTCAAAATCTAGCAATAACCAGGTTTTTAGCACAGTGTATGAACGTGCCTTGAACGAAGGATTTAGTTCAGAGTAGAATCGTCGGTTATGATTATGCATTACAGGTCTGTTGCCGATTCCAATGTTCTTGATGGTCTGGTCATTGAAGGGACTCTAAAATTGTTCTTTTTGACCAGGCCTATTTTAAAATCCCTGAATAAACAGGCAACAGATCTTTTGATCAGATCTAAAGTGGTACAGACGCAGTACAGATCTAACTGATGAGATTTTTCATGAAAGAATTTGAAATGGAATAAAATCAACTTCATTACACACAATTTTGCAGTTTATGGGTATGGGTACATTTCCTAAGCATAATTATAATAAACTGTTTAGATTTGCCACGAGGTATTGGAATTCAGTGGGGAAAAAAAAGTGGACCATATTTATGGACTTTTACCTTACGTGAGTGGATTTGGAGCCAGAGGTCAATGTCATCTCAAGATCAAGAGCATAGAACGATCAAAGTCGGTATTACTTTGCATTTTAATGCCACCTTTTCTTTTTCATTTTTTTTCTTAATTTTTTTTTTTTTTGGGGGGGGGGGGGGGGGGCATAGGGGGAGGAGGGGCACTCATTTTCATGTTAAATATTGCGAGTTCCATTAGGATGATGAGTCCTATGGGCTTTGTACTTCAAGTGAGTTTGTTTAAACTGAACTTATTTCAAAAGCGGAGGGTGGGGGTGGGGGAGGGGCGCTGGACTTGGAGGTGGTGGAGGAATAACTATGCCTTTGTTTTGCATGCTATCTCCCTTATTGTGTTTGCGAAAGCCTGTGGAAAGGTCATCAGCTATTTCTCTTTGTGTTGACATTGTCATCAAAAAATCATAACTGTCTACTACCTTGTAAGCCTTAGGACTTTTATAAGTCAATATCGAATCGCTGTTAAGTTTCACGCTAAAATTGCGGTGATAGAAAGAAGGTTTACCATTCCGATGTCAATTCTTTTTGTTGATTTGTTTAAATTAAGAATCAAGTTTCTCTCTCTCTCTCTCTCTCTCTCTCTCTCTCTCTCTCTCTCTCTCTCTCTCTCTCTCTCTCTCTCTCTCTCCCCTCTACTGTCTGTCTCTCTCTTGTATTCTTCATATATTTATTAATCCAGTTTGTTTCCCTTGTTTATATGAAATAGGTTGTGAGTTAAATACCCAAAGTCTATAATTGGAATGTCACTCCATGTAGGTAGGCCTACATAAACTTTCGTACTCACATAAAATCCTGTATCGGCCAGCGCCTTGAGCAGCTCGTGAGCTGGAAAGGCGCTGTATAAGAATTATTGACACCCATGCATAGCAATGCGAGTGTATATACTCAACCAAACAACAACAAAAAATAATAATAATATTAAACAAAAAATCTCGGTTTTCGCAAATCTGTGCGAGATGCGTCCTATAGAGTCCAAAAATGATATCGAAAAAAACACACAAAAAAACCACTGTCCGTCTGTCTGTCCACCGTCCGCTATTCTCCCTCCGTCATACTCCATCTACATGTGCACAAACTTTAAAGTGGCTATGTACTCCGAGCCTATTTCAACTATCGCAACAAAACTTGGTCAGACGGTGCATACCAACGATACCTCAAAAATGATGAGGATCATTACATGTTAGTCAAAAAATGACAATTTTCCCTCGAAATTTCAGAGTTTTTTTTTCTAGGTTATTAATATTGAACTTATGATTTTTTTTTTTAAGCATAATAAATATTAATGAGACACACATACTTTGCACATTTGTTCAACCTCAGTCCAACGTTAAGGTTACTGGAGCTGTCCAAAGTCGGTTTGTATAGGTGCTTTGAAGTGACCTTGACCCTGTTGTATTTAGGGATGATAGAATGGTCTTTAATATTTGTTCCGTGTTTACGTTGATCTTGAAGGTCAGGGTAATTTTAGGCTTTGCAAAAACATTATAAAAAAAAAATAGTTCATCGCACAGTGGAATGACTGTTTATTTAACCCGTGGTATGCAACAACACTGGGTTATTTGATCAGACGTGCATGAAAGATCAGAGGGTCAAGGTCATCATACAGTCAATGTCACTGAAAGTCAAGGTCTTCCCAAGGTCACCGTTTTTTTTTGTATTTTTTGTTCGTTTGTTTTTTGCATAATACAACGTTTGCTGTACTTTATTTGTTAGTACATGTGTATTTGAAGCTGGAGATCAATGCCATCTCAAGGTCAAGAGCTTAGAAAGATGAGAGGCGTTATTACTTTGCGTTTTAATGCCATAATTTTATTTTGTTTTTTTCTGGGCACTCGTTTTGGAGTCATATTGGCCTTGCCCTACTAGTTTAAATGCGTAAATTAACATAAATAAGTCGTATTTTGATTTTTACTTCCTTTTTGATGTTGCCTGAAATAAATAATTAAAACCAAAATCGCTTTGCTATGAACGGTCAGTTGAAACATTGATACGAACTGATTTTACATTGAAATATAATTTTTAGACTAGTTTACGTGCCTGTTTATGTTGTTTCACTCCTTGGAGTCCTACCATTGCTGATAAACACGCTGCTACAGTAAGCTCAATATGTTGTTTAACTTTACATGGGTAATCGACCAGTGACCCGAGTAATTAACCAGTGACCCGAGTATAATCAACCAGTGACCCGAGTAATCAACTAGAATGGCGCAATCAACTCGAACGGTGCCTCTCTCCCCTCTCTCTTACCCAGCCCCTCTATTTATATATATAAAAAGTAAATGAAAAATTGAATTTTTGAAGGACTATCATTGCTTTGATTGGAGAACAAAATCTCACCGCCAGCAATTATATCTTCAATAGGAAAGACATACCATATCCCTAAAGCTGTCAAAGAAGTTGCAACATGCACAAGAAACGTCCAGCGTATTTCACCTGCCTACCATGTAACCGCTCTCTTGGTGGTACCAACGGAACGCGCCAATCAGTAGTGCTAATATTAGGAAGATTTGCGTCAATTCCAAAACACCCCGCTAGATGTGTTTATTCAAAGAGTCCACCCCCTTTCCCTTTACTCAGCTCTATCACCTACCCCACATTAACGCAGATACGTGTTTATACAACAACTAACCGGACTCACCCCATAACAAATCCTCACCACCACCTACCCCGAATGTAAATGTCTTATCGCATTATCGCTATTCGAATCAACGCAAAAGTTCAAAAGACTATAAAGATAGAAATCTGATCAATGTGACCCCGACTGTATAAACATTGTCAGCCATAATGATGTTGCGCAGTCATAGTTATGGGTGTTGTTGATGTTACAAAGCTGATTTGCTGCAAATTGTTGTGTTGTTGATGACAGCATTGACATTACCGTACTTATTAATTCATAACATGGAGATTACTATCTTAATGAGGCAGTGTTGATTTTTGACTCGCATGCATAGCGATTTGAGTCTGTGCACTCACCCTTAAACAAACATTCCCAGATTTTCGCAAATATGTGTGAGATGAATCCTAAATAGTCCAGAACTGTTATCCCAAAAAAAACAAAAAACAAAAAACATGTCCGTTCGTCTGTCTGTTCGTCGTCCGCTTTCTGTGCAAAAACTTTAAAGTGGCTAAGTACTCAGAGTCTATTTCAACTATCACAACCAAACTTGGTAAGATGGTGTATACCCCTATAGGCCTCCAAAATGATGAGTTAATGAATGACTTCACTTTAAGGCCAAGGTCGCAAGGTTATCAAATGTTAGTCAAAAAATGACAATTTTTCATCAAATTTCATTTTTGTTTTAGGTTATTAATGATTCTTTGAAGCATGGTAGATATCAATGAGGCACACATACTTTGCAAATCTGGTCAACCTCAGTGAAGGTCAAGGTCACTGGAGCTGTTCAATATCGGTTTTGTATAGGTACTTTAAAGTGACCCTGACTCTAAACTATGAGAGATATTAAGTCCAAGCGCGTTGTATTTAGAGATGATAGATTGATCTTTCAAATTTGTTTCGTTGTTGCGTTGATCTTGAAGGTCAAGGTCATTTTAGGCTTTTCAAAACCATACAAAAAATATATCATAGTACAGTGGGATGGTTGTTTATTTAACCAATAGTATGCAACAACATTGGGTTATTTGATCAGACATGCATGAGAAATAACGGGAGGGTCAAGTTCATCCCAAGATCAAGGTCACTGAAGGTCAGGGTCATCCCAAGGTCACTGGTGTTCTTTTGGGCATAATACAACTTTTATTGTACTTTATATGATAGTAAATGAGTGTATTTGGAGCCAGAGGCTAATGTCCTTTCAAGGTAAAGACCAAAGAAAGATCAAAGTTGGTATTAATTTGCATTTTAATGCCACCATTTCATTTTGTTTTTAGTGGGCACTAATTTTCTTGTAAATATATATATTGAGTTCCATAAGAAGCATGTGAGTCATATGAGCTTTGCCCATCTAGTTGTTGTTTTTTTTTTTGTTTTTTTTTTTTTTACAGTTACTTACTGCATTAATTATATGTCACTAGTTATTCATATTTTAAATTTGCCTTTTGAATGACTTTTTTTTTCGAAGAGAAAATAAGGTGTTTGATGTAGTTTCCTTTTTTTAAGTTAAGGCAAATCGTCAACATTTCTTATCTCGTTATTCCTAACAGTGAAATACAGTCATACCTAAATCATAAACGTCTTTGAGAAAAACGAAGAAAAAGAAAACCAGCGATCCATTGTTTAACGGCTGTTAAAAAAACACAAAAAAAAACCAATAAAAACATTCAACTGTGTCATCAAGCGAGACAACTTTACTCCCTAAACGAATATTTTGTCTGCGCTTCAACTTTCATCCAAACGGTGATGGCCGCAACGTCTGCGTTCCTCTTTCTATCGATTGTGGTAGTCGTTACTGTAGCAGACCATTTTCGAGGAGGAACGATTAGCTGGAAGGCTACTAACAACACAAATGAGGTAGTACTTGTGTTTCGTCTCAAACTGTTTTGCATAGAAGAAGTAATCATTATTTTTTATAAACTATTTGAAATCATTAGGTTGATTAGGTTAATTAATTTTTTTTAACTTTTTTCTTTGTTCATTTGCTTATCTATTAATTGTTGTTTTTTGGTTACTATAACCAAGCGTTTAATAATTACGATTACATTCATGAAAGTATGTCTCGCACATATTGATGTTCGTGCTGCTTAATTGGTTGAAATATCGCCTTTTTTTAAATTTATTTTTACATCTACTTAATCTTTCATTGTTACTGGTCACAGATCCTTTAAAATTCACAGTGAATGTTGCCCCACTGGAAAAAAGTATTTAAAGTAAATCACACAACTAAGTACTGGACCTTAACGGGTGCAGAGTTTATTCGCGTCAGTTGTTAATCCACATAACTTAGCATGGTGACTAAATCAATCACGATGATGATGATGATGATGATGATGATGATGATGATGATGATGATGATGATGATGATGATGATAGGCTTCAATCATACTGTTTAAATTCCAGGCTGAATTCACGTTCTATATGGGCTGGGCCTATGGCAGGGGTCCGGGATGCAATGCGAGTTCGATCGGACACTTTGTGACAGAGCCCGTAAAAGGCGGCAGTGACTGGACCTGTACCCGAGGTTCTCTCTCTCTCTCTCTCTCTCTCTCTCTCTCTCTCTCTCTCTCTCTCTCTCTCTCTCTCTCCCTCTCTCTCTCTCTCTCTTTCGCAGAAGGAGATTGTCCAGTACTTACTGAACAAGTAGTGTCAATAACATGCCATAAATGTTTGTTGTTGTTTTTTTTTAAAGAATGGTAATAACTATTGCAAATGTATGATCAGTCAATGCATGGTCTGTTTAAGCAAAGAATATGGGTATATACACAACACCCATATTCTTTGGTTAAAGTAACGCGCGCGCGCACACACACACACACACACGCACACACACACACCCACACACACACACACACCCACACACACACACCAAAAACAACTTTTCAGTAAATCTGATCTCTTCCCATTTGACTTGAGTGATTCATTATTAATTCGATTTGGTTAATTGAGTTGGTTGATTGATTTCCGCAGGTTGCCAGACCCAAGAACGCATTGCGAACAGCAGCTATTTCTGTGCCGCAGCCAACAAGGATGAGAACTGGGAACAAGGGTACAGAACATTCACCCACCACTTTCCAGGGCCGGGGTTCCATTTCACTGTGTCGTAAGTTGCTTCGTTCTGTAAAGCGAGTGCGGACCTTTTGTTGAGAATGCCCATTTGGAAAGTGCCTCATTTTCGCCAAGAGACGTCTTTGTTGTTTTGTTCCATTTAAAGTGCAGGAGGCTTGCGCCTGTTTACACTAAACGCTAAAAGTAAAAGCAGGATATGACAACACAGTTATCACAAAAAAAACAACAACAACAATACAAGCACATTAATATTCAAATACAACTACATTCAACTCATCTTTCACGCCATGTACACAGTGTCAGCTTTATATCGCTCTTTGTAAATTTAAATATATGTAGGCCTACATACAGTTACTAATTAATACAATTTATAAAATGTACACCACAAAACAACATCTAATAATCATAACAATTTCCGGGCAAGCACTAAGAGAAAGAGAGAGACAAAGAGAAAGAGGGAGAGAAGAAGAAGAAAAAGAAGAGAAAGAGAGAGAGGAGGGGGGGGGGGAGGGGACTAGTTATGTTTGAAAGATTGAGTAGAAGTGAGAAATAGAGGGATGTAACGGAAGGAAACGAATAACGAGAAGATTAGAAGTGAGAGGTAAAGTGAAGGAGTTAGGAGAGGTAGAAAAAGAGTCGAAGTAGAGAGAGAGAGAGAGAGAGAGAGAGAGAGAGAGAGAGAGAGAGAGAGAGAGAGAGAGAGAGAGAGAGAGAGAGAAAGATAGAGAGAGAGAGAGAGAGAGAGAGAGAGAGAGAGAGAGAGAGAGAGAGAGAGAGAGAGAGAGAGAGTAAGTTGACGATTAATTTCTGTTAGAATTGTACAATTTTTGTGTCTGATAGTTGCCAAATTTAGATGTAGATATCGTGTCCGAGTGTTTTAAAAGATCGCGCGCTAAAATTAATAGTGTGGAGACTTGGCCCCCTTACAAAACGTCATCAAGGATCGTACAGTCATTCACATGACACATTCGTACTAGTCTACTGACTGCATAAACTGTAACCTCTCCCACACAGTTAGTCAACGATTACAGCGCGTATATTACAGCTAGATCTGTCCACATGACGTCGTTGAGGGGCCGGGTAGCTCAGTTGGTAAGAGCGTCTTGCTAGTAACCGAAAGGTCGCTGGTTCGAATCCCGGATTGGTCAACGTGTGATCATATTATTTTCCCCTTTACCAACAACTGGCCCGCTGGTGTCAGTATAAATCGGTCCAGTAGTCACCTATATGCGAAAGTGTCGTGTGACTATAATCTACAAACAACAACATGACGTCATAGCCTTCGGGTTTCGGTAAACTTTGGCGATGGCCAAAAATACGCTAAAAATTAGGGGTAGGTGTGGGGTTGGGGATTATACACCATTCGGAGATTTTCGCTTCAATAATTATTAATTCTAAACATTTCTATGATCTTACCATTGGGCAGTCACGCATATATAACTCCAGTTTTTTGGCGCTTCGATGTAGATCTATATGATTTATTCTAAAGGCTGCAGGTCAACCAGTGTCTACAGCATACGATCTGTTGGATGGTCGAAGACGAAGTTTAGATTCCATTTTCGAAAAAAATGTTAGACACACAAAAACTGTATGAATATAATAGTGATTGATTGATTGATTTATTGTTGCTTTAGGTCCAGCGGACTCTTCCAAGCCAAATCAGGACCGGACAACCCCCGATCCGCATAAAAGATCTGCTGAAACAACCCCAGTGGGAAAATTGAATGCCCTCCACCGGCCAGTCACTTTACAATAAAGACATCCCACGCGGGGGACGGCTGAGGGTTGACCTCAACTACGCGAACACCCCGGTTACAAAAACAAAATAGAATACAAACATCATTATAAATCATCAACCAAACACATACATATAAAATGCCTATAGTGCTAAATAGTACAATCATAGGAAGCCCTAGTGACCACCCGGCAGAAAGCGTCCAACACTCCCAAGCTGATCCAACAGACCGTATGAATATAATAAGCAAACTGTCAGCGTGAAGTGATAAGTGTTTTGGGCAATTTTGAACTCGCCCTCAGACTGACTTAAAAGTATAAATTGCCTCAAAAGCAGTATTGTAAAATACACAGCAGTGTAGTAAATAGAATATATTTTGTATACACACCTTCTGTTATTCAGACCAAGAAAATTAATGCAAAAGCCTATATATAGATCAGGTACAATATTGTCCGACTTTCTGATGTACATGAGTGCATTGCGTTTCATTCCTTTTTTCAGTTACCACGGTGGAAAATGGATACGACTGCAAGGAGGGAAAGGAAAAGGGAGCGGGGATTGGAACTTGGAAACAGTGGTGGACTTCAGACCACGCTCAGACACCCATCATCCCAACACCAGCCCAGTTACGCTTAGCAAACCTTTGTACTAGTATGTATGAACCCCACTTTGTATACTTACTTTGGACTATCCTGCTATACTTTTGAGCTAATAGCGCATATCTCAAATACAATTCACAGTCTGTCGGATGCCATGTAGTCCGATCCTGAATCCCAGACGCAAAACTGTGACTTTTATTTAATTTAAACACCAACTTGCTGCAAACTGCGCAATGTCTAACGCCATGGACGATACGCGTCTATTTACAAATTACACCATTCACAAATGCAGTTGGTTAAATAAATAACCGGGTACAAGCCTCAAAGCAACCTGCAGGATGTGGAATGCCATTTAATGTGCTATTACTGAGAGTCGACTCCTGTAAGTAAACGATTTCCCGTTACTACTGTGGATCGGACCTAGATCAGTGGTGCGTCAGCAGTCTGCCGACTGAGCAATTCTGAGCTTAAGTCGACTCGGTCTCAGCTACGCAGTGTGTTCCCGATGATACTATGATATAGATCTCAACATACCAAACGTAAACGTGAAAACCACCAAAGATCTACAAAATTGATCACAACGTAGGCGGTAATCAACAGAAAGAATAGGAAGGCTTCAATCGACACGATTCATTTTCTCGTGAAACGAGTAGATCTAAGTTTTCATTTTACTACGCAAAGTTGTTGACCTATGCCCTTTGTGTGATGGCAGCTTTTTTAAAATTATTTTTTATAATTTCCAGTTATAATCTGGAAATAAATCTGGAATCAGTACGAGTTAAAATTAATGTTGGTACTTTGGGCGCCACATCTCAAGAATCACTGAACGGAATTTGACCAAACTTCATTGGAACATCACCTATGTTAGTGGCCTGCCTCCCGTGACATCATATTCGCTCTAACGAAAAAGTCAAGGTCACTGGAATCATTGTGTTGCTAAACACTTTTTGCTCTGTGCTTTGTTAATTCTCCATTGGGGTAATGCAGATGTGGTAGCTTGTTGCTTCAAGCTATTTTGTTTTCAGTGTCCAGCTTGGCTGTGACCACTCGATCCACATTCCTGTTTTCGACTCTGATGGCGATCGTGTGCAGTGTCGAAAAGCCATCCAAAATGAGTGTGCGAGCGCCTGTGACGCTCTCCCAGGCATGCTGGTTGATCCTGTGAGTAGACCGTCTTATGGCTGTGCCTTGTATTTGCGGTCCCTAAATATGTTGACTTATTTTCAGATGGTGAGAGTGTGGTGATGGTGTTGTTGTTGTTTGGTGATAGGGGGGGTGGTTGTGATGATGATGATTATGATGATGATAATGATGATGATGATGATGATGATGATGATGATGATGATGATGATGATGATGATGATGATGATGGTGGTGGTGGTGGTGACATTAATTCATATTGAACTGTGATTGCGAAATAATGCTATCTGTTCTTGTTTGTTTGTTTGTGCACTCCTTCCCAACCCCGGGTGCTATGCTTGTTTATATGTATGCCGCCCAACCCCTCCTCCCGCCCTCTTTTCCTACATTTGAGATAAACACACAATAGATATTGCAACCAAAGTGTATACTCGTAAAGGATTTTACCTAATTTCTCTACAAATTATTCAATCAGTCAATGCCCCTCCATTCCTCCTAACTCCCGGGTCTCCCTTTCCCCCTTACCCCCTTCCTCCATCTCTCTCTCTCTCTCTCTCTCTCGCTCTCTCTCTCTCTCGCTCGCTCTCTCTCTCTCTATCGCGCGCTCTCTCTCTCGCTCTCTCTCTCCCTTCCTCCCTCCCAGCATATGTTTTGTCTGTCATTTCAGAACACATGCACAATAACGTTTTCAACGGCTTCGTACAAAGCTGACGGTTGGTATGCGGTAGCTCTGACTGTGGAGGATTATCCAAGAGATCCCATCGTTGTTGGCGAACGACGCTATGCCACTGATCAAGTTCTTTCCTCTGTTCCACTTCAGGTAGATCTACGGACATTTTTTCAATTTAAATTCGAAACGTATTACTATCTCTTAACAGATAGAAGGAATCAGAGCTCCACACAGTTAAATCTGCTATTTAATCGGTCAGTATTGGCCACGAATAATGTCACCTGACAGCCCTTGCAGCCCCCTGTGCATTATTTTCACTGTTGTAATTGCCACAATTTGTGTATGTTTGTCTTTGAGCATCTGTAGGTGTGCGTCTGTCTGTGTATGCGCGCGTGCGTGTGTGGGCTCGTGTGTGTGTGTGTGTGCGTGTGTTCCTGCGTGCGTGCGACTGCGTGTAGGTGTAGGTGTAGATAAGCCTATATTATAGTTTTGTCTGTGAAAGGAAAAAATGCGTCATTTATGTCAAAGTCTACTTCAAGTGGGTTGGTGTAGCACAGTGGTTCAATGTGACGTGTGCAGCTTGTAGCGCAGCAAGTTTGCATCTTTCGAGACTTTGTTTTTAAACTTGTACTGTAATCATGCGTTGCGTGTGGAAATGTTTGATTATACGCTTAATAAATGTCCATGAATTAATTAATTAATTTGTTCATTCATTTATTCCTTCATTATGTCCTGTACCTCGAGCTGATAAATATAGGTCTACCCTATAGCCTATATCAAAAAGCTTAATTGAAAGTTTTTAATTTGAACAGTTCCTGGTAAGGATTTACCAAGCTAACGTTACGTGCGACTCTCGTCCTGTGTTCCTCAACGATAGTACTCCAGCCGAGGGCGAGGTGATCGTCCTGAAGGCAGGAGAAGCACTGAATGTCTCTCTCTACGCAGCCAACCTCCTAAACCTGACGTCTACGTAAGTAGAGTTGTCACGAAGACGTAAAAACACATTTTTAAATTCACCCCACCCCCCTCTCTCTCCTTCCCTTCCCCTCCTCCTTTTTCCCCTCCTGAAACGTTTGTTAACAGTGACGTATTCCACGTACGCGTAAACCTACCGGCTATGTAAATAATGATGTCACGACATATTTACCAGTTTGCTACATTCTCCCTTTAACATTTTGGTACATTGTACGTATTCCGCACGTACACATTTATTTTACAATTTATAGTAAGCTTATTTGTACAGCCTCAAGAAGTATATTTCACGTCTTTGCAACAGGAGCGCGCGTTCAAAAGGCACATTTCTACGCTAGCAGCAGAGGAGAATCAATTAAATTAGATATAAGTTTATGATTGCAAATGTGTGGACATCTGTCATAAAAAGCAGACTGACCGCTGTCCTGGTCATCGTCTTAGTCTCCGTCCTATTGCAAAGGAAAAAAGTGTTGTTATATAATATATATTTGTTTATTTTAAGTATTAAGTCTATCGCGGATCGAAGAGGGATTCAAGATGGCCGTCTTTGTCATCGTCTACACCGTCGTCATCGTTCCAGCTGTATACTGCCTGCTGTTTTTCAGCATCAAGTCTATCCAGATTATGGGCCCAAGAGGACTGCTGGAAGGGGAAGTAACCGCGGATGACGAGAGACCTAACAACGTGTTCTACAAACGCTTGACATGGACACCCACTGAACTAGACGCTGGTCAGCACATTGTGTGTGCGGTAGCAGAGGACAGTTCTAGGTTCAAATCGGAATTTAAATCTTCTTCTTCTTCTTCTTCTTCTTCTTCTTCTTCTTCTTCTTCTTCTTCTTCTTTGAACTTAACTGGATCGCATAACAATATAAATAGTTTAAAATACACTAAACCATGTAGATGGACGCACACATTTTAAAACAAAACACAAAAAACCAATACCACACAAAAAAGAATAACATTTTTACTCAATAATTATGTTAAATTCAAATTATTTTTATAAAGGAAACACATTTGCACAATTCAACACCTTTTAAAATGTAAAGTAGGCCTTAGGCATTTAACGACACATATTCACATTATATTCATAGTCGTCGCTTTCAAAATGTATCTCCACTCTTACATGTTTTCTACTAAATTTCTGTTACAGTCGAAGCAGTCCGACCCATTGTTTTACGATCAAGGCTTGGGGTAAGCTTGTTTTATGAAAGATCTGCTTATACTACTACTACTACTACTACTACTACTACTACTACTACTACTACTACTACTACTACTACTACTACTACTACTACTACTACTACTATTACTACTGCTGCTGCTGCTGCTGCTGCTACTACTACTACTACTACTACTACTACTACTACTACTACTACTACTACTACTACTACTACTACTACTACTTCTTCTTCTTCAAATTGGTTTGGCTTAATCGTCAGTGGCGTCTGATAGTACCCAAGCTTTCAGTAAATGTGGGTCTAGGGAGACCTGTAATTTGAACCTGATTTCAGTAAACAGCACTAAATACATTGTAATTATTGGGTTAAAATGTTATTATTTTTTGTTTGGTAGTCTATTGGTTTTAGTGTTTTGTTTTAAAATGTGTTCGTCCATCTACATGGTTTAGTGTATTTTAAACTAATTATATTTTTTATGCGATCCAGTTAACTTCAAAAGAGCTACGACAGCTTTCACTACTCAACATCTTAGCCTATGTTGTGGGAAGTCCTCTCCAGGAGCGCAAAAACAACTGCGGCCCTGACAAGCTTAAAGCCTATTTGGAAAGACAGGACCATCAGTCTACATTCCAAGGTAAGGCAGCGACGCGCCCTTGTCATCTCCATCTTCCAATACGCTTGGGAAACATGGGCCATCATAGCAGATCTACAATGAAGAATACACAGCACGGAGATGAGGTGCAACAGAAGACTTCTGGGCATTTCCTATACCCAGCACATCACCAACAACGAAGTTCGATAGGCCATCACACAAGCCATTGGACAACACGATGACATGCTCGCAGTCGTGAAGAAACGGAAACTCCGATGGTATGGCCACGTCACGAGAGCATAAGTCCTTGCAAAGACCATTCTGCAAGGCACGGTGCAAGGAGGCAGAAGAAGAGTGAGACAGAAAAAGAGGTGGGAGGACAACATTCGAGAATAGACTGGCTTGACACTGAGCGAAACCCTGAGGGTTTCTGAGGACAGAGAAAGATGGAGTACGCTGGTTAAACAATCATCCGTGGTGCCCCAACGACCTTCGAGTTACGGGATAGGATAGGATATACATTGTATGCATTTTAATTGCGAGTGGTCAGCACCTTGAGCAGCTCTTTGATTTGCTATTTATTTTACACTTTTTCAAATATTGCTCTGCAGACGTAGATCCGTGCGTCAACAACTCGTGCCAGCACGGCGGGAAGTGTTCAAGGGTGGGAGTAACACAACGAATCACGTGTGCCTGCGTTCCTGGCTTCACTGGGACTGAGTGTGAAAGTAAGTTATCGACATAGAAGATAGATGATCCAATATATCTTAATACAAACTGATCTAACTCATTGCTCCTTTTGTGCATTAAAATTGTCAACGTCGCATTGTTTTGTTTTTCCATGGTAAAGCTTAATATTATAATATCTGGAAAAGTGTGGTTTTTTTTCTTCTTCTCCACTCTGAACACTTTTGAGAAGAAAACAGATGTTACATCTTGTTGATCAATAATATGATATCATATCTATTCCACGTACGCGTAAACCTACCGGCTATGTAAATAATGATGTCACGACATATTTACCAGTTTGCTACATTCTCCCTTTAACATTTTGGTACATTGTACGTATTCCGCACGTACACATTTATTTTACAATTTATAGTAAGCTTATTTGTACAGCCTCAAGAAGTATATTTCACGTCTTTGCAACAGGAGCGCGCGTTCAAAAGGCACATTTCTACGCTAGCAGCAGAGGAGAATCAATTAAATTAGATATAAGTTTATGATTGCAAATGTGTGGACATCTGTCATAAAAAGCAGACTGACCGCTGTCCTGGTCATCGTCTTAGTCTCCGTCCTATTGCAAAGGAAAAAAGTGTTGTTATATAATATATATTTGTTTATTTTAAGTATTAAGTCTATCGCGGATCGAAGAGGGATTCAAGATGGCCGTCTTTGTCATCGTCTACACCGTCGTCATCGTTCCAGCTGTATACTGCCTGCTGTTTTTCAGCATCAAGTCTATCCAGATTATGGGCCCAAGAGGACTGCTGGAAGGGGAAGTAACCGCGGATGACGAGAGACCTAACAACGTGTTCTACAAACGCTTGACATGGACACCCACTGAACTAGACGCTGGTCAGCACATTGTGTGTGCGGTAGCAGAGGACAGTTCTAGGTTCAAATCGGAATTTAAATCTTCTTCTTCTTCTTCTTCTTCTTCTTCTTCTTCTTCTTCTTCTTCTTCTTCTTCTTCTTCTTTGAACTTAACTGGATCGCATAACAATATAAATAGTTTAAAATACACTAAACCATGTAGATGGACGCACACATTTTAAAACAAAACACAAAAACCAATACCACACAAAAAAGAATAACATTTTTACTCAATAATTATGTTAAATTCAAATTATTTTTATAAAGGAAACACATTTGCACAATTCAACACCTTTTAAAATGTAAAGTAGGCCTTAGGCATTTAACGACACATATTCACATTATATTCATAGTCGTCGCTTTCAAAATGTATCTCCACTCTTACATGTTTTCTACTAAATTTCTGTTACAGTCGAAGCAGTCCGACCCATTGTTTTACGATCAAGGCTTGGGGTAAGCTTGTTTTATGAAAGATCTGCTTATACTACTACTACTACTACTACTACTACTACTACTACTACTACTACTACTACTACTACTACTACTACTACTACTACTACTACTATTACTACTGCTGCTGCTGCTGCTGCTGCTACTACTACTACTACTACTACTACTACTACTACTACTACTACTACTACTACTACTACTACTACTACTACTACTTCTTCTTCTTCAAATTGGTTTGGCTTAATCGTCAGTGGCGTCTGATAGTACCCAAGCTTTCAGTAAATGTGGGTCTAGGGAGACCTGTAATTTGAACCTGATTTCAGTAAACAGCACTAAATACATTGTAATTATTGGGTTAAAATGTTATTATTTTTTGTTTGGTAGTCTATTGGTTTTAGTGTTTTGTTTTAAAATGTGTTCGTCCATCTACATGGTTTAGTGTATTTTAAACTAATTATATTTTTTATGCGATCCAGTTAACTTCAAAAGAGCTACGACAGCTTTCACTACTCAACATCTTAGCCTATGTTGTGGGAAGTCCTCTCCAGGAGCGCAAAAACAACTGCGGCCCTGACAAGCTTAAAGCCTATTTGGAAAGACAGGACCATCAGTCTACATTCCAAGGTAAGGCAGCGACGCGCCCTTGTCATCTCCATCTTCCAATACGCTTGGGAAACATGGGCCATCATAGCAGATCTACAATGAAGAATACACAGCACGGAGATGAGGTGCAACAGAAGACTTCTGGGCATTTCCTATACCCAGCACATCACCAACAACGAAGTTCGATAGGCCATCACACAAGCCATTGGACAACACGATGACATGCTCGCAGTCGTGAAGAAACGGAAACTCCGATGGTATGGCCACGTCACGAGAGCATAAGTCCTTGCAAAGACCATTCTGCAAGGCACGGTGCAAGGAGGCAGAAGAAGAGTGAGACAGAAAAAGAGGTGGGAGGACAACATTCGAGAATAGACTGGCTTGACACTGAGCGAAACCCTGAGGGTTTCTGAGGACAGAGAAAGATGGAGTACGCTGGTTAAACAATCATCCGTGGTGCCCCAACGACCTTCGAGTTACGGGATAGGATAGGATATACATTGTATGCATTTTAATTGCGAGTGGTCAGCACCTTGAGCAGCTCTTTGATTTGCTATTTATTTTACACTTTTTCAAATATTGCTCTGCAGACGTAGATCCGTGCGTCAACAACTCGTGCCAGCACGGCGGGAAGTGTTCAAGGGTGGGAGTAACACAACGAATCACGTGTGCCTGCGTTCCTGGCTTCACTGGGACTGAGTGTGAAAGTAAGTTATCGACATAGAAGATAGATGATCCAATATATCTTAATACAAACTGATCTAACTCATTGCTCCTTTTGTGCATTAAAATTGTCAACGTCGCATTGTTTTGTTTTTCCATGGTAAAGCTTAATATTATAATATCTGGAAAAGTGTGGTTTTTTTTCTTCTTCTCCACTCTGAACACTTTTGAGAAGAAAACAGATGTTACATCTTGTTGATCAATAATATGATATCATATCTATTGGCTTGAAATACTAAGCTAAACCAAATAATCAATAATAATAATAATAATAATAAGTTATTTTGTATAGCGCAATTCAAACATAAAATGCTTCACAAAGCGCTTGATCACACGCAGCCACACACAGATACACACGCATAATAAATCTATTCTGCATTTAAAAACAAGACAACATGTAAACCTAGTAAAGGTAACAAACCAACAAATAAAAGTATAAAATCAGTCAATCAATCAATAAACTTATATAAAATAAATGAATAATTTCACAGAAAAAATTTAAGAGAGGGACGTTAATACCAAAAGAGGCAGATCAACAATGCCTTATCTAAGATGTAAAGTGTAAATGGTGGTGAAATACAGCAGTTTTAAAAGTAGAATAATCGTTGAATAACTAAACATCGTTACAACGTATGACAGGCCAGATGAAGAGAATAAAAGCTTGTGTAATGGCATTAATCTGGTTTAAAAAGAAAACATATTTGTGATACACATAATAATAGTAACAACACCAATAACAATAATAATAAATAATAATAATAATAATAATAATAATAATAATAATAATAATAATAATAATAATAATAATAATAATAATAATAATAATAATAGCAGTTTCTAATTTCATTTACAGTGAAAACAAGTTAAGAGGGATCAAATGTCATTTAAAAAAGCAAAACAATTTTAAGACAAGTACACACATACGCACATGCATCCACGTACACACGCATTCACCCACACATTCACACACACACACACATTCACACACACACACACACACACCCCTACACACACACATTTCAGGTATCAGCGCAACAGGGTGTCCAGGGAGGATGTTCTACAGGTGTAAGAGGAAGAGATGGGTTTTCATTTGGGCTTTGAAAGAGTCGAGAGATGGAGATTGGCGAAGGCTGCATGGGAGTTTGTTCCACAAAGTAGGAGCATAGACGGAAAATGCTCTTTTGCCAAATGTTCCAAGAGAGTAGCGTTCCAATAGAGCAACCGAATAATTACAAATATTGCTAAAGAGATCATAGGTGACATTAAAAAAACATGCTATGCGTCATTAGTAATTATTTAATTTTCCTGTGTTTTTATATTAATTATAGGAATAGTTTTTTTTAAATGAAACTTTGCTGCGATAGTTCAGTTAATGGTTATTATGTCAAATACTGACAACGGTGGTGAATCGTAAAATGTGACAATGAGGTGCAAGACAATCAAACAAAATGATGATTATAGTGTGTTGTGTTGTTGTTGTTTTGTTCTTTTTCGAGTGCGTTGTATGTTTATTTAGAAAATGTGATATTTGTGTAGATATTGCTGGCACATGGAGTCAGTGGAGCCCCTATGGCTCTTGCAGTGTGACATGCGGACACGGAACACAGGAAAGAAATCGTCAGTGTACTTACGCTGACCCCGCTCAACATGGCACAGCCTGCCCTGGCGATGCCACACAAACACGAACGTGCAGTCCTATTAGGCCCTGTCGTAAGTGTAGAGAGCTTGTACATAATGGTGGTTAGCTTTACACCAATTATTATGATGTACTTGTTGGTCTCGATTTAGGTGCTGATTATCATTCTGAGGAGGATATAACATTTTTTTTAATTAAAAGAACCAGGCAGAGTTTGTAGTTCAGAGCTAATTCAGCCTTTGAGTTAACAATTACACTAAAATTTATATAAAGGGATAATTAATTTCGTCCTCTTTGTGTTTTGTTGCTTTGTGCACTTTATAAGCATAATTTCATAAGACTTAGGTTTGTAAGGTGTACTTTGCGAACATCCTTTCTCGGCAACCATTTTCATGTGGACTTTTGTGAATAAGTTCTCTAAGAGGCATGTGAGTCAAATGGGCATTGACCCATTTACTTGTTTTCCTAATATTTTTGGGGTATGATGAGGCTTGGGGTTACAAGCAGGATTTTGCCCACAGCGGTCAATATCTTTCTTACAGTTATATTTTTGCTGTGACTCATTCAAGTTCACCTTGATCTTAACATTTTGCTAACTTCTGTCGTCTTTGTCTCTTCTTAGCTCTGGACGGAAACTGGGGTTCGTGGGCCAGCTTTGGCCCATGTAGTACAACATGTGGAGGGGGAACTCAGGTTAGGCACCGTTCCTGTACAAACCCAGCTCCCGCTGACGGAGGGTTGAATTGCTCATTAACCAATATTGACTCTCAGACACAGGGCTGTGACTCCAATCTTCCATGCCGTAAGTATTCACACGAGGAATCATGGGAGTCAGTATTTTGAAGCTTTTAGTTGCTTGTTTTTTTTTTTAAATTGAACCGTGACACTGCTTCTCAGCCTTGCAGTATCAACCTGTGTTGTGAATGTTTCTCGCCATTCATGATTCTCATTACGTAGTATCCATATCTGTTATCTTTATCTTTTGTCCTCTTTTGCTATCAAATCTGTATTGCCTGATACATTCGGGAATCAGAACGAGCCAAAAGGCGATCTGTTCCGTCGTTCGTCGATTTGTTGCAAACCATATCTCAAGAACTCTGAACAGATTGACCAAACCTTATAGGAACATTAACTTGGTTAAAGGCAAAACTCCCGTACAATCATATATGTTCTACCGCAAAGGTCAGGACACTTTGTTGTTAAACATGTTTAATTCTATATCTTAAAAACGGCGGAACCGATTTTTTTTATTTTTTTTTTTTTTGGGGGGGGGGGGGGGGGGGTGGAAGGATGGAGAGGGGGGGGGGAGTGTATAAAGGTAGGTCTACTTCATATCATGGCCAATAATGTGATTGCAGTCCAGTAGAAGGTCAGTCAGTCGGTTGGTCTGTGGGTCGCTTAGATTGTCACTTGTTTGTTCAAGACACATTTCGCCTTACCTCAAAAATTACTAGAACGATTTTTGATTATTTTGATTTTGCACTACCAAAATGTACCCATTTAAAAATGATAATTTGCGAATTAATTAATCTGTGCGAACGTCTGGACATTAAAAAAAAAAAAAACCGTTTCCAAGCACCCATTTATACACAGTGCGTATACATGGATAGTGGTTATTGAGATTTTTGTTTTCTTAAATGTGTAGGGTTGGATGGGTTTTGGGTTTAAATGGAAGTTTTGCTCATCGCGGTCAATACAAGTGCACCTTGCTTTACAGTTTGCTCTAACGTCTGTAGTCTTTTGATGTCTCTTCGTAGCTGTTGACAGAAATTGGAGTGTGTGGTGTGACTTTGGCCCATGCAGTACAACATGTGGAGGGGGAAGTCACGTTAGACACCGTTTCTGCCCCGACCCAGCTCCTGATGACGGAGGGTTGAATTGCTCAGTAACCAACATTGATTCTTAGACACAAGGCTGTGACTCCAATCTTCTAAATATTCACACGAGGAATCAGTGGGGCAGTATTTTAAAGCCTTTAGTGGCGTGTTTTTTTTTAATTGAACAGTGACACAAATTCTCAGCCTTGCATTATCAACCTGTGTTGTGTTTCTCGCCATTCATGCTTCTATAGTTCTATCTTTTGTTCTCTTTAAATCTCAAATCCTTAGCGCATGATACAATCAGGAAACAGACCGAGCCAAAAGTCTGTCTGTCCCTCCGTCCGTCGTCCCTTGTAAGCTATATTTCAAGAATCACTGAACGGATTTTGACCAAACTTCATAGGAACCTTACCTAGGTGAATGGCCAGCCTCCCTGGCTATCATATTTGCTCTCCCTCAAAGAGAAAGGTCGGTGGGAGTCACGTTTTTGCTAAACACTTGTTGCCTTATATTTCAAAAACGACAGAACCAATTTTAAAAAATTGGTATACAGGTTCTTTAAACTCAAGGCAAATAATTCAGCGGCAGTCCAGTTATCTGTCAATCGATTGGTTTGTCGGTCCGTCGCTCGGAATTTCAATTGTTTGTTCAAAACACATTGTTTTGGCTTATCTCAAGATAGTTCAGACAGTGACTCATCAGCATTCCATGCTTTTATTTGGCTTCCTTTAAAAAAGCCGAGTGAAAACATCGCCACGAAAATGTAGACTTTTGAAAATGATGATTTTTAGCTATGTGTACGAGTGTTGCTTTAATACCTTACTTTACAGTTTGCTGTAAATTCTGTAGGCTTTGTCTATTCTTAGCTGTTGACGGAAACTGGGGTGCTTGGGGCAACTTTGGCCCATGCAGTACATCATGTGGAGGGGGAACTCACGTTAGACACCGTTTGTGCATCGACCCAGCTCCTGCCGACGGAGGGTTGAATTGCTCAGTAACCAACATTGAATCTCAGACACAAGGATGTAACTCCAATCTCCCATGCAGTAAGTATTCACACGAGGAATTATTGGAGGCATATGCTATTTTGAAACCTTTAAATGTTTGGATTTTATTGAAAATTTGAAAAACAAAGCATCGAAGGAGAGAATGGTCACAGCCCTCAAAAGGTTGGTCTTGAGAAATTGGGTGTGACTGAAGACTCTCCTCAACTGTTGCAATTGTTACGGGAAACAATTACCTCTTCCAACCTAACTAAACACTACGATACTGCTAATGAACTTCATTCGTAGTATCGTCGCCGCTGTCTTGTAAAGCGCAGGTTTCACGTATAAAGTTCATACTCATTGCGCTTGAGAAGAAAAGAGAGGGCGCATTTTCAGCTCAGCCATTGAAAGTATCGTCAGAAGTGTCTCTGATACGTTCTGTGGGTTTGTCAGTGCTTCCTTCTATTTAGTGCACTCCATTTACACATTCCCCTGGCATGGTAAACCGTTCCTGCACTTGTTTTTGCTGGGGCTTCTTTGTAATGACCACTGTCCACTACACGTTCTGTTATCAGATAGCGAGTACTGCAGTAGTACTCCATGTCAGAATGGTGGCACCTGTCATGGCAAAGGCATCGCCGGCTTTAAGTGTGTCTGCCCACCTGGATATGCTGGTGGTTCGTGCGAAATAGGTAATTTTATTTTTTCTTTTGCTTTCTCAGTATTAGCATTTCGCTTTTATTTTTTGCTTTTGATCTTTATAATAATAATAATAATAATAATAATAATAATAATAATAATAATAATAATAATAATAATAATAATAATAATAATTTAAAATTTATTATTATTATTATATTATTATTATTATTATTATTATTATTATTATTATTATTATTATTATTATTATTATAAAGATCAAAAGCAAAAAAATTAAAATAATAATAATAATAATAATAATAATAATAATAATAATAATAATAATAATAATAATAATAATTTTATTATTATTATTATTATTATTATTAGTATTATTATTATTATTAATATTATTATTAGTATTATTATTATTATTAATATTATTATTATTATTATTAAAATAGAGCGCCCTTATTTGCATAAACGTTCTTTGGTTTACAGACATTGACGAATGTGCCAAGACCCCATGCCAACATGGGGGTGTTTGTAAGGATGGTACCAACAACTACACGTGTGCATGCCCTGCTGGATATGCTGGTCACAACTGCCAAACAGGTTCCGCTGGATAATTATTTCCATAATTTTAGAATTGTACATGAACAATTGCTTGAATAAACGTTTTGTTGTTGAAGTATACCTTTTACAGCGAAGTATGCAATGATTGGTTACGTGTTGAGTGGTCTTGGGGTGATATATTAATTGGTCGATGGAATGAGTGATTGATAGATTGACTGTTTGATTGGGGTCTAATATACCGCTAGTGTTCAATAATTATATTGGATGCAGTCAGTCTAAACTTTCAAAATTAAAAATTCGATTTCCTTTTTGTCTTTTAATAGCGATCTACAAGCCTGTTCACCATAATTATATTTGAGTGATACCTGTGTATTTGTGTGTGTGGGTGCGTGTGTGGGTGGGTGTGCGCGCGTGTGTGTGTGTATGTGTGTGTTTGAGTGGGTGAAAAATGTGAGCGTGTATATTCGTACAGATCGCCGCGTTTTGTTGCCATTGTTACTCTGATGATGATAATGTTGATAATGTTACTTAGATAAAACGATGACTTCAAACAAGCATTAATAAGCGTCTCTGTTCATTGTCTGTAGTGAAGAGGTCTAGTTCGTTCTTTTTTCTCCCCGCAGAAATTGAGGAGTGTGCAAGCAACCCCTGTCAACATGGTGGAATCTGTGAAGACCACATCAACGGCTATCAATGTCACTGTCTCTCTGCCTATACTGGTGACAGGTGTGAAACAGGTGAGCACAACTACTAGGCTATTATAGTAATACTGTGTAGTATTAATTTTAGTTTTAGTATTGGTCTTTATAGTAATTTTAGTATTACTTCAGTATTCGTATTAGGTCTTATATTGCTATTAGTGTTACTTCATCGATAACATGTGCATTTTTAAGAAATATAGTTTGCTTGGCTTAATATCATGTGTTTCCTGTCATCATTTACACACTACCTTCTCCTTCCTCTTTCCTGTCGGCGACGTTGTCGTCGCCATCATCGTCATCACCATCATCGTCAACATCATCATCATCGTCATCGTCGTAAACAGCATCATCACCATCGTTGCCGTCGTCGTGGTCCACAGCAGACGCAACTTTATTTTCATTGCCATTTTTTCTTTGATGGTAATAATGATTATAATGTTGCTTGTGATAAAATGATGACTTCAACCAAGCACTTTAAATAAAGCATCTCTGTTGATTGTCTGTAGTACAGAGGTTTAATTTGTGTCCCTTCTCTCCTTCCCCCTCTTCTTCCTCCCACATCCCCATCTTCAGAAATTGACGAGTGTGCAAGCAACCCCTGTCAACATGATGGAATCTGTGAAGACCATATCAACGGCTATCAATGTTACTGTCTCTCTGCCTATACTGGTGACAAGTGTGAAACAGGTGAGCCGCAGTTTTAGGGTATTAGTGTTAGTATGTACAGTAGTGTTACCTTTAATATTAGTTTTGGACTTTATGTTGGTATTAGTGTTACTACTTTGACTGTTGATGGTATGTGCATTTTTAAGAAATATAATTTGCTTGGCTTAATGTCATGTGTTTGTATTCATCGTTATCTCATTCTTCTTCTTCTTCTTCTTCTTCTTCTTCTTCTTCTTCTTCTTCTTCTTCTTCTTCTTCTTCTTCTTCTTCTTCTGTCATCGTTATCCCAGTTTTCTTCTTCTTCTTCTTCTTCTTCTTCTTCTTCTTCTTCTTCTTCTTCTTCTTCTTCTTCTTCTTCTTCTTCTTCTTCTTCTTCTTCTTCGTCTTTTGTCATCCCAGTTTTCTTCTTCTTCCTCTTCCTCTTTTTCTTTTTGTTTTCTTCTTCTTCTTCTTCTTCTTCTTCTTCTTCTTCTTCTTCTTCTTCTTCTTCTTCTTCTTTTTCTTTTTCTTTTTCTTTTTCTTTTTCTTTTTCTTTTTCTTTTTCTTCTTCTTCTTCTTCTTCTTCTTCTTCTTCTTCTTCTTCTTCTTCTTTACCGTCGATGACGTCGTCGTCAACATCATCATCATCATCATCATCATCATCATCATCATCATCATCATCATCATCATCATCACCATCGTTGTCGTCATCGTCATCAACATCGTCGTCATCTTCGTCGTCGTAGTCCACAGCAGCAGCAACTTTACCTTTGATTCCGTCGTTCATCTGAAGATCATAATGATGATAATTTGCTTCTTGTAAAATAATGACTTCAAACAAGTATTTTAAACAAAGTATCTGTTAATTGTCGGTAGTAAAGATGCTCAGCGTATTTTCTAATCTACAATTGACGAGTGTGCAAGCAACCCCTGTCACCACGATGGAATCTGTGAACACCACACCAACGGCTATCGTTGTCTGTGTCTCTCTGTCTATACTGGTGACAAGTGTGAAACAGGCGAGCAGCAGTTTTTAGGCCATTAGTATTTGCATGTAGTGTTACGTTTAGTTCTGGTTTTGGTCTTTATGTTGTATTTAGTATTAGTATTATCATCATCGTCGTCGTCATTAATAGCAACAGCAACTACATCTTCGTTGCCATCTTTCCTCTAATAATGAGAATGATGATAATGTTGCTTGTAATAAAATTATGACTTAAAACAAGCATTTTTAACAAAGCGTCTCAGTTGATTGTCTATAGTAAAGAGGTTGAGATTGAGGGTTTTTCCCCAGAAATTGACGAGTGTGTAAGCAACCCTTGTCAACATGATGGAATCTGTGAAAACCACATCAATGGCTATCAATGTTACTGCCCCTCTGCCTATACTGGTGACAGGTGTGAAACAGGTGAGCAGCAGTGTTAGGTTATTAGGATTAGTATGCAGTGTTACGTGTATTATTAGTATTGGTCTTTATATTGGTATTAGTGTTACTTTAGTATTAGTCCTTATATTGGTATCTGTGATACTACATCGACTGTTGATGGTTTGTGTATTTCTAAGAAATACACTTGTAACGTACGGATATTTTGAATTTGTGTCCGCCTGTTTCTATTAGCTAAATGAATGCGAACATATTTGACTCCTAGATTAGTAATAAGGGTGCGTGCAAGTTTCTCTGTTAACTACCACACCACAAACGTACAGACTCTCCAACACAGGCAAACACCGACACAAAATATACGTTCCACGTCCTCAAATTTTATATAAATAAACAACAGTATTTATATCAAACTTTCACGCCAATTCTTTCACACGAATAACTTAGCCGTGGTAAACTTTGTACACAAGTCCTACACCGGTTTGATGACGTCGAGCTAGGGTAAACGAGGGCAGCCAATCGCTTGTCCGAGCCCAAAATAAGCAAAAGAATCACGTTACCTCGATAGTCGTAAGAGGCGGGTTCTCACACAAGCTAGAAACTAGGTAACTTGCGGCAAGAAGATGAGTGAAAATGCTTTTTGTCGACAGGCGGACGAGCACGTCTGCCCAGTCCGTCTGAATTTGTAGAATTTAAGCTATGAACATAGATTAGAAACCATAAAACTGCCAAGTCTGGAATTCAGGAGATTACGAGGTGACATGATAGAAACATACAAAATTGTCCATTGAATAATGATGTTAACACTACTAAAACATTGTTTCATAAAAGTGTTTTGACTAACACAAGAGGACACTCACTAAAATTAAATAAACACATTGTTACCACCTCTAAATATAATTGTTTCTTTACTAATAGAATAATAAATGCATGGAATAATTTACCACAATTTGTTGTGACAGCAGGAACAGTGAACTCATTTAAAAATTGTATTGATAATGTTTGGAAATCTGAAATGTACAAAACAGACTTAGAAATTTATTAATAGTAAATAAGTGCGCGCATCCATATTTGTGGTGCGGGGGTAAAAGTACATGAAACCCCCGCAAGTGACCTAGAGCAGGCGAAAAAGGCTCAAAGCCTATAAAGCCATATATATGATATGATATGATATGATATGATGAATGTAGGTAACGTTGTCTTTGGTCAGGCAAAGCAGTATGGCCGACCCCTCTGATGTCTCACGGATCGCCTTGTCCTCGTTGTACGAGACAAAGCTGTGTCCAAGCGTATGGAGCCACGCCCGCTCCCCGTAGGCAGCTACACAATAAATATATGCAAACGTCAATTCTCTGACCTTTATAATCTCATTATTCTTCTTTTGTTTCATCACTTTTCCACTTCTGTTCCATGTGCGATCGTTTCTTTCTTCCTCCACGATGTTATCCATAACCCAGAAATAATTACTTCATGAATGAAAATTACTATCAAACATGCTCACACCTTTCATTCATATTACATTATCTGCTCTATAACTACAACCCCATGTAATTAACAATATTATTACATCTATAAAAAAAATATATTCCATCCTAGTAGACAACAGCTCACCACCTCTCAACACACTAAATGCAATGCAAAAATATATACTTCTCCAACATTTTACAATCATGAAAAAACTTTATAAATACCTGTAATCTTTACAGTACAATATTTAACCACTTCCAGAGAGAAAGTCCCACCGAACCTACACGTCCTGATAGATTCTCAGTGCCTTCTACCTCTTTAAGTTTCCACAATAATTCTTTTTTTTTTCTTTCTTTTACTTTCTTTTCCTGGTCTGACACAGTGACTCTACCACATACGACCACGCACCTTGCGACACAGAATTTGAGTGAGTGACAATATCCCTAACTGCGAACTATTCATTATTCCATTGGCTCAGCAATTTCGGCCAATCAGATTAATACTTAATTTATTTTTTTTTAAACCGGAAAAAACCCGTTCTCTACAACACTCTAGTCATTGTTATCCCACTTTATCTTCTTCTTCTTCTTCTTCTTCTTCTTCTTCTTAGTTTGAGTTTATTTCCCCCAGAAATTGACGAGTGTGCAAGCAACCCCTGTCAACATGATGGAATCTGTGAAGACCACATCGATGGCTATCAATGTTTCTGCCCCTCTGCCTATACTGGTGACAGGTGTGAAACAGGTGAGCAGCAGTTTTAAGCTGTTGGTATTAGTATGTAGTGTTACGTTTAGTATTAGTATTGGTCTTTATGTTAGTATTAGTGTCACTACTTTGACTGTTAATGGTAGGCCTATGTGCATTATTAAGAAATATAATTTGCTTGGTTTAATGTCATGTGTTTGTAGTCATCGCCATCCCACTTATGTTGTTGTTGTTCTTGTTCTTCTTTACCGTCGATGCCGTCATCGTCGTCAACATTATCATCATCATTATCATCAACATTATCATCATTATCATTGTCATCATCATCATTGTCGTCGTCATCATCATCAACAGCATCATCATCGTCGTCGTTGTCATCAACAGCAGCAGAAACTTCATATTCGTTGCCATCGTTCCTCTGATGACGATGATAATGATGATAATGTTGCTTTAGTAAAACTATGACTTCAAATAAGCATTTTAAACAAAGCGTCTCTGTTGATTGTCTATAATAAAGAGGTTTAGTTTTTTCCCCCCAGAAATTGACGAGTGTGCTAGCAACCCTTGTCAACATGATGGAATCTGTGAAAACCACATCAACGGCTATCAATGTTACTGCCCTTCTGCCTTTACTGGTGACAGCTGTGAAACAGGTGAGCAGCAGTTTTAGGTTACAAGTATTAGTATGTAGTGTTACGTGTAGTATTAATATTGGCCTTTATATTAGTATTAGTGTTACTTTAGTATTAGTATTAGTCCTTATATTGGTATCTTTGTTACTACATCGACGGTTGATAGTATTTGCATTTTTTAGAAATACAGTACAGTCTCCACGGCTTAACATCATGTGTTTTTAATCATCGTTATACCACTTTATTTTCTGCTACTACTTCTACTTCTTCTTATTCTTTGCCTTCGGCGACGTCGTCGTCAACATCATCATCATCATCATCATCATCATCATCATCATCATCATCATCATCATCATCATCATCATCATCATAACTATCATCATCATCATCATCGTCGTCGTCGCCGTCACAACAGCAGCAGCAACTTCATCTTCGTCGCCATCGTTCCTCTATTTTTAATGCATCATGTAGAGCGGTAATGTACTAATTTCACCTTGGTTACGACAGGATAATAGTTACCTCGGAAAACGTTGTCATTCAGTCTCCAAAAACTTTCATGCAAAGTGGTACTATGCCAGTTTGTGAAGACATTCAATGAGCCTATATTTTTTTTAAAAATTCTTCCTACATTATCATGATAATAAAAGCGTGCCTCTGTATTTTATAGATATAGACGACTGCGCTAGCCAGCCCTGTCAGCACCAAGGCACGTGTGAGGACCTTGCAGGAAGCTACAGCTGTATGTGCGCTCCAGGCTTCTCTGGATACAGTTGTGAACTTGGTAAATTAAGTCTTGTGGACTCCACCCTGAATACACACTTCTTAGCTAAA
The DNA here is from genome assembly GCA_036898135.1 of Oncomelania hupensis. Lineage (NCBI taxonomy): Eukaryota > Metazoa > Mollusca > Gastropoda > Littorinimorpha > Pomatiopsidae > Oncomelania > Oncomelania hupensis. The sequence goes on from CM072513.1 coordinate 31,191,278, forward strand.
CCTTTTGGGGCACTTCTTAAGGGGGTGAGCGTCGTTATGATCAGCTATGCTGTGTGCGGTGACTATTTCTGCTCAGCCCTGAGAATAATAGGTTCATACAGTGGTTTTTTGATGTATTCATAATTAACTTGTAGCTGACGGTCCTTTGATGATGTGGTCGTGGAATATGTCAAGCGGTAGAGCTCAGTACTCTATGCAGGTCGCGGATTTTAATCCCGGCTACACCAAACAGTGGTTGTGCGTATCAGTTGCGTATAAACTTTGTCAGTCTATGACTTTTCCTGCCGCTTCGTTGGCATTCGTTCTTGGCATTTTCTAGGTCAGATAATCAAAGTAAGCTTAAAAGCCTATCGACAATGATTGGAAAAAAACAACAACATACGTGAATCCATAATCGTTAAAATATGTGTTGTAGTTTTGTTGTGTTTTTTTTAAAAGGAAACTGAAATGGTGTGCCAAATATGTCCGTTGTGGAAAATAATAATGTTGAATATTGAGGAATGCAGCACAATAGGACAAACGTGTTGCAGGAACTGACCACTGTGCGTCCTCACCCTGCAGCAATGGCGGTACCTGCGTCAACGGGGTCCATAATTACAAGTGTCAATGCCATGGCGGATGGGTTGGCAAGAGATGTGGCGTGTTGCTGCTCACAGGACCTTTCATCCCTAGCGACGACGCCAGTGAGGTATTACTATATTTGTGTTCCATTACGTCTGCAACATTTTACAATGCATAACGACATAGGGGCATAATTAATTTGAAGATCGAGATGAAGGATATCGCACGCTTGCTGCGGCCACCATTTGTTTCTTCCAACGGGTGAATTGCTAACTTAAGGTGGTGAGGCGAATGGGGGGTCAGCGCATGGGGTAACCGAGAAGGTATGTTAGGACATAGACGAAGAAAAAAAATGATAATAAGAAGAGAACAACAACAAGGAAAGAAACACACAGGAGAACAATAGAAAATAAATCTTAGAAAGAAGAAGATACACTAAAAAATAGCAGCAGCAAGCAGCAGCAGCATAAGAAGAAGGAGAAGAAGAAGAACAACAGCAGCAGCATAAGAAGAAGGAGAAGAAGAAGAACAACAACAGCAACAATAACAACCGTGAAATATTGCAACAACAACAAACCCGTGAAATATTGTTTCACCAGTTCATTGCTTATTCAAATTAAAACCATTAGGCTATTCACATAAAAGTCGATCAATTCTCTACACTTCTGTTCTGAATTGTCTCTTAACGTTAATGTTTAAGGTTGCAGTCTACAGCTGAAGTCGGTCTATTCAACTTTCTGTTTTACACAACTGTTATTGTGTAACTGCAAAATAGGATAGTAGTGTTAAAATTCACAGCAATAAGTTCGTGGACAGCAGCAAGTTCATAGGTAATTAATCGTCTATTTATTTCTGAAGGACTGGCCAGACATAGGTCTGTCTCTGGCACTGCAAGACAGCTGCCCGCGCGCAGCCTACAGCAATTGTCACTGTGTCATTGCACGGAACCTCAACATAGCGGACGACGAAGGAGATGATGATCTCTCTCTGCGTGACGGCATCGCTGCTGTGGTGGGGCTTCCTATAGGCAAGTTCTACTGTAGTCATGTTTGACATTAATGTTACATTGTCTTATAGTTCTGAGATATTTAAATCTATTACAACATAAACCGCAAAACTTTGTTTAACTTTGCAGATGGTTTGGTTGGAGGTTTTTGGAATAAATCAGCTGTCGAAATGTATATCAGAAGTTTGCGAGCTTGAACTGACAATAACCTACTGTATTTAAAAAGTGGATTTCAGGACGGCTCGTCTGTATAATAATTTGCCTTGACGACCGTTCGTGTGGAATGTCAAGAATATTGGTGATCAGGTTTTGACTGGGTTACATATCGATCCCTTCGTTGACCAGGTAGTACAGACTAGGTCCGGTACACAATTTCTTTTACTGATGTAAGGCCCTCAGTATTACACATATCGTACCTGGTTAGTCTATCAGGGCTTTGCTAGGGTTCACATTGGCACAGCTAGGCTGCATTATAACTACATGATAACAGTTCGGTTCAAATAAGCCTTTTGAAGAATCGTATTTTGTATTTGTATCTCTATTCATTCATCATTTATCATTTATTAGATTTAACATATGTCGTGTGTTAAAGGCTTGCGTCTATAAATACACAAACAAGTTAACACACAAGATCAAACTATTTGAGTCAGGCGTGGAATTTCCTGTTGACAGGTCTCTTGCTGGGAGTGGGCAGTTTTCTCCTTATGAAGCGTAGTTGCGGCTGCAGCTCGGGGTTTCCTCGCGTGAAGCCTACTTGGCCAACTCCTCACAAATGGCGCAGCTCCGCCTTCCTGTCCTCCGGCTCCTCACCCAATATTAGAGGTAAGGCTAATCTGGCAGCCGAATTGGCACAACAGATTTTTATAACATACTGCACTTTAGGGCCAAGAAACATGAAATACTCAAGGCGCTCTGTTTAGTTTTGAAGATTGAACTCGAGATGCGGCACCTTCAGCGTCTGCAGGTAAGTAGGTGGACAGTGTTTACCTGAACATGGACAAAGGGAGTAATTTAATTTTTTTTTTTTTTGTTCGGGGTAAGTTGACAATGGTCTCTGGAAAGAAGACGTCACAACAGTAATTTTTTGACATTTGATTATTCCCCTTCGTCATTTGCATTGCTCTTCCGCATTCCACTGTTTGAATTACTATATACATGTATAGACTCACGCGACTAGGAGCTCTGCACACATACAATAATGCATTTGGCCAGAGTTTAGTGCCATTGTTGTGCAATTTGTATTTGTTGCTAAATATATTAATGGAGATGCCTAGCGGGGCTTCTTCTAATACATGCAGGACAGTAGTAATAGTATTATTACAGTTGTAAGAAAAGTGACGTGTTGGTGTATCAAGGTTCATGGAGGGGAGACACACGGCTGCCGCTGAGCAGTAGGCCTACTGGGAAAGAGAGATTGGGGATGCCGGCTGTCGAGTCCTCCTGGGGAGGAGGAAGGAGAGGGGCCGCCCAGGTGACCAACATCTACCGCGCCACCTTCAATGATAATGGCGTCCACGCCACGGCCGCAAAGAAACGGCCGGACACCTACAACTCCGGCCATACCGACTGGACCTCGTGAATAGGCTGAACGTTTTATGTAGGCATCCCTCGGTCCAGGAGGACCACGGGGTGGCGCAACTAATAATTGGTCTTGTAAGGGTAATCAATGACGTAACATAAGATCGTATGTTGTTTAGAATAGGTACTGCAAAATTACCTGAGTCTCTTTCTTTTTTAAAACAAACTTCATGATAATCTCTGAAGTCAATGCATGAATCCGATGTTGGAACTCCCAGGTACGCCGATCTCGACAGCTAACGTTCTGTTGAATTTCAGAAACACAAGGTGCTCTTACTACCTTCCCAAAATGATATACCTTATTTAGACAACTTGTTTTTTTTTAAAGAGGGGAGATGAGGGCAGGTAGGGGGGTGGGTGTTAAGGAAGAAGAGCTAGGAGGAGAAAGATGGTCTGTGACGTTACACAGCGCACAGGCTTGTAGCAAGTGCAAACTTTAAACGTGGGTTCAATATCGACTTTAGCCAAACTATTCTGTATGCCCAGGATGTGGATGATAAATCTACTGGATACTATATAGGCCTACGTGCTTTTCCCCAAATCACCAATCAGGCTCAAAGTGCATCGATCTGTACCAACATACAGGCTCATATTATGTTTCGCACACTGCCACATTCACAGCAAGCATACATCTTTCAATAAAACATATGGTGTAAAGGCATGAAGATCGCTATTAGAAGATGGATTAATAATAATAATAATAATAACGGATTTTTATATAGCGGGTACTCCAGCCTATGAGCAGACTCACCACGCTTTACATAGTCATTACATATAAATACATGCACTCGATAAAACATCACTTTTGCTACAATACACCAAAGACGGAACAGTAAAGGTACAGACTATTTACAACTATGTACATACATTACAAAAAAAGACCGAAATAGACTATTTACAACTATGTGCACAAATGACAAAAAAGACAGAAATAGAATAGCAAAAACCTATTCACAGCTATTTATATGCCCGGTTAGGCCCAGGAAGAAAAACAGTATAAATATTTACAGCCGTGTATACACTTACGGATCAGACATAGACAAAAGATGAGGGAATTGCAGCGGATGCAAATCAATCTGAATAATGCAGTTTGAAGAGGTGGGTTTTGAGGGCCTTTTTGAATGCTTGTGTTGATTGTATGTTGCGGATTAGCGCCTTGAACAGCTCCCTGAGTTGGTAAGTGAATCGAATCCATTTTACCATGATTGGGATTACAGAGTAATAACATTTAGAGTTAAAAAAAACACTTTTTAATTTGTGTTTAATTATTTACAGATAGGCCTAGGAAATTAAAAAAAAAAAACACTATAGAGACGACCTCCAAAACGAAAACTAGAGATCAAATATCAATCTGAAAACTCTTTTTGATGATGTTAAACCTTGGTTTCATTTGTTATAACAATAATAATTCTTCTTAGAATTTCAAGTCGTTGGCTTGGCGCCTTCAAACGTAAAAGGAGAAGGGGTGACGGCGGAAATGTACGTAGGCCTATACCCGAAGTACCTTATAGGTCAATGTTTGAGAAAGAAACAGAAAGCGACAGTATGAATGACAGAGGTTGATACGTTATCGATCGATATGTGTAAATCAATGCTTAACGGAATAGGTCAGCAGACTAATTGTTCAGTACTTAAGGGAATAAACATGTAGAGATTGATTGATTGATTGTTGCTTTAGGTCCAGCGGACTCTTCCGAGCCAAATCAGGACCGGACAACCCCCGATCCGCATAAAAGATCTGCTGAAACAACCCTAGTGGGAATATTGAACGCCCTCCACCGGCCAGTCACTTTACAATAAAGACATCCCACGCAGGGGACGGCTGAGGCTTTACCCCAACTACTCGAACCCCCGGTTACAAAAACAAAATAGAATACAAACATCATTATAAATTATCAACAAAACATATACATATAAAATGCCTATATTGCTAAATAATAACATCATAGGAAGCCCTAGTGACCACCCGGCAGAAAGCGTCCAACACTCCCAAGCTGATCCAACAGACCCCATACACAAACAAGGAGTCTTGTCCAGGAAGAGTTTTCAAGAAAAAAGGTAGGTCATTGATCTAGCGAAGAAGAAGATAGTATAGCAGAGTGATAGGACAGAGCAGGAATGGGAAAGAGTAAATGAGGAAGACAGCGACAGTGGGAATTTAAAGCACTAAATTTCCAGAAAGTGGGGATACTATTTATACTGAAACCCCCGTCACCCCAACGGGGGTACTGTTGCCGCAGTGAATTGGTCATGCCTACAAAGTCAAGACAGGTTTTCAACTGGGGCTTTCACTTTTCCCTTTATAGGTTAGAACAATCTACAGTGGCAAGATTGCTCATGACCCCAAGGGGTAAACATGTAGAGATAACGTATGGCATTCTAATACGAACGATGCCTACAGTGGTCAGTTTATAGAAGAGCGTTTTCGTTTTCTGGATTGCCCCATGGTTTATCCGTTATACCTGGGCTCGGCGCAACGGACTTCGTGACTCTTGGTTTTGAAAATTGCTCTGATATAGATGCTGTTAATAGGCTACTCCTCTGCGTTGCTGAAGGCGCTGGAAGACGCCGAATTATTGATGTACTACAAACATAATGATAGTGACTTGGGGTCATCTAAATGAAATGAATTGCTCTGACGCGGCGCGCTTACCTTCTGAAAGAGTTGCTCAAACCGCTGGCCCAAACAGGATTTAAATCAAACAGCCCAAAGGCGCCAACTTGCTGCAACAAGCGGACTGTCAAACTCACCGGGGTAAATCTGAGCGACTTAAATGTATGCGAGACTCTTTCAGTCTTGTGACATGCCTGTTTGACAAAAATGTCCTGGGTTCTTTAACATGCATCTGCTGCAACACGAGAGAGGTAGGATTCCCTGTGGCAAAAAAAAAAGTAAATAAATAAAATAAAAAGATCTCTGCCGTAACCGTCGTGATGCGAACTAAAGGGGCCTCTCGCTCACCCCTCGAGCATTCTAACCACTGCGAACGTTCTGCTGTTGAACCACCACTTCTGGTTTGTCCCACAGAACAATTATACGCGGGATTATTGAGTGCGCAAGCTGCCAGCATGTGCGTGTTTTATCAACGCAGGTTTGAGGCTAGCATGCATTTTAATCGGTTAAAAGGAGGATTTCGTTTGACACTGTTGCTAACTAATGATATCACACTTTGTGTTAAGAGGGGAGGTAATGGGAGGCAGAGGTGGATGGGGGAGGGGGAGTAAGGAGAGGAGTGGGGGGGGGAGGAAGAAACTTTAAAGTCCCAACACTTAAAGGATTTCACGTTGCCACATCGAAACGAAGACTTCCAGAGTTAAATTAAAATAAAAACATTTAATCAAGAATTGAATTGGCTTAATGTATTAGATAATTCACCCCCAAAAATCTGGTAGTATTATCTACCGAATTATGGATACGTAACGTTAAGAAAATAAAGCGTCAGTTGAGCGTGATCCTCCAAATATATTGGCCCCCAAATTTAGCAGCAGAACTAGACAACACGATAAGACGTTAGAGCTTGCGTTAAAATAGTGTGGACTCAAATAGCATTCTTGAATAATAAAAAATAAATGTAATTATTTTAAAAAAGAAAAAAAGACTTTGTGTTTTGTTTTGTTTTGATTTGTATGGAGACCTTTATGAATCATAATTACAACTGTACGTGTCCGTTATGTGCAGAATAAACCAACGAGAAACAAAACAACAAACAAACAACAAATACACAAACAAACAAACAGAATCGCAATAATTCAATGTTGCCTCTCTTATACTGAAACGTCTCCACCTCTGTCTCTTTATCATGTTAATGTCAGTTGTTGCCCACAATTTGTTCTCATGATAAATAAAAGCATGCCGTGATTCTCTTTATTCCTGTTGTGATTTTGTGTTTCATTAATGTTGTACACTTTACACCAGCGCCTTGAAGAGTTCTATGAGCTGGTAATTGCGCGATACAAGAGTAATTACTTTTACATTATAGAACAACCGTGTATTATCACTACCTCACCAGTGTATGTCTGGATAAAAACAAAGTAATCCACCCTAGAGGCGATTGGGAGATGACACGAGTGGTCCTCGCTTCATAAACCGAGAAAAGGACAATCTTCTCTCAAGTGCCTAGTTTGGAGGTCTGAATAGTAAACGGCCTTATCGGCCTTAAATCCGGCAAACAAGGAAAGAGCCCTAAGCGGGAGATCATCACCTGCCATAATTAATTGACTGCCACGGCTGGCATTCAAAGCTACATCTGCTCCGAAGAAGCTTGGATGCAATTTAATATAACGAGTGTCTATCTTCTGCTCACAATCTAATAAGCCTATACCGAGCTTTTAACGACGAATAGCAGGTGTGAAACAGGAAAGGAAGCTCCGTTTTCGAACATTGTAAAGTCTGCTATGTTGTATTTAATACTGTCATTTTCCAATCGATGCTGAAGATGGGTGTCATCGCGTTGGCGTTTGTGGTTTTCTTTGGAGTTTTCCTTGGGGCCGATGCAGACCATTTTCGAGGTGGAACAATCAATTGGCGACCAACTGTCAGAGAAAATGAGGTGATGTGCCGTTACATTTTAACTAGGCCGTATTTGATTTCATGTATTGTGATGTTTATTTTAACGTAGAATCATTTATTTTATTATTTTTTTATTTTCTTTTTGTTTTAATTTAATTTTAATTTTATTTTGTTTATTTCATAAAAAAAAATATTGTTTATTTATTTCATTTTAATGTAAGTTTTTGGTTTATTTAGATCTTATTATACCATAATCAACGGTGCGCTTTCTGCTTCATGACATGTAGATCGACTGCATGCAGTATTGTTAATAAAGGACACAAAGCGCACAATTACATTTACAATTTCAGTTGTGAAAATGTCAGCTCCCCCCTTAAATTAATTGTTTGTGGTTTGTATTATTTACCGGGTTTTTAAAACTCGATCGGATGGGGGTAGTTGTTAAGACAAATCATCCACACAAAAAGTGAAAGTTGATTCGGTCAAAAACAGGGTTGGGATTGGGGAAACTGAGAAATAGGTTATCATAGATCATAGGTTATCATAGGTTATCGTCATTGTCGTGGATAGAGCCGTTCGTAGTCGTCTTAGTCATGGTCATCATCAATATCTTCTTTTATTTTATATTGATTAAAATCATGCTAACATTATCGTCGTCGTCTTCCTTAACATCATCTTTCTTATCTGCACACTTTAGTTTTTAATAGAAATGTTGTAGCTCTGAATTAATGTGTTTGGTGTAGTCTTGTCTGCACATGTTGTTTTTGTTCTTGTTTGTTCCTGCCCTTCCCCCACCCCCCTTCTTATCCCCCACCCTCCACCCCACCATACACACAATAAAGGTTTTTACTTATCCCAAATGTTATATAATACTTGTATGCATGGTCTCCGTTTGAACTGTTCAGGCCGAATTCACTTTCTACATGGGTTGGACCTACGATCGAGGACCTGGCTGCACAATTTCCCGGTTAGGAGATTATGTCAATGAACCGGTGACTGGCGAAAACTACTGGAAATGCACTCATGGATGTGATGTTTTACCCTTAAATGAAAGAAATATATCTGACATCAGTTACTACTGCGCTGCTGCAAACATGGCGGAAAACTGGGAGGAGGGATACAAGAGCTTCACCTTTCAATTTCCTAACCAAGGACCCTTTACAGTACGGTGAGTACATTAAGTATTTGATCAATATTTTGAAACTGAAGGGCAGTAAATCTTCGTTGCATGGGTGCCTTCCATATTAGCATTAAAAGTAACAATGACCGCTGCTTGTTTATGGAGACAAAGATCGATCCGCTTTGCAAATCTCGATGTTCAGCTCCGCAGAATCAGAAAAATCCGTGTGGATGATGATGCAAACAAACTGGGTTTCTGATTGATTCTGTATCGGCTAGACTACTGCAACACACTTCAAGCAGGTGTGTCTAACAGCAAGCTTTCGAGGTTGCAAAAGATTCAGAGCAGTGCTGAGCGCATGGTTCTCCGTCAACGTCGTCCTGCCAGTTCTACTCAGTTGCTCAGAACATTGCACTGGTTACCAGTCAAAGCAAGCTTTCCAATCTCTCTTTCCACGACCTACACTGTGTCTTTCCCATTTTATCTCTGATCTTTTTCATCCATACATACCTACACGATTTTCACGTTCTGTAAGCGTTTCTCTTCTCACTGTCCTAGGATATTTAATGAGTACTTTGGGGAAACGTTATTTCGTTTATGTTTGGGCCTACAACGGAATTCTCTTCCCGTATCTCTCAAACAAGTTCCGTGTTTACAAATGTCAAGAAATTCAAAACTCATCTTTTAAGTACGTACCTTTCCTGAGCTCTTCTTTCTGCCAACAACCATTAAGGTTCTAATGCGCCTTCATTCCTGTGGTCGGTGTGCCCCATAAAGTGCAACATGTACACATGTGTGTGTGTGTAGGTGTGTGTGTGCGTGTGTGTGTGTGTGTTATTTACCATGCTTCATTTGTATTTTATTAGTTATTTTACCTGAGTGTAGTTTTGTATATGTTTTGTCTCATTGATTATTATATATAATATATATAATTTTTTTTGTTGTTGTTGCATGTATACAGAATGTAGAGGTCTATATGTTTTATCTCATTCATTATTAGTGTTATAATGTGTTAATTTTGATGTTGTTTTTTTTTGCATTGTGTGTCTTCACGTTTTATGCGCTGTGAGCAGATATGTTGTCTGATATGTGCTCTTTACAAACTAAAGTAGTAGTAGTAGTAGTAGTAGTAGTAGTATTAGTAGTAGTAGTAGTAGTAGTAGTAGTAGTAGTAGTAGTAGTAGTAGTAGTAGTAGTAGTAATACAGGATGCTATATACGCGCCTTTTCCCAAATTAATCAGGCTCAAAGCGCGGCGATCTATAACAACATACACGCTCATCTGTCTCATTCACCCTCACACACACCAAATACACATCCATCACGCAAACAGGTGGTGTAAAGGCAGGGAGATCGCTATTAGAAGACGGAAAGAAAATTTAATTTTTTATTTTTTGAAATTTTTATATTGACTGCGTCCTGTACCATTATTGAAGGGAGGGAGGAAACCGGAGTGCCCGGAGAAAACCCTCGGTGACCTCAATAGTCTCGTACCAAAGTCACAAACGTTCGCCCCTTGCGGTAATCGAACCCGCGACCTTCGGCATAGGAAACCGGCGACTTATCCACTGCGCCACGAGGCCAGTTGTAGTAGTTGTAGTTGTTGTTATTGTTGTAGTAGTAGTAGTTGTTGTTATTGTTGTAGTAGTAGTAGTTGTTGTTGTTGTTATAAACACGTTTTACTCAATATCTGAATTGATTTTTGGTATACAGTACCAACCTTTGCGTGCATTTTTGACTTTGTTATGCATCAAAGAATCATAATTTCACTATCAGATATCAATGAGACACATGTATGCCACGCAAATTTGATCAACCTTGCTTAAGGAATGAAGTTGTGTGGCATTGTGTTTTGCTGTATTGTGTTGTGTTGTATTGTGTTGTATTGTATGGCATTGTATTGTATTGTTGGGATGTACATTTTCTATTGTAGCTTTCTGCGGAGAAACTATTATCTGTGATATATCGTGGCAGTTTACTTTTTATGACATTCACCTCTAGTTTATTGTATGTATTTAACCGTATATTTTGTTCTTTATTTGTTTTATTTATTATTTATTGGTTGGATTACTTCTCATGTGTATGTAATAATATTTTTAATTCTTGTGTATTCTGCTAATTGCGCTGATGCTGCCATTGTAATTGCTCAGTTTGAGATTAATAAAGTTGTATTGTATTGTATTAAGGTCAAGGTCACTGGAGCAGTTCAAAGTCGGTTCATATGGGTACTTTGAGGTGACCTTGACTCTAAACTATGAGAGATAAAAAGTCCACACTACTTGTATTTAGAGATAATAGATTGATCGTTCATATATGTTCCGTTTTTGCATTGATCTTGAAAGTCAAGGTCATTTTAGGTCTTTACAAAAACATGAAAAATGTGTCAGCGTACAGTGGAATGGCTCTACATTAGACCTATTGTATGTATCAACACTGGATAAGCTAAGATGACAATCAGAGATCACGTGAAGGTCAAGGTCAATCCATGGTCACGGTAACTGAATGTCAAGGTCAGCCCAAAAGTCGCTGTTTTTTTTTTGGCATGATACAACTTGCTGTAGTTTATTTGATCGTACATGAATGTCTATTTGAAGCCAGAGGTCAAGGTCATCTCAAGGTCAAGATCATCACAAGATCAAAGTTAGTTTTACTTTGTATTTCGTTTTTTTTTTAACGCTCATTTTCCTGTAGAATATTGCAAGTTCAATAAGGAGCATGTGCGTCATAATAATGGGGTTTGCCCTTCTAGTTGTCTCTTGCATGGCGCTTGCTGCAATTACGCGAGAAACATTGATCTTTCAAGATTTCAGCAACTCGGAAAAGATGACGAAATAGCTTCGCAGGAATTGAAAAGGTATTAGATACGATTTGGAAACTGGTACAAATTATTAGCCTTTCTTCTAATCTATAAACTTTAACAAGCTTTATCCTTTTCTTATCTGGAGAGTAACAGCTGTATTTGTGTATTTTTTTTTTTTTGCTTCAGGCGTTCGGTTGTCACCGCAAATTAACATACACTGTACGGATTAGGAGTTACTCAATAATCTATAGTTAGGATCTCTCTTTTGTATGGGCAGATACTTCGGTGGCAACTGGATACCACTGGAAGCCGGAAGAGGACGCGGCTACTTTAACCTGGAAACGGTGGTGGACTTCCATCAACGTTCGGATATTGGTCGACCTAACTCCAGTCCAGTTACGCTCAGCAAGCCTATCTACTAGTAAGGCCTTTCCGTTTCTCTTCCTCCTGTCTCCGCTTTTTTTTTTTATTGTTCATAAGGCTGGCTGGTTTGGCTAAACCAATCTGAGCGAAATTAAGACTGTACCATGTAAAAAGTCCAAGTTTGGCTTCATGTTCGTGGGTTTAGTCATTTTTATGTTGCCTGTGTTAGACGTAAGCCTTAGTTAGTGGTCCTGTTTGTATTTGCAGACTTATCTGGAAATACTTTGAAATAGGGGGGGGGGGATCAGAACGAGCCAGGAGTCGGTCACTCGGTCCAAGGTTCGTTGGAAGCCATATCTCAAGGACCACTGAAAGCTAAGGGATTTTTTTTTTTTTTTTTGGGGGGGGGGGGGGTTAATTTTTATTTGTGCAAAATAAGAATGAGTTTAACAAAAATGGATGAATGCAAAGGATTTAACAGAATAAACATGAGCGGCCCCCTCCCTCCAAAAAAACACACCCATACTCACGCATACACACAATTATACGTTTATCGCATTCATTTGTTCAAACTGCATTACTTCTAATTTCTATACTTATTGCTCTGGGTCAACTGGAAATTTTCTCGGGAGGAAAACAATGAGCAGACGTACATTAAAAAAAACTACAGCAAACAATTTAATCTAAGGAATTTTGACCAAACTTCAAGGGATCAATACCTAGGTTAGTGGCCTGTCTCCAGTGCCATCATATTTACTCTACCGCAAAGGTCAAGGTCGCTGGAGTCATTTGTTTCCTAAACACGTTTTTTGCTCAATATTTCGAAAACGGCTAAAGCGATTTTTTTTTTAGGGTATAGATTGAAAGGAGCCGGAGTTCGCTAAATAATTGAAATGATAGACTTAGAAAAGATTTACAATAATGACACAATAAAATATCTGTTTCTTTTTGTTAAATATTTGCTTAATTAATTACTGTCACTGGCATCTCAATTGTACATTTAACATACGCATTCTTACGGGCCCAGTATACGATCAAAAATTACAAAAAAGGATAAAATTGATGACTATGGGTGAAGGTCCATGGCGATGAAGCGTTGATGGTGCAGTCCGTGATCCATGAAAATGAAGTGTCGTTGATGTCGTGCTCGTAGTCTAGGACGATGAATTGATAAACTTGCAAATAAATTCATCAGGCATACTTCGTCACATCAATCCATGCATCCACAAGTATGACCAAAATAAAAACCCTATAATAGACAATGTGACAGAACACTAAATTCCCGTAATATTCTATAATTGACAACGCTCATTCATTTTTAATATCTACCATCGGTTGAGTCAAGGGCATAGACACCGCCCTTTCACTAAACACCTTCGTACTTTCATTTGGCTTCCATTTTCTTAATTACCGTTATGAACTTACATATTCTATCTTTCTCTATGCAATATTCTTACCTCTTTAGAGGGTAGAAACAATATAAAACATGAACAAATTATCTTCCTCATCTTCACCAACCACTTCTCCAAATCAACACACAAATCATTACGTCATCTTAGACTTCACAACGTATCCTATCCTTTCCCGTAACCCGAAGGTTGTAGGGGCACCACAGATGATCGTTTAACCAGCGTACTCAATCTTTCTCTATACTCAGCAAACCTCATGTCTTCGCTCAGTGTTAAGCCAGTCCATTCTCGAATGTGGTTCTCCCACCTCTTTTACTGTCTCCTTGCACCGTGCCTTGCGGATGGTCTTTGCCATACCATCGGAGTTTCCGTTTCTTCACCACTTTAAGCATGTCATCGTGTTGTCCAATGGCTTGTGTGATGGTCTGTCGGATTTCGTTGTTGGTGATGTGCTGGGCATAGGATATGCCCAGAAGTCTTCTGTAGCACCTCATCTCCATGCTGTGTATTTTTCGTTGTGGGTCTGCTGTGAGGGTCCACGTTTCGCAAGCGCATTGGAAGATGGAGATGACAAGGGAGCGCAGCAGTCTTACCTTGGAATATAGGCTGATGGTCCTGTCTGTCCAAATGGGCTTCAACATCGTCAGGGCAGCAGTTGTTTGTGCATTCCTGGAGAGGACTTCCTGTCGGGACCCATTGTCTGATACAATTGCTCCTAAATATTTGAAGCTAAGCACTGTGGGGTGAGGGATTGATCTTGGACTTTGATGCCATTGTTGTTGTTGGTCATCATTTTGAACTTCTCTGCACTTATTTCCATTCCATAGGTACTGGAGCAAGCCTCTGTACCAGCTGCTCAAGTTGTTTTTCTTCTCCAGCCAATCCATCAATGTCATCTGCAAAACAGATGTTGAAGATTGCTCCACACCCTATGCTTACTGTGCCTTCGTGATCTGCAAGGACATCCGACATTATGCGCTCTAGGAAGATGTTAAAGAGTGTTGGAGAGGTTAGGCATCCTTGACGCACATCGAATGTTGTTCTGAACCAGTTTCTGATGGCGCTATTGTGGATGACTGTACTGGTTGCCTTGTCATACATTGTTTTTATGACAGAACACTGACGCAACGCATTCTTGTATATTTACCAAGATATGAACAATACCGGAAGCTATTAAAAAAACGTTTCTAATTAATTACTTTATCAAATTCATGTTCGTTACATAGATAAGATAAGATAACTTTATTATCTCTTTCACAAAATTCGGTCCTGATTTGGCTCGGAAGAGTCCGCTGGACCTAAAGCAACAATCAATCAATCAATAAACAATTTCAAAAAATTGCATTGTGGTGTGCAAACAGTCTTTAAAAACACACATCACAATAACAATAACACATATAATAATACCGCTACTTCAAATCATGGGCCATCCTTCAAGTACGGTCCGATTGTCGGACAGTCAGTCAGTTGGGTAGTCGGTGGGTCCGCAACTCCGAATTTCGCTTTTGTGTTCAAAACACACTTTTTGCCTCATCTCAAGAATATTTGAACCGAAATTCATCATTTTTCTTTTGTGAATACTTTAATTACTCCTATAAGCATGTTCGATCATTCGTATTTGTACTTTGTCAAAGGTCAAGGTCATTGTTCTTCACCATTTTCTAAACACGTTTTACGCTGTATCTAAAAATAGATCCTAATTTGTTCATGTTTGGCTTGCAAGTTCAGATCGTGGCCTATCAACCCATGTTTTTCTTTTGCTTTAGAATAAATGTGAGCCACAACACCGTGAAGAAAATTAACACTTTTGAAAATGCTTATTTTATCGGCTATGTAGGTGAGTGTTTGGAAATACATTTGAATTTCTTGCCATCTTGTTTTATCTGCAGCTTAGGTCTGACGACGAACGTTTTAATCGCAATGATAGGGAAAATCATGACTTAAGTCACTGATTTCGTGAGACTATCACCGAATCATCTCAGTCAAATCAGTTCGCAGCGTGATTTGCGATGATTTTCCATGTTTAGAACATGCTCTAATTTCGACGAACTGATTGCGAGTCATTCAGAATGGGAACCAATAAAACGCGCTTCTTTGTTCACGTGATCTTGAGAAAATGGCAAATAATTATAAGACCGGCCCAATAGGAACGTTGAGTGTGAAAGATACCTGTGAAGTAATAGAGATGGTACAGTCATTTGAATATTTATACGAAGTCGTCTTTTTCTCTGAACTTGACACACGATATGCTACAGTGTAATGCAAACATTCTGCGTCGCTGCTTTTCACACATGTTGACTTTCGGCGCAGGAAAGGTAACACCCCTTGTGTTTTTGTTTATGCACAGTGACTGTGCGCATGTTTACCACAATCAAAGTGACTACTGACGACTCAAAGCGTCAATCCTCCCATTCAAATCATGACTCAAAACATTCACTGTCATTGTGACGTTCGTCATCAGACCTAGGCTTTACACTAAAAGCATGTAATAAATAGAATCTGGTTTAATTTTTTCTTATAAATTACAAATATACGACTTTTGCAATAACAGAACTCGAGTCTAATTAGCATTTTCCTATCACTCCAGCGCTCAGTTTGACTGCAACCACACCATCCACATCCCCATCATTGACCCTGATGGCGATAGAGTGCGATGTCGCATGTCCAAGGGAAATGAATGTCTGAGTATCTGTGACGCACTTCCGACATCTACCCTAGATGAGGTTAGTTCCCTTTATCAAGGTGAAAGGACCTGATTGTGTCCTCAAGAGCTCTGTGACACTCGGCAAAAATTGAGGTATGCGTGCTTTTACTGATACAGT